>OX456524.1:104094621-105294621 GCA_949748255.1 Eustalomyia histrio | reverse complement strand
AAAGTTTTTATACTGTTCACAACGTAAAAACTCTATAGTCAATTTAACTTCTTGCAATTTGAGGGCATTCTCTGAACCTTTACGTTCTGGCCAATACAAATGACATTTAACTTGTTTCTTTTCCATTATTTTATTTAACATTAGTATGGCTTTCGTTTTTTGCTCCCACACCATTAACCAAAAATGTCCCACAGTATCAGCCAGTGGACCTTGTGTTAGAATATATTTACGTTCCGCCCTTTCCAGCTGGTGGATAAGAAACAAAACAATTTATTTTTTTAAACATTTGACACATTTTTATTAAAACCTTATTTTTACCTTAACTAAATTGGCATTAATGTAATCAACACCACCTCTGTGTATTATGATTCTTGAATGATCATAGGGATTAACATCGCGATATCTGTTTAGGCAACGATTATGTGGTTTTTCCGATTCACTTGTACTAAAATGCTTTTCGTTAGCTTCGCGTTCACATTTTTCTCGTATTTCCTGTAAATTACAAAAAGAGATTAATAGAGTAAACTGAAAGTACGTAAGTAAGATAGTTTAATTCGGACGATCCCGATCTTGAACACAAATTTTATTAAGAAACTAAAAATTCAATTCTACTCGAAAATATGAATTTGCGCAGAAAAATGTATTCATACGATTTTACCTTTTAAAACCGTTGATTTATTTCCTTCCTAAAAAACAAGTTCTTTTTATATTGCAAATAAAAAACAACATTAAAAATATCAATAGTAATTTTTTTTTTTATTCAAATACACACTGAAACTACACTTTAAAACAACTAAACAATTGACGAACCAACGAAAAAGGTTCCCCTATATAATCATATATTAAATATAGTGTCATATATAATTGAAAATGGCAAAACATAATAACTTTCTCAATTATTTATTTTTTGCACCCATTTCAGCTTGGGACACCTGGTAATACCGGGCTTTAGCCCGGGCAACGTTGCGGGCGTTGCCCGTAAGTATGTGTAAAAAAAATAACTGACTCACTCAACATCGCCCAGCCCAAGCCGCTAAGACTGGATTTTTGGAAATTCCTAAAGCAAAGCTGCTTTGGGTGGAAAAATGAAATGTGAAACGCATGTTTGCTAGAGTTAGCCCATACTCTAAGCGGCGAAATTTTTGGACATCCATACGGTCTGCACAAACTCATTTGGCTAGAAGCCTGAAATTTAATATACCTGTTTCTTGGCTAACGACATATTTTTGGAAATGTCCTTCCTAGTGGAATTTTTCAAGTTGAATGGCAAAAAGGGGAAAAGTCTCCCACTTGAAGTTCTGAACAAAACACATGTGTTCTAATGACAAATATAAACATTTATATCAATAATTTTTTTTAAGCTAGTAAGCCCTAAATTTTAAAGAATCGTGCAAAATTAACCCTTCAATGCTCTTCCTTAAGATATTGATAATATTTATACAATACCTTTTGCATTGATAATTTATAATGGCAAGATATTAACATTTTTTATTTTTATTTAGCGATACAGTACAATACAGGTTGAAGACGAATCAAGAACCCCAGTAATTAAATAGTTTCGTTTTTTTGCTATATATAACGCTACAGTAAACTCGCGGTAATGTGAACTAATAAGAACAAAGGTTGTTCACTTTCTCGAATTATTCCTCTTTTTTTTTGTAGCACTATACTGGTTTATTTTCAGCAAAGCCTATAAATAATTCAAATTCCAGGCATTAGTAAAATAAAATAAATTCCCAAAATTAGAAATAAACCACGAGTTCACTTAGAAATTATCAAGCCTTGGGAATTTATTATCAAGCCTTGGGAATCCGCCGACTGCTATGTTAACAAACGATAACAATAGTTTTAGCTTTACAGCAGTTAGTACGCAGTTACACTCGTCACGAAATTTTTCTTCACTATTTAGAGCCATTAAACTTTGTTCACTATTTATAGAGTGCATTTAAAGACATGAGTGTTTACATTAGTGGATAGTTCACTTTAGTGGGAGCTCACATTACCGCGAGTTCACTGTATCAGTAAAATAAAATTTCATACTGAAAATTGTTAAGCTAACGTTATTACTTTAGAAGTTACAGCGATTTTCGCTTTATAAAAATTGCTAAGACATTACCAAAATTGACACTAAACATTATAAAATTTAATTTTAAAAAGTCTTTTAACTAGTTTTTGAGTTAGACGAATGTGTGTAAAACATGTCCTGACGGTGTCCTGTGAGTCCTGAAGTAAAAATAGTATCTCATTTTGCAAGAAGAGACTCTTAACTACCTTTTTTATTATCAATAATATATGCCAGAGCGTAAATATATTTTTGTTGATATTTTAAATATTTTTTTTTCTGTTTTAAAAATTTACGAAATTTTGACATTACATCCACTGCGCCTGAAAATCGTTTGCTGAAAAAAAGGTTAATGTTTTCTATCGATATCAAGTAATTGCTTTAATAAAAATTGTTATTTAGCCAAAACCTACTTAATATCTGACAAAACCGCTTTGTGGCGGTCTTGGGTTCTTGAGGGTAAATCTGTTTAGTTTAATTCATGTGGTTTCTTAAAACTTTTGTAAAGTTTAGTATGTATAAAATAAAAACTTGTTATTTCTAAAGATAAACTTGTAAAAATTCTCATTGCGAATGTATTACAACTAAACAAATATTTTTAGAAATTCTAAAAAGGTCGTCACCCGACGCTTCCTGGATAGACACCAGCTCACTACATACTATTTTTGTGCAGTTAATGTTAAAAATAATTTTTACCTCAAAACACATTATTTATTTAGAGGCTTAGGCTTTTATGGAATTAACATAAATTTTAAATACTATTTATGGAAAAAAATTATCATATTAGTTGAAGATTAAAATCTTCAGATTTAGAATCTTGGAATTTCAGGACAATAAGTGTAACAAATTTGTGAAATTTTTGAAATAAAAATTCAAGGTTAAAATATTTAATTGTACAATATTTTTTTTGGGTATGTCCAATATTTTTCCTTTTTAGCTAAAACGTTTTTTTTAGAAGTGGGGATTTTTTATTTATTTAGGGACAAGGAAAAAAGGATCTTGCAAGCCTGGTGATAGCCCACATCTTCTTACATAATCACTCATTCAACAGGTGTAGACATCAGCTAAGAAGGATTTTTGTAAAAGCCTACGAGGTGGGGCAAAAAGGGAAAATTCTTTCTCTTGACACATAGGTGGAAATTTGATACGAAGGTGCCTCCTCTACAGTGAGGGACAAAAAGGTGAATGTCTCCTCCTTGACGGCCTCCCAAAACTCTTTGGATAGAACCAAAAATTTGCATTATACAGTGGCGAGCAGATGTGGATACATCCTTACCAAAAATGACGTAAAAACGAAATAAAACACATAATAAACACAATACGGTTTTTTATTAAACATATTCGATAACATTTTTTTAAAAAAAGAAGACAAAATTAATTTCATAAATATTAAAAGTTATGCTTAAGATTAAGACCATTTTGTGAAAAAAGTCAATGTATCCACTTTTGCACGTTTTAAAATATATTTGCTATGTTTGAATTTGTCAGTACTTTGTCCAAAGGCCCTTTGCTTTAATTACGCTTTGAATATGTCTTGGCATACATTCTACCAAAGTTTCGATGGTTCGGCTTGTAATATTTGCCCACTCCGTTTCGACTCAGGACCAAAGTGCATTTAAATTTGCTGGCACATTATTGTACTGATAAAATTTCAATGGGGTTGAGGTCTGGGCTTTGCGCTGGTCAATGCGTTGTCTGAAATTTTGCTTTTAAAGGAAATTTTTGTCGATTTTAGCCGTATGCTACGGATTTCCATATTGTTGAAATACAGCTTCTTCCTCTGGGTAAGCACAATGTTTCACATAAGCGGGTAAATTGTCTTCTAATATACAAAGACAACAAGTGAAGCAGTCCCAAACCATTAAGCTTCCACCTCCATGTTTTATAATTTCTTTCACTTGGTGCCGTTTTTAAAGTCTCATAAGGGCGGTGTCAGTAGTAATCCTTGCCATCAGACTGAAAACGGTTAATTTTGGTTTCACCTGACCATATAACCCTTTCCCTGTCTTCCACACCCTAATTTTTATGGTCTTTGCAAAACTTGTGACGCGCCTTCACATTTTTTTCTAATTGTGCTGGCTATTTCTATTTTACAGCTGATATGAGACCAATTCTACGAAAAGCTTTGCGTGCTGTCTGTCCACTCACTCACTGGCTTGCTTATGGCGGGTGCAACCTGTTTGGGTGTTTTTACCTGTTTAAAAGACAATAAACGCGCCATGGCTCGAGCGTCTCTCTCAGTAAGCAAACTTGGTCTTGCGTGCTAATGTTTCTCCTTTTTCTTGCTTGTAGCACTGTTCGGTGGCAAGTAATCGGATATTTTTCCTATTTCTTTTTGAAGGTGAATATTTTTGATAAAAATTGATAATTAATAAACAAGTGTTAGCTGCATGTAACAACTCAAATAACGGTAAATAATCTAATTGTTTTAGACTCATTTATTAGTGCTGCCAGATTGGAGAAACTTAAACGGGCAAAAATTGATACACTGGCTTTTCGCACAAAAAGGCCTTAATCTTAAGTTTAGTTCTTAATATTCATGAATTTCATTTTGTTTTCTTTTTTTATAACGTCCTCGAATATTTTTAATAAAAAAAAAGTTTTATTCTTTTTGTTGTGGGTTTTATTTCGTTTTTGGTAAGAATGTGTCCACATCTGCTCGTCACTGTATGTTCGTTAGGGCCAGTGGCCCTTGACGTCCTGCATAAACCCCTTTGGCTAGAAACATGTAATTTGAAATACCTGTTTGCTGGGGTATGGCTTACTACTGACAAGACTGGATTTTTGGAAATTACTACGAGGATGTGGCTAGAAATATAAAATCTGAATACAATCCTGGGCTTTAGCATGGGCAACTTTTTTTTTTACACTAAGTCCCATTTCACACAGAGCAACTTTTGTTGCGCGATTCAAAGAGAACAATTCAAATGTACATTTAAATAAAAATATCCCTAAGGTTAAAAATAGGAAAATATTTGCCTGTATTGTTGGTGTAATACCATACATGGGACTAATGAAAAGAAAGAACTAATTAATTGATGATTGACAAAAATTGTAATGAAATAAATTTTTAGAAAAACGCATCTTGAGTTTTTGATTGGGTTTAACTCAATTTTTTCTTTTTCTTTGAAAAAAAATGTGTTAATATTACTATAGGTCATAGTGTCTACGCTTGTTTCCCACCATTTCTTTTTCAAACAAATTTTAACCAGATTTGCAAAAAATTAAATAATTTTCAATTTAACATTACTAAAAATTACAGTTTTAAAATTAAAGAATTAATGATGAATTAAGAATATGATTTCATTGATAAATGAAAATGTTTTTAAAGTTCATTACCATTTTTAATGAACCAATTAAAAAAAGCATTAAACATTATTAAACGTCATTTCTCAAAAACTCAGCGAGATACGGTAAAAGGGAAAAATTTTTGCTCTGGCACAGTATTAATATACTGCGATAAAAAAATATACTAGGTCCAGGAGACATCCCGTAGGATATAATTTTATAAAACAGTCACAGGGTGACCTATTTTCTTACACTCACAATATATTTTCATACACTCACAATATATTTTATTTTTATTTAAAAAGTAATACGTAAAGTTTGTTTTTAAACGAAGAATCAATTGAAATTCATAGAAATATATTTTTTAACTATTTGAATCAGTCATTCAAAAAACAAACTAAAAAAATTTACAGACATTCAGAACATATTAATATTCTGTTAAATGTAAAATTTTATGTTTTCTGTTTTTAAAAATATAAATTCATAAAATTCTTATTGTTTTTTTACTAAAATAATTTGTTTATATACAAAATTATTTCAATAAAAATTACAAGAAACTATTCAAATAGAGATACACACAAGAAAATAAAAAAATATATGTGTTGTGTTTTGAAAAATAAAAAAATTTCCATTTGAAAAACAAACCACAAAAATCGTTTTTTTCTACTTTTTGTCAGTTAAAAATTGATGATTATTTTAATCTACTTTCGATTGCTTTTACTACTTATGTCGATTATTAAACAATAATTGGAAATAAACAAGAAAATGGGCTAAATATAATGAAAAATCAATAGTCCTCTTTTTGATTGTATTTTCGATTAATTTAATATGCATTTTAGATTATTTTTAACGAAATAATATTGTGAGTGTATGAACGAAATGGAACGAGGAACGAAATTTGCATTATCGGAGAGTGTTAATTTATATTATCATATGAATTGATAAGAAAAAAAATAATAATAATCACCCTGTGCAAGTTTTATAAAAATTTCATAATAACATTACTATATTTACCAGTAGCCAAATACGGATAAATAATTTTTTTTGTTTTATTATTTTCAGTATAAAGCTAATTTGATAATTTTCAAATCCTTTAAATTTTATATAAACAAATTATTATTTCATTAATTATAATTAGTTTTTTATGCATTTGTGATATTTTACTACCATTAGTAATCGAATGAAATTTTTGGCATTTGCAATAGTGTCAACGAATGGTAATGAATTTTCAACGCTAATGAAAAACTTCATGGTATGTTTTAGAAGAATTTTGTTTTGAAACTGTTTAAATTTTCACAATTATGAACTGTGTAGTAGTTTTCTTATGTCACGCACTGTCGGTATACAGTACATTCAGTTTAGTACACAAATGTAAATCTGTTTTGCAACATATTAACAACAAGAACGTTTTATTTTTGTCTTGCTTCATGCTTCATAGTTTGGAAGATGTTTAAGAGGTTATATACAGTTAAGATTTTCTAAAATCGATTTTTTTTATATTTTTTTCGTAATGTACATACAGAAAATTAATTGTAAATCCGGTGAATATCCTCGAAGTTACAAGCATATTTGTAATGACGTGTGATGTTTTTTTTTTACTTTATGTAAAGTGCTTTTGAAACATTAATTAAGCAAGATTTCACGTAAACAGCTGAACCGATCAGACTTAAATTTTAACACAAGCTTTTTAAGTATATTTTTAGTAATTAATCGAAGGTTTTTTCTCTTATAAATATTTTTTATTTTATAAAAAATTTAAAGCCTACATTTTCAAAAATCGATTTTTTCAAAAGCCGCCATTTTGTCAAAAATAATTTATTTACTTATTTCTTCTATTAATATTATTATTTCAATAAATTAATTTTTTGAAATATCGCTTTTTTTGGGCCTCCTGCAGTATACAACCCCTCCCCTTAAAGTGAATGTTATTAGAAAAATTTTATTAAAAAAACAAGAGCGGCTAAATTCGGCTATGCCGAATCTTATATACCCTTCACCATGGTTGGGAAAATAGTGAAGTTTATATATGGACATATATGGAATGGACATATTTATATTCGGACATCTGTAAGTAGAAATTTACCATTTAGTTTGGTGATAAAACTTGGACTCGGAAAGATTTATGGTTCCCGAAAATAGGTATTTGAAAAAATTTATGTTTTGGTCATAACTACTTTTAGCAAATATGTTCTACTAAAGATTTTCGATCTTTGGATATATAAGACGTATCCATAGGTCATATTACAGCTCTAAAATTTTGATGTTTTTAGCCCATTTATGGAGTATTTAATTACGGTCTTACCGTTCCTAAGATATAAATTAATCTATTTTGTACCACGCCCAATTCAAGGATCCCGCCCACATTTGGTCAGATGTTGTGTATTGATAACCAAGATGCTTGCACCTTATTTGGAAACTTTTCCTCTTTCCGTTCTCCAATTATACAGAAAAGCTGACCGTCATCGTTAAGCCAACTGTGCTGGACGTATTTGTTTTGTTAAAAAAAATAAAAAAAATAACAAAAAAAAGTCTTAAGAAAATCAAAAAAAAAAGTGTTGAAAAAATATAAAAATAAAAAAAGTTGAATAGACGCGGCTCGATCGCGCGACTAAAAGAAAAAAAGTATTTGTGACAAAGCGCTTAGACCACTGAGCCATTGAAGGACATAAGAAAATAGAAGTAAATAAAGAGTTTTCGTTTAAAACAGATTTGTTTGAATTTTATTAAAATGACAAACTTTTGTATGGATTTGTTGTTTGTGTATAAAAGGTGAAGAGGTGAGTCAAAAAGTTCAGCAAATAAAATAAAAACAACAACAATCACGATCATAATGCCAATCAGTGTTGTCATACTTTTTTTAAAAATCTTTTTAGTTCTAAAAAAAACTTTTTTCGACCAAAAAAATATTTTTTTACAAATCGCTAAAAGATTTCACTTAAACTGCATGTGTTTTATTTCTACAAAAACGTTCAATTTAGCTGGCAAATTTGCATTTGGGACTTTATTTCGCTTTTTTATTAAAAAATAATTTTAATTTCTTTAGCTTAATTTTAAAAATTTTAAAGGAAAATAGTTAATAAAAATTTGTTTTATAAATTATTATCAGTTATGACCTAAAATAGTTTCACTCAAAAAGGAATTATGTATAAAATTTTCTTAATATATGAGAAATAAAATGGTTTCAAAATCTTTTTATAAATTCTTTTAAATCGGATTAAAAAAAAAAACCGTTTGTATTTTGTTTGTATCAGAAGGTTTTTGTAAAATTGTTTATGTTTTTAGCCTATTTATGGATTATTTAATTATTAATATAAAATTTTATTTAAATTAATTATTAAATGTTAAAAAAAAAAACAAAAAAAAAAAAAGTTAAGAAAATAATAAAAAAAAATTGTAGAAAAAAAGTTGAATTGATGGGTGTAGGAATCGAACCCGCGCCTTAGAGAAAAAAAAGCATTTGTGACATAGCGTTTAGACAACTGAGCTATTAAGGTCATGTGGAATAATCGTTAATAGAATTAAATAAACAGTTTTCGTTCAACCGGAATTTGTTTGGTTTTTAAATGACACATCTTTGTATTGGTTTGTTGTTTGTGTATAAAAGGTGAAAGAAAAGAATGGATGTGTTTGTTATGCGTAATATTCAACATAGCAAAGGGATTTTACGGAAAAAATTAGAGGTATTCCTGGTTTTTTGCTAATATCTCAGCCATTTATCAACCGATCTGGCTGATTTTCAATAGCAAACAGAAATGGATCACATGTAACAGAAATATATAACAATCAAGACCTCATCATGTCTGGGGTCTTCGGAAAACCCATTTCAACACATAGACGGACATCGTTAAATCAACTTCGCTCTTCATAAGGACCCAGAATATATATACTTTATAGGGTCTAATTTCAATATTGTAGAAATTACAAACGGAATGACAAACTTATATATACCCTTCCACCTGTGGTGAAGGGTATAATTACATTATTGGGCAAGTTGAATGAATAGCATGAAATGGTAAATATAATGCAATCCATATTCTTAATACATAAATGACGTCGCATGCTAATTTAAAAAATAAAAAGTTACAACAAAAACTGTAAAACGATTATAGAAATGAATAAATAAAATAAAAATCACCATGTATGATGAACACATCTAACATCAGAGAAATTGTCTAGTAAAATATACCTATGCAGTAGCAGAAAATTTATTCCACGGTGGCGGAAACAATTTAACTGCAGAATAAATTATTGACAGTGGTGCACAAAACAAAAGTAACAAAATATTCTTTAAAATTTGATGTGAAATATTTAATTTCCGAAAAAGATTTTGATTGAATCTTATATACTATTAAGGGTGGGTGCGAACTGGCTAAATAAAATCTAAACTAAATTCAGGTTTCCTCAAATTTCTTTGAAATTTAAAAACATATTTTTTAATATTTTTAAAAATAATTTTAAACCCTCCTGCCAATTTTTATTTAGTTTAGAATTTATTTAGCCACCTCGCACAAGGCCTAAATAGAGTATTTATGAAAAACATTGAAAAATTGCTTTTGAGGTCATTAAATTTCGAGTGAAATTAGTTTACGTGAAAAACAATTTACTGTGCTCAAGACACGGTGACAATATACCCAAAATATCACTTTTACAACAAATATCATTGTATATTAAATTTACGTGAAAACAAGTTGTATAAAATTTTTACGTGAAATGCAGTATCGTTAAAAATCATTTTTTATATGGAGTATAACAGTTTTTCCACATGAAACCCAGTGTTTAACCTAAAATACCAATTGTACGAAATTCCGAATGGTTGTATTTTGATTATACTTATAGAAATATTTCAAACTGTGAAAAAATATAAATAATATTTTTGAGAAATAAATCCGACTATTCGATATATAAATTTTGTACAATTATAAAAAATAAGAGGTAACATATATTTTTTTAATTAAATCTCCTGGCAATATTAATTTAAACTTTTATTTTACTAATTTATCCAGATATTCAAGAACCAAGCCCTCTGTCCAACTATGGTTTGTATACTACTAATGCCCGTAATTTTAAGCAATAGATTGTAACTACCAGTGCTTAGATACCAAAAACCAATCGATATCTAAGCAAATTCCTAAAACTAAATTATAACTTTAACATAAAATTTAGAGGTCCATTATGAAGAAACATTAAAATCAAAGAAAATATAAAGTTAAAGTTATCAGATTTAGAGAGGGTGTAACGTACCGAAATACTGCACTAATATGAGTTTAAACGTAGCCTTTGAAAAAACGAATTGTTTAAAGTATCTAGGAAGCGAATTCCAAATTCTATTAATTCTCACACCGAAGGATCTTTTATAAATGGATGAAGTTATACGGTAAAAAATTATTTGAGGGTTTCTAATCGATCTTGTGAATTAAAAGTTCTCAACAATGTAACTAGGACAATTCGTCTTAGTCACCTTCTAAAACAGTAACAAAATTCTTATTTTTTTTAAATTTTCCAAAGAAATACCAACAAAATCTAATACAAAAGGATGTTAACATAAGTCCAGAGACCACGATTGGCTTAAGGTAGCATCCACAAAACACACAAATACTTTATTTCAGAGACGAAGTTAATTCTCGCACCATCTAATGATGCATTCAAATTACAGGAATTAAAACCAAAACACATTGCCTTTGTTTGCCAGGATCAATTTCCTACCCATTCTTATCCATCCACCGTGCAATCTAATGCTTTTTCGTCGAAAATAAAATATGTACATCAATATCATATATAAATGTTTCAAAAGAGTTATTATCAATGACATTAATAAAATCATTTAAATACATCATAAATAAAACGGGACCAATAACAGATCCCTGTGGAACACCATTTGTAACCTCCAATAAACTAGAGTTCCTGTCTCATACAGAAACGAATTGTGAAAAAGATTACAGAATTTAGTTATTAGCCTTGAATGTAACACCTTATCAAAGGCCTTTCATAAATCCAAGAAAAGCAATACATTACACAATTTCTCATTAAACTTACATCTTATTGAATCAGTTAACCCAACAAGGAGAGTTGTCGTACTATAATTCCATCTTAAACCAGAATGGTTAGGATGAATAAATATTTATAAAAGACTGCGGAACTTTAACCCAATTTTGAAAATAATCTGGACCATAAGTGAAAATATTCGGTTTGCTATTGAAATCTGGGGCCTATGGTCGATTTTATCACATTATTATACGCATTTACACTTTTTGCTTTGTTTTTAAAATGTGGCAGCATTTGGGAAATTCTTCTTATTAATAACGAGAGATAGGCGAAAGATTAAAGGTGGGAGGGCTTCAAATGTAGCAATACTGTATGTAATTGGGCGAAATATTAAATCTTAGTAAAGTTGCAAACTTGTTGAAGCTCTTTTGTACATAGCTCTGTTATTTTATTTTATTTTAACACATCTGCCTGTTCAGTTGAATTATTTCTTTTCATTAGATATAAATTTTATGTGGGTCGTTTAGTTTTTAATTGAGTGAACTTTTATTATTTTTGCAAGTATCATTTTATTTGGAAAACTATAAATAATTTGGGGTGGGATTGTATTAGGATAAAGTATTGATAAACTACCACCATACAGAACTTTTATATTTAATAAAAATGATTAGACAATAAAATTCTATTGTTTAATAAAAATCTCTCTATAGGTCATTTTAACAACATTAAGACCTTTTTACTGAATATTCCATTAAAATTCAACAAACGGTTAAGTTTAATTTGTACATGAAAAATAAACAACTACAAATGTGTCAGCTAAAGTCCCAGTTTATAACTGATGGAACATTTTAAAATGAGCATAATAACAGGTAAATTGAGAAGTCCCTGGCCTGACACATAGATGGCACGTCAAAAGACAGGTGTATACATTTAACAGCTGTCGGATCATTAGTTTGTGATTATAGCATTGTGAGTGAAGCAACTTTTGTTATTGTAAAAAAAATTGATAAAAAGGAATTTCGCGCGTTAATAAAATATTGCATTTTGAAGGAAAAAAATACAGTTGAAGCAAAAACTTGGCTTGATGACGAGTTTCCGGACACTGCCCCAGGAAAATAAACCATCAAGGATTGGTATGCTAAGTTTAGATAGACGTGGTGAAATGAGCACCGAAGACGGTGAACGCAGTGAACGCCCAAAAGAGGTTGTTACGGACGAAAACATCAAAAAAATCCACAAAATGATTTCGAATGACCGTAAATTGAAATTGAATGAAATAGCAAGTACTCTAAAGACATCAACTGAACGTGTTCATCATATCATTCACGAATATTTGGGTATGAGAAAGCTCTGTGCAAAGTGGGTGCCGCGCGAGCTCACTTTTGACCAAAAACAAGTCAGTGAAAACGAAGGCAAAAATCAATGAATTGGGCTTCGAATTGCTTCCGCATCCACCGTATTCTCCAGATCTGGCCCCCAGCGACTATTTCCTGTTCTCAGATCTCAAAAGAATGCTCGCTGGGAAGAAATTTTTGTAGAATGAAGAGGTGATCGCCGAAACTGAGGCTTATTTTGAAGCAAAGGACAAGTCGTACTAAAAAATGGTATCGAAAAGTTGGAGGGTCGCTATAATCAGTGTATCACTCTATCATGAACTATCATGAATAAAAAAAAAACGAATTTTGCCAAAAAAAAATGTGTTTAAGTATGGTAGGCCGGGGACTTTTCAATTGACCTGTTACTCTAATTCTAAACTTACAATAATTTTTTTTTGTTTTATCAATATTTTACGACTTATGCAGCATACAGATTTTATTTTCAGACATTTACAGAGGGTGGAAATTGAAGCATACCAAAAAAATTTTCGATGTACATGAGGGTTGTTATTCCGAGATAATTGCATTTAAAGTTTTTATTTTAGCCTAACTGCGTATATTGAGTTATGCCGGTGTTCTCGCAAATGAGCGATATATTCTTAAACCTATATTTCGACATGTTACAATCGTAATGACAAACTGATAATAATATACACACGTATATGAAAATTAAAAAAAAAAAATTATATATATACATATTGTTTGTACTTTAAAATAATTATTACAATAGCGACTTATTAAATCTTATATATTTTGGGGTGTACATTTAGAATATGAAATCAAAAGTAAATTCGGTGTCGAGAGTTTCGTGAAAATTTCTTGTAGTTATTTACCTCTGCGTAATATTATTATTTTTTTTTAAATAATTATATGTCCATGGAATGTATTCGTATGTAAGACAGGATTTTTGTTAACAATTTAATGAAAGCCCTTGGTTTTTCGCTCACAACGTTTTAAATAGAATTTTGTTAAATTTTCAAATACCGCGAATAATTTAAAACCACAAATTAGTTTTTAATTTTAATTGCATTCTTAATCTCCATAACAATTCAAATCAGATTTGAGAAATTTGTTCATATAAGCAGCTAACGTCTTTGAATTTTTACTTACATCTTTTCAGAAAACTTTGATATTTTGGGCTACAATATGTATTTTTAGCTATATCATTATTAGATGATTCAATTGAAATTAAAAGATTGAAAAGACTTCATATACTTGACCTTCCTTTCAGAGAATAACTTTAAATAATGAAATAAAAATATTAAACATTGATTTAGACAAATAATTTTTAATTGTGATCTCATAAAATGTATAATATTATTAATCCTAAAGAATATAAATAATTATGTTAGTCTTAATTATTATCAAATTTGCTTAATATTGTAGGATAGATTGCAAATAAAGAAAAGAATAATAAAAAAATATTCCTTTTATACACATTAATTGAGACTATATTGTTAAATAAAAGCGTATAGTTTAAAAAATAATTAAATTTAAAGTCAACCATAGTTTTTGTATAAATAAAACCAACGACAAATTACTAATTTTTAAAAGTTAACTTTTTGTGCTATCTCTGAATATAATCGAATTTTGTTGAAACTGGGAGCAGAGAGTTTTTAGGCATTAGGGAAAGGGCAACATTGTGGAGA
The DNA here is from genome assembly GCA_949748255.1 of Eustalomyia histrio. NCBI lineage: Eukaryota > Metazoa > Arthropoda > Insecta > Diptera > Anthomyiidae > Eustalomyia > Eustalomyia histrio. The sequence continues at coordinate 105,280,264 of OX456524.1, read as the reverse complement.
TTACGAATTCAAACTTTGATGTTTTTTGGACAACTCTAATGTACGTACATACAGTTAGCAAAAATAAAAGTTGTACACTTATATTAACAAATTTTGAACCACATTATTTCTGTAACTCATTAAGCTAGCACAGCCAAACAAAAAGTAAATAAAAGCTTATTTTTTTTTTTTTTTTTTTTTTTTTTTTTTTTTTGGAAAGAAGAGCAACACTCAAGAAATTCTTTCTACTAATTAATGTGTTGCTTTCTTTGAAAAGGGGATAGAGGAAAAATGAAAGGTGGTGAAAGATGCAGATCTTCAAGTATGGCAGCACCGTAATTGCGCGAGATGATAATTCTTAGAACAGTTGTTGCCCGCCATCTGATGAAGAGTTGGCGGAATTGTATGAAGCTTTTTTTAGTTCATAGCCCTGGTATGTTATTTTACTATGGAAACACCGAATGATAGATAAAAACTCATACAAATTTTTTTTCTAATTCATGTTGCCGTCGCTGGGGATCGAACCTGCAACCTTCTGTGTAACAGTCCAACGCGTTAACCATTATAACGCCCACTAGTAATTGACTAATTTTGGCTTTTTATATCAAACTCGTAAAGTTACCCGTTTGGGAAATGCTAACATAACCTTAAAAAATACTACAATTATTCAGGCAAAAAAAAAAACTTGTACACTTTCCAAATTTCAAAAATAAAAACCAAACGAAGACTACCAATTATGTTAATTGCTTATAACGTTAGTCTCAATAAAGTTCAATAAATGTTTTTTTGTATTGTATTTTATGTGAAAATGTCCATGGGTGTGAATCTAGGCCGTTTTAATACAATTTTTAAAAATTTGTGTTTCAAACTGAAATTGTTTACTCCAAACAAGGTTTAATTTATCTGTTTAGGCTATCACTCACCTAAACTAAGTATTTTTAATTTAAAAATCACTTACGTTTTATAGCATAATTCTAGAACTTTTTTTAAATTTCTGTTATTGTACAGCACCGCAAACGTTAACAGGTTTTTTCTCTTAATTTTTTTGTAAACAAATACAATTTGAACATTATATTATTTGCCCTGCTCTTCCTTAACTTACAAACACATAATTCATTTATTAGCTTTTGTAGTTTTTAATATTTTATCAAATTAAAAACACAAAAATTTCAAATATATTTGTTAACATTTAAAAGAGAAAAGCAAAAAATTTCCAAGACTAGGCAGCATTTTTATACACTCTTAATTTTTAAGTAGCTATATTTATAACTACTTAGCAAGTCTATATCTAGTTAAATTTGTATGGAATATTTATATACAGTTCGAAAAAAAAACGTAACATTAAAATTTAATAATCAACAATTTTTTTGTTGCTAACATTTCTATAAAATATAAAATATATGTTCATTACGTTATGCCTAATTAATCAAATTTTAACAATGCCAGATTTGTAAAATAGGTCTACACCACAGGTGGAACCAATATACACAATTTCCACCTTCCAGCTCTTCCGGATTTGGTAGGCCGTCGTGGGGGAGAATTTTACCCTTTTCTGCCCCTCCACGTTTGGTTTTTTAAAAATCATGTCTTAGCTGTTATCTACACTGGAGAAGGAGTCTGCATACCAAGTTTCAATTTCCCATCTCTAGCAGTTTTGGCAGGCCGTCACGGGGGAAAGTTTTTTAAGCCCCTCCCCATTGGATTTTCCAAGAAATCACGTTTTAGCTGTTATCTACACTGGAGAAGGAGCCTGCGTCCAACGGTTTGGGCAGGCATTAAGGTGGGAGACTTTTCGCCCATTTTTACAACGTCACTAGCCAAAACTCTAAAATTTACCTTACCAAGGAGTTAGCACATACTCCCAAGAAGGCATATTTCAAATTTCAGTTTTCTAGCTAAAGGGGTTTAGCTAGGCCGTGAAAGGGGAGCTTTCCCCCTTTTTGCCCCTCACCGAAGGAATTTCCCAAAAACCCCATCCTAGCAGATGTCTACGTCGGAGGGGGAACCTACATACAAAATTTCAACCTCCTAACTTTTGCGGTTTGGGCTGGGCGATGTTGAATGAGTCAGTCAGTAACGTTATTCCTTTATATATAGAGATAATAATTTATATTTTATATAATAATTTTGGGTATTGAGGGGTTGAGAAATGTTTATTTCTGCACATTCTTTCTTTCACAAAAATAAAAACACATGGAAAAATTGCATTAATGTAAATATCAAAATATGTATATATTGATTTAAAAAACTCACGATCACGAACAAAAAATTACAATCTCTCACGAAGATTTTTTCTACTCACGCTTCAAAAATTCAAAATATTTTAAAAAATTAAACAAATTAATTTATTTCATCGCTTGAACTACTTAAATGAAGTGTTACCATGCTTATACTCGAGTTTGCATTTAACCGCAATTTTCCTTAATTGCGGTAACGGTTAAAATGAATAAGGTTAACGGTTAATCGCACCCATTATAAACTTTTTTTTAACCTAATTGTTTTTTTTTATAAAATTAATAGACATTTTTAATTTTAACGTTAAAAAGGGCAAAGTATACCTCGACAAAAACATTGATATATAACCCTTTAAGATCCGACTGTAAATACAGAAGATATGACAAAAAAATAAAAATGCCCTACATTCGGCAACATAAAAAATTAAAAAAAAAAATAATAGTTCCGCTGGAATTATTGGAATTCTTTACTAGCAAAAGTTTATTGCTTTTTTGCGAGCTTTCATTTTAAAATATTAGGGTAGTACATTAAGGTGGTAGCAACTGAGATCTGGTGGGTTAATACTAGAACGGGTTACTTGAGGTCAATGGCTCCTTCGAGGAAAACATCGGCCTCCGCGAGACAAAAAACATTGATATACAACACTTTAAGATCGGACAGTAAATAACGAAGATATAACGAAAAATATAAAATGGCGACCACTACGTTCGGCAAAAAAAAAAAAAAAAAAACATTTTCGAAATTTATATATTTTTATTTGAGGGTGTACGGTGAACTTTTTTTTTTTGCCTATAAGGTGGTACGGTCTAGTGGACATGCTCGGATATATTTTATATGCTGGTAGATGCGTTTTTAAAAAACCCTTTATTTGACATCCAATTTCTATATAGTTGTTTGAAATAATAAAAAATATGTTATTGGGTAGTTTTTGACCACACTTCTTAGATTAAGGCGCTAAAAATACATGCCTCTTATTTGACTCCTCTCTATCACATAATCGAATTTTATTGTGATCGGAGGTAACCCATTGTGATAACCTCCTTGTTAGTTTGGCATATAATAGAGTATCCCAAGAGGAGTTTTGGGATGTGAGTTAAACCGAAAACGAATTTTGTCAGCCATTTCCAAGTTTATTAACATAAATTTGTTGGGACAATTTTTCTGTGCATATAATTTCAGTCTTAATTAAAAACAAAATAAACCAAATTTTAAAAGTAGTATTCCAGTTACAATCTGCGATGAACTGTTTAAAGATAATCTACATGGTAAAAAGTCGGCATATGTGGGCAGTGTATGAGTTTTTGCTGATGTTTGTAACTACTCGACTTAGAATCACTTCCTGATTCAATTTGACAACAGCACAAATAGTTTTCGCATCGAGAAATCCATGGTCACCCTACTTTATACAGGGTGACTTGGTTTATGATAAAGTTAATTGCATTTTTACTAATATTTTTTTAGGAGTTTTAACTTTTAATGCTGTGGGCACATTTACTTCTCCAAAATACCTTATCAGATAGAGAAATAACATGAATACAGCGCTTTATTATGTTCTTTAGATAAATATATATTAAATTGTCTATGACTCACCCTATAGAAAGCAGAACAAAGTTGCATTTAACATTTTTTTGCGAAAACTTTATCAATGCGAGAAATACAGGAACAAGGTGCAGGTCGCATATATTACGATATTTCGATGAGATTTGATACAAAAGATTATATTGGCCCAAGGACGAACCCTATTGAAATATGTTAGAATCGGCCCATATTTAGACCCACTTGCCATAGAAAGATCCTAACTGAATTGGACTTAAAAGGAATTAAAACACCCAAAGCTGTAAATATCTAATGTTGGTAAAAACTAAAACATGGTTATCGGGACTTCATTTTAACATCGATGCTGTTGTATTCAAAATATTTTTTAAATAATGTTTCTGCGCTATCTCAGATCCACCTAAAAAAAATGAGGTGACTACTTTTTTAGAAAAACTAATTTAATGCTTTTATTAAAGTTTTTTGATCTTAATTAATTTAAAAAAGTAGATTCAAGAATTAATTTTTTCAAGCTTTGTTAAATAACATATGTCGCAATCGATGCTGAAAATTAAAAAGAAAAAATTTCAAAAAATTATGAAAACTATAATACAAGTTATTAAAAAATACATTTTTACCATTTTTCTCCAAAAATAGTTTTTGGTTGTTGTGGCGCACCAATTATCCAGCAAAGATATGAATAATTAAAGACTACTAAATTCCATATCCACAATCTAATGATTTTTAAAAATATCAAATCATTTTAACCCTCAAAAAGTAATTTTCAGAACGCTATTATTTTTTTACAACAACTTTTAATTCTTCTCTACTATATGTTACCCGAGCTTAAGCCCAGGGTTGCCGGTATTCGCGAATGAAAATGGTTCAAAAATTACCTTATTAGAGCATTAGTGCACATGCCAGGAAACACATAATTTATAATTCAGAGTATACATATTATTTCAAATTTCATGTTTCTAGCCAAAATGGCTTTGGGCAGGATGACAAGTGGGAAACTTTTCCCTTTCTCGTGGAAATGTCCAATCATCAGTAGTTACTCCCATACTTCAAGAGACATGTATATCGAATATCAAATTTTAGTTTGTGCAGGTTGTCAAGGCGGGATTCCCTTTTTGACCCTTCCCGAGTATAAGCTAATTTTAGCGAACATGTATTTAAAATTTCAGGTTTTCAGACAAAGGATTTAAGCATTCCGCAAGGTAGAGACTTTCGCTTTTTTATCTTTTCCGTAGAAATATTCAAAAACCCCTTCTGGGTTGATGTCTACCAAAGATAAATTTCCAGCCTCCAGCGGTTTTTTGTAGCAGGGGAGATTATGTATTTATTTTTTTTTTTTTTTATTTGTATTCAATTTTAATTGTTTGCTTTAATATCCCTTGGTAGAAATTTGTAACCGATTATGGCCTTTAGGCTAGGTTATTTTAATAAATAAATAAAATTAATTTATTTATTCAGTATCGTAATACGAGTATGAAGCCAATAAGGCCAATATTTTCCTTTTTTCCTCCCGTAGGCTTTAATAAAAATCCCGTCGTAGCTGATGTCTACACCGTAGGAGAAACCTTCGTACCAAATTTTAACTTCATTGCACCAGACGTTTTTGCAGCGGGTAGAGTGAAAATTTTTTACCTTTAAGCATGTACTCTATTTGGGGATTTCTTTCCGAATGCAAAAATGATATTAACCGAAAAATACTTTCTGGCTTACGGAAATAAACAATCTTATAAAGATATATTAATAAACGAAATTTAAGATAATCCTCGAAGGTAAAATTTAAGAAATTTCTCACATGAAAAGACACATGGGCTCTAGACCTCAAACCATACACAAAACGGACTATTTTGTGAATAATATATTTAATTCTCCTTTTATTAGTCTCAGAACAACCAGAAATGACTTCAATACAATAGTTTACTTGAGACATAAGCAGAGCATATGCAATAGACCGCCTTATAGATAAGGGCAAAAACAAATTTAGATGATATAGCCCCTACGTAACGTAAAACTAACTTTAGCACACAGAATATTAATGTGGGATTCAAAGGACAACCTATCAACAATTTGCACCCCAAGACAACGTAAATTACTAACAGTCTCAATAGAAACATTACATATGTTTAAATTCAAATTAAATATATCTGATCTGTTAAATTTAAAAACCAAGGCCTTTGTCTTACAGGGATTTATACGAAGACTGTTTATTACCATCCAATCATTGAAAATAGATAAATCATAATTTACCGTAGCCTCAAGAGCGTCAATAAATTGACGTTCGCCTGTCCATAATAATTGTAAGTCATCGGCGAATGCAAATGGTTTACAACGACTGTAACTAAGGAAATCAACAAAATCGTTCAAAAACAAACTAAATAAGATGGGACCAACAACAGACCCTTGTGGTAGTCCTGATTTAACATTCAGTAGATGTGAATTTAAGCCACTGAAAGATACATATTGCTTACGACTAGATAAGTATGACCATATTAACCGACAAGCAGATCTTGAAAAATTAAAGTTATTATTAAGTTTTTTTTACCAGCAAAGAATGATTTATTTGATCAAATGCCTTTGATATATCGATTGAAACTAAAACACTTACTTTGCCTTCATTCCAATATTTTCTATTCGTTTCAGTTAGACCCATTAAGAGGAAATTTGTGTTAAGACCCTGTCGAAAACCATATTGACAATCATGCAATAAATTCTGATCATCTATGAAGCCCATGAATTGATCCTTGATTACATGTTCAACAACTTTCGAAAGCGAGGGTAAAATACTAATCGGTCTCATATTGTTCTCAGATAATTCCGCACTATGCTTAGGAATAGGCAAAATTCTTGCAACCTTCCACCCACTTGGATATACAGACGTTGTAAGAATGTTATTTACAAAATGTAATAAATGCCCACAGACATATGGAAAAACTACTTTCAAGAACTTTATTGAAATACCATCAATACCAATTGAGGAGGATTTTACTTTAAGCATGGCTTGGTGTAAATCAGCCATAGTTATGTTGGAAAAAGAAAAGTCATCAGTAGCATTAGCAAAACTACTAAAATCCGGATCAACATCAAAAGAATCCAATTGATTACCAATAAACGTTTCATTAACTCGATTTACATCAATATTAGCATGATCATATGAGTCACCCAAAGCACCTACATTGCGCAAAACCTTCCACATTTTTCTTGTATCACCTACATCAAAAATCCGCATAGTGTTCTATTTTAAACTTTTTGATCATAGTCTTAGTCTGATTTCGAAGTTGTCGATAAATTTCCCAATTACTACTATTTCTGTTTTTAAAGTAAGTTTTCAGAGCTATATCTCTCAAGGACCGGAAGTAATTAATCTCATTGGAAAAATTACGCCCACTATTACTTCTATTTGGACGAAAAACTCTTATGGGCACATAATTAAGAAGATCAATAAAAAGGGAATTAAAAAACTCGAGTTGATTGTCAACATCACCAGTCTGATAAATCTGAGAAAAATCTGTATTAATTATGTGTTCCTCTAATGCATTAACGTTAAGATGATTTAAAATCCCTGTAATAAACAAAACTTGAAGAACCAACAGGGATTTGAAAAGCCAGGCATATTAATGAGTGATGGGAAATAACTGGAATATGAAATTGAGCAGAAGTAGTAACCAATAAATTTTGACTAATAATAAAAAAATCGATAAGGGAAGTAGACTGAAAATACGAATCATAATGGGTGGGTAAAGAATTATGCCGGCATTCAAGACCAAAACGCGAACAAAGCATATGTAAATTATAAGCTTTAGATGGAATAAACATGTCATTGTTAAAATCCCCTGCTACTACAATACTACTATATCGAACAAACATATCACTCAAAAAATTTTCAATCAAATTCAACTTTCCTCTAGGAAGATAGGTAACACCCACCAATACTGTGACGGATTCAAGGTAAATTTCAACAAAAATTGCTTCACAAGAGAAATATTCAGTACACTTATAGACAACTTTAAATGTTATATCCTTAGAAATATAAATAGCGACTCCACCACCTCTAAATTGAGATGGTCGATCGCTTCTACATAAGAAAAAAGCCCGAAATTTCCAATGCACGATTAGAAATTTCAGGACCAAACCAGGATTCCGTAATTAAAAGAATATCTAAAGGTCTATTTCTTAGAATAAAATGTAGCTCATCTAATTTAGATGACCTATCAGAAGGGACTAACCTTTGTGCATTGATATGCCCAACTTTTAAATTATTTAAATCATTTAAAAATACACGCTCTAAATCTCCATCACTGATAATTGGGCCTAAATTGACACTAAGTGGCATTAGAATTTAAATAAAGTATAAAGAGGAGTCGCAAAGATGTATAACTTAAAAAATAAAATACAAATAATAACATTTTAAAAATAATTGTTACAAAGTACATCTTATAATATTTAGTACGGTCAACTAAATAAACAGAAAAAAGCATAATAATGTAGAAAATCAAAAAAATCTAATATAATTAGGGAATTAAAGTGGAAAAAGTATATAATAGCCGCGATATAACATAGAAAAAAGCATTAAATTAATATTAACATTAATAGCTGTATTTTCGACTCAACATATAACAGATAATAAACATATGTTCAAACAATTGTAGCTTTAGTATATATGAGTAAGCGCGTATATGTTAATGTTAAGTCGTAAATCCAGCTAATACGTTATACAAACAAATAAAATTCTAGGAGATACTACCATTTACTACTACTCTAGATCCATAGATGCAGAGAACACTTAGTGACCACCATCACGCAGCTCATTGCAGTAAATTGTACTGTTTCGTACTTCCGTCAGGAAACTTGAATTTCACTACAGGTGCATCTCCATTTAGTATTCGAAACCAAGCAATTTTTCCCTCCTTACGCAAATTTCGACAAATCATTTGAAGTTTGTTACACGCAGCAGTAAGATGACCATTAAGATAAACTCTCGCAGCAACTTGAGTCCCAATAATATCACTTAAAATTAGAGTTCGTGTTTTGAAATATGCCTTCATAAGATCGTCTCCTCGAAGATGAACATTATTAAACTTTACCAATAACGATCTCCCTTGTTGTATATAGAGACAATGATTTATGTCTTTTGCATCAGCATTTACCTTATAATGCGAACATATAGCTAATATTGGTTCAAGAAGATTACTGATACCAGAGGGCAAACCAGTGATGACAATATCGGCACGATTTATTCTACGATTTAGCCTATTGTTTCCAAGTTCCAAAGTAGAAATTTTATCCATTGTTTTTGCCTCAACGTTTTTAATAGCACTATTGCAATCAGCTATATTGGCTTGGACCTCCTTGAGAGAGGACGACAAATCAGTACGAATATCATTAATAGAAGATTCAATCATATCCTTTAAGTCACGCTGTTCAGCACGCAAATCTGCTGTAAATGAACTAAAATTAGCACTCATTTTTTTTATCCAGCTCTTCAATACATTCACGTATTTCAGATGAACTACTATTACTGGGAACTTGTGGAGGGTTTTTGATACAATTATTGCAGGTATAACTTAAGCTACCATTTCTTTCTCCCTAAACCTTATACAGTTCATCCGAGATATTTGCACAAAGAATATGGAACCAAATCCGACACCAAATACATCTTACACCAAAATCAGATTTTGTTACATTCTTATTACAAACTCCACATTTTGAAGCAGGCATGGTTATGCAGTCTTAAGTTCCTTAGGCTTTTTTTTATATATATCTTATAAACCACGTTTAGCTTAGTACATAACATACAATAACTGTTAACAGTTATTTTTCTTTTTGCTTTATTCTTTAGCACAGAGCAATTGTGTAAAATAATTTATTAAAAAGTATTTTGATCGTTTATATTAGTTTAATAAAATTTACAACATGATTGTTAAGAATATTGATATATTTATATTAAGCAATTTTAAAATAATTTTGGATTTTATCTTTATTAATTTAATTAAATAATAATTATTTAGTCGACCGACACTAAAAACACGTTCACTAGAGTATTCAAAAACCGAAACCGAAAACCGGTCAACCGGTTTCTTTATTTTTTAAAAACCGATCGGTTTCGAATATTTTGTAAATTCGAAGAAAACCGAAAACCGGTCTTTTTTATTCGGTTGACCGGTTTTTTTAATTACATCACCAACTGGGTTACTTGGTCTCTTTTATTTTTTCCAACCACTTTTAAAATCGTTTTTAGGTTATGAAGATTTAGATGAAAGTCTGATAGATTGCGATGAAGACCTAACTTTGGATATTTCAAATTCAAATAGTTTAATTTCTGATCTAAATAACACAATAAACAATATTTAAAATCCTAAAAAAGAGACTGTACAAAATAATTCATCATTATATGATAATTTCATATATCTGGATAAATGCGACAAAAGAACTGAAAAGTTGGAAAATTTATATAATTCTCTTTTGAATATTTGTCCAACATCTTCTATTAGTGAAAGAGTATTTTCCACTCTAGCTTTATCAAAAGCAAACAAAAAAATCGTCTTAAAACGAAAAATTGTAATTGAATATTATTTCTAAAATATTATTTTAAAAGTGAAAAATATATTTTCATTTTACATATTTAAAATGTAATATTAAAAAAAATTATTTAATGAAAAACGTTTTAAACGTTCAAATTACTAACGTACCTAATTTTACCAATTTACAAATTTTATGACCTCTATTCATTTGATATGCATATAGTTTTATAATATTAATTTTTAAGATATTACATTAAAAAATATTAAAACCAATAAATAAAATGTTAAAATGAAATACAATAAAAAAATATTTTTTTAAAAGAATGTATTTTTTTATTTTTATTACTTTATATATTAAATTTCTTTTTTTTTTGTTTGTAATTAAAACAATTAAAAAATTATATAAGCTTTTTATTCAAATTAAAAAAACCGAAAAAACCGGTTGACCGGATTTTCCTGCAAAAACCGAAACCGAAACCGGTTTTTTTTAAATTCGATTTTTCGAAGAAAACCGAAACCGGTTTTTCAAAAAGGACGGTTTTTTGAATACTCTAACGTTCACTCTCTCATAGTTTCTCTATTAAATGTGCCTCCCCGTAGGAATTTTCAAAAAGCCCATTTTAACAGATATCTACGCCGGAGGAGGATCTTATATTCCACATTTATAGCTTCATTTCTAGAGAATATATGTTTATACCCCAGCAAATTCGCAATAGATAAACATATGTTTATTCGACTTTTTATATTTCAGTTAACGCTATACAATTTTTATTCGCAATATATTACAATTAAAAATAACCACATTGTTAATGTAACCGTATTTTCTCTGGGAGTGTGTCCAAAGCGTAACAGTTTCTTTGTATCAATATCTTTATCCGAGAAGTAACTAATTATCTTCTTTTTTTTCGAAAAACGCATTTATTTAAAAATGCATTTTATAAAAGTCTTTACTAATTTATTACGTTTTTCTCTTCTCACACTTGGGTCACACTAATGATTTTGTAATAGAAGTTAATCTCGACTAGAGTATTCAAAAAACCGGCCTTTTGAAAAAACAGGTTTCGGTTTTCTTCGAAAAATTGAATTTTGAAAAAACCGGTTTCGATTTTTGTAGAAAAAACCGGTCAACCGGTTTTTCGGTTTTTTTTTAATTTGAATAAAAAACTTATACAATTGTTACAAAAAAGCTTATACAATTGTGTTACAAAAAAAGAAATTTAATATATAAAGAAATAAAAATAAAAAAATTCAAATATATATTCATTTAAATTTAATTTTTTTATTGTATTTCATTTCAACATTTCATTTATTGGTTTTAATACTTTTTAATATAATATCTTAAAAATGAATATTATAAAACTATATTCATATCAAATGAATAGAGATCATTAAGTTTGTAATTTGGGTAAAATTAGGTACGTTAGTAATTTGAACGTTTAAAACGTTTGACATTAAATTAGTTTTTTTAATATTACATTTTAAATATGTAAAAAGAAAATCAATTTTTTCACTTCAAAAATAATATTTTAGAAACAATATGCAATTTAAATGTTTCGTATTAAGACGATTTTTTTGTTTGCTTTTGATAAAGCTAGAAGTGGAAAATACTCTTTCACTAATAGTAGATGTTGGACAAATAGTCAAAAGACAATTATATAAATTTTCCAACTTTTCAGTTCTTTTGTCGCATTTATCAAGATATATGAAATCATCATATAATGATGAATGATTTTGTACAGTCTCTTTGTTAGGATTTTGAATACTGTTTATTGTGTTATTTAGATCAGAAATTAAACTATTTGAATTTGGAATATCCAAAGTTAAGTCTTCATCGGAATCTATCAGACTTACATCTAAATCTTCATAACCAAACAAACGATTATAAAAGTGTTTGAAAAAATAAAAGAGACCAAGTAACCCAGTTGGTGATGTAATTAAAAAAACCCGGTTAACCGAACAAAAAAGACCGGTTTTCGGTTTTCTTCGAATTTACAAAATATTCGAAACCGATCGGTTAAAAAAAAAAGAAACCGGTTGACCGGTTTCGGTTTTTGAATACTCTAATCTCGACAATTTATTTTTTTTTTAATCACTGGTTCGTCCTGAGGTAAAGATGAGGAAACCCTGATTATTACCTATAAGGCCATATGCAGATCGATTTTAAATTACGACGCTCCTGTATGACACCCTTTCATCAGAAACAAAATCACTGCCATAATGTAATGCTCACGAAGTTATTTTCCACTCCGCAATATATATATATACATTTTCTAAATGCGTCTATTAAAACATTCGTTTACTGTACATATTTTCCCTAAACGCTGTTACACAGAACCTCAGTTAGCAAGAAATAGAAGATATGTTTCTTCTTTCTCATTGTGTAATATTCATATCCTTACATGAAAATAAAAAAAGATCACAATTAACACCTATGTATTGTTTACGAATGCTTGATGGTGGTGTACCGGTTATAGGTTAAAAATAAAAATTTTACCAAATTTAAACAATACATTCTTTATTATTTTTTCTAATACCGTGTAATGGATATTGCAAAAGGTCAGAAACATAAAATTTTAATTTTAAGTTTTGGTGATGAATTCTGTAATTTATTCTTTATTTTAGAGTAAAATATTTTTATTTATTTCTTTTGATTTTAATTAATAAAATTTCAATTATAGCAGACCCTATTTTATATTTTATTACGTTTCAATGTTAAATTTTATTTGTCCTACTTAAAAAAAAAATTTGTAGAATTTTATTATGGGGCAAATGTTGAAAATTTTTATAATTTACTTTTCAAGAATTTAATTATTAAATCATTTTCCAACTAACCTGATACAACAGTGGCCATCCATTACGATCGCCTGTAATTTTCTTGTATTCCAATTCAATGTTATTGGGCGACAATGGCAATGGCGAGGATGGGGTGGAAGATGACGATTCTAAAGGTGGGGTATCGTTGCTATTACCATCACTACTGGACATATTAACAATTCTATTTGTAGAGAAGTTACTTAAATCTGAACTATTTAAATCACTGCTTCCTCCGAATGTCGAAGATGATGTTGATGAAGATGTTGAATTCGAAGTTGAAGCCATTGTCACCACCAGTGTAATAGCTTGTATGGTAGCGTTGAATAAACTTGGGACCAAAATGAAGAGTAGGAAAAGAACTAATCTTAGTTTTTCTTTATTTTTTTTTTGGCTAAATGCCGATCTAGCAAAACTGTTGTTGGATATGCAGTTATTTTAACACAGAAATTATGGTGGTAGTTGCTGTAGTAATAGACAGTTAATGTTGTTTTTGTAGCTATTTCAGTTTTTTTGTTGTTGTGGTGGTGGTATTATTTTTTTTCTTTCTTTAGTTTTGAGACTATTTTTTATTTGCTCAACACGTTGAATTTCAACTAAGTTTCTGTTTTATTTAAATTCATATAAAAATAAGCTTTAAACTTAAAAATGCTTTTTTTAACACGCACGATTTAAATTACAATTTCCATTATATTATTTCTATATATTTGTGTTTTTTCAAAATTCTCATGAAATTATTTCTTCTTCGGCCTCTTTTTTGCGTTACACACTAACACACATTTCTATTGTTAATTTTTTATTTGGTCACTTTTAGTTTTTCTTTAATTTTATTATAACAATTTGTTTAGAATTAATTTGTTGGCGTTATTTTAAAGATGGTTACAAAAAAATGTTATAAATAAAAGAATAAAATCCAATAAGTTCGAACTTTAATTTCTTTTGGCAAAACCTACGATAATGACAGAATGTAAAATAATGGATGAGTGTTGCTAACTTAGAGCTTTCCCCGCTAATAAGAGTTTTTTTATTGTTAAAAGTGAACGCAACCATGTTTTAGCGGTTATTCGCGCAGTCTGGACTGAAGATAAAATGTAGACATATATTTCAGCAAACGTCAAAACTATGCTAATTTCCTAGAATTTTTCTAACATAAGCTTGGCAATAAGTAATTTTGTGCCATTATTTTCCTGACGTATTTTACTTGTTCCTTAAATATTTATCTTTAATCTTATGCCGTTTTCTTCTCTGCCAAAAAAGGTTGCTACCAACAATGTTGAGAAATGAACTTTTACTGCCGAGCGCAACCATTTTTTGTCCCTATTCAATATATCTTGTGTTTGTGCGGCAAGTATCCATCGTTGGGTTACTTTGTGTCTTCACCTGCGATTGATATAATATTTTTCTGTTTGCAAACGTCATATTCAATTGCAGAGAGAATTATATTTGCGTGTAGACTCCATATTAATGTTGCTCTTAGTGTTATACTTATATTATAACAGAGTTATCATAATAAATATTATAACAACTATATCATAATATCAGCTGTCAAAATCACGCCAGATACACATACATAAATGGCACCAAGAATGCAGCAGTTTTTAATGACATTTTATTTTTTTTACTACACATTTTTTTTTTGAAACACTAAGAGCACAATTTGTTTTATTCCAATAAACTTTTGTTTTGTTATATTAAAAATTAGAAGCAAAACAACGCGAATAAACACTAGTAAACAAACGACTTTACTGCACGGCTGACTGAAAATTGTGAGTAGATATAATATTAACATAAATACGTTTTATCCACCCTTAATATTAATGTAGATAATTTAGTCCCGTTACTCTGCGATTGAAAGTGACGTTTGCAAATAGAAAAATATTTATTATAATGTCAGGTGTAGACACCAAGTTATAGCATTCCACTAAATAAATTTTTGAGCTGTTTTAGGCGTTTTTCATGCAAAATTCTGTTTTTTTTTGTTTTGAAAACATGGCACCAGTGTGATTGATGCATGCACGAGACAAGTGTTGTTGTGTTGCACTTCTTAAAAATAACAGAGTTGCTTAAATGATTATCATACATGGTTGTATTTGAATATATGTAACATTAATTAAGTGGTTCAGCAATGTTTTACTACAAGACCGTTAGCTATCAAATTAAATCATTTGAAAAATTTTAAATTAGTTGTCCACAATGAGTGTGATGTTAAATTATGCAATTTGAAACAGAGTGGTTAACCCTTCGTCAGGCACATATTTTGAGCCCTTAGTTCTGGCTCATGGTGTCTGGCCAGACCCCTATACATTTACATGCATTTGTATGGAAATAAGGGCTGTTTGCCGTTAAATTTTTTACTAAGATAGGAAAATATTTGTTATATTTTGTGTTTCTATTTCTTATTACTATGTTATTAGCTACCTGAGGAAGAAAAAATAGACCTGAAAAATTCTTTGGAATGAAAAGGGCAACAATTTTTTGTTCTATATATATTTCTCTTTATTATGGGTAAAGTAATAAATGTTTATGACAAAATAGAAAATTATTATGAAGAATACATTGATTTTTTTATTCAGAATTTTGCGGAAGGCAACAAAAACATAAATAATCTACTTTTGAATGTTACTGACAAACAGGATTGTTGCATTTGCAGCAAAAAAAGCGTGTCTTACGGCGTATTTTGTCACCTTGCTGCAGGCAAATTCTGCAATCTTTTTTGGCAGCTAGTGTGTCTGGACCACTGCGTGAAGCCACATTACGGTTTGCTATATTGAGAGGTCTCCTAAAGTACGCTTTAAATGCTATACGAGTTGTTGGTTAAGCCACAATGTGCGGATTATTGATGCGATTTTCAACGTTGGCCAGTACCAATTGCTTTGCAAGTTTATATAAAAATATGCGTCTTCTTTCTTTTCTTGTATTTTCATCATTTAGCTTACATATAATGTAACTTGCCAATGCCATCACATCAATCATGTTGCAGAAAAACGCGTATGTCCAGCGTCTGGACATGAGTTAGCATTTGATCCATCGTATCGACTCCGGCTTTAGTTGAATTATAAAATAAAATTGCTTCCGGAATGGTGCCAACAAATGCCAGTCGTTTAGCGCCGTTCAATGAGCTGAAAAAATTATCAGAAATAATTGTTCTGCCGCTGTTTGCGTAACAATTTGCGAAATACATTAGAACGTTTTCACCTTGATTTATCTCCCGATTGTCTCCTTCCTTTCCAGTGTATAGTTTTCCTTTCAATGGAAATTTAGTCTTAGCATCGCATGCCCACCAAACTTTGATCCCATACCTTGCAGGTTTTGATGGGATATATTGGGTGAAATTTGTGCGCACACGATACGGAAAAAACTGCTCATCGATGGTGATATTTTCATAAGGTTCATAATAATTTTGCAGATTTTCATTGAGAAAATTCCAAAGGTCCCGGAGCTGCTTTGTCTGTTTGCTGTCGGAATGCCCGCGTACGACTATTATCGAAACGAATATATCTGGACAGAGTAATGAATCGTTTGTGCGACATAGCCGCACGGAATATGGGCAGCGAATCAGAACGCCACAATATACTGGAGTCTTGCATATTATTATGGCTGAGACCAGAAGCCAACAAAATCCCAATGAATGCATCTAGCTCAGAGCTTGTCAAATCAATCCATTTTCTTTGGGTAGACTCTGGATGTTCTTCATTCCATTTTCTAATTGATTCTCGCCCATGCCGATTTGTTTCACTAATGATGACGAATATTGTAATATTGGTTGAGAAAAATAGCTTGAATACCTCAACTGGCTTGGTGAGCCTTGTTTTTGTTCCAGATCGAAAACGCATGATATTATGCTGGCGCAAACGAGATGCAGGGGGTTCAGTTCCATTTAGTACCGTCTTTACCATAAAAACAGCCTGAGTCGACTTCATTTGCTGCTTCAGCATCATTTCCACTTTCTTCTTCTTCATCTACGTCTTCATCACTATCATAAAGTTCGTTAGGTTCAATTTCCAAATCATTTTCTATGTCTGATGCATCATCTTCTGGCACATAATCAGCAGTGTCGTCACCATCGTTTTCAAAAACATCATCATTTTCATCAGCTTCTACCTGACTTTGAAAATCACGCACTAATGCCTCTGACAATTGGGGTTGCAAATTCGCGCTACGCAAGCGTGTATTATAAATAAATTCCAGTTCATCAGCCATAATATACTAACAACGCAACAAATCTACCTGCGTAAAATTATTCACAAGTTCAAAATTACCGCACAAAAACTAGATTACTTCTTCACTGTTCAACGTTCAATGAATAACTACCTCACCATCAAAATCAGAAGAAAGAAAGAAGCATAAAAGAATAAAGTAAATACAAATTTCCAACTCGTACCATGTGCTTTGCCTATGTGTTCATACAAAATGCATAGGGGTCTGCCAAGAAACCATGTACCAAAAGTAAGGTGAAGATTTTTTATTTGGCTTTTTTGTCCTGTTCCAAGGACTTTTTTTCAATTATTAATTCATATATCGAAAGCCAACAATATTTTGGGAGATTACCTGAAATTACAGCTATGTACCTAAAATAGAAGTATGCTAAATTGAAGCAGGAAAATTAAATATGTCTGGCCAGAACCATGTGCCACTTCGAGGGTTAAACTATAAATTTAAAAACTACAATAGACGATAGATTTTTACCACAGATTACTTATAGATGTGTTACCAATGCCGTTTCAAAAAGTAGTAAATATGAACCCTGAAGAAGTAACAATAAAACTTATACACATTAAAAGTAGTTTGGATCCTAGACCACTATTTCGATGAGTTACAAAATGAATGATAAACTCACGCTTAATTGGTCGCACAGTAGTGTAATAAAAAACTCTGCATAGTTATTTAATATGTGTATGTTTTATTTAATTCAGAACTTTTAAAATCAAAATATATGTTTCATGTTAATATAACTTAAGAAATTAAATTATTTTCAAGAATAAAGTACTTTAAATTAAAAATTTTAATCCATTTGATAGTAACTGCTTAACTTAAAATATCTAATTCAATGTAATTAAAGACAATATATTAAAAAATAATAATAATAAGACTTTAAACTGAGTAAAATTTCCGTTTAAATGAAGTTTTTTCATAAAGTTCAGCCATTAAATCTGATAAGAACAGTGGGTTAACATGGATGCTAATTTTATGTAAAACAAACCAATCGGCGATTGAACGGTCTTTTAAAATTATACGCATTTGATGTGATGAAATATTTTGAACACGCAGACGTAACAACTGTGTGCGCAAAGGAGAACAAAAAAACAAACATAGATCGTACATAATTTTAAGCACCGCCAATACAGTAATCAATATAAACCAAACCCATAAGAATGCAAATATTTTTTCGTTGAGTATATTTAAAGGCAACATACACAAAGCATCATTATTGTTGATAGAACCACCTAAACCAAATGTATATATGGAACATTTGGCTAATTTTGGAAATATTTGCGACGAATGATGATTCCATAATTCCCATTTATTTAGAGAAAGAATTGGCAAAATATTAAAATAATGAGACCAATAATCATCTAGGAAATAATCTAAAAATATAATGTTAATAATCTGAAAGGGAAAAGTTTATTTAAAAAGTTTGGAAATTGAATAAAAATTTCAAATAGGCGCACTTACACTTATGCAAATGTTCAGCAGTTCACAAATGAAATATTTAATCACATAATTATTATGTGTATGACTATGGTCGGAATTAAAGTAAGCAGTTAACAAATGGCAGTGTTCTCTTCCAGTTTCCTGGGGTATTATAGCTTGTACTGGAAAGAAAAGGAATGTCTCAGAATCTATAGGAAAAATTAATTTTGCTATTCCAAAAATATCTCAAAATACAAAATATGTCTTTGACTGAGTTTTTTTTTTGATGTTTATTAACTTTTAATGCAGTTTTAAATAGTAAAACTGTGGCTGATTTGACCTAAATTCTACATGACTGTTGTTTGTTGTCGTTTTACCGTTGTTTTTCAATGGAAAATACAAAACAGCTATTATTATCTTTATTTGAAAAGAAAAAACTAACGAAAATCCCTGTATTTCGTATCAGTTTTTTAAAGCAGTTATTTTTTAAGTTATAACAACTACCAAAATAGTATATTTGCAGTAAAAAGTTTTGCTTTGTTTATATTTGTTATTATTGTCATACTACTCATAGTTTGCAAATAAAAATCAGAAAGTTAAATTTTAAGTTAGAAATAAGTACTCAATTTTTGTAGTTGAATGAATATTTGTTTTTTATTAATATAGCTCAAAAAATTAACTATATAGCCAGTAGTTTTTATTAATTTTTGTAAGTAGTTTCAAAATTTTTGTGATTAAATTTTGTCATTTAATTTTAAAACATTGCTAGTTATTTTTATTACATTTGTTAGTTGTTTTTAACCGATAAAAATAATTACTCACATTTCTTAAATAATTCTTTCAAATGTACAATTCCAAACAAATAATTGTAGCTTTTAGATCAAAGATGTCTCAGATTCTGAGGCTTTTTCTATAAAAAAATTTCTCACAATCTGAGGCTTTGTACTAGTGTTTACTTAGTAGTACTAGTGTTTCCAATCCGGTTAATGGATTGATTCCTTTATATAGGTTAATGTAGTAACAAATCATTTCGATCCGAATAATCGGTTGAAATGGGCCGCATAAATTTTTAATATAAATTTTTTTCGCTATTTTTTCACTAAATGGCAAGAAAATCTTAGAAAAAAAACACTAACTAAAATCAATCAAATTCTTTTAAGAACGACTGAAAGATATCCTTAAGGATAACTTTTTCAACCAACTTCAAGCAAGATAATTTTTATACAGTTTCAATTCCTTAGAAAATTTTAATTAATATAAGTTATATTTTTATCTCCTTGCATGGTTGCATTTGTTCTTTTGTTTTTTCTTTTTTTTCTTACATTTCACAGGGAATTTTTTATACCATCGGTTTCAATCACATCAATTCTACAGCATGTCTCACTAGAACCGTTTACCTAAACTTTAATGCAAAATATGCATAAGTAGGACTAGATCCAAAAGTAGTTCTTGGAGAACCTTAACCGCTTACTATTGGAATCATTTCAAACAAAATTGCATCGGTGTTAAAAACGATAAAAAATAAGCTATAAAGAACAAGAAGTTGTTCTACAAGTAGATCTTTGGAACTGAAAATTTAGCGGTTAAATTGTTGCTCCGGGTTATCAGAAATAGACTTTAAAAATCCGATTCTGAAGCTGTTTCATCCTTAGAATATGAGAAAATTCTCGCAAATTTTTTGAATAGCCAGATTGCTCCATAGCAATCAAACACGTGGCTAGGTATTTTTCTAGCACAAGCACTATGACGTTATTAATGTTCTAAAAATAATAACAGAAAATTGCTTTTAATTCGAGACCTATATTTTTTTTTTAACAAATTTGTTTCAAATTACATAAAAAGAAATTTTGAAAAAGTTGAAGAAACGAGTTGTTTCGTTGAAAATATTGAAGAATTCGATTATTTGAAGGAGGTTCTCTTCTAAGGAGTTTAAGTCTTCAAAAGTATTATTGACTACAAAAATCTTGGTAACAATTCTTAAGTGCTTTTTCCAAGAGACTACAGATATTTATTATTTTATTTTTCCTTTTGCAGAAATCTAAATCGCATATTTTGAAAATGTAAACACTTGCAGAACTTATAATTTTTATTTAATAGGAAGACCACCAATTTTAACTCCAAAGCACAAACTGGATAGAGAAAGTGCCAGTGAACAGATACAGTTCTGTTAAAATTTGTTTGTAAATTTCGCAAAAACTATTTAAGCACAAATTTTCGTAATTTTTAAATAATTCCCTAGTTGGTAAACCGGCAGGGTCGAATAATTGGAAACACTAATTAGAATACTAGAATTTTTCTATACAAAATGTCTTAAAATAGAGAATCTGTCAGAAAATGCGATTTTTATAAAACAAATTTTTGAGAATCAAATTATTTTGTTAATATATTTATTTAACACAGCGGCTATTAATTAAACAATATAATAGATTTTACATATATGGGATTTTAACATTAAAATATTCTTTTACATATGCTACAATTTTAATTTTGAAAACAAACAAAAAAATATAATTTCAAAAAAATATCTCAGAACTTGAAACATTTCACAAATATCATACGGGAGTGTGGTGGGAAAATGAATTTTTATAAAATTATGAATTTTTTCTAATAACATAATTTTAACTTTATGGGGATTCGTTTTCCAGAACACTCCAGATAATCTGCGAATTTGTCTATAAAAAAACTGTATCAGAATGTTTCTTTCAAAGGGATATATTTTTAATGAAAATTAAGGAACTTAACCAGAGCTTAATCTCATAAATTTGACACTCGTGACTATGGTTAAAGCAGTAAACGTTAATAATTATGAAATAAGTTAGCAGGTCTAAAAGAAATGTTCCAGATAATTTCTATACGGAGTAGTCGCAAAGAAAAAATCCAAGATTGTAATTCAAACTTACCCACTGGTCCACATAACTCTTCCAAACGTTTGCCTTCCCACCTTTTCCATAAAAATGAAGGCAAATAAAAGATAATCGCTTGCAGTAGTAGAACAATTACAACCCATTGATAGTAACGCAATGAAATATTTTCAATGGAATTTGGTCCAACTCCCACAGCAATTCTATTACGTGATTCCTTCATAGCTCTTGGTACCAAAAACGTTCCTATGGTCCAGCAATATGAGTGTACAAATTCCTTGAATTTTAAATCAGTCATACATTGTATGGGATCGCCAAAGTATTGTTTGGCCGACAGCATCGTGGTAAATATAAGCAAGATGACAAACGTACATTTTGAATGCAAAAAAAAGGTGAAATCGTAAATATTAACTGTTTTAAGCTTTAAATATTTAGCAAGAGGTTGAGTTGCGTTAATCATTTTGAAAAAAGAAAATTACTATTAAAACACAAATTTGTTTAGTTTTCCAACAAACAGGCCGAATTGGAGTATTTCGCAGCTTTCAACGGCTTCAAATGCTTTAAAGATCACGCTTTAATCTACTACAATCATACAGGGTGTTTCAAATAAAACAAAGCTAAAATAGGTTTCCATTAGCAAATATTTAAAAATGCACAAAGAAAAAAGGTGTATCATTTACAAAAATTAGAAATTTACTTTTTAAAATTTCTAGGTAACTACATAAAATAAACTACAATTTGTCAAGACGCTTAAATAAATCAAAACCTTTGTTAAATATTACAATCCTTTCCAGGTTCAATCAAATATTTAGTGTTAGAGAATTACAACCGCCATATTTATTTGTGTATGTCAAAGAAAATTGAAGTGTTTGTACCATATTATCTTATTTTATTAGAAAAAATATACGTTTGGCTTATTTAATTTTTGTAAGTTAAACCTCATACACACTGATCCCCAAAATACGTATTTTTGTTTTTTCAAGTTTTTAACTTCCAAATTCCATACAAAATTTAAATCGAAAACTTGAAAATTACGATAATACATATTTTGTGGCTCAATATGAATGGGGCTTAATACATATCTAGTTTTAAATTAATTTCCTGCAATGTAAATTTAACATTGCACGAACGTGAGTAATTAAAAAATCTAAAGGCGTGTGTAATTTACCAAAAATGCAATTTAGCTTATTAGCCAAACATTTTCGCCTTTATATAGCTATCAGTTCTTCTCCTAAGAAATTTTTCATGCATTAAAAAAGTTTTTTCCTGCGTGTAAAATATGGGAGAAAATAAAAAATTAAAAACCCACAATTTGTGAAATTAAAAAACAATTATACAAAATTTTTATTTTTGTGTAAATATTTTTTCCCTTCAAATTTTAGTAACACCATTGTGTCAATTAGGTAATCAAATTACCCACGGGTTTGATTCCTAAAAAGAATGTGGTAATAGGTTTTTTGTCTAAGCTTTGTCTTCTTCTTTAGGCTTTTCTAAAACTTTGGGTTCTGAAGAGATCTTTTGCCAGATTGTAACACATGTATCAGCCTAGTTAAAAATGGATAATTTGCTTTGTTTTTCTAAAACAAAAGAGAAAACAACTAGTTTTAAAAAACAAATTTTTTTTACAAAACTGAATATTTTTAAATTGTTTATCACTAGTTTATTTTTTAAATTGATTTTGTGCTGCTCATCACAACGGATCGTTAAGACTTTTTTTATCGAACATACGGATATGCCATTTTTTATAGCATGTATCACATATTTAAAAAAAACTTTATAAATAGTTTCGAATAATTAATTCCTTTTTTTAACTGAATTTATATTTAGAGAATGAATTCCCTGACTTTTTAGCTTTTGCGGCAAATAGACTCTACAAATAAAACAAAAAGTATATAATTTTCTATAGAGTATATTTCTCTCTCAAGAACTTAGTACTCTCTTAGAACACGAACATAGATTGGCGGCAACAAAGGTGAGTTTTGGTCGGCAACTTTTAGTAGTGTTTAGCGGTGCTGCCATATAACCAATTTTAACTATTTTTTGCGGTTTTTTGGGATGCTAGAGATTTTTCAGATTATTTCATAAAAAAATGTTTTTTTGTTTTATTCATGTATTTTTTCAGATTTTTCATATAAAAATATAATATTTTTTCAATATACTAATTATTTTTACTAAAATTAGACATGTCTAATAAAGTAAAAAAATACAACAAAAATTTGCAATTGAGTTAAAAAATAGTTACGAATTGAAACATAACATTGTGAGATGAAAAGTATTAAAGTGTGTACACACACATTGACCAACTATGTCTATTCATATCCATTATTTCCCATTTCTATGGTAAAACTATATAATAAAGAGAATAAATATGCTATTAATTGTTGCAACATATAACTAAAAAACCTATAAAAAATGCAATTATATGAAAAAAAAAAAATTGTTTTCATGAAAAAACTGGTAAACAGTTAAGAATCCCAAAAACTGGGATAAAATATTACACTGTTTATGTGGCAGCACTGCATACACCAAATTTAATGTTTTTCAACACTTTAGCAACTTTGAAATTGTTGCCCTTTCATTTAAAAATGTTGCCGCTGGACTCTGTACCATGTTAAATTTCTGGAAAGCGTATCTTGTAAAAAAAATTGGGTAAATGAGAGAGTAATTGAGTTAATTTGACGTTTATTTTTGGGTATGCAACGTGGTTTTGTGTGTTCGCAGTATTTTGGGCATTTTAAGGGTTTTGTGAGAGAATTTTTTGGTTACTCTCATTTAACCAGACTTTTCCCAAGATTACCTCGTACAGACCTAATATTGTGCAAGTCCTAAGGTCATAAATTGTTCACTTAATTTCGAAAAGGAATACATTTTCTCAGTTAATTCCCTAAGGAATTATTTTTTTTTTTTTGCTTAATTGCCTAAAAAGTCTTAAAAGTGTTATTATCTTTACATAATTTTTATCAAATTGTAATATTTATTAACATTTCTAGCGATTTTTTTATCATTTTAAAGTTGTCAACTCTGTTGGTCTAATGTAGGATTTGTAAAAGATTTTTTTTGGATTTCTCTTAATATATCGTCAGCTTATTATTGGTTTCACCTATATGCCAAAAAGTCTGTATCGAAAAAAAAAACGATAAAGTCGGTTTACATATTTTTTTTAAATATATATTTTTGTTTCGATTTTATTGAATCTTCACTAATTCGAATGTGAACTAACAATAATTGTTCAAATTCTAAAACTATGACTTATAATTAAATCTAGCCAATGCCAGACAAAACTCTAATTTCTCAACTATTTATAGGTGTCCCCAGTAGCTTCTCTCAGTTGATTAAGCGTATCAAGTCTGCTGTGTCTAACGTTCTTATGCGCAGGTGGCCATGATTTTTTTAGGGTGGGTTTGCAGTTTCTTTAAATAGATTTCACTATATCTTAGAATTTCATTCTTTACAAGAGGGACATTTAAGTCTTTGTGAATGTTAGAGTTTCTCATATACTAGGGTGCATTTGTAGTTATTCTTAAGAGTCAATTTTGTCTTCTTTGTAATTTTTCTACAATAGACGCAGAGGCAATATTGGTTTAATCACTGAGTTATAAGTTAGTAGTTTGCAATCTAGGCTTAGTCTAGAATATATATGTTTTTTTATAACAGGTCAATTGAAAAGTGATACACTGATTATAGCGACCCTCTAACTTTTCGATACCATTTTTGTAGTACGATTTGTCCTTTGCTTCAAAATAGGCCTAAGTTTCGGCGATTCATTTGAGATCTGAGAACAGGAAATTGTCATTGAGAATACGGTGGATGCGGAAGCAATAAGAAGCCCAATACATGGATTTTCGCCTTCGTCTTCACTGACTTGTTTTTGGTCAAAAGTGAGCTCGGGTGGCACCCACTTTGTACAGAGCTTTCTCATACCCAAATATTCGTGAATGATATGATGAACACGTTCAGTTGATGTCTTTAGAGTACTTGCTATTTCATTCAATTTACGGTTATTCGAAATCATTTTCTGGATTTTTTTGATGTTTTCGTCCGCAACAAGCTCTTTTGGGCGTCTACTGCGTTCACCGTCTTCGATGCTTATTTTACCACGTCTAAACTTAGCATACCAATCCATGATGGTTGATTTTCCTAGGCCATTGTCCAGAAACCCGTCATCAAGGCAAGTTTTTGCTTCAACTGTATTTTTTCCCTTCAAAAATCAATATTTTATCAACACGCGAAATTCCTTCTTATCAATTTTTTTTTTACAATAACAAAAGTGGCTTTACTCAAAATGCTATAATTCACAAACTAATGATCCGATAGCTGTCAAATTTATACATGTGTCATATCGATTAAAGTCTAGTAGCGCCATGTATGTGTCAGGCCGTTATTTTCACAATCGATAGTGGCATGTGTTGTGCACAAAATTTGCAATCAAAAAACAGTTTTCTCTTTTCTTTTGACTTACATTCATTGTTATGGTAATGTAACAAAGCAATTATGAAATTTATTTCAGAATTTTTGTATGCAAAGTAGATGCATATGACACAAATGCATCAAAATAATAGATGTGCTTATGCAGCAAACTATAAAAGTTAGCTTATGTCATTCCCATGTAAATTTAACATAAGCCAACGATTAGTGTTAACGCTTAACGTTGCTTATGTCAAATTTGTATAGCGATGACACAAGTTAACCTTGATAGATTGATGTATAATCACAGCAAATAATATTTTTTATTTATTTTTGTATGCAAAATTTAATGTATATGCCAAACAGTGCAGTTCCAATCCAATGTTCGTTACATGTTAAAATTACTCATATAGAGCTAAGTCGATGCTGGATATCTTAGATATGATACAAGATATCGGGAAAGGGGTTTCGAAATGAAAAAAAGAATATTCAAAATATGTATAATTTAGACCTGTCATTTTTTTTCAGAAATATTCAGTCGGACAAACCAATAATAATGTAACGATATATATATATATATATGTATATGGTATACCTTTAGGCGGTTTTTGATTAATACAAATACCGTTATAGTTTTGAGGTTTTAATTGTCATTGCAAATTACAACAATAATATAATTAAAAAATAAAAAACACGTTTTTTTATTCATTGTTAAGCAACGATTTACGTTTCCATTAAAAATGAAAAAAAATAATTTTTAATATACATGAACAATTCATATTCATTTTAAACGCGGTGTATAAATATAGAAAAAATACGATAACATTTGGAAAGACATTAATTAATTATATTTCTCAGCTTTTATTATCAATTAATGCAAGTATGTACGCGGCAGTCAAGCCACTATCAAAATATTTGCAATTCAAATCTGTGCGTATATACGACATCATCTTTACGCTGCACTCGAAATGTACCGTCGTCATATTGCTGACATGTTCATTCCTCCTATCGGCCAAACAGTATTTTGGTGATCCCATAACGTGTATTAGTGATGAGAAAAATATCGAATATGCCAATTCCTATTGCTGGACATTGGGAACATACATACTAAACTATTACGATTTGAGTCTGCAGATAAAAAAAGTAAATGAATATAAAAATAGTACGGATACGAGGCTACGGGACTTGGGCAATGCCATTGCAGAAGGTACGTTCATCAATCGTTGATTTGGACAGAATGATCATTTTTAGATTTATTTATTTCAAACAAATTCTTTAATTTTTGGAATTGTGCTTGGTTCTGAATCTGAGGATATTTATCTAGAATTTTAAGATGTTTATCTATAACTGTACTCTTGCTATTACCTATCAACGATATAAGTATTAAGCAAATATATGTAAGGGCCGAGTCTTTCGGATGTCAGTTAAACTTGGATTAGTTAAACTTTGTCGAAACAACATTTTCTTGTATATAATTCTGTTATTTATAAAACCTAATAAACGACATTTTAAAAGTAGTATTCCAGTGACAAACTGCATAAAATTATGTTTAAATATAATCTACAGCTTATAAACTCAGCCTAAATCGATTTAAAATAAAAACAAGTAAAAAGGGCTAAATTCGGCTGTGCCGAATCTTTGAATACCCTCCACCAAAGGGGATGAAGATGATATACGTATATACTAAATTTTGCATGAACTGTAATATGAATATGTTTTGTCAATTTATGTAACGAACTTTTGTTATTTAGTTTTAGCAATGTTATTTACAGAGGTCTGCTCTGTTAGCGACTTTAACATTGTTCATTTTTACGTTAACTTAGTTATCATAGTATGTAAGACAATAACTGTAATCGAACAATAAGAAGACTTAATAACATTTTTACTTACTTAACAGAAAAAAAAAAATAGATACAGAAAAATTGTACAAATTTGTATGGAAAATTTAGAGGTACCTTCACATTTTCACTCATAACTTTTGAACTGCTTGACCGATTTTGCTCATTTTAAATACCAAACTGCTCGGGAGGATGTTCAATAATCTGGGTAAAAATAGGCACCCCCGCTTGCGTCTTCGCGTCGTGATCGTGATTTCAACAGACAGACAGACGGACAGACAGACGGACATCGCTAAATCGACTTAAAATTGCATAAGGATCACGAATATATATACTTTATGGGGTCTTAAACCTATATTTCGACATATTACAAACGGAATGACAAACTGATATATACCCTCACCATATATGGTGGAGGGTACAAAAATGTTTAAGAAGTAACTCTAAGAAGTTACAGTGGAAGTGAAAATTAATAAACGTTGAGTTGTTAACATTCAAAATTATCGAAACAAAAAGTTAATGTGCATACGAAAAGTAATACACACATATATAAGTTGACTACTAAACACACATTTTTGTCTACTTCGAGTTGTTTGTGAGTTATAATAGTTAATGCGAAAACACAACTTTTATTAAAGTTTCAATATTTCTTTATCCATACCTACGTATTATCTAAAAGCCAACCAGGCCAAAAACCTGAAAAATATATTTAAATAACCTTCACTTACGAAGGCGGATTAATAAGACCGTGACTTTTTGAATGAAATACATTTTTTTTTGGAAAAAAAATATTTTTCAACTTAATCACCTTTTAGCTCAATACACTTTGTCCAACGTTTCTCCAATTTTTGTATCCATTCCAAAAAATAGAATTATTCGAGGTCCATAAAATAGGCATTTGTTAAAACAATAATTTCATTGTTGGAGCTAAATCTCTTTCCACCGAGCCATTTCTTTAGGTTTGGAAATAGGAAATAGTCACTGGGGGCTAAATCCGGAGAATATGGGGGATGAGGTACGAATTTGTAGCCCAATTCTAGGAATTTTGCCATTGAGACTACACACGTGTGCACCCGTGCATTATCTAAATAAAAAAAAAAATTTTTTTTTTGGCCATATGGGGTGGTTTTTTAATGGATTATCCCGCTTGCATCCCAAAAAACTGTTGCCATCACCTTATTGGCCGACAAACTTACTTTCGCCTTCTTCGGAGCTGGTTCAGCCGGAAAAACCCATTGTTTAGACTGCTGCTTGGTCTCCGGAGTGTTGTAATGGATTCATGTTCCATCCACAGTTACAAAACGCCGCGAAAACTCTTTCGAATTGCGGTTAAACAACTCTAAACAATCCTTTGAAGTTGTCACACGATTACGTTTATGGTCAATTGAGAGCAAACGCGGCACCCATCTTGCAGGCAGCTTTTTTAAATCCAACTGATCATTTAAAATCGAAACCACACTGCCATATTAAATGCCTATGACCAGTGCCCGGGACCCCTGGGCACGCCACTGGTCCGAAATTTTTCCAAAATGAAATTTTTTTACTATGTCTAGTAAACATATATACAAAATAACTTATATTTTTTTGTTTCCAATTGATTTTCTTTGCAAGACCAATTGATTTTTTTGCAAGTCCAATTAGGTTTTACCAGATTTTAGGTAAATTTGCTAAAATTTGTGGAGAAATAAGAAAAATTTGCCTCAGGGAAATTTTCTTAATTTTTTCAGTTACTGAACCCTGTAATATGTTACTGAACCCTGTAATATGTACAAAGTTTTATTTCGCCGCTGCTAACGATGAAATCTCTATACTTATCCTTCCACTAGGATTAATTATTTCCTCACTCGTAATATTATTTGGGTTAAAACAACCAAAAATACA
Source organism: Eustalomyia histrio (assembly GCA_949748255.1). Taxonomy (NCBI): domain Eukaryota; kingdom Metazoa; phylum Arthropoda; class Insecta; order Diptera; family Anthomyiidae; genus Eustalomyia; species Eustalomyia histrio. The sequence continues at coordinate 105,250,558 of OX456524.1, read as the reverse complement.
CTTTTAACTTCTTAAAACGTGTTCTATAAAGCAGTACCCTTATCTGCTATTACTCAGTATTGGATTTAAAAATCAGCAAAACAACAACAATCAGCAAAACAACAACAAAAAAAAAAAAAAAATTTCTATGAAATTTTAAAAATTTTTCAAAAATTTATCAAAGAAATTTTGAAAACTTTGTCAATTTGTATTTAGTTTACAATTTATTTATGTAGCTACCTCGCGCAGATCCTAAATAAAATTATTAAATTTGTATATTAAAAAAATGTGATTCCAATTGTATTACTTTTTTTAAATTATAAACCTGAGCTTCAATTTTTTTTTTTTAATTTATTTACTCACTTAAGACTTAATTCTAATTCCATTAATTTCAGAATTATGAATTTTTTTATATCAAAACATAAGTATTTAAATTTAAAAATATTTAACTTACAACTTAACTTATATAGAATTTCAATGTAGTTATAGTAGTTAAAAAGTAAGAATTTATAAAAATGCTGCCAAGTTCTGACAAATTGTGGGTTTTTCTCTTTTAAATGTAAAAATAATTGTCATAAAAATGTTTGAAATTTTTCTATTTGTATTCCGTCGAAGTCCATATATGAAAACAAGTTGTAATAGATAAAGAGGTATAAAAATAAAGATTTTTTAAATAAATAAAATTGCCCATAATGTGGGTAAAATTGCCCAGAAATGATAATTGAAATTAAAAAAAAAATCCGAAATAAAAGAACACAATTTTATTTCAAAAAATTAAATATAATAAAAAAATTTGCAATTGATTTTAAACATATCAATTCAGAAATAACAAATGCATTAAACAATTATTGTAATTCAAGAAATATTTATTTAATTTTGTGTTTTTGAATTTAAATTGATGCTTTTTAAATTACATTTAGAGTCATTCCTAAAGTTTTTTAAACAATCAAATATTTTTTAAAATGGTCTTTGAATTTTTATTTTTATAAATTCGACCGTGAACTGTGGCATTGTGTAAAGTGGCCCCAAAAATATGATCCTAATCTTAAAAGCATAATGAAAATTAACACCCACCCAAATGAAAATTAGCCCCAAAATTAAGTTTGGGACATATTTTTATATATTAGATTGAGGCATTTATTCATTATCTAAAATACCACGAATTTGAAGAAACAAAAAGTGACCCCAAATATGATAAAATGAAAAAAATTACCCCAAAATATGCAAAGCAAAGAAATGTTGCTTATATACAGCATTATTTTGCATGGAATCAATAATATCCGAATATACTCCTTAAAAACATTAAAGTTACTTGGACCAACCTAAATTGAAATATTTTAAAGAATTAAAATCATTTTATATAAATCAAATATTTTATTGATGCGCAACCACTGGACCTGCGGCGCAAACTAATTAATATTAATATACGAAAAACAAAATGAAAATTTTTTAACAAAAATCGCGCGATTTTTACAAATAGATTTTCTGGTCACGATAATGTGGTAAAGAATTTATTATATACTAGCGGACAAAGCCCGTTAGCGTAGAAAATGGTTGCCCGGGCTAAAGCCCGGGATTGCACAGGCTTACGCCCGAGAATATACGGAGTTCACAAAATTCTAAGATGTACCTCGATAATGAGTTAGCCCGTACTCAAGATATCACTTATTTCAAATTTAAGGTTTTTTCCTTGAAACCCTCATTTTTACCATGTACCTGGCTAAAATTCTAACTTGTAGCTGACCAGTGAGTAAGCACATACACCAGTTCAGATATTTAAAATTTCAGGTTTCTAGCTAAATCGGTGTGGGCAGCCCGTTAAGGAGGAAACTGTTCACCTTTTTGACCCTCTCCGTACACATTTTCAAAAATCCGACCTAGGTGAACGTCTACACTGCAGGAAGAACCTTTGCACCAAATTTCAACTTACCAGCTCCAGCGGTAAGGGTGAGAATTTTTCACTTTTCTGCCCCTCTCCGATGACTTTTCCAAAAATTACGTTTAACTCATATATATGTATGGAGCCTGCATGCTAAATTTCAACTTCCTAGGAAGAGTTCATCGATAAGTTAGCAAATACTCCAAGAATAGCTTATTACAAATTTTTGGTTTCTAGCTACAGGGGGTTCCGCAGGCCGTGAAAGGGGGTTTTACCTGTTTTGCTTTTCCCCGCTTTAGCTAATGTCTACGCCACAGGGGAACCTACATACTAAATTTTAGTGTCCTACCTACTGCGGTTTGGGCTGGGAGATTTTGAATGAAATAAATAAATAAATATTTACATATTTACACATTTTCAAATTTTCTTATTTACACATTTGCACATGTGCATATTTACACATTTGCACATTTACATTACCATCAAAACATCGATCCATCAAACCATCAATCTATCAAACCATCAATCCATCAAAACATTAAACAATTAAATGTTCACTTTTGCGTATTTGCACTCTTGTAAATTTGCATGTTTTCACATTTGAACTTTTGCACTTTTGCTAGTTTGCACATTTGCACTTTTGTAAATTTTCACATTTGCACATATGTACATTTGTAAATTTGCACATTTACATTTACATTCGAGGAGGAATCTATGAACCAAATTTTGTCTTCCCAGCTCAAGCGGTTTTAGCAGGCCGTCTAGGGGGAGAATTTTACCCTTTTATACCCTTCCCCCTTGGATTTCTCAAAAATCAGGTCTTAGCTGTAATCAACACTGAATAAGGAAAATGCATACCAAATTTTAACATTCTAGTCTCTGCGGTTTGGGCAGGCCGTTCGGGGGAGACTTTTACCCTTATTGCCCCTCCACGTAGGAATTTGCAAAAATCCTGCCTAGGTGGATGTCTACACCTCAGGTGGAACCAATATACACAATTTCAACCTTTCAGCTCTAACGGTTTTGGCAGGCCGTCGAGGGCGAGAATTTAACCCTTTTCTGCCCATCTCCGTTTGATTTTTCAAAAATTACGTCTTATTTGTTATCTACACTGGGGAAGGAGCCTGCATACCAAATATCAACTTTCCATGCTTAACGGTTTGGGAAGGTCGTCGAGGGGGAGAATTTCACCCTTTTCTGCCCCTCCCCGTTGGATTTTTCAAAAATCACCACTTAGCTATTATCTACACTGGAGAAGAGCTTGCATACCAAATTTCAAATTCCTAGATCCAACGGTTTGGTCAGCCCATAAAGGGGACACTTTTCGCCCTTTGAACCCCATTATAACAACGTTACTGGCCAAAATTCTAAAACTTACCTTTTCAAGGAGATATCACATACTCCTAGGAAGACATATTTAACTAAAAACATTTCTCATCAAAAAGTATGTAATTCTTAAGAGTATAATTCTCTCTCACGAACTTTTTAGTACTCTCTTAGAACACGAACATAGTTTGGCGGCAACAAAGGTGAGTTTTTGTGGGCAACTTTTAGCAGTGTTTAGCGGTGCTGCCATATAACCAATTTTGACTATTTTTTTTGGCGTTTTGTGGGATGCTAGAGGTTTTTCACATTACTTCATAAAAAAATGTTTTTTTATTTTATTCATGTATTTTTTCAGATTTTTCATATAAAAATATAATATTTGTTCAATATACTATTTATTTTTACTAAAATTAGACATATCTTATAAAGAAAAAAAATACAACAAAAATTTGCATTAACATTGTGACATGAAAGGTATTAAAGTGTGTACACACACACATTGACCATCTATGGCTATTCATATCCATTATTTCCCATTTCTATGGTAAAAATATATAATAAAGAGAATAAATATGCTATTAATTGTTGCAACATATAACTAAAAAACCTATAAAAAATGCAATAATTTGAAAAAAAAATTGTTTTCATGAAAAAACTGGTAAACAGTTAAGAATCCCAAAAACTTGGATAAAAAATTACACTGTTTATGTGGCAGCACTGCATACACCAAATTTAATGTTTTTCAACACTTTAGCAACTTTGAAAATGTTGCCCTCTCATTTAAAAATTTTGCAGAAAATCATTTGATTTGAAGATTTTTATAGAAAAAATTCTTAGATTCCATGATATTTTTTGTATATCAAATTACCAGATTCTGATATCCTAAAAACAAAAGTATATGTATGTTACAAAAGTCTATTTCGATTTTAGGGTTTTTTTCTTGACGTGCATTTTTTGAACCACTTGATTTGTTTTGCTTATTAGGACAATGACAAATACTTAAAAATGGCAACGTTGCCGTTGATTCCGCTATATAAAATAATTTATGGGATCCCATGAGTTACAAATGGAATAACAAACTTAATACACACTTCTGCACAAAGATTCCAAACGCCAGAAAGATAAATGCATCACTTTCACTTTAATTTTTAATAACTTTGAAAGGCAGAATATGACCTAAAATTTAAAAAGAATTTTTTGTTTTTATTTCATAGGCGTTGGTCCCGAAATTAAAGATGTAACTGAAAGAGTATATTTACGTTATTATCAATGGATTATATTGATATTACTATTACAAGCATTTGTCTTTTATTTCCCATCGTTTTTATGGAAAGCATGGGAAGGACAACGTTTAAAACAACTGTGTTCAGAAGTAGGTAAGTAAAGTTGCCCTAATTTGCATACATTGACTTTTTAGCTTTTTTTTTTGTAATTTATCTAGGTGATGCTTTAGTACCAGAAGATACCTATTTGTCTCGTCGTAAATTGCTATTCAATTATTTTACCACCGATTACAAAGACATACACTATTGTTATAATGCACGTTATTTATTTTGTGAAACATTAAATTTTATCATTAGCGTTTTGAATATATTGGTTTTGGAAGTATTCCTGAATGGTTTTTGGTCCAAATATATACAAGCTATAGCTGCTATACCCAGTTATGAATGGACTAAATGGAATATATTAACTTCGAGGGTATTTCCAAAAATTGCTAAATGCCATATGACCAAGTTTGGGTTTTCGGGATCAATAACTTCATTAGATATTTTATGTATTCTGCCATTGAATATATTGAATGAAAAATTATTTGCTTTTCTTTGGTGTTGGTTTATGTCCATGTGTATATTGGCTGGCCTTAATTTAATATATCGCTGTGCATTGATATTTAATGAGACATTTCGTTTACAATTACTATATCAAAAATTACGCACTATTCCTAAATCTCATGTCAGATGTGTTACGGAAAGGATGACTTATGGTGATTGGTTTGTTCTATTTAAAGTTAGCTCCAATATAAATCCCATACTATTTCGTGATATTATGAAGGAATTGTATGAAAATCTCAATCTTAATCCTAAAAAATCAATGACTTTTAATGTTTGATTAGGATAGGAGTTTGTTGAAAATAATAAGAAAGACTTGAAATTAATATATAAGAGAATGTAAGTTGTAAAATGCCTTAGAAAACTATGTATGCCCTTTATACGTATTCTGAAATGTGTATGTACATATATAATAAACACTGCTTAAAGTGTTTAAAAATTATTATTGAACTTTATACTCTACAACTTTAAATATTTAAATATATAAACTGGATTATTCTTTATTTTTTCTTTTTGATAATAAATTTATTATAAACTTATGAATGTAAATGGACTGTTAGAATTTCGGAACTTATTTTATTCATAATAATCTTTACAAAAAAACTAATTAATATTTCGAATTTTTTTATAAGTGAAATATGAGGTTTTTTGATAATAAAAATAAACTATTTTTGTATTAAATCGGAAGTTTTGGCATTTTTTAAATAGTTCCAAACCAATATAAACTGGTTAGTTATGGATCTTCTTAACTAGTAATGTAATCGCAAATAGGTTTTACAAAATTATTTTTGTGGTCACTTGATAAAATGATTAGAATTACAGTGAACTCGCGGTAATGTGAACTCCCACTAAAGTGAACTATCCATTAATGTGAACACTCATGTCTTTAAATGCACTCTTTAAATAGTGATCAACGTTTAATGGCTCTAAATAGTGAACAAAAATTTTGTGACAAAGGGTAACTGCGTACTAACTGCTGTAAAGCTAAAACTATTGTTTTCGTTAGTTAGCAGTCGGTAGATTCCCCAGGCTTGATAATAAACAATAAAATTTTAATTTCTAAGTGAACTCGTGGTTTATTTCTAATTTTGGGAATATATTTATTTTATTTTACTAATGCCTGGCATTTGAATTATTTATAGGTTTTGCTGTTAGACAAAATAAGCCAGTATAGTGCTACAAATTTTTGCAATCGAAAAAGTGGAAGCATTTGATAAAGTGAACAACTTTAGTTCTTATTAGTTCACCGCCAAATAACTTTTTTTTTTTGAAAATGCTATAAAAAAAACTACTGAATATTTTCTCAAATTTCTTTTTTTATTTGAAAGTACAATCCTTCCGGTTAATAATAGAAAATAATTTCATTTAAATGGCTGCCTCGGCTGGCCATGCAGTAGCCTACACGATCGGTCCAATTTTTAAGCACATAATCGATTGTGTGCAGCTGTATTTCACCAATGGCTTCACGAATATTGTCCTTTAAAGCGTCAATTGTCTCTGGCTTGTCGGCGTAACACTTATCTTTGACGGCACCCCACAAATAATAGTCCAACGGTGTCAAATCGCAGCTTCGAGGTGGCCAAACGACATCAGCTCTGCGGCTGATAATGCGATCTTCAAAAACAGAGCGCAAAACATCGAGTGTTGTCTCGGCTGTGTGGCACGTAGCGCCGTCCTGTTGAAACCAAATGTTGCCAATATCCTCCTCTTCAATTTTTGTGAACAAAAATTCGTTCAACATGGCCCGATAACGATCGCCATTGACTGTAACGGCCACTCCTTGCTCATTTTCGAAGAAAAATGGCCCAATTATGCCTCTGGACCAAAATCCGCATCGGCTTTTTAATGTATGCGTGCGAGTTTTCTGTGCCCCAAATGCGACAATTTTGCTTGTTTACATACCCGCCAAGCTCAAAATGAGCTTAATCTGAAAAGATGACATTGAAAAGATGACATTCTGCAACATTACCATGATTTTCAAAGTAATGTCGCAATATTCCCCAGCGTTGTTCAAGCGTATACACAACCATATTCGTTCAGCGGAAGGATAAAACTAATTATCTGTCAAATCGGACATGAGCTAAGTGCTACCATTCACGAAATAAGCACTAGTTGAAAAAAAAAACGTTAGATGGCGGACCTTATATCTAATTTTTGGTCAAATACTCTTTCGAATTAGAGAATTTCCAAGAAAATGGTATCGATTTGTTGTTACATATTTTGTATATTTTTGCATAAATTTCAATTTTATGTAATATTTTCTTTTAATTAAAATTATGTTTTTATTAAAAATAAATTAAAACAAGCATTGAAGAGGAACAACATATTAAAAGAAAAAGTATTCTGTTGCCATAAAAATCGGCAAATTTTAACTATTTTTGTGCATATTTTTAGATATCTATATATAAAAAAATTGTTGCAAGTGTGTTGTGACTTTATAACTCACGAACTGAATTCGAATTAATTTTAAATTTTTAGGGTTTGTTCGTATGGTCGTGTAGATGGTTTATCTAAAGTTTGCACGAAATCGGTCGACGCGTTCGTGAGTTATGTATGTTCATGTCAACATGTGATTTTGCCCATATAAAAAAAAACAACAACAAAAACGTAGGCGCCCATGAGCGTATGCGGTGTATATACAGTCCCTGTAGGAAGCCTGGGGTCAAGTGTCTACAAGTCACCACTTATGTCGACTATTTTGGGTGACTTTTTGGTGGCATGTCCGCAAAGCGTCCATACTTTTTACATTCCTTTTTTAAAGCTGCAAAGCTGTGCTTGTGCTTGTTCTTGATTTTTTTTATTGTTTTTTACTGTTGAAAATACATGTGCATAGCTTCATGCAAAATTAAAGTTTTTAATAAGAATATAAAGAAAAATGAATTTAAAAGGTAAATATACAAATTTGAACAAAATATATAATGAGCAAAAAATGACAAGAAAAATATAAATAACAAGAAAGAGGCAATATTTTTTAGTGAAAGTTGCAAATCTAGAGATTTTGTGGAGCCTGATCTAGATTTTTCGGAGCCTCTGGATGATATTGTGCAGTCTTTTGAAGATTTGTCTACTTCAAAATTAAATTTGCACAACAATTTTTTTTTACTTTAATGAAATTAATAAAAAAAATATCTAATTTAACATTTCGGTTTTAATCATAAACGTAATCCCGATTAGCCGCACAATTTAAAATTAAATTCATTAAAATCAAGGCTTTATAAAGAATTCAATAAAAAATGTCGCAAAACAAAGAAAAATATTTTGAATTTTTAATAAAAATAAAATTTTCAAAAGTTTAATTAATCGCAAAAACTGTTTTTGTAACTTTTTGGCATTTTCTTTTAATCAATAGTTAACTCAAATTTCAACGTTTCAGTAGAATATTAAGCTTTCAGTGCTGTTCTAAGTTCAGAGACTTTTAAATTAGAATGGATTTGAAGAACACATAAAATATTCGGAAATTGCTGTTTTGAAATGCACATATTTTTTTTTGCTGTCGAAGTTGTTTTCGATTTTTTTCGAAATGTCGAAAGCACAAAAAATCAGTTGAAATGTTCTGTAAGTTTTTAAAAATATTTTATAAAATAGCTAAAAAAAATGCCTGGAGCATTCGTGTTGAGTTATCCTGAATTTCGGCGTCGAAAAATTCATCAAGAACATATTCGGAAACGATGTCTGAGAGAGTCATCAGATCCTATGACAATGCCCGAAACTACATAAGTATGAATTAACCCAACAAACAATATGTTCTGTTTACGTACTGTTTCCGGTGCGTTATACGTACTGTTTTCTGGTTCCGTGTACAGACCAGAAAACGGATTTTAAGTAACATCGAAACTAATTCGAATCCCTTAAAAATCCGGCAATGACGGATCGCTTATGGACCGATATATCGAAACGGAGTTTTCCGTTAAAAGTCCGTCAATAACGGACCGTTTATGGATCCGTATTCGGTCTAGATACGTAACCTTTTTTTTTAACAATGTGTAAAGGCCTATTTTTCAATTTTTAATAGCAACATTTTTTTTATTCTATAAATTTATTTACAAAGATATTTAAAATAAAATAACAAAACTTTTACAAACCTTTACAAACTAAATACCTAACAAAATTATAAACAAAAACCCTATTTATCTCCAGCACAATTAGCATCCATCAATCACTGCGGTTGTGGCCCATTCAAAATCATGAAAAAATAAAGCAAAAAATGAATTTAGGTTTAAATGGTGGTATTTACGATTTGATGTAGCAAACAATGCAAATTTGCAATTTTTCACAAAATCTATTATAAACTGTCAGGTAATATTTTTATTTGCAAATCTGCATAAATGTGCACACATCATCGTAAAACTTGTTTTAAATTTTATCAATATTTACCTCATGAATATTAAAGTATTCGTTTTTGATAACTAAGCAAATCCAAAGGCAACGGAAGAAAAACTGATGATAAACATTGGTCCGTATTTGACGGTACAAACCCGAACACACCAAAACGGAGTCGAAACATATTGTTTTTGAAAATTTAATTTTTACGGTCCGTTAATGTTCCGTTTACGTACAAGCTTTGACGGATAGGTATTTTCGGACCGTAAAGGTACAGAAGAAGCCGGAATCATGAATCTGTACGTGTCGGAGAGTCCGTAAAAATGTTTCTGGGGAAGGAACCCAACTAACTATACGTACCGTTTTCTGAATCCGTATATGTACCAGAAAACGGATTTTAAGGAACATTGAAACTGATTCGAATCCGTTAAATTACCACCAATGACGGACCGATGTGTCGGCTGAAAAACGGAGATGGCCGTCAATGACGGAACATTAACCGATCCACATTAGGTCCGTTTTCGTACCGTTTTATTCAACAAAAACCGGTTTGTGTAAATGCCTAAATTTTTTAATTTTAAATAACAAATTTTAGATTGTTTTCTTTAAATTTATTTATAAAAATATGGAATACAATAAAATAACAAAACTCTTAAAAATTTAATTAAATACTACTGCTAACGATTAAATCTCTATACTTATCCTTCCTCTATGCTAGAGCATGTCGGACTTCATAAACGCAGTATGCAAAGCAACATTGAATTGCATGAAGTTCATAAACGTCATTGCCTTTTTTTTCAACAATAACGGTATTGTTCATTAATGCATTGTAATCCTTTTGAATGTGCAACTGTTGTCAAATTTGTGCAGTGTTTTTATTTGTGATGTTTATAGATTTTTAGCGATCAAAATTACGAAAAATGTTGTCGTAAGTTAAAATTTAACATAATTTTTATCAGGTACTGGCCAAACGGGTTCGGGTTCAAGGCAAAAATTTAACCAGGTTCGGGTTCAAAAATGCCAAAAAAATATTCTTGCTGATTATGGCGTAAGATATGTTTGATAGAAAAATTATAAAAGACATTACATTTATATATGCAAAAAATTGCGAACACCAAAAATTTCTTCTTTAGCAAAAAAAAAAAAAACCGTACTAGACTGTCAAACTAGAAGGAATTCCAGTTATGACATGGTTCAAGCTTTTTGAAATACAAACGTTTTTGTTCAGAATTACTGGATGCTGCTTAACTATGAATAATAATATTTGGTATATTTGTGAAGAATTCCTAGAAGTTCTTGCACCTGTTAAAAAAATAGCGCTGAAACTACAAGAAGACTTTATTCGATTTTTATAGAATCTGGCTTAGTTTTAAATTATAGTTAACAAAAGATGACAAAACAAAAACATTTTTGCAAGAATTATATTTAAATATTATAAAAAGAGAAAAACTACTTTATTAATAAACCACTTTTGATTGCAGCGTTATATCTAGATAGCAGATTTAAGTTAATGTTAAGTCCCGAAGATATTGAAAATCCTTAAAAACATATTTTAAAAATAATGAAAATTTTTTAAAATTTGCAAATGGAAAGAGAAGAAGAGGATTTTTTGAGAGAATCAAAATCATGTTCCTCAGAAGATGATGAAGATATGCCCGAACAAGTTCTAAAAAAGAAAGAACTATTTTCTAAATCAAATTCTTCAAATGAGAGGGCCTCTTCAGCCTTGAAATTATTTTGTCGCCACAAAGAACAAATTTAAGAGAAGAAACCTTTAAAAATAAATTATTAATAAAATTAAACCAAAATTTCTTTCAAAAATAAATAAATTTTCTTTTAATAAAACTTACTTTTTTTAAAAGTTGAACCCGAACCCTGAACCGAACCGAGCACGAACCTGATTTTTTAATTTCGATTAACCTGAACCCATTTTTTCAAGCTTTCAATCCCTGATTTGTATACAAATGAAATTTATTTTGGTCTCCTTCAATATATGATTTTATGTATTTATATCGCATTATTTGAGAAAGCAATGTTGCTTTGCATTGTAAACGCATAAGTTTGCAGTGTTGCTTTGCATACTGCGCGTTTATGAAGTTATCCAAAGTATAAAGGGGTCAAATTGTTCTGAGGCGGAAAATTGACATCGCCCAACTAATAACACGCTTACCAAAAGAAGTTGATCGCTCCTTTTAAAATTACGGATAATATTGATATAAAAGTGTGTTAGGTTAAGTGTGAGCAAAAAACACAAATAATTAAAAAAAGTTTCTTAAAAAAAATGTATGCCCAAATTTCATCATCTACACTTCACTTTCTAACGCCAACGCGAGTGTAAAAAAATCGAATTTTATAAATCACTATGTCATTGCGTTGAACTTTTACGTTATCACTTTAATTGTCAAATTAAAATAATTTCTGTGTTACCCCTGCATTTATGCATATGTGACCTTCTCCGAGAAAAGGGACCTAGTGTATGAAAATGTAGTTTTGGGAAAAACGCATTTAAAGTTTCATAACGCATTGTCACTGTGAACACAACTTCAGTTGGGAGATGCGATTTGGTATGGTTAGTTATGATTGGGTGTCGACTTTGGTGACGTCATGCCTATGTGGTGACGTATTTTTTTCGCTTTTAGTGTGACAATATCTTTGCTATTGTTGCTGCTCTGTTCCTTCTCAGCTATCAGTTCGCTCTCAGCAAAGGGTGATGTGCGTATACTAATACGAAGAACACTGTAAAAATAACTATAGGAAAGGAAAAGAATAAAGTGACGCTTCAGTCTTGTGCCAACTGTTTCGCAATTTTGGTTCTTTTGTGATTTTATTACTAAGCTGATGTTAATTTGAAGTAATTTTTATAAAAATTAATATTTCTGACAGTTTTAATGATGATTTAAAAAGACTAGACTCGGTTTATGGCGATGATGAGATCGATATGACGTTATCTGAAAGTGTCGGTGCTAATACTTCGGGACTAACTGAAAATTAAAGTTTTTTGCATGATGTTTCCGAATCCAATATTATATCCGAATTGGAAGAATCCATTGTAGATATACAAGAGTCGATGAACATTGATTTGATGTACGGAAATGTAGATTATTACCAAGATTTTGAAGATGTGGTCAATGGAAATAGCAGTAATAAATTTAACAACGTTGTGAGTGGAAGTGAAGTAGAGTGGCGAACATGGGATACTCATTTCGAAGGATTTTACAAAAGATTACCAGGTAAACTGTCGCGATTTTGTGATTTTAATTTTTTAAATTCATTTTAATTAATTTTGTAAACGTTTGCATTTTAGGTATTACCAAGTACCACCTCTTTGAAAAAAGGAAATTGTATGTAAAGAACTTGTGGACTCGGAAGAAGAAAGATTTAATCTGCGATAAACGGCTGAGCTACCAAATGAATTACCTCCGCTCATTGCACCAAGCGGTTTATCGTTAGATCGCAAATGTTCTGATCGCACATGTACTGATTCACAGAAACGAGATTTTGTAGCTCCTAAACCGAGTGAACTCAAAACGAAAAAAAATTGAAAAATAAATCTGAACCTGCCAGCAAGAAAAACAAAATCGAAGCACCGGATCACGAGAAAAAGAAAGCTGAAGTCAAATCGCCGAAAAAAGAAAAAACTGAAATCGTCAAATGCAAGAAAATCGAAGTACCAGATCACGAAACACCGAAAAAAAGTCCAAGCTCCAAAAAAATTCGAAGACTGACGAAAAAAAAAAAACAATTTAAAACCAAAAAATCAAAAAAAGGAAAACTTTAATGTTTTTCTCATTTTTATCGATTTTCCCAAGTTCGTTTTGTACGTTTTTATGGGGTAAATAAATTTTTATCAGAAATCTAACTCATTTCATCTTATTCTACACCCTTTTAGGTACCAGATTCCACTCTTAAGTCCTAACCCGTTTTTTTAACACTTTCGGAGAAGGTCACATTTAGACCCCAGAACAAAAAAAACTAAAAACTGTTTAATGAAAATAAAATTTATTGCCAATTTATAACAAATTTTGTTTTATTTATGCTCAAACAATTTAATTGATGATTTTGACATCTTAAGTGATTAATTTTTCAGCGCAGTGATTTATAAAATTCTAATTTGTAAACATACAAATTTATTCAAGTGATTTACAAAATAGATTTTTTTTTAAAAATCGCGTGAAGTGGGTCATTGCGTTCTTCAAAATGAGGACATAAATTTTTTTTATCTTTATATTATTCCTGCTTTTTTTTTAATTCCTTTTTGATGTAAAATTTTATAGTTTTTTAATTTAGCTGTTTTTGTTTACTACTTTTGATATAATTTTCTTTCACTCCACCTGAAAATAAATAAATTTTTGCCAATACTTTTGTACTTTTTAAGTTTACTATTTTTTACTATAAATGTAAACAAACAGACCATATATAAAATTATTTTAAAGTTGAACAACCTCGTACACAAATAAACAAATCTCTGCGCACGCATTTTTATGAAATCATTTTCATTAATTTATTATTAATATTGAAAAAATCAACTACGGCTTTTTTAAATAAAATTGCAGGCTAAATTTTTTTTTGCTTATATTGAGTTATACATAACACTTTTTTTTTACCTTACACTTGACTGCTGGAAAACAACAAAATCTATAATTTAATAACCATTAACTTTCAATGTTGAGGTAAGCAAAAAAAAAAAATTTGATACCCAGAACATTATTATTAATTCAATAATTATAATAAAAATACAAAAGGCAGCATAAATTTGAGTTTGCAATATTATTTGGGTCGATTCCTATGGCTGTTGTTGGTGGAAATATTAATTTTTGTTTTAAGAAATACAAAAAAAATTGCAACGTTGTCCCACTTTTGAAATGCTTCATAAACGGTGCGAATGGCCATCAACAGGTTCAGTTTAGTTACGCGGTGTTACGCGGACGGAAGTGCTTTTGGGAAAAAATTAATTAACGGTCTTTATTAACAAATATTAAAAAAAAAAAAAAAATACACCATCCGATATCGGATTGTCAACAGTCATTTACATAATATGGATTACCCTTTCATTGTTGAATAATAAAAAACAACTTGTTAAAAGTGAAATTTGATCCTTGTGGTGTTGAAAAAAAAAAATACTGAATAAAAAATTACAACAGTGCTCGTGTACAACATGTGTTTTTTATACCAAGCATGAACAAGTTTTTTAAGAAAATGTAAAAAAATAAAATTTTTTATTTGAAGAATCATGAAATATTAAGAATTTAAAAAAGTAAACGATTTTTTTTAAATTAATTTAAATCAAAAAAAGAATTTAAAATTTTGAAAATCAAGGATAATAGAGCAAGGATATTCAAGATATTTGAAAGTACTAATAAAAATGTCTACAAAATTGAGGCTTACAAGTGATGGTAAATAAAAAGTTTTATTTATCCTTAACAGGGATTTCTTTTTATGTGTGTTAATTAAAATATTTAAAGTTTTCTGAATATCATTAAAAAATCAATGAAAATATTTTTTAAAAAAATATTGTATATTTATACTCGTATTAATAACCATTAAATTATTAAAATGAATATTGTCCTTTAAATCATGTATATCAGGAAAATAATATTAAGTGCTAAAAATACCCTTTGAGGATATCAAATGAAAGAATATAAATTATTAAATGGCAAAAGTGAATTAAATTATAAATTTATTAAAGGTCCAACCACAATTGGTTAAGGTGACTTAAGCTAGGTCTCGGTATGAAACTAAAATTTAAAATTTTTTAAAATTAAAAATTTTTATTTCTACTTTAAAACATATTTGACATTTTGATATTGTTATCTAATTCCAAGTATTTTACTGAAAATATAACAAATTTGTTTTAATAATACAGGTTGGTTGAAAAGTTCCTGCGCTCGAAATGAAAGAGTACTGTTTTTGTTACGAAATATATTTTTATTCAATATAATCTCCTAGAAGCTCAATACACTTGTTCCAGTGATCTTCCAATAATTTATCCCATCCTTATAATGGTCTTCCGGAAGCTCTGCAAAATAACCGTCTACGGCTGCTATGGCCTCTTCATTCGACGAAAAATGCTTTCCACGAAGGAATTGTTTGAGGTTTCTGAAGAGATAGTAGTCACTGGGAGCCAAATCTGGTGAATACGGGGGATGTTCAAGCAATTCGTACTTTAATTCTTTGAATTTAGCCATCGTCAAAACACTTTTGTGAGCAGGTGCATTGTCTTGATGAAAAATTAATTTTTTTCTTCTTTAAACCAGGTCTTTTCTCACGAATTTTTTCACCCAGCTGATCCAAAAGGCTGCAATAATATTCAGAGTTGATTGTTTTACCTTTCTGAAGATAATCAATCAACAAAATTCCTTTTGCATCCAAAAAAACTGGTGCCATAACCTTCTTTGCTGATCGTTGTGACTTTACCTGCTTTGGAGCTGAACAATCAGCTCCAGTCCACTGTAAACGTTCCTGTTTCAATTTAGGATCATGGTCCAAGTCTCATCCATAGTTATAAAACGACGCAAGAAGTTGGTTTTATTCGGCTTAAAACGCTCCATATTACGCTGAGAAATTTGTTTTCGATCCAGTTTATGTTGAATTGTTAATGTGTGCGGCACTAACTTTCCAAGCAGTTTTTTCATACGTTATTCTTCATGTAAAATATGGAGTACTCGTTCGTCTGAGATGCCTATGGCATTAACAATTTCACGATTAGTCAAACTTGGATCTTCACTAACCATATTATGTACCTGCTCAATGATTTCTGCTGTGGTTGCAGTTTTTGGTCGTCCTTCGCGTGGATCGCACCAGCCCAAAATTCAATGATGCGTTTTGAAGGTGAGGACTCCTTATACACTTCTAACAATTGTTCATAAATTTCCTTTGCTTTTAAACCCTTCAAAACAAAGAATCTAATGACTGCACGATATTCAATTTTTTCCATATTAAAAAAATCAATGACACGTCAACTTCAAATGGCTTGTAAACAAAGAAAGACTTGACAGAATGACTTGCAACACTTTGCATGTGTTCTCAAG
This sequence comes from Eustalomyia histrio, assembly GCA_949748255.1. Taxonomy (NCBI): domain Eukaryota; kingdom Metazoa; phylum Arthropoda; class Insecta; order Diptera; family Anthomyiidae; genus Eustalomyia; species Eustalomyia histrio. The sequence continues at coordinate 105,234,200 of OX456524.1, read as the reverse complement.
ACAGTTATACCAACTTGAGAAAAAAAAAGTTTGGAGCTAGCAGTGCCATCTCTTGGTGAGCGCAGAAACTTTTCAACCAACCGTTATTATACTTTCTTATTATATTTTTACATTCTTTACAATTAGAAATGTGAACAAAATAGGAATGTATTTTTTGGTGATACTTGTCATGAAAGACAGTTAACAGAGAAATTTAAACTGTATAGTAAAAATATCTACACTCCAGAGTTTTCAGAAAAAGATAGAAAAATTCAAAAATGTTTTAAAGAGAAAGAGTAATAAGTTTATTTATGTACAGCGTGGAGTAAACCAGAATTGTAAACGCACCTGTAAATTTATAATCAAAAACGAAAATACTTATTTTAGGGTTCATTGTGAACGCACCATTTGAAGTGATTAAGAAGGGGTTTTATAAGAAGGGATTAAAATTTTTATTTAAAATTGTTTTTATTTTTCTGATTCAGAACTTGAAAGTCCACGACAAAGATCACATCGAAAATGCAATCATATTATATTAACAAAAGTATTTGCTTTATCGGTTATTGTATTCCTTATACTTCTTACCTCAATCGTGTACCATGGAATAGTCTTAGAGAGAATGGGTAAGTGTTCACACCTGCAAACGTTCAAATAGTGCTTTTCAGTATTCTAAAGTCTTTAAACTATTTTTATTAAATGATAGCTAAAGTGTCCAACATTTTGTCTTAAAATCGAGTCATACAAAAACGCAGAATTTTCTGAAAACATTTCGAAAAGCGCGTTTTGACAATTACAAAAATAGCAAGTGACTTTATAATTATGAAATGCACTGTGCACTTTAAAATAAATTAAAATAATTAAGAATCGTAGTTTGAATGTTATAAGACAGGTTAACTTTATATATTTCTATTAGATAAATTAAGGCAAATAGTGGCTTTAAATATGAAACACTATCAAATTAAAAATCCAACAAATACGGAGCTAAAACTACCTCAACATGTGCGATTAATAACAGATACTCAATTAAATAATATGCAACTTATAAATGATTTCGACATAAATGACAATGGTGGCAGAACTTTACACATACAACATCATAAATTCCGGTTTAAAGCAAAACGAAGATATAGAAGAGATGAAAGCAATGAATTTGCCTCAATAGATCCATTACAAATACCGCCTGTACCACAGACAATGGATGAAAATGTAGAGTTTGATTTAGTAAATCCATTGCAAATTCCTACCGAAACAGAGCCTTTAGATCCGCTACAGATAGAACAAAAATCATTGGATCTAACGAATCTTTACGCTAAAGTACGTAGTAAACGCACAAAACATGCTATTAGTAAATTGGAAAATGATTATAAAAGATGTAAAAAGGAATCGGTGGATAATAAAGACTGTATGGTAGCCTTTATGAGAATGTATAACGTGGCTAGAGAAATTAATGAAAAAATGGAAAAAATGAAAGCCATTTTTAAGGATAGTGAACTAATATTAAATGGCAATTCCAGTTCGGGAAGTAATGAATCGAAAGAAAAAGCAACAACAGAAAATACCACAACGGAAGTGAAGATCTCAACGACTGAGGAAACAACTCAGCAGTTAACGACTATTAAAATTTCCAAGCATGAAAAGATAAAACCCAGCAAAATTAGTTGGATTTTAGATGGCAATGATGACAATAGTTCGCAAGAAGACGAATTTGGAATACTACCAGAGATTAAGGAAAATAATACACCAGCTACCATAACAGTAGAGAATACAACAATAGCTAGCACGGAAGCTGAAACTACCAAGAAAGTTATAAAACTAACTGAAAAAACATTTATTTTAGATGACAATCTTAATCAATCCTTAACAACGTTAAATCCTCTTGATACAATTTTCGATGCCAAAAAAGCTACAAAACTTTTCGATTTACAAATTAATAACAGCACGGAAAGTACTTTAGATTTGTTTAAAATTTCAATGGTAGATTCTACGCAAACATCTCACCGAGCAACAGAAGGTTCTCCTACCAGACCAAAACAAGATAAATTTGAAAAAATCAGTTGGATTTTAGATGGTCGTGATAGTAAGGAAAATTTTGTCATAACAGAAGATCATTTTGAAGATGTTTGGCCCACAGAAAGTTTAAAAGTATTAAACAATACAACTTCAACAACAACAACCACAACAACTACCTCTACTACAACGACAACAACATCAGCTCCTATTACTTTGAATGCAAGAGAAAAACTAAATATGACCTCCAAAACATTTGAAGAACGTAAGTTACAGTTTGATTGGATATTGGATGGTGAGGAATTATCGGCTGAAATAACCGAAGATTATAATACAACAGTTGGCACTACAGAAATACCCATCAATGTAACCTCAACACAATATCCTACCAAACTAAAACCTATAAAATATACTTGGATCATAGATAGTGATACCAATAGTGCAGAATTACGTGCTACTACTACTCTAAATCTTACTAAAGAATATATCAAAGTAGATAAAAATTCCACAAAATGTAATACAACTTCCCCTTCGGAAGCCAGTATTTGTTATTTTTCATCTTTAGCAAAAAACCAACAGCAACAACTTTTTGATAGTGTCGAAGAAAATCATCCTTTAGATAATGCAAGTAGCTTAGAGAATATGTTAGAAAGTTTAGAGCGTGTTGAATCGGTAACGGCAAAATCGAAAAATAAATCAGTGGATGTTTTAGATCGTTTGCAATGGGAGAAGAAATTTCAACAGGCTGCCGCTGCTGCTTTGAGTGATCAACAGGAAATTATGGATTCATTTGGTGAATTGGATGAAAAATATATTGGCAAATTTGGTCCTAAATTAAATCCAATTAATCAAAATAATTTTGGCGGTAAGTAAATATTTCATGAAAATTTACCATATTTATAGTTTAGGAATTATGGCCGAACATCTTGGTCTTAAGCCTCTAAATCGTCGTAAATTGTTCGTGGTCGCTAATAATGGATTTTATGATCGTTCATCAAAAGTACTTTCCCATTGTCGAGATGTTCCAATGCCAACATTAATGTAAATACCACTTCAAGTCGGTCTGTAATGGCAACTGAAAATTTTGCTGTTATTACAGGAAAATTTGCTAATTTGAGCCCAGAGGTATTTTTTGCTAATCTTAGCAATACCTGTCTGCTGACGTGTAGTACAATGAAATAAGTAGAAAAATTAGTAGCCGCTACTAAATGTTAGTAAATTTCTGTAAACTCAATCAATTGTAAAATATAGCAAAATTTTAATTTAAAAAAAAATATTAAAATGCTCAAATTAACACAATTACTTTTAGATACACTTGTTAGACTTGTTAGACTTAAAAGTTGCTAATTTCTATTGAAATTGCCTTACGAATTCAAAAACACAAATTTATATTTTTTATCCAACATTTTTTTTAAATTATTTTTGTTTTTAAAAAAATATTTTAGACATAATCAAAACAAAAAAGTCAGTCTTAAAAAATAATCTCTATATATAAAGGAATAACGTTACTGACTGACTGACTGACTCACTCATTCAACATCGCCCAGCCCAAACCGCAAGAGCTAGAAGGCTGAAATTTGGTATGTAGGTTCCCCATCCGGCGTAGACATCCGCTAAGACGGGGTTTTTAAAAATTCCTTCGGGGAGGGGAAAAAATGGGGGAAAAGCTCCTCTTTCACAGCCTGCCTAAACCCCTTAAGCTAGAAATCTGAAATTTGATATACTCCTTCCTGGGAGTATGTTCTAACTCCTTGATAAGGTATATTTTAGAATTTTGACCATGGATGTGTTAAAAATGGGGATTTAAAGGGCAAAAATTCTCCCCCTTTATGGCCTTACCAAACCGTTGGACCTGGGAAGTTGAAATTTGGTATGCAGACTCCTTCTCCAGTTTAGATAACAGCTAAGACGTGATTTTTCAAAAATCCAACAGGGTGAAATTCTCCCCCTCGACTGCCTGCCGAAACCGTTAGAGCTGGAAAGTTGAAATTGTGTATATTGGTTCCACCTGCGGTTTAGACATCTACCCAGTTAGGATTTTTGTAAATTCGTACGGGGAGTGGCAAAAACCTCCCCTTAACGGCCTGCTCATACCAAAAAAGCAAGATATATGAAATTTTAAACATGTATTACCTGAAGTATGGACTAACTCACTGATAAGCTGTATTTTAGTATTTTAGGGTTTAAAAGTATGAAATGTCTCCCCTTTAATAGCTTGGCGAAACCGCCCGACCTAGGAAGCTGAAATTTGGTATGCAGGCTCCTTCTCCAGTGTAGATAACAGCTAAGATGTCAATTTTGGAAAATCCAACGGGGAGAGCAAAAAAGGAGAAAATCCTCAACTTTGACAGCTTGCCAAAACCGCTAGAGCTGGGAAGTTAAAACTTGGTACATAGGTTCCCATTTCACCGTAGACATCCACCCATGTTGGATTTTGGAAATTCCTACTGGGTGGTGCAATAAGGGGAAAGTCTCCCCCCGAACGGCCTGCCCAAACCGCTGAAGCTAGAAAGTTAAAATTTGGTATGCAGGTTCCTTCTTCAGTGTAGATAACAGATAAAACGTGACTTTTCGAAAGTCCAACGCGGAGGGCAAAAAAGCTAAAATTTTCCGCCTTGACGGCCTGTCAAAACCGCTTGAGCTGGGAAGTTAAAATTTGGTACATAGATTCCTTCGCCAATGCATATGTGCAAATTCGCAAATGTGCAAATTTGAAAATGTTCATATGTGCAAATTAGTAAAAGTAAAAATTTGCAAAAGTGCAAATGTGCGAATGTGCGAATTTGCAAAAGTTGGGGAGGGGCTAAAGTGGAAAGGTCTCCCCTGAATGCCAGGCTAAACCGCTGAAACTAGAAAGTTGCAATTTGGTATGCAGGTTCCTTCTCCAATGTGCTGTGGTTTGACTTTTGGAAAATCGAAAGCGGAAGGGCAAAAATGCTGAATTATTTTATTCCTTATTTATTTTATTAGCACTCGCATCTGCGAGGACTTTTATTTCGAAGAACCTTAATTGTCACCCTATATATGAACCATTTCATCTGGAGACTAAGGGTAATCCCGGGCGTCAACCCCGGCAATCCCGGGCTTAAGCCTGGGCCACATTTTTCTACACTAACATCGTAGCGGGCTTTGCTCGCTAATAAAAACATAATCGAATTTATCATTTTGTTTTAATTAGCTAATTTTTATTTAAAAAAATATATTTATAAAATTTTATGGATTTTAAGGTCAAACTTGTTTGAAGGGCTGATTTTTAGAACTAAAAATGTTTTTAGTATCTTCACTTCCGATCCCTTTTTTCAAGGTATGTAACATTTTAAGGCAATTTAAGTTTGTATGTATAAGTTTTAAGTTTTAAAAATAACATTTTCTTCAATATCCACTTTTTAAAATTAGCATTTTTTTTTGTTAATTTTAGCAAATCAGTTTTCAAAAATTTTAAAATGATTTCTGAAGTAAGCAACAAAAATTTGTAAATATTCTGTAAAAATTCTGTAATTTGCAAAATGTATATAGCAAAAAAATTTTCTGAATAATAATTATTTTTTTTCTAAAAATCAGTACAAAATAGTAAAGTGGAATTGAAAACTGTTTACAAATTTTTCTACTAACTTTTTTTCTGAGTGTAAGGTGCAGAACGTTTTACCAACGGCCTTAACACCTGTTTGGTTTCAAAATTTTAGTTATATTCCCCAAACCGGGTGATAATATCCAGGCACCAATAGGATTTAATCCAGTATTAGGTCCGAAATAGTCAGAAAGAGCTGGAACTATCTCTGAAAATATCTCAAAAGGATTGCTTTTGCCTATTAGTGATCTCCAGGAAAACCATGAGGTATCGTGTTTTTTATGTGCGTTTCATTGAAAAATGAACAATTGACGAACTTTTGAATCGATTCGTTAAAATTTATTTTTAATGTTTTGCTCTTAATGGCATATTTAAGAGCTTACGAGGGCGGGCTAATAAGTCTGTGATTTTTTGAATGAAACACATATTTCTGGATCTATACATTTTGAGCAACGTTTCTCCAATTTTTATATTCCTTCCAAAAAATAAGATTTGTCGACGTCATAAAAATGTGTTTCCTTATGAGATGGTTTCATCGTCGGAGTCAAATCTTTTTCCGCCGAAACATTTCCTGTAAACAAGAAACAGTCACTCGGAGAATAGAGCGGATGAGGAAACAATTCCTAGCCTAATTCATAGATTTATGCAATGGAAACTGCTATTTTGTCCTCAATTCTCAAACCGCGTGGGTAGTCTGCTATAAATGGCTGTCAAAGACAAAGTAATTAATGCAGTTTGTTCAAATTTCGACACAAGTCTACCGACATATGCCTGTTGACAGGAGCAGTGTTGCCCTTTCAGTTGAGAGATACACAAGTTTGTGCAAAAATTTAGAAAAATAAAGTGCCAACCGAAATGGGAAGTGTATTTTGGTTGTAACAAAAAATCAGAAACTGCTATTTTGTCCTCAATTCTCAAACCGCGTGGGTAGTCTGCTATAAATGGCTGTCAAAGACAAAGTAATTAATGCAGTTTGTTCAAATTTCGACACAAGTCTACCGACATATGCCTGTTGACAGGAGCAGTGTTGCCCTTTCAGTTGAGAGATACACAAGTTTGTGCAAAAATTTAGAAAAATAAAGTGCCAACCGAAATGGGAAGTGTATTTTGGTTGTAACAAAAAATCAGTTACGCGCTATTATATTTAAATTTAAATGCCAAATATTTTGACTGTTCCACCCAAAATTAAGTTGTTTTAAGCAAATTTTGTTGTCGAAACCAACTGATTTTAGTCATAGAAACATAGTTGAAAACTGTGGTTAGGCAAAAAGGCATATTATGAATGACACACTCTATTAAGTAAACTCATGACGAGGGCCAGAATTCATGTTGCCAATTAGAACACATTCCTGTGTTTTATTCATTTTGCAGACGTGATGAACTTCCAAAAGGTATTGTATAAGAAAACCAGCAAAACGAAATAAAGAAAAAAAAAACATTACTTTTTACGGATTTTGTAGTTAAAATAAATAAATAAGTGTTACATCATTTGTTTTTACATATTTGAGGCTAGAGACAAGGATGACCATCGGAAGAAAATATAAAAAAAGTTGAACATATTTTTTTTTGAATGAATATAAATCCATACTATAAATCTCCAATACTTACTTTAAACGGAAGATTTGTCCGAGGAGATATAAGATATCGGAAAAATTCAAAAAGCGATTTGAAAAGAAGTAGCAGTACTTTCAGATTTCTGGAAAAGTTTTGCGAAAAATTTCGTATTTTTGGTGTAGAAGTCCCGAATATAAGAAAATACAAGCGGTTTTTCTCAAAACCATAACGTCATGGAGATATTCTGGGGTCAGATTTGGGTTCAGCGCTATGTGTGTGTGTTTTCAGTCCCACTTTACTATTTTTGTACTGATTTTTAGTAAAAAAAATATTATTTAGCAAATCTTTTTGCTATTTACATTTTACAAATTACAGAGTTTTTACAGAATGTTTATAAATTTTTGTTGCTAATTTCAGAAATCATTTTACAAGTTTTTGAAAACCGATTTGCTAAAATTAGAAAAAAAAATACTAATTTTAAAAAAGTGGATATTGAAGGAAATGTTATTTCTAATTAAAACATACACCTACAAACTTAAATTGTCTTAAAATGTTACATAGATTAAAAAAAGGGATCAGAAGTGAATATACCGGCTCATGTCTAAAAATAGGACATCCAATTAAATAGCACTAAGAAGTTTTTTTAGTTTTCAAAATCAGCCCTAAAAACAATTAAAATTTGACCTTAAAAGTAAAAAAAATGACTTAAATATTTTTCAAAATAGAAATTACCAAATCAAAATAAAATGAAAAATTCTTTTATTTTTTAACAATTTTTAAGATTGATTTTGATTTTTTTTAATTTTGTCTAAAATATTTTTTGAAAAAAAAAAATAAAATAAAAAAATTTTAATGCTCGATAAAAAAATAAATTTAAAATTTTGTACTAATATTAATAATATTTAATATTTTTTTGCTGATTTTAGCAAACAGATTTTAAATTCCACTTTAGAAAAAGTATACTAAAATTTAGAAACGGCTACAAATTTTTCTACTAATTTCATTATACTACACGTCAGCAGACATGTGTTGCTAAGATTAGCAAAAAATACCGCTGGGCTCAAATTAGCAAAATTTCCCGTAATAACAGCAAAATTTTCAGTTGCCATTACAGTCTTTTTTTGATGAGTGTATTTTGACACAACCAAAATTCTGATATCTTAATTAAATTTCGGCTGTAACATAATACAACTGGAAATTGGACCATTTTATCTGTGTGTATTAATATTCTATGTTTTTTTTTTTATCAGCCGATAATCAATTTATGACACTATGTGAACGCATGGCCAAGCGTATGCAAGATAAGGGTTCATCATCTTCTGGTCCACAGCCAAAACCATCCAAGACTGAAGATGAACTTGAGACTTCTACACAAGCATCTACAGTACAATTCACCAGTCGCGGACCATTTGGAACCTTTCCTGTTACTGGTGAAACGATGAAAGCTTCGGCTCAGTACATGTTTAATCCAAATTTTGGAATGCCTTCGATACCCATATGTTTTTATGTAACACCGGCCAATTTACGTATGCCAAATCAGCAACCTTTTTGGAGTCCCTCATATTTTGGTATGCAGGGAGGATTTGGTGGATCTAGTGGTGGTATTATGGGTGGTGCTGTAGGTCCAGGGGGCACATACTTTGTACCACAAAATTTCGGAACCACTGGTAATTTCTTGGGTCATACATCGGGTACAGCGCAAGGGTAATAACAATAATTCTTGTGTATCCAAACATGTTAATGGATCAAAACATTTGTTTAACTTTTTTTTAGAATTCAAGGTAATATCCCCAATATTTTCACCAAAAATTCTTTGCAAAAACTGCAACAACAACAGCAGCAACAAAGTCATCCACCCAAACAATTTTTCTGCACTTATATGCAAAATAATGGTAACACTGGTGGTCGGGGTGGAGGTGGTGTAAGTGGACCTGGTAATACAGTTAGCAGCCTTGGATTTTCAAATGCTAATTTTAAAATGCGTTCTGGTCAATCCAATAGTTCTTTATCTTCCGATATCATCTATGCCTCATATGCTCAAATACCAGATCATTTAGGGCACGAAGATCATTTTAAATGTGAACTGCCAGGACAAATGGCTTGCTATGGCGGGAATGAGTGTATAAGTGAGAATAGTTGGTGTGATAGCTCAGTCGATTGTTCCGATGGTAGTGATGAAGCTGCCTGTACTTGTCGTCAACGCATCGATGAAGATCGTATATGTGATGGTTATGCTGATTGTCCTATGGCTGAGGATGAAGTAGGTTGCTTTGGATGTGGTGAATTTATGTATTCGTGTTATGAGAATCCGGCAGAATATGAAATGAATAATCATTCTACAGTGTCGATGTGTTATAGTACTTTGGAAAAATGCGATGGTTTTACAAATTGTCTCAATGGAAGAGATGAATTGGGGTGTAGTATTATAGTAAATGATGTAACACATCATATGGTAAGTTGAATGTGATTTTCAGTTTTACATACTAATCAAAGAAACCTTTTAGTCTCATTCAGTTTCAACATCAGAGGGATATTTATATCGTAATCATCGTGGTGAATGGTATCCAGTGTGTAACAATGGTGACACGTGGGCTTTGGAGGCATGTGAAAATGAAGGTGGTCATTTTGGTGTGCCAAACATTACATTTAGAGCCTTATCTCTGCCAGGTCCTTTCATAGAACCAGCTCTCATTGGAAATGCCCATTTTCCACAGTCGTGTCAAAAACGTGATAGCCAAGATGACTTAACTGATCATGCTGCATATGTTCGTTGCTTGCCCACTCAGTGTGGTGTTACTAGACGTAGTACTGTAGGTTTAATAAAACATAAATCGAAACGTTATGCAAAGTTGCAAGCTAAGGCTGCTGCTGAGGAACAAAAGAAACGTGCTGTAGATATTGAAAATGGACGTATTGTGGGTGGAACATTTAGTAAACCTATGGAATGGCCATTTGTTGTAGGACTTTATAGAAATGGTAATTTTCATTGTGGTGCTACTATTTATTCGGATCAATGGGTAAGTTCATGTTTTGTGGTTTATTTTTGTAAGAAGTGAGGGGTAATGTTTTTTGTACTTTTTATAAAAATGTTAATTTTTATTGGATATTTTGGGTTAATTTTTTTACTTGAAAAATGCATTTATTATAATTAAAAAGTGAATTGATACATTATTCAAAGTATTGCCCATCGGTAGCCACTTCTTTTTCCCATCTTTTTGGTAGCATATGGATTTCTCATCAAAAGAACTGCTCCGGTTTTGAGGTAAAGAATGTCCAGTAATGTCGTTCTGCATCGATCGAAACAAATGGTGGTCAGAAGGGGCAAGGTCTGGGCTATAAGGCGGGTGAACCAAAACTTTCCATGCACTGTTTTCCAAATAGTTTTTGACCGGTCTCTTCAAACGAATCAATTGTGTTCGGTACAGGCCCCCTGTGATCGTCTGGCCCGATTTCAACAGCTTATAATACAAAACACCCTTCTGATCCCGCCAAATACAGAGCATTACCTTGGCTCCTAAAATGACTCCTTTTTGTAGCGTTCAAGCAGAATTTCCGACATGCAAAATCGCCTTTCAACGGCTCTCGGCTTCAATTCATATGGGATCCAATTTCCTTGATTTTGAATAAATCCCAATGCTTTTAAACGTTGGGAAATGGCTTTTTGTGTGACTCCCAATGATAATGCAAGTACTTCTTGCGTTTGACAACACTCTTCGTCGAGTAATGCTTCCAATTCCGCGCAAATTATCGTTCACAAATCGATAACTTTTAGCAACCGTTTACTTCAAATAAAAGAAGATTATCAGATTTCCCCGCAAAACATCTTTTTAGGCACACGACATTATTATAGCGATTGAAATAAATGTGTATTTACACTATGGCGTCTTTTGAATACCGAATTATAATGACAGATGTTTACCCTCCAAAATACCATATTTGTTATTATTGACACAAACCATATGTGATAGTTATGCCATCTGTTGTCCAAATCGACATTATTAACTTGTATACCCAATAGAAAAAACCGGGATAGATTAAAATTACAGAATTTTATTGTAACTCTGCAGGAATGTACACAGCAAAAACAGATTCGTTAAGACAGCCGAATTTCTTGCCAACTGAGTGGTTTGGTTGTATTAATTATTTTGTTGATTTCATTAAACGTTTTTCTGGGTCAATTGAAATATAATGTTGCAACTGAAATTTTGTTTGTATTAACCGAATTTCTGTCGCCACAAACAAATATATCGGTAAGTAATTCGGATGTTTTAATGAATCTGTTTTTTCGGTGTATTTATATGTCAACTGCCTTAGAATGTATGTTGTATGAAACCACGTTAAACGAAGGATGGGTGCACTCTTAAATGATAGGATACAATTTGATTTTATTTTTAAAAAAATATTTCTACAATTTTTGGTGCTCTCTCGAGAAAAAATACTTGTTACTCTTTTGTAGATATGTAGAGCGGTGGTCGACAGAAAAAGAGAATATGAATGTATTGGTGTTTTACACTGCAGAAATTATTTTATCGTTCTAGATAAATGAATGAATGAATAAATTAATAAATGAACTAAACTAGTTCATGTTTTCTCTATTATAAAAAATAATTCATAACAATGATATTAATAATTTTTTGATTGCATACAAGGCACTCTGCCTCATTTAATATATTTAAAGAAAATAAAATTCTTCCCACTCAACTTTCCACATTTTTAATTTAAAATGTAAACGAAAAATAAATACATACCTACAATAAAAAAAACAAGTTTTCTACAACAAAGCGGCATATACTTGCTCTGTTGAAAGTTAGCGTACTACCAAAAAGTATATAATTTTCTATAGAGTATGTTTCTCTCTCACGAACTTTTTAGTACTCTCTTAGAACACGAACATAGTTTGGCGGCAACAAAGGTGAGTTTTGGTCGGCAACTTTTAGCAGTGCTTAGCGGTGCTGCCATATAACCAATTTTAACTATTTTTTTTGCCGTTTTTTTGGGATGCTAGAGATTTTTCAGATTATTTCATAAAAAAATGTTTTTTTTATTTTATTCATATATTTTTTCAGATTTTTCATATAAAAATATAATATTGGTTCAATATACTATTTATTTTTACTAAAATTAGACATGCCTAATAAAGTAAAAAAATACAACAAAAATTTGCAATTGTGTTAAAAAATAGTTACGAATTCAAACATAACATTGTGACATGAAAAGAATTAAAGTGTGTACACACACATTGACCAACTATGTCTATTCATATCCATTATTTCCCATTTCTATGGTAAAAATATATAATAAAGAGAATAAATATGCTCTTAATTGTTGCAACATATAACTAAAAACCTATAACAAATGCAATAATTTGAAAAAAAAATTATTTTCATAAAAAAACTGGTAAATAGTTATAAATCCCAAAAACTGGGATAAAAAATTACACTGTTTATGTGGCAGCACTGCATACACCAAATTTAATGTTTTTCAACACTTTAGCAACTTTGAAAATGTTGCCCTCTCATTTAAAAATGTTGCCGCTGAACTCTGTACCATGTTGAATTTCTGGTAGAGCGGGAAAAATACTCTATAGAAAATTATATACTTTTTGGTACTACTGAGTGAAATAATTGTATTTTTTGTGCTCTTAGCTGTGAGATTTGTTGACATTCGTGTCGTGTACGCGTAAATAGCCGATTGTGTTCGGCCCCTGAGTGCTACGAGTGCCGATCACTGATGTAGAGCGATTCCTTAATTTTTCAACAACAAAATTTGGTACCTAAGTTGTCAAATTCTCATAGTATGTTAAAGTGGAAACTTAATTATGGATTTTTTTCCTTAAAAAGTTAGAGAACTGATGATTTTCTTGTTTTACAAGGCTAAGCATAAAAACGTAGGAATTTAAATAATGATTGTTAGGCATCTGTGATAGAGAAGATAGAGTTAAGGGATTGACATATATGATATAGGAAAGAAGAAAGAACAGAACACTGTATTTAGTTGAACATCATTACATGAGACCCTATCTATAGCAGCTCGTCTAGTACGACCTCTGCGAAAACACCAAAGATATCGAACAAAGTCATTCCCGACTCTAAATGCAATTAGCATCGGTACAAGTGCGATATGCCACACACGATCAAATGGGTTGGAAATATCTGGGCAACCAATTTTATTCCACCAAATCTCTAAATATACCGGCTCATTCGTTTCGAAAGGAAATCCATCATTCGTGATCGTAATTTTTCGATCGAAATTATTTTTTTATTTCTTAAAATAAAATATTTAAATGGATTTAAGGGATGTTGTTGTTCGGTCCTTGATTGGAAATAAAAGTTAAAATTGATGTTTTCATTATTGTAGTTATAAATTAAAAAATCAGTTTTCGAACGAAATTTTTCGATCACGAATGCCATAATTCGACCCCTGATCTCCTGCAGACCGACTTGAACAAAATTTATACTGGCGATCATAGTGAATAAAGCTGATCTCTAGACCTTTAACAAGATAGTATTTTGATATCCTACCCATCATTTTTGAGAGCGCAAAGCACATTGCAAGAGTGATAATTGGCAATGGTTGCCAATTGGTTACTTGACACAACCTTTTTAGGGATCGGTTGAACATTGGTAACCTTCCAGGGGAAGATTGGCAGATGATATGAGAAGAAACTTAAATTTGAATTGCTATCTTTTTAAAATCGGTTAGTAATCAAATAATCACACTTTTTGTGGTTATTTTTTCTCGAGAAAAATTCTGATTTCGAAATATTTTTTATGGACAAATAATGAGATTCTGCAAAATACTTTTCATGAAAAATCATTTAAAATAATAATAAAAAAGTATAATTTTGCTTTAATCGCCGATGGTTTTAAACTTTTAAAATATTCTGTCTCTTCAATATAGCACTATACCTTTTTAAAGCTTTTAATGGAACTTGTAGTATTTTATCTTTATTAGGTTATAAGTGCTGCACATTGTGTTATAAACTTCCATAAGTATTACTATGAGGTGTGGGCAGGTCTGTTAAGACGTACCAGTTTTTCACTTTCCACACAAATACAACCGGTATCTCATATTATCGTGCATCAGGCCTATGAACGTCGTAGCATGCGCAACGATTTATCGATGTTGCGTTTGGCAAACCCGTTACAGTTTAATCGATGGGTGAAACCAATTTGTTTACCGGATATGGGACGGTCAACAGCTGGTGAAGATTGGATTTGGGGACCAGAAGAAGACACATTATGTACAGCGGTGGGTTGGGGAGCAATACGAGAAAAGGGACCAGGAAGTAAGTATGAATATTTAAAATTCGAAACTAAACATTTTTGAGTTTAGGCTCAATTACGACAGCAGTAAGGTTAAGTGAAATAACATGAGGGAGCATTAAATTTGCAATAGGTTTTTCTTATCCCCTTAGGTGATCCACTGCGTCAAGTCACCGTACCCATTCGCAAAGTTTGCGTGGATAAAGATGACCAAGAAGCTGAAAATATTTGTGCTGGAGATCCAGGTGGTGGTCGAGATGCCTGTCAGGGTGATTCTGGTGGTCCCCTCTTCTGCCGTAGCGTCAGCAATCAACAGGAATGGTATTTAGCGGGGGTTGTAAGTCATGGTAATGGTTGTGCTAGACCAAAAGAATTTGGTGTTTATACAAGAGTTGCATTATATTTGGATTGGATTGAAATGGCTTCTCGTCCAGAGTTTCTTCCACAATTACAACCTCAAAAAATATGTCCTGGCTATGTATGCGTCTGGGGTGGTAAACGTTGTATACCACAAAGAAAACGTTGTGATCGTATAGTCGATTGTTTGGGTGGTGAGGATGAAGTTGGATGTATTTATAATTTCATATCGGATTTAGGTAGCGCTAAAAATTCAACAACCACAGAAAGCGATTATCATCCAGAAGATAAAGAAACTACAACCGTAAGTGTAAATGGGCAAGATCGGAATAGAGAGCGCGAAGAAGAAAATCTTGATAAAATCGTTGATAACTTCGAAACACATATAAATGAACAATTGCCTTCCAGTTTGAATGCGGACATAACTACAACAACAGAAGCAATAAATCAGTCTTTTGCTGTCGAAAGTTCCACAACAACTATAAAAATCCTAGATGAAATAACAACGGATATTAGCTCAACAATAAATACTAAAACCACTACTGAATTCATAACTGAAACAACATCATTATTACCAACATTATTATCAAATACTACAAACTCCCCGATAGTGATTCCCTCATCCACCGATGATTTAGATAAATTTCAAACAATGGTTGTTAAATTATTTGATACAACTACTGCTAGCAGTAAATTTAATAAAAGTACCACGTTACCATCAGCATCATCATTTAATGTTGATGACGGCAAAGAAAAACTGGATGATGAAACTACTTTAAAAAAAAAAATTGGATTTGTAGATGATAGCACAACAGATACTCCTGTAACACTAATAACAACAATTTCCATAACAAATACTACACTGCAGAAGGAAGTCATCACCACCCCAAAGACTACAGGTTTGCCTACAACAACGGCCAAAGTTATTGAATCAAATTCCAATGCAGCATCAACTTCACCAACAGATTCAATTCAAACAACAGACGCACCCATAAATTTCACTATAACAACTGCGACACCACCAAAATTACCACAGAAATTTATTTGCCAAAAGTAAGTACAGAAGAATACATATAACAATCCTAAATAATATTAAATATTTTTCTTTTAGAATGCCTCAAATAATTCCCATTTCACATCGCTGTGATCGTTTTGTAGACTGTGAAGATGGTACGGATGAAGATGGCTGCAGTTGTCGGGATTATTTTAAGGTACTCCTACTCTATGATAAGCATCCAAGGTTGATTCTAAAGATTAGGTTGCAAAAAATGGGGTGACTAATACCCATTACAATTAATAAATTGTCCTAACAACTAAATGCAGAGTAACTGCAAGCCCGACTAAAAAGATTAGATATGATCAGATCTGCTTAAATTTAATTAGATATACTGCCAGATAAGGTTGTAAAAATGTACGATAGACCGTAGCACTTTACAGGCGAAAATGTGAGCAGTACACTATCGAATATAAAGTATTTTTGCAAGGTAATTTAGAATCATTACTTTTGCCGAAATTAGAGGTCGCCTTCTTAAATTATTTTTATGCATACATATATATTGTACATTTCCAGTCGGATCTTATAGTATGATATATCGTTCATTTTGCCTCGTAGAAACAACGGCGATTGACCTCAAGTACACCAACGAAAAATTTAAAAAGGCGATCCTTACGTACGGCAAAAAAATATTTAAAATTCTTCTGCTGGAATTATCGAAATACTTCCGCGAGTAAAAAAGTTTAGATATAATCATATCTGGCTTTATCTAATAATATATAAATATATATGTCGGTATGCATTACCATATGTATTGCATTTATTTTTTTTAAATAAGGTTATATTTTGTCAGATATAACCACATATAGTAATATATTGATATTCATAAAACTTATATATGTATATATAATTTATACGGAACCATAAATATGGCTTATGCAGAACCATATATAATTAAAAAGGGTAGTTAAATTTTAAGGACCTATGTTGATTTCGAATAAAACACAAATTATTTAGGAAATTATTGTCATTTCTTGAGCCGCCGCGACCTCGGCGGCACACCTCCATCCGATGGTCCAAATTTTCGATGACGCTGATGCATAATTGAGGTTCCATGCCGTTATTGTCATCCTTTAGCTCTTGAATTGTTGCTGGCTTATCGACGTACACCTTTTCTTTCAAATAACCCCAAAGAAAGAAGTCCAACGGTGTTTAATCACATGATCTTGGCGGGCAATTGACATCGCCACCACGTGAGATAACACGGCCATTGAATTTTTTGCGCAAAAGAGCCATTGTTTCGTTAGCTGTGTGACAAGTGGCACCGTCCTGTTGAAACCACATATCGTGCACATCCATATCTTTCGATTCGGGCCATAAAAAGTTCGTTATCATCTCACGATAGCGAACACCATTCACAGTAACTGCCTGACCGGCCTTATTTTGGAAAAAATATTGGTTTTTCGACAATCACTCTTGGATTATCATTCGCCCAAATGCGGCAATTCTGCTTATTGACGAATCCACTGAGGTGAAAATGTGCCTCATCACTGAAGATGATTTTCTTCGAAAATTGATCATCCACTGTTGCCATTTCTTGTCACTATTCTGACCATTGACGACGTTTGGAATGGGCAAGATGCTTTAGTTCTTGAGTCAATTGCACCTTGTAAGCGTGTAAATGCAAGTCTTTATGCATAATGTTCATCAACGACGAGCGTGAGAGGTGCAACTGTTGGGCACGATGATGAGTTGAGGTGGACGGCTCTTCAGCCACACTATCGCGAACAGCAGCAATATTTTCTACAGAAATGCAGAAAAAAACTTGACGTTTAGGTGTGGTTCACATTTAACATCGGCCCTTAAAATTTAACCACCCTTTATATGTCTTCTTATATTTGAGATATAATATGTGTTCCATTATCAAAAATATACTTTAATATGATATGAGATATATTTATGTATGATTTAACATATGGCCTAATATAAGAAATGTTTTTGATATGATATAAGATATATGGTACAATATTTGCACACAAATTTGAGAAATTTTATATAATTATATATGGTTCTATGTTAACGGTTTCTAATCCCAACCAGGGAGAAAAAAAAATTTATTGCGTTATTTAATTATTTTTCTTATTAATATATTTTTTGTTTACAAATCTCAAATTTTAACCCATTTCGGGATAGCAAGACCTAGGGAATTTTGATAGGATATAATAAATATTTAGTTAGGTACATTATGGTCGTCCAAAAACAGTTCGAATTTACTAGCTTCACAACCCTACAAAGTTGAGAAAAAATTAAATAAATATAATTATTACGAACGCGACTCATCATATCTATTATAGTTTTGGGTGTGCATTACGAATTTGAAATCAAAGTTAAATTCAGAGTCGTGTATTTCGGAAAAATTTCATACAAAAATGTTCCACTTTGATCAAGAAATTTGCTTATATTTGCCTCGGCGCAAAATTCTTTTTTTGAATGATTTTATTTCCATGGAATGCCTTATTCACCCTTATTATAGTTGTCGTTATCAATGTCGTCGTCGTTTTTGAGTCAACATCACTTTGCTTCGACGTCGACATCACTTCGACACCAAATTGGTATTCTAAAACAGTGTTGTAACGACGTCGACAGTTTATCGATTTAAACAAAAACACATCTCTTAAAATTGAGTCGGCAGATTTATTTTGTTTATTATTTTTGCGAAAAAATGTTATTTATGTGTGATTTAAATTCCGATACCAGTGATGAAGAAAATAAAGAAAATCTAGTATTGGAAAGAAGACTTCTCATACAGAAATCCAATATCTTTAATCTGCCGGATAACAAGTGAGTAGCAAAATCAAAGTATGTTACTTTAAAGAATGTTAATCTTCTAATTTTTTTAAAAGGTTTGAAAGTTACTTTCGGCTGAAAAAAACAGCCTTCAAAGATGTGCTGGAAACAATAGCAACTAATTTGAAAACCGGAATCAAGTCCACATTTATTTCTAAAACAATAAAGTTGGCAGCTACATTTAGCCCAGGGGTCGTACCAGCTCAGTGTTGGAAACGACTTTAACTTAGGGTTCAGCTGTTTCAGAAACTGTAGAAGATTTGCCACAGCTTCCTCCAGCGGGCTCAATATAAATTGCTTGAATCTTCCGCCACCTGTAGCATTACACTCGGCTTTGTTGGCTACCATTTTCTTTAAATTTTAAGTCTCGCCAAACCTATAAATAAATTTTGTTATATTTTTATAATGCACTTTATATGATCATGCTTTCTTTACCTTCTGCCATCCATCTCACATTATTCTCTGTGGGCCAAGTGCATTTAATAAATTTGATATTTCTTCCCATTTTTTCCGTTTTCTTTTCAGTCATTACGTTTCCTCAAGTCGTTACTAAAAATTGTGTCGACAAAATCAGAGTCGTTTCAAGATAATATCGTCGTCACATTTTCTAACAGAATACCAAATACTTGTCGACAGTTATCAATTATTTTCGATAACGACAACGGGAATATCAATTTAAAAAAAAATCCCAAGACGACATTGTCTTGTGTCGATGACGACAACTAGAATAAGGGTGATTATGTGAGACAAGATTTAATTTTAATACGCTAAATAAAAGCGAGAAACGAAAATAAATCAAATTTTACGCTCAGTTACAAGGATAACTATTATCTTTTCAAAAATTAAAAACAATGTCATTTCTAATGAAAGTCCTAGTTAAGTAGATTGAAAAAGTACAAGAAAATGTTTTTTTTGACGACAACGTTTTTGGATAGCTAGGAAATGACCAGGCTCTGCCATTTTTTAGAAGCTCCACCTTGTTAAAAACTTTGGGTTCTAAAGAGAACTTTTGCCGGATTGAAGTACCTGTATCAACATAGCTAAAGATCGTTAATTTGCTTTGTTTTTGTAAACATATGGAGGTTTTCAACCTCGCTAGAAATAGTAACAATCAAAAAGCCACAAGGTATATAAAAACTAGAAAACAAAAAACTCTAAAATCGAATTTTGTTGAGTTTTCATAAACCGCGAATAATTTAAAAACCACAAGTTTGTTTTTAATTTTGATTGCAGATTCGTAATTTTTATAAAAATTAAGATCAGATTTGAGAAATTTACAGAAATTTGAGAATTTACTCAAAGTTTTACTTACATCTTTTCAGAAAATTTTGATATTTTGACTGAAATATGTATATTTATGTATAATTAAGAAAAAAAAATGCGAACTACAGGGTGTCCGCCGGGAAGGTATACTACTTTGATTGCCGCCATTTTGGTAAACATTAGTCTTGACAGTTTATATTTGGCAGTCGTGAAGTTGACACGTAGCAAATTTGTTATGGAAAATTATTCAATAAACCAACGTGTTTTAATCGTTAAAACATTTTATCAAAATCAATCATCGATTACTGTGACGATGAGAAAGTTACGTGAAATTTTTGGGAGAAACAACGTGCCAACAAAACGCACTATTTATCGTGTAGTGAATGATTTTGGAGAAAGAGGGTCTGTATGTGATAGGCCCAGACTGGACCACAACGTACTGCAAGATCGGCTGAAAACATTACTACTGCTCAAGAAAGTGTTCAAAACAATCCATCAACCTCAATTCGACGCCGTGTTTGGAGCTTGGTCTTTAAAGAACAACTTTGGCCACAATTTTGCACAAAGATTTGCATTTGTTTCCATTTAAGATTCAGTTGAGACAAGAGCTTCTTCCACAAGACCATTTACGCCGCCGTACATATGACAATAGGATGTTACAACTCGCCCATGACAACCCCGATTTTCATGAAAAAATCATAATGAGTGACGAGGCACGTTTTCATTTGAATGGATATGTGAATAAACAGAATAGTCGGTTCTGGGCAATGGAAAACCCTCAAATTATTCATCAGTCACCTTTGCATCCACTAAAAGTGACAATCTGGTGTGCAATTTGGTCAGGAGGAATCATTTGTCCTTACTTCTTTGAAAATGATAACGGCGTAACGGTAACTGTGAATGGGGAGCGATATCGTGATATGATTGACAACTTTTTAACGCCATAACTGCATGCTTTGGGCTTGATTAACATGTCGTATCAACAAGACGGTGCAACATCGCATATAGCCAGAATTACAATGGAATTACTGCGAGATCTCTTTCTACACAAGTCATTTCAAGAAATGGTGATGTTGATTGGCCTCCACGGTCGCCTGATTTGACTGCTCCGAACTTTTTTTTGTGGGGATATTTGAAAAGCAAAGCTTATGCAAACAAACCAGAAATGCTTGAGCAACTCAAACAAAATATTCGTGATGAAATTAATGAAAAAAGGGCTGGCATTTGTGAGGCTAACAGAGGCGGATATTTATCTGATATTGTATTCCATGCATAATTGCCGACATTAAATAAAACATTTATCAATATAAGATCCATTCTCTTTTATTTAGCCAAAAATAATAAACAAACAAAGTAGTATACATTCCCGGCGGACACCCTGTACTTAAAAGCTAGTGAAAATTACTTATTTTTAAGACTTAACATTTTGTGCTACCTCTAAATATATAGGAATTTTGCTGAAACTCGACACAGTGTTTTTAGACATTAAGTAATAGGGGAATCATTGTGGAGATAGCGAATTAAAACTTTTATGTTTTCATGTTCCACTCTAAGAATTTTTTGTTTTAGATATAATAATTATTTCTCTACATTTTTTCTCAGTCAATATGATATGATTATATATAATTATATATAATATTATATATAGCTATATAAAATGATATAAAATCAAATAAGTACAGAACCAATTTAGTCTTATTAATTTTTCCCAAATTTCCGAATATATATAATTATATAAGTCCCGAAGATATAATTATATATAACACAATTATAAGAAAGATGTAGTCTTATAAAATCAGCTGTATATTTCTTAGTGCATAACACACTGTAACTCTCGCAGGCCGAGTTAAAATCTTGGCATTGTTTTTTAGAATTGTAATATATTTTTTTTATTTATTCCACGTTTTTTAATAAACTCGATTCCGTATATATAATATTGTTGGATCTAATATGATACAATTCTATCTAAAACATTTTTCGGATATAAATTTGGATCTTACTTAATCCCTAAATATACTGCTGAATCAAATTTGATCTGCTATTTTTGGGATAAGCTTAGATCTTATTAAATCCCCAAATATATTGCTGGATCTATCTCGATCTGGCATTTTTCGGATAAATTTAGATCCTTCTAAATCCCCAAATGTGTTGCTAGATCTGATTTGATCTGCCATTTTGATGAAATTTTTCTGTTGTATTTTTCTACTTGTAGTTAAAACAAAACAAAGAGGTTGGCTTACAACAATACTTGTTATTTTTGTATATTGGGGCGATTTTTTTACCGTTTGGTTTTTGAAAATTTGAAAAAATAACACAGAAAATTGCAAAAGTAAATAAAATATTTAATGCCTGACATTTAACTTTTTAAGTTTATTTCATGTAAATGTTGCCCGCGGTTGCGCGGTAGGTGGTCCATCCGAGAGCTCCAATTTTGGCATACTTTTACCAGCATTTCGGCGGGTATCTCACCAATGGCAGCTGTAAAGTTGTGTTCCAGGGTTGGAATTGTGGCTGAATTGTCCCTGTACACGATATACTTTATGTATTCTCACAAAAAATAGTCTAGTGGGATCAAAACGCATGATGTTGGCGGCCAATGGACTGCTCAAAAACGTAATACTAATTGCCCATCAAACTCGCCTCTCATGGTATTACGTGCTATGTTGCATGTGGCACCGCCTTGTTGAAATTACATGTCAACCAAGTCCAATTCTTCAATTTTTGGCAAAAAAGTCAGTAATCATCGCACAGTACCTTGCTCCATTGACTGTAGCTTTGCGATTTTCATCGTTTTTGAAGAAATACGTTTCAACGATGCCGCCGGCCCACAAACCGCACCATACAGTGCAACTTTTGGGATGCATTGGCAGCTCTTGAACTGCCTCTGGCTGCTCTTCACACACCAAATTCCGCAATTCTGTTCGTTGACGTACCCATTGAGACAAAAGTAAGCTTCGTCGCTAAAGACAATTTTTCAATAGAAACACATTTATCACACACCACGAATTTTGATAATAAAATTCAAATGATTTGCAAGCGGTGTTCGTTTCTTAGTCTATTCATGGTGAAACGGCAAACCTTACTAAGCATTTGGGTATTGCCACATGTCATGATTCTTTTTTTACGGTGAAAAAATTCTCTCTGAAAAACCAAATATCAAAAAAATTACCCCTTATTAATCAACAAATTGCACTGCGCCTCATCAGTAGAGGTTTTTTATACCCATATTGTCTAGGCTTTTGCCCCATGGTTGGCAAATATTTGAAATTTTTTAAATATGGGTGAAAAAAACTCTTACCTAAAAGCCGAACTCTTACGTTCGATCGATTTAAAAATAAATAAGCAATATCGGCCATGTCCTGAATTTCACTCTTAAACCGCATTCAAACTGAACACCAAAATACGTATTTGCGTTATTTTCAAGTTTTCGATTTAAAATTTGTATGGAATTTCAAAGTTGAAAATTTGAAAAAAAAAACAAAAATACCTTTTTTTTTGGATTCAGCACAGAGAACTGCAACTGCTGATTGCAAAACGTTCATACGCAATCAACACCGGATTAAAGATTCGTTTGCGCTCAAGCGCTGAATATATTAAAAAAAAATTCGTTGCCGATTTTAAAGCAATCAAGCCCCATGCTTCTTGTTGTGTCTCTGATTTGATCACTGGCCGTTTTCATACCAATCATTTTATTCATATTCGTTCGGTTAAACAATGATTAGTATTTTGATGTAGAATAAATCAGAAAAAGCAAAAATGATTGCGTATGAGGTTCTTCATGATTAAAACTAAATAAAAGCAGAATAATTTCATTACAATAAAAAGGGGGTTACAACTAAAAAATTAAAAAAAAAAAACATTTTATAAATGCTATAGTGTACATTCCCATTATAAAATAGTAAGATTTTTTTGAATTAAAAAAAAAAAAATATTAATTTTCATATATATTTTTTTATATACCACAAAAAAAATATATATATAAATAAAGAAAAAAAATTGCAATTCATATTACATTGTAAGTATATTCCTAAATAACTGTAATCTAACTAATGCTTTGATTTATACACGAAATGTACATGTAAATATAAAGCATTGTCAAACCCCAGCAAAATAAAATGGATGTTATTCTTTAGAAATATCTTCTTCAGAACATCCAAAGAAGTTGATAGTGCAAATTTAACGATTTAAAAGAAGTTATTTTACGCATCATAAAACAAACAAAAATGTGATGAAAAATAGGTAAATTTTTTCAAAGTACATACCAACAAATAAATAAAATGAAGAAACTTTTTGTCATACCTTAAATACCAATGGAAAAGAGCATCCAAACATTGAACTTTCATAACATCTTAACACTTATTTATAAAAAGTGACAAGACCTTACGTTTAACAGCTTCTGTAAAAAACTACTTCCTCCCAATGACACTGCAATGTTAAAATCATTAATGATTCACCTAAGTTTTCACAACATCGAGTTCAGTAGCTGTAGTGTTTTTACTACTTCTTCCTTACTACTTCTTCCTTATTTTGCTGGAATATTATTCCAGGCACGGTTTCTCAAAAATGTAAAGGTAAAATGTTCGATTAAATGAAATGTTCGATAGACGATTTTTTTTTTATTGTTGAGTGATTAAACGTGAATAAGAATTTTAGAGTATGATTAAATAAAGAAAAAATATGATTTTGCAGTTCTCTAGTTAATGAGTGGGGTATTAGGTGAAAGTAAAAATTACCTTTCACCTTTAGTTTTGTTCAAAATTTAAGTGAATTATGCTTGTAGGAAAAAAAGTTGAAATCGAATCAAATAAATTAAATAATGAAATTTAGTGTAAAAGTGCTGTTAAAGCGGATCTGATTTCGTCCTAATTCCAAAATATGCACGTAGATGTAAATGTATGCCAAAATTTTGTATATCCCCTGCGTTCAACGCCTCACCTACCCTTCACTTTCTAACGCCAACGTAAGTGTAAAAAATCGAATTTTATAAATCATTACGTCATTACGTTGGACTTTTACACCCCGGTAGGCTAGTTGGTAGCGTGCTAGCTTATCAGTGCGGGAGTCGTGGATTCGATTCCCACCAGAGGCTCTGGTTTGTTTTCGCTACAACGAGCCGATAGCCTTTGTTGCTAGTGCTCGGTTAGGGATTTAGGATATAATTTGTAATTATATGATTTATCTAGAAGTTTGTTATTTAGATAATAGCTATATATTTATTTTCCTTTATTCGATCTTCAATATTATACTATATTATTCTTTAAAATCGAGTTCAAGATGCTTTTTATAAAAAATAATAATAATGATTATTTATTATTTCTTTCTTTCCAATATTTCGTCACCATATTGGGTGACTTCTTCAGGGAAATTATATAATTTCCCTGAAGGATCTTGAACTCGATTTTAAAGAATAATATAGGATAATAGCTATAATTAACCACATAAGGGCCTAATGGCTTGGTTATGTAAATGAAGATTTAAAAAAAAAATTAAAATAATTTCAGTGTAACCTGCATTTATGCATATATGTAATTTATGTTTAACTCATATCGTCTCAAAGATTTTTTATAACTTTATAAAACTTGGTAGTTTAGGTAATTTGGGGTTAAAAAACACGAATCTGAAGTAAATTTTTTCTGATTTTTTGTTTTTGAGAAAAATGGTGTTCGATTTCTCGAACACTGTATTTTGAAGGCATTGTAGTATGATGAAAAAACAAAAACATTTGTTTTCTGTTGTTGAAAGTTTAATCGTTTGTTAATGGAACTACTTTTTTAATTTTTTTATTTTTTACACATAGTTTTCAGATCTTAAAATTATGCTAAAACACATTAATGTTTCTTCTTCTTTGTTATAAAAGGGGGAGTGAAGTGGGTAAGAACTTTTATATTTACAATTAAAGATAACCTCTTATACTATCTAATGGCATAAAAAAAATAGTTCAGTCTTAATTAAAAAAAGAAAAATATTATAAAAACGAGTTTTCAAATAATCGAACACTGGGACGATATGAGTTAATTTGTTACATTTATCCCTACTTTTTTGCTATTGACAACACCAATGTTAATAGCTGATTGTAAATCATTTTTTCCTTATGTAAATATTTAGGTCTCCTGAAACCTAAACCCGAAAAAAAAGTTTATGCAGCAATTTTTGAAATTTTTTTTATTTTTAAGAAAAAAATTCAAAAACTTCTTAATAAAAAAAAAATTATTTCAAATTTTTTAAAAATGTTCTGTTTTTTTTTAAATAGTTTGAAAATTTAAAACCAACGCTCAAATAATTCAGGTGCTTATTTTTTCAGCGCAGTGATATATGAAATTCAAATAACCTAACGAACAGTTGCTTCAACGCGAGCAATAACCTACTTTATTTAAGTGATTTACAAAATTGATTTGAAAAAAAAACTATTTGAAGTGAGGCGTTGCGTTTTGCAAAATGAGGGCATTAAACTAAAATCTTTCTATATAAATGTACCCTTCAAAAAATATTTGTTTTTAATGCCAAAAAAGTTTTGGCATGTTTTATGTTGCGGTAGATGTGTGTTTAAAAAACCTTTCATTTGATATACAATTCGTTGTATATTTTTTGGAATTATAAGAACTAAACTAAAAAACGTTTTTTTTAATATATTCCCCATTTTACCGATTTTTAAATTTTATATATATAGGGTCCGCCAAATAACTTTTTTTTTTTGAAAATGCTATAAAAAAACTACTGAATATTTTCTAAAATATCTTTTTTTATTTGAAAGTACAATCCTTTCGGTTAATAATAGAAAATAATTTCATTTAAATGGCTGCCTCGGCTGGCCATGCAGTAGCCTATACGATCGGTCCAATTTTCAAGTACATTATCGATTGTGTGCAGCTGTATTTCACCAATGGCTTCACGAATATTATCTTTGACGGCACCCCATAAAATAATAGTCCAACAGTGTCAAATCGCAGCTCCAAAGTGGCCAAACAACATCAGCTCTGCCGCTGATAATGCGATCTTCAAAAAGAGGGCGCAAAACATCGAGTGTAGCTTCGGCTGTGTGGCACGTAGCGCCGTCCTGTTGAACCCAAATGTTGCCAATATCCTCCTCTTCAATTTTTGTGAACAAAATTTCGTTCAACATGGCCTGATAACTATCGCCATTGACTGTAACGGCGACTCCTTGCTCATTTTCGAAGAAAAATGGCCCAATTATGCCTCTGGACCAAAATCCGCACCAAACAGTGACTCGTTTTGGGTGCATCGGCTTTTCAATGTATGCGTGCGGGTTTTCTGTGCCCCAAATGCGACAATTTTGCTTGTTTACATACCCGCCAAGATCAAAATGAGCTTCATCTGAAAAGGTGACATTGAAAAGAAGACATTCTGCCACATTACCATGATTTTCAAAGTAATGCCGCAATATTCCCCAGCGTTGTTCAAGCGTATACACAACCATATTCGTTCAACGGAAGGATAAAACTAATTATCTGCCAAATCAGACATGGGCTAAGTGTTACCATTCACGAAATAAGCACTGGTTGAAAAAAACGTTATATAACGGACCCTATACATATATATATTTTTTTATATGGATTATTAAGATTTTTCATTAGTTTCATGTTAAATTTTTCGAAATAATTTGAATTTTTGAAGCCTGAGTATTTCGTGATCATTAACAATAATTTAAATTACTTACGTGACCGTGCGTGAGCATACAATTTTATCCATCTTGAAATTTTGCTAGATATTGGTGATTCTTTTTTTTATCGATTTAGTAACATTATCTTTATCGAAAAGTGTAACCAATTTTTTTCGGTTTTTATCATGGTTGGTAAGCACTACCACGCTCTGATCAGTACTGATAGGAATATTTTAAAACTACGATTCCAATAGTGACATATATCTTTTAATATCACGGGGTTTATTTCATAATATAACCTGTTACATTGGGTTATATCTGCAAAATACCGCTATAAATCGGTGTTTCGGTAGTTTAGCGGTTTTTTAACGAAGGTTTAAGATATTTCAATATTGAACCGGTAAAATAGCGCAATAAAACCCGATTATATAAAAAGACAAATTCCTTTAATGAAATCGCCATTTTAAAATTTTCATATCGGTCTTAAAGTGGCTGTGGTAGCCAACTACCGTTATTATGAAAATGTATTGAATGCCAACTATGTTTTTTATAGATTTTAGTGTTACTAATAGTTTTTTCTCAATATATAGATTTTAGCGGTTTTACTGGATTTTTCCCAATTCCCTTTCATCGATTTTTTCTACTTTTTGGAATTTGCCCAAAGTTCCACAACTTAGTGATTTTTCTTTATTTATTTAGTGATTTTTAATTTTAATAGATTTTTATGGTTATCATTTTTATCGGTTTAGTAACATTTGTATTTATCATACAGGTCTTAAAACCGTTCGACCGGTTTTACAAAAAAACAAAAAAGTGCCAAAAAGATACCCGGGAAAGCTCCGGAAAAACCCATTTCCAGCTATAATTCGCAGTTTTATATTTTCCTTAAGTATTCCTTTACATTACCCAAGGAAAATTGTTATGAATCTGTTTCCATTCCGATCTTTTTTAGAACTTGTATTTTAAAAACCGAAACACCTCCCACGAATATAAAATGTAAGATATAACTGATTAGATTATTTTCCAGAATTAATTCTAGAAGATCCGGATTAAGTTTGGAGTTAAAGAACAGGGTTGCTTTTAAGAAAATTTAAAATAACTCACATGTGTATGAAACAGATAGTAGAACATGTTCAAATACAGAAAAAGTTAATTGGTTTTTTTGGAACAGAATATGTTGCTACTCATTGTGTTTCATAATTGTTTCTTTTTATACATTCCCTTTACGTTCGAGTAATTTTGCCTTTACCTTATTTGCTCTCTTAATTTAAGGGTAAATTGAGTATATTAATATGCGATGGAAAACCAGACTGTGACGACTTAACGGATGAAGACAATTGTGGTAAGTGCATTTGGTCCAATAATGAATATTTTACAATGATTGGATATCTTAAATAACCACTAGGAAATTGTAATGGTGATGAATTTTTATGTCCATTGTCAAAAACATGTTTGCCCTTGGCAAGAAGATGTGATAATGTCATTGATTGCAAATTCAAAGAAGATGAAAAGGATTGTTGTAAGTATTAATCCAATCGATATTAATTCCTTAAATTTGTAACACTTAACTTTTCATTTCAGTTGCTCTAACCAATGGTAAAGAAATTGTACTAGATTCAAATAAACAACCTTCATTACAAAATGCTGGTATATTCTCACGTAACAATAATGGGGTTTGGCGTACGGTATGTACTCATGAAACCACTTTTGGAGAACATAATGCCAAAACCGCTGCCGAAGTATGTGGCCTACTGGGTTTTAAAGGTTTTAAATTTTATAATACCACCGAACCGACTAAACATGATCATATTATACCGATTAGCCCAGAATTACACCAGGCAAAACCACGTTTTAACGAAGAAGTTCTAACAGTTCTAAGTGATAATTTACACTTTTCCCATGTCAAAAATATATACGTCAAAGATCGTCAGACAAATTTCAGATCAATAGGCATTGAACAATCAAAAGAATCATGTTTGGGACTTTATGTTGAATGTAATGCCATATCAAATAAAACTGAGCCGATTAAAACATTAAGTGCCGGTCAACAAATATCCCAAAATGCCTCCAATGCACAACATTTACAGCCAGCTGTACAGACTTTTAATAAGCCAAATGTTTTTGTTAGACCTCAAGTACCAACGATGATGGTACAGAAAAAAGAGGAATTACTGCATAAATTAGATAAAGTGATAGAACCGAAAAAGAATATTAGCATCTTGATCGATCAAGATTTGCATGATGCCATAGAGGAACTACACTGGCCATGGCTAGTGGATATTTATGCAAATGGTAAACTATGGTGTTTGGGTGTATTAATGGATAAACATTGGGTAATGGTACATGAAACATGTAATTTTGGTGTAAGGTTCGTAAAGAATATTATTATTATTAAGATTATTTTTATTTGTCTGCAATTGCCTTCAAAAGAAGCGGTTGTACAACAACTTCTATTTCTTCATAAGCCGTCGGTTCCAAGGCCGATGTTATTTTTCGAAATTGTTCCAAAAGAAACCGCTTTTATAACTCCAAAATAGAATGGGAACTTGTTCTAAAATTAATTATCCATCAGTTATTCCTTTCATTTAAGTTTCTTGAAATGAGTTTCGCAACTCTTTTCAAGGAATTAGTTCTAGTGGAACCAGTTGTACAATCAGTGTGATTGCCAAATGATTGCTATACATTTTCCTGGGACGCTATACAAACATATATTATAGAAAGCACTTTAATTGATAAATAGTTATTTTGGCCAATGAAGTTGATATTTTGGCCAATGAAATTAGCAAAAATTTTAATATATTCTTCATTTAAGATCATGAAATTTTTCCGAAATGCATGATTTTTTTTTGTAATAATGGAAAATACACAGACATTTTTTTAACATTATCCTAATGTTAGCTACAAATGTTATCAACATTCCTCGCGTCCTAAGTGTTCATTTTATTTAACTTACAACTTAAATGGAAAGAGCTATATGAGAACTATTCTAAAAAACATTAAAATCTAGAAAAACAAAATCGTTAAAACTCGCTTTAGGTTGAATCAAATCGGTAAAATCGTAATAATGGTAATTTAAAATTCATAAAAAAAGTGAAGGCATTTTCAATATGTGAAATAAATTAATACATGCATAATTTTAGCAACTTTTACGAGGTCGTATCAATAAGTCCGTGACTTTTCGAACTTTCCTCGTAGTTATATGAAATGAAGCACTGCTCCCATCAAGTACCACCTGTTAGTAGACTTCTAGACTTCATTTACTTTGCGTTTAACAGCTGTTCAAAACATACAACCTCGTGGATTTTTTTAAAAATGGAAAAAAGTGAATTCCGAGTTCTCATTAAACACTATTTTTTGCCAAGAAAAACCGTCAATCAAACCAAGGAAAAGCTTAAAAAATACTATGGGGACTCTGCACCATCGATTTCAATGGTAAAAAAAGTGGTTAACTGAATTTCGTTGTGGTCGCACAAGTACAAATGACGATGAATGTTCTGGACGGCCAATTGAGGTCAATACACCCGAAAATGTCAAAAAAAATCCATGATTTTTTTTAATCACCTTCAAATAGCGCCATTATAAATGATTTTAACTAATTACACTGGACAACAATTTCGATTTTTTTTCCAAAATTACGGGGCTCTGACAATGGATTCTTGTAGAGTAGACAAAAAATAATAAACATCTGAGGGGGTTAAAGTTTCCCCTCTATGACCTGTTCATGCAGCATATCGGTATATGAAACTAGGTGTTCTTTACATCTGAGTTGTGGGAAATGTTCAGCAAATATTTTTGTGGACCATATTAACCCTCTGACTCTCCCACATAGCTGTAATTTTTTTGCTCTATTCTAACGAAAAACACCCCTAACAACGGGGAGGGCGGGAATGAAATTTTCTACAATAATGTTGCCTTACATATGTCGGAACTAGAGGTTACGGTCAGAACCGGTCGACCGGATTTTACGGTATACCCGATCTTTGCGGCCTAGACCGGACGACCGGGTATAAAGGTCTACCCGGTTAACCGAGCTACAGAATTAAAAATTTAAAGAAATCGATAGCGTTTTTTTTTTTCAAAATTGATAATAACGTATCTTTAGTTTGTAAATGCGTACATTTTTCGTATACTACATATTTATATATTGTATACACCCAAAGAAAAGATTGGTTGCAATTCAATCAAAACCATTAACATTTATTTGTAAGGATTTTATTTTATTTCCCATAACCTATAATTCATGATTATTATATGGATTATTATTGGAAATTAAAAAGGGGGAAAGGAACCAAAAAGGTATAAAATTATCCAATTATTGGTATTTCCAAACAACTTTACAAATAAAATTCATTCAGAAATTGCGTACAGTAGAACCAACCACTTATTTAGTACTATCAATCAAATTTATTTAAAATTTTTCGATATTCGATATCGGTAACTACAAATACGGTTATCCTGATAAAATATACTATTAAATTAGGATTTCAGTTGAACCAACCGAATTGTGGATTGTTTTGATTATAAAAGCCACTAACTATTGGTATTTGTAAACGAATTTCCTGCTATATTTATTTTCCTAAAAATTATTTAAATTCAAAATTAGTCAATAAAATTTTTAAATGTTTGTGGGCTAGTGGGTAGAGAGCTGGCCTAAAACTAAATTAAAATAAAATATTTAAATGTTTAAATAACAAATATATCAAAGAAAATTTTATTAAATTAAATTGTGGTGCAGTAAGTGTGAATTATGAATCTGAATGCCTAGGTTCGATACTGGAAAAATCTCAAAATAAAATTTTTCTTCAAATAAAATTTTGTGAAATGTAATGATATTTATGTGAAATATAAATATTAAATGCGACAATTGAATATTTTCTCTTACAACTAAAAATATAATTTAATATCAAGATAGCTGCCGTAAGCGCCAGAATTCGATTAGCAACAAATTCGGTGGCGAGAGCTGATAATGTTTTTCTGGTACAACTGGGATACAACTGATGTTGTTTTCTGGGTGTATGAAAAACCAAAGGTATTTTTCGGTATAAATGGTATAAAATACCGTGAACAAATTTATTTAAGTTGTGGAGCAAAAATGTTTCGAAAATGGCTGTTTAATTTAGAAAGTTCTGCGCTTTTCATACATTTATATGAAAATGCCACGGTCTTTTTCGATTCCATGTCCGCCGTTTTTAAGACTTGGTTCACAATAGAATAAAACTTTGCAGAAATAATCTAGACATAATTCTAACTTGGAGCTGTTAACTTTTTTTTAATTGTGGAACAAAAAATATTCTGACACTAGCTCCTAAATTTAGAAAATCCTGTACCTGTCATACATTATTAAAAAATGCCAATGCCTTTTTGTATAAAATAATCTGCATAATTCTGACATCAAATTTTTATAAATTGTAGCAATTTTTCTATTATTTAACTAAAAGAAAAAAGTATCAAAAACGTACATTTGGAAAAAGTACTACAACCCGGTTAAAAGTGTAGACCGATCTGACCGGTAAGCCCGGGTAATGAGGGGCTCTAATCGGAACACTTATTATGAATTTGACTGGTGTTTGGACACTCAAAAAAAAAATTAACTAGAATTTAGAAAAATTAACTTATTTTGAGGAAAAATTTAAATGAAAACGGCGCCAGACATTTTTTACCAATATTTAAAATAGTTTTCCTTTAAATTAAGAAACAAATTTTTCTTAAAATTTTGGTCAAAATTTCTAAATTATAGAAAAATGTTACTACTGAGAACTAAATTTTTATTAGAAAACAGTAAAATTTCCTCCTAATTAGTTCATATATCATCTAAAATTTTAATGTTAGTTAGGAAATGTTTCCTTGCTTTTAAGAAAAATGTTATTTTATTTAAGTTCATTAGATAACTAGGACTTAACTTCCTAAAAATAAGAACATATTTTTCAACATCAAGTTAAATAGCACTTCTTTTAAGTGAAAATTATCCTTAAATTTGATAAAAATTTTCTAATAAATATGAAACTGTTTCTATGGTAAAGGTAATATATTTTACCATATTTTTTAAAGTACTTTACACTCATTGAGTAAGTATTTTCCCACCTTAGGAGGACTTCTGCTTTGTGAGGACGCTGCTTTTAACAAACTTTTTGTTATACATTTTTGTTTTAAAATAAAATTGAATTATACTAACTTCATGTATTTAAAATATAAATTAAATTTCATTAGCAAAAAGTAAACAAATTAAAAAAATGTACTGCAGGATATCCTGAAACGTAATAAATTGTGACAAAGTCTCAATTTGATAGAACTACAAAAAGGGACGCCCTAAGTGACGCACGGCATCTATGGCTAAGGAACAATGGGGGTCCTTTGTCTCCTTAAATTAACTAATTTAAGTAAATTGTTGCAAAAATACAAAATATCACAGTTACATTTCTTGTTATTATTGGAAAATGGATAAATGTGATACGTTTATTTGATGGGCTTTTTAGCTTAAAATTTCTTTGACATATACAAATTTAAACTTTTTTATTGTTAAGTAAAAAAAAAATAGTTCAATAAATATAAACTTTAATAAGCACTACGTCAATTATAGGAAAGCCAATATGTCGTAATGTATAAAATGTGCCTGTGATATTTTATGATATTGTAGTCAGCAAACAAAATTTTTACATAAAAGCGCAAATTCGAAATTTGTAACCTTTTGCTAACCAAATTTTAAAAAAATATTTTAAGCTACTTTAAGTTCAATGTTAATGACTATTAAGATTAGAGATGGGCATGTGAGCCATTTTTAAATCACGCACCAAAAATTACAATTATTCACGATAATTTTTGTAAATAGTTACTTTAATTTGTTTTTTTTTTTAATGATATTTTTTCTTGGAAATTAGGAAAACTAACTAGTTTGTTTTTAATTTATTGTTTTTTTTCTTGGAATAGAATATTGAAAATAATTTAAACGTTTTCCAACAAAAAAAATTCTACACCTAATTTTATTATTTTTTAAAAATTAGAAAACTTTTATTGGAAAAAAAATATTTTATTAAAATTTTTAAAATTTATCTGAACTAAGTTGCATGAAAATTTTCCTTTGAAATAGTTCATTAGTTTCTAAAATCAAGTAAATTTATTATATAGGAAAAAATTTCTTACTTTTTGTTTTTAATTGTTTGAACTAATTTTTAGAAAACAATTCTTAAAAATTAGAAAGTGGTATACTAAAAAACTGAATTTGGAAATGGCTTTCTAAAAATTAGTTAATTTTACTACTCGCGAACAAAAATGAACACACATTAAGTTCAAGTACTTTCTCGATTTAAGTTATACACATTTTTTGAACTAAATGGAAGTAAATTATGTCCTAATTTTTTTTTGAACTAAACTTAATTTTATTACATTTAAGTATGCAAATTTCTTAAAACTAAGATGTTTTTTTCTTAAAATTAATAAATTTTTATTTAATTGACTTGTTTTTTTTTTCCTTAAATCAAGAAATACTACTTAGGAAAAATTTAAATTTTTTCTGAGTATATAAACTATTTTGTTTTTCCTCAAAACTAGGAATTTTTATTCTTTTTAAGAAAATTTTTCAAAGTTTTATTAATTTTTTTTTAAATTGAGAACAATTTATAAACTATTTTGAAGGAAATTTTTGATTACATTTTAGTTAATGTTTTTTTTTTGAGTGTAGTAAAATTTTATGTCAATTTTTGTTGAAAATTTCATTCCGTCCTCCCCCTTGTTAGGGTGTCTTTTTTTACCGATTTGCTAGAATTGAGCCAGAAATTACCGTTATGTTGGGGAGTTAAAAGGTTCATATGTTTCTCAAAAATATTTGCCTTATTATTTTCTACAAAGTTCATAAACATACCCTACACCTCAGATGTAAAGAACATATAGTAGTTTCTTATAGCGATATGATACACGAAGAGGCCTCTAAAGGGCGTCAACTTAAAATTTACAAATTTTCAATAGAGGCAAAAAACTATTTATTTTTTAATATTTACTATAAAATTTCAAAACAATTATGTCATTGTAAAAAAATACAAACAAGAAGTATACAACGGTAGTTTTTTTTTTAGCAATTTTTAATGTGATTATCGAAATATAACAAGTTTTTTGAGTTGTTACTCCTTATGTGAAATTTGTTTATTTATTTATTTATTTTTTTAACACAGGCATAACTTAAAATATTTTCCATTTGTTGAAACAAAATTGATATGGATTGAGCTTCCATTTGGGACAACTCAAAATAGTTCTCATGAGTTGATTCTAAAGAAGGGATTCAACTGTATTTTTTTGCAAAAGAGTAGAGAAAATGATGTAAGATTTTTACAGTGTGTAGATATGACCACGGTATATCGTTTTCTTACAAAAAGTAAAAATTTTAAAATTTTGAGTTGACGTCCTTTAGAGGAACAGGTGCAATATATATTTTTTTGCCTTCTCTACCAGTATCCATTGTCAAACCCCCTTAATTTTTTTCGTGTTGTACTGTGTTATGCATTTGTTTTTTTGCTCTGTAGTAGTTTTCTCTCGTGCGCAATTGAGCCTGCATAATTTTAATAGATTTTTCTTTTTTTTCTATTGTATTTTTTGGATTTTTTTTTAAATTTGTGTTTTGATTTTAATGTTATTGTAAGTAAGGGGATAATATTTGTAGACCCATTACAAATTTTATACTTCAAATCCTTGCAGATTAAATATTGATTATATGGCTGCTTTATTTGGTGGCGGCAAAACTAAGGATCGTTTGCATAAGAGTAATCATGAAGAAATTCGTCGTATTGATTGCTTCGAAGTCATACCAAATAGTGATGTCTTGTTGTTACATTTGGAAAAGCCAGTTCGTTTTTCACATTTCATATTGCCCACATTTATACCAGATGAGTAAGAAGTTTATAAAAATGTGTTGTTCAAAAAAACAAAAAAAAAATTATCACACACCTTTCCAGCTCTAATCTAGATCCTAGTGAAAAACATCAATGTATATCGGTATTACATGACAATAACTCTGGTCGTACCAAAACTGTCTCGATAATGGAACAGAATGCAGAAAAACAATGTCAAAGTAAGGCAACATATTGTTATCGTTTAATAGAAAAAAATCCACCTATTAAACTCTTAAGAGAAACTGAAGTGAGTGCTGAAGACTTAGTTAGCATCTCTAAGGAAATTACAATACGAGATTCTGAAAGTCAATCTGTCGAGAATGAGGTTTTATCGAAATTTACAAGTTGTACCCAATTTGGTAATAAATTTGTAAATGCAACAGAATTGCAGCCAATAGATCAAGGAATATTGGTGTGCCGTAATAATAATACTGGTTGGTATCCCACCGCCTTGTTTTCCTATAACAACACAAATTGTAATAGTTTTAAACAGGCATTTCCAATGAGAACTATAGAAGAAGCTAATAAGGGAATACAGGCGAAATTGGGTAATTATATTAATGCAATGTGGGAAGAGTATTTTAAATGTGTTTAATGAGTATCTTTTTATTTAGATAATTCCCAATGCAATTATCCACACGTTGCTGCCTCATGTACCACATTTAGATGTCCTCTGGGTTTATGTCTTAATGCTACCCAGATTTGTGATGGCCGTTTAGATTGTCATGATGCCAGCGATGAGAACCCCGACATGTGTAAACGTGTTAATAAAAGTAATAAATACTCATATTTATTTTTTTCTCTTTTGTAGAGTTGAGCATTCTACATTACAGCTAACTAGTTTGTTTTTCCAGTTTACTCGTTTTTTCGCCTATTTATTTCATAAGATTATATTGGTCAACATTTTGTATTGAAATTTTGAAAAAAATTAATGAAAACTAGTTCATGAACGAAATCAACTATTAACCGATTAAGAAAAACCCTAATAATTATATGTACAAATAATCGATTAAAATGAAAAGTCGAGTAGTTGTGTACCCTAGTTCAAACCGTACTAAAACCTACACAAAAAAAAAAATTGTTTTTAATTGTTGGTGGCATTTAAATTAAAATTTTGTAATATTAACAAAAAAAAAATGAATTGGATTTTTTCAGACAAATATAATTTGTAAATACAATTAATGTTTTTGCAAATAATACCAACATTTAATTCAAATTGCACTAACGATTAGTTTTTATTTGAAGTAATTTTAAAATTTATTTAAATTTCATACAAATTTTAACAGTTATTAGTTAATATTAAAGTTTTTTCTTGGATGGAAAAATCATATTATATATAAAAAGTTATGTTAATTTTTGTCCAATGAAACTATTTATGATATGAAGTGTAAATTAATTATTTTCTTCTTTTTAGCCTGCGGTTCCTCTGAAATGAAATGTCGTACTTCTGATAAATGTTTTCCAAAAACTAAATTTTGTGATCATGTTAAGGATTGTGAGGATCTTACAGATGAACCTACTATATGTTCTTGTTTTACATATTTAAGGTATGAAATAAAATTTAAACAATAAGTCTGTAACACAGTACAACACGAAAAGAAATTACGGGGTATGGACAATGGATTCTGTTAGAGGAGACAAAAAAAAAAAAATAAGGGTGTTGGCTTTTTGAAAGATCACACCAGAATTTTATTTAAGGGGGGCTTATGTTTCCTCTCTATGACCTGTGTTGGGTATGTTCGGCAACTTTCTAGAAAATATAAACGCAAATATTTTTGTGAAACACATCAACCCTCTAACTCCTCCACATAATGGTAATTTTTGTCTCTATTCTAACAAATTGTAAAAAACACCCCTAACAAGGGGGAGGGCGGGAATGAAATGTTTCTCAAAAATGTTGGCCATGAAATTCTACAACATATGTCAGAGCACACCAAAGCCTAAAACTTAACACAAACAACAAAAACCAGTCAGATTTCTAGTCAGATTTTGGGATGACCTAAATATTATGTATGTTATCTTAAAATCTGACTCATAATATGTAGGTTATCCCACGCATATACACATACGTATATTTTCTTTTGTCTCCTCTACCAGAATCCATTGTAATTTTGGAAAAACTTTCAAATTGTTTTACAGTGTAATTAAAAAGAAATTCATTGGATATTCGCCCTAAAATAATATCTGCATAAATAAAAAAAATTTAGTTAAAAAAAAAAAATAAATATGTAAATCTAGAAATTTTTAATATAAGAAGATTTTTATATTTTTTTATATTATAACGCCGACATATTATTGGTAATAATTTTATTGCCCCCTGCAAGCCAACTGAAAATGAAGTATCATAAAATAATTCAAAACTTACACTGTTTTTTTAACATTATGTGGAGTCCACATGGAAGTTTATATAGTTATAGAGCTATATAAATACATTTTTAGACCCAACATTTTTAATTTATATACAAATTGCTATTAAGAAAGTGGAAAAGTTAAAATTTCCTCAAATAGCTCCGCTTACACCCATCTGACACATATAAGGCTTTCTATGCCAACTGTCCAGTTAAACAAATTTACATTCGTAATATATTTTCTGATACTGACTGTAGTTTATTTAAAAAGTGTTTATGTGGGAAAAATATGATTTTTTTCAGTTTTTAGGAAAATTTTGTTCTATATTTTAATTTTTTTAACCGCTTGTGTTATGACGAACAACCATTTTTTCCTTCACCTCCATGGAAACTTTTGAGTCGAAAAAAGTTAAACAGTTTCTTCTACCAAATACCACAGATGGTGTTTCATTTTTTTAACAATTCTTGAGGAACATATGCATCAATTTCGCTATCAGCACAAGCTGCTTTTATAAAATTCAAATTTTGTTATTGCATTTACGCATTCAAACTAAGCTTTTATATAAAGAGGAACGACTCCAGGAGCACACTGTGAGGACGCAAATCTTTGTGGAAAAATTGTGCTCACACATGCATTGAATTTTAAGCTTTTATAAAGGAAACGTTGGGTATATGAAGAATTTTTTTGTTTGGTCCAAGGGGGATGGATTCCCATTCATCATACTGAAGACGGATTCTCATCCATCACATTGGAGATGGCTTCCCATCCATCATACTGGGAACGGATTTTCATCCATCACATTGGGGATAGATTCCATCCATCATACTGGTAATAGATTCCCATCCATAATACTGGGGATGGATTATTATCCATATCATTGGGGATGGATTCCCATCCATCATACTGGGGATGGATTATTATCCATAACATTGGGGATGGATTCCCATCCATCGAACTGGGGATGGATTCTCATCCATCACATTGGAGATCGCTTCCCATCCATCATACGGGGACGGATTCTCATCCATCACATTGATAATGGATTCCCATCCACCACACTGGGGATAGATTCCCATCCATCATACTGGGGACGGATGATTATCCATAACATTGGGGATTAATTCCCATCCATCGCACTTGGGTCGGATTTTTATCCATCACATTGGGGATGGATACCTATTCGTCATACAGGGGACGGATCTCAATCCATTTCACCACATGAAAAATCGTTTCCCAGAGAAGGACAAGGAGCAATACTACAACGGGAATATGTATAAGCGATAGAAACTACCGGAGACCCACAAATGGGAACTACAAGAGAGATTTTCAGGGGAAAAGTAAAAATGTAAGAGAGAAACTACAAGAGATGTACTACGAGAGAGAAACTACGAGAGTTGTACTACAAGAGAGTTACCACAAGAGAGAAGCTACAAGAGAGAAACTACAAAAGATGCAATACAAAGAGAAACTACAAGAGAAAAACCACAAGAGAGAAACTACAAGAAATTAACTACATAAGTGAAACTACTTGAGATGTACTACAGGAGATGAACCACAAGAGGGAAACTACAAGAGAGGAACTACAAGAAAGAAATATCAACGACAAAGTGAAGAAGATAAAAAGTATAAAACGAGATGTGTGTGATGGTAAGAGGTCTTAGTTAGCAGCCGGCAAGCGGGCAACAACTGGTAAGAAAGTACTAAAGTGATGTTATAGGGTGTTGGATTTCCATCTGACAAAGATAGCGTTGGATTACATCTGGTCGGATACCCATCCGATCAGCTTAGGGACAGGAGAAAGAGATAGGAGATATAGAGAGTTCACACTATTATTTCAGATAAACCGCTAGGCGGCCAGGCAAAGAAAGTGCTAAATAAACTTTGAAACAAAAAGTGAAATCAAAGTTGTTTTTTATTTAATGTAAGGATCCTGAACTAACTGAACTATCCCAGCTTCAAACCCGGACTAACCGGAGGTTCCGTACAACACAAGGGTTAGTTTTCGAAAAATATTGCAGGATTTTATAATGGTTTCATCTTGTTTACTAGAACAAAATTTTAGGTATTTATTTTTTAAAATATCCAAAAATTCAAAGTTTGGCCCTGGCAAGGATGGGTTAACGTTGTTCGATTTATTCCAAATTTTTAGCATTGGATATATGCACATTTGGCTATTATATTTTAAGCATCACTTCTAAAAATTCAACAGTTGTTACAAAATATTTGCGTTTTTTTTAAATAAATTGTCCGTTATTAGCTTGGGGTCATATATGACCGCATGTCCACAAGGGTTAATGAGGTCATATTATTTGTTTCCAAACCGCTAAGCTATTGAGATAAAATATAACATTTAAAAGTACAAAATTGATACATTTTTGATACAAAGTACTTAAAAAGGGTAAATTTTTATAAAAATCACACTTTTCTCGAAATCCAAAGAAATAAGAGCTTGTTACCGAAAGGATTTACCTCAATATTGGCATACTTTACCTCAATATTGGCATCTCTAGGGTGTATTTAACAAGAGTTTAAAGTGCAAAATCTAATTTTTTAAAATTTGTTTAAGAAAAATTTTTAGGCGTTTTTGCAGGCAGGTTAATAGACAGCTAATAAAACAATATTTCATATCTGAGTATTTATAAGTATAGAGAGCTTTAATCAATTTCTGAAAGTTAAAAAAAGTGCCATCGAATTTCCTGAACTAGTGTTTATTGGTACAAAATTGGTCTGGAGCATTTGCAATTTCTTGGCGAGTTCTGTAGCTTTTTGAAAAAATAATATCATACTGAAATAGATTCATAACACAAGTGGTTGCAAAAATTTACATATAGAACAAAATTTTCCTAAAAACTAAAAAAAGTCATATTTTTCCCATATAAACACTCTTAAAATTTTTAATCGATTTCCGCCTCGACTTTCCTTTATCCGATTGCTCCCAAACTTCATATTTATTAGTTTTATAAAAAAAGGAAACAAATTCGACCCCATTACTCTTCAAATTCGACCTTTTAAAAATTGCCATATAACCTTTGACACCCTTAATATACAGGTTGGTTGAAAAGTTCACGCGCTCACCAAAAGATGGCACTGCTAGCTCCCAATTTTTTTTTCAAGTTGGTATAAGTGTCCTGAGAACACATGCAAAGTGCAAGTCATTCTGTCAATTCTTTCTTTAATTTCAAGCCATTTGAAGTTGACGTGTCATTGATTTTTTTAATATGGAAAAAATTGAATATCGTGCAGTCATTAGATTCTTTGTTTTGAAGGGTTTAAAAGCACAGGAAATTTATAAACAATTGTTAGAAGTGTATAAGGAGTCCTCACCTTCAAAACGCAAAGTTGAATTTTGGGCTGGTGAATTTAAACGCGGTCGTACCAGCCTTAAGGCGAAACACTCGAAGGGCGACCAAAAACTGCAACCACAGCAGAAATCATTGAGCAGGTACAAAATATGGTTAGTGAAGATCCAAGTTTGACTAAGCGTGAAATTGCTAATGCCATAGGAATCTCAGACGAACGAGTACTCCATATTTTTCATGAAGAA
Organism: Eustalomyia histrio; assembly: GCA_949748255.1. Taxonomy (NCBI): domain Eukaryota; kingdom Metazoa; phylum Arthropoda; class Insecta; order Diptera; family Anthomyiidae; genus Eustalomyia; species Eustalomyia histrio. The sequence goes on along the minus strand of OX456524.1, from coordinate 105,191,979 downwards.
TTACGTATAAAAAAACTGTTTGGAAAGTTAGTGCCGCACACATTAACAATTCAACAAAAACTGGATCGAAAACAAATTTCTCAGCGTAATTTGGAGTGTTTTAAGCCAAATAAAACCGACTTCTTGCGTCGTTTTATAACAATGGATGAGACTTGGATCTACCACCATGATTCTAAATTGAAACAAGAACGTTTACAATGGACAGAAGCTGGTTGTTCAGCTCCAAAGCAGCTGAAGTCACAACGATCAGCAAAGAAGGTTATGGCATCAGTTTTTTGGGATGCAAAAAGAATTTTGTTGATTGATTATCTTCAGAAAGGTAAAACAATCAACTCTGAATATTATTGCAGCCTTTTGGATCAGCTGGATGAAAAAATTCGTGAGAAAAGACTTGGTTTAAAGAAGAAAAAAATCATTTTTCATCAAGACAATGCACCTGCTAACAAAAGTGTTTTGACGATGGCTAAATTCAAAGAATTAAAGTACGAATTACTTGAACATCCACCGTATTCACCAGATTTGGCTCCCAGTGACTACTATCTCTTCAGAAACCTCAAACAATTCCTTCGTGGAAAGCATTTTTCGTCGAATGAAGAGGCCATAGCAGCCGTAGATGGTTATTTTGCAGAGCTTCCGGAAAACCATTATAAGGATGGGATAAAATTATTGGAAGATCATTGGAACAAGTGTATTGAGCTTCTAGGAGATTATATTGAATAAAAATATATTTCGTAACAAAAACAGTACTCTTTCATTTCGAGCGCAGGAACTTTTCAACCAACCTGTACATATTATATGTGCGTGTGTATTGTGTTTTGTAATTATATACAAATAAAAAAATTTCAATTTAAAAAAACAATATACAAAAATCGTTTTTTCTAACGTTTTGTTAGCTAAAAATTGAGATTATTTTAAACGACTTTCGATTGTTTTTACTACTTTTGTCTATTACTAAACAATGATTGAATATAAACAAAAAATGGTCTGAATATGATGAAAAACCAGTAAAGGACTACTGGCATTTTCCATTAATATATATATATATATATATATATATATATATATATATATATATATATTAAAATATATTTTAGTTTGTTTTTAACGAAATAATATTGTGAGTGTAGTAATAACAGCTCATTGATTTTTGCATTACCAATAATAATCTACCCCTGCTCACTGCATTATTTCTAAAATGAAAATAATGAGTAACTATTAATGTGTTATACAGCTCCTTGCATATTGCATTAATTTCAAAGTGCAAATAATGAGTTACTAGTAATGTGTTTTAACCATTTATTTGGCAGTTAAAATCTATTTTTTGTTTTGCTATTTATTTACATATATATGTTTTTAATTGTTACATAAAATCGGTTTTTATTATATAAATTGTAAGCAGTTATTTTTGCCTTACCTATAAATAGTTATTTTAACACTACCATTAACTAGTTATTTGACCCCCAATGACATGTCTGTGCTAAAATAATAAACTTCTGCCAGTTACTGCTTGTTCTAAAACCCATTATTTGACAAGGTATTTTTTTCCTGGGTAATGTCAAACCTACAGTGTAATTGATCTTAATTAAAATTGAAACATTTTTAAAATTTTTTCAAAATTTAGGCGAAGTGTGGCAACGCGTGGATACTAGACAAGATTAACGAAATATAATGGATTGGGGAACTAGTGAAAGTAAAACCTAAGACATGGGGTAACGTAATAAAATTGAACGGCGAGCAAGTGGCATTGAGAAACAAGGCAATGGGAACAAAGTGGAAAAGAACGGTGAATGAGTAGAATTTAAACACTACACAAGGGAAACGAAAGGGAATGGATCGGGGAACGAGTGGAATTAGAGCACTTAACATGGGGAAAGAAATAGAACTGGGAACGAATAGAATCGAAACACTAAGCGAGATAAACGAAATGGACTGAAACGGACAACGAGTAAATAAAACTACTGAACACAGTGCATTTAGCCAACATCAAGTGCTGGTAGCCAGCTATAAGTACCCTTGAAAAATTTTATTGACTATTTTTTCCTATAATCAGGCCTTTATTTATGTGCTCTTCAATCGGAAAAATCACAAATGAAAAGTTTGGGTACCATTATTCTTTATATTTCTAAAAATTTAATTTAACTGGAAGAGATCATAATTTTTCATCCAATAAAACATTTATTGGATTTCTTTTTATTAAGCACTTAAGTTTATTTTTGCTTTATTTTTAAATAAATTGTCATTTTGTACGATGGACTTTCAGCAGAAATTTCATTTAAGGATCCTAGCGCAAAAAAAAAAAAATACTATGATATTTTAATTACATTTTTCTTAAAAAAGCATTATTCATTGACAGTCAAAATTAGAACGGGTCACTTACCTTAGTTTAAAATTAACCTTACTTGTTGGCTATGTGCAGCAAAAATCTAGGCTAAAAGCTAAAACATAATTGACTTAAGTTTTGTTTTGGCATGAGACGAATTCAAGAAAATTTTGATTTTCGTTTAATACTAACACATAGCTTAAGTTACTTAAGCTAATTATGCTTCGGCCTTTAGTGCTAAATCACAAAATTTTAATTGAGATTGTTTTAATGGTATTAGATTCAAAATTACAATTTTTATTTTAGAGCTACAAATCCCTCTAAAATTTGTGATGGTGTAAGAAATTGTTGGGATAAGAGTGATGAAAGTCCAGTTTTGTGTAATTGTACCTCTGATCGTTTTCAATGTGGATCGTAAGTATTTTTAAGAATGTAACTATGCAAAGGAGAAATGAAACTTAAATAATTTGACTACACAGAAAATAAATTTAATAAACTGAAATTTTTTATTTTACAATTTATAAGAAATTTGATTAAATATAAAACTACACTCAAAAAAAAAAGACGAACTAAAATGCAATAAAAAATTTCCTTCAAAATAGTTTATAAAAATGCAATAAAAAATTTCCTTCAAAATAGTTTATAAATTGTCCTCAATTTAAGTAACATTTTATTAAAACTTAGAAAAATTTTTCTTAAAAAGAATAAAAATTCCTAAGTTTGAGGAAAAACGAAATAGTTTATATACTCAGAAATAGTTAAATTTTTCCTAATTAATATTTCTTGATTTTAGGAAAAAAAAACACGTATATTAAATAAAAATTTATTAATTTTAAGAAAAAACATCTTAGTTTTAAGAAAATTGCATACTCAAATGTAATAAAATTAATTTTAGTTCAAAAAAAAAAAAAAAAAATGAAGGACATAATTTACTCCCATTTAGTTCAAAAAATGTGTCTAACTTAAATCGAGAAAGTACTTGAACTCAATGTGTGTTCATTTTTTGTTCGCGAGTAGTAAAATTAACTAAATTTTAGAAAGCCATTTCCAAATTCAGTTTTTAAGTATACCACTTTCTAATTTTGAAGAATTGTTTTCTAAAAATTAGTTCAGACAATTAAAAACAAAAAGTAATAAATTTTAATAATAAATAAAGTAATAATAAAAATTTTAGAAACTGATGAACTATTTCTAAGGAAAATTTTCATGCTAAAATATTCTTTTTTTCAAGTAAAAGTTTTCTAATTTTTAAAAAATAATAAAATTAGGTATATGATTTTTTTTTGTTAGAAAACGTTTGAATTATTTTTAATATACTATTCCAAAAAAAAAAAAAAAAAAAAAAAACAATCAATTGAAAACAAACCAGTTAGTTTTCCTAATTTTTAAGAAAAAATATTATTAAATAAAATAAATTAAATTAACCATTTAAAAAGCTGTCGTGCAAGATTGTAATTTTTGGTTCGTGATCGTGCGTGGGTGAAAAATCTCTCTTGTGTCCATCTCTAATCTTAACGTTCTTAAATACTGAACTTAAAGTAGTTTAAAATATATTTTAAAGTTTTGTTAGCAGAGGGTAAAAAATTTCGAATTTGCGCTTTCATGTAATAAATTTGTTTTTTGACTACAATACAAAATATCTCAGGCACATTTTATACATTACGCACACGTTTTATGACATAGCGCTAATTAAATTTTATATTTATCGAACTTAATAATAAAAAAGGTAAGATTTGTATATGTTTAAGAAAAAAATGTCATAACGTATGACATTTTTCCATATTTTAATAATAACAAGATATGTAACTGTGATATTTTGTATTTTTGCAACAATTTCCTTAAATTAGTTAATTAAAGAAGACAAAGGACCCCCAGTGTTCCTTAGCCATAGATGCCGTGTGTCGCGTAGGGCGTCTCTTTTTGAAGTTCTTTCAAGCGGAACCGTTAATTAAGTTCGATAAGGATCTCACTGTCACAATTTATTACGTTTCAGGATATCCTGCAGTACGTTTTTTTAATTTGTTTACCTTTTTGCTAATTTAATTTAATTTATATGTTTGAAATACATGAAATTAGTATAATTTAATTTAGTTTTATGACAAAATTGTATAGCAAAAAGCTTGTTAAGAGCAGTGTCCTCACAAAGCGGAAGTCCTCCGAAAGTGGAAAAATACCTACTCAGTGAGTGTAAAGTACTTTAAAATATATGGTAAAATATATTACCTTTACCAAAGAAGCAGGATAAGGATGATTTTCACTTAAAAGGAGTGCTATTTAACTTATTGTTAGAAAATATTTTCTTATTTTTAGGGAGTTAAGACCTAGTTTTTAGTAAAAAAAATTATCCAATGAACTTAAATAATATAAAATTTTCCTTAAAACCAAGGAAACATTTCCTAACCAACAGTCCAATTTTAGATGATGTATGAACTAATTAAGAGGAAATTTTACTGTTTTCTAATAAAAAAAGTAAAATTTTTCTATAATTTAGAAATTTTGACCAAACTTTATGTAAAATTTGTTTCTTAATTTCAAGGAAAATTTTATTAAATATTGGTAAAAAGTTTCTTTGGCTCCGTTTTCATTTAAATTTTTCCTCTAAATAAGTTAATTTTTCTAAATTCTAGTTCATATTTTTTTGAGTGTATTAAAAAAACGTACCATTTCTCTGTCGTGTATGTGTATCTAAAAAATATGAATAAATATAGATTTAAGAATTTTATTGTCTCTTTATTTGTACAGATCTAAGGATTGTATACCACGTGAATTTGTATGTGACAAAGAACCAGATTGTCCAAATGGTGAAGATGAACGTTATTGTTTTGGTATTGAGCAGCCCATACAACAAAATCTACCAAAGAAAAGTCTTCAACAAAAGTATAAAAATCCTTATTAATTTTCTTTTCAAACTTTATTAAAATCTATTATAATTCCCAAACCATTTTAGACAATATGTACGTCCACCACAATATGGTCAGGTGATAGAACAAAATTATGGTATTTGGCATACTAAATGTTTTCCAAAATCCACACCGCCCGATATATCGGAAGTACGACAAATATGTCAGAAATTGGGTTACAGCCCATATCGACAACCTAGTTATCGCCTAATCGATGATGCAGTCAATGAAGTCATTCATACTATGGAATCTCCCGATCAACGTGGCCGTTCCTTTAGCAATGACAGTTTAGTGGGTAAATATCGCACACCCACGAAAGCTGTTATTACTACGAAATTTTCACCTCTCAAGCTAAATGATGATTTGACTTTATTTGTTAAGCCAAGTCGTCCCATTGCAGAATTGGTACATTGGAATACCACAGATTCGGATAAATGTTTAAGATTAGAGATAAAATGTTTATAGTGTATTAAACATTTTTGTATATAGTTCTTTTTTTTGTAAAAAAATATATTAAATAATTTTTGCTATAAAAAATTGTTTTAATTTCATTGTTACGCATTTTTTTTAAAGTAAATTTCACTTACCTTTTTCTTCAATGAGTTTGCTTTTTATGTGTAAATAAAATGATTTGATTTTTTGATTTTGTTTAATTGTATATAGTTTCTATTATTTATTAGTATGAAGTTTTATTTTATTACTTTGAAAGTAGGAAATAGGGAATAACAAAAAATTATATGTTTCTTATAAACAAAGTTTTAGTTAGGAAAAGAGTTTTTTTGGGAAATTTTTTGTTTTTAGTAGATATTTTTGTTAGTAAAAATTATTTTATTTTTTTAAAATAATAATAAAATATTTTAGGTAATGAAAGTATTTTTTTGTTAAATTTTTTATTATAATTCACTTACAGTTTACAACAGTTTAATTCAAGTGATTGTGTTTTCAATAATATCTAATCTAATTTATATATTATATAAATATAAATATTTAAATATGTACATGTGTACATTATTTAGGCAGGTATAAAAAAATAATTAAATTTAACATAATAATCGAGATTAAAGCACTTAATTAGGGAGGAAAAAACAGTTAAGGTTTTTGAAAAACATAGTTTGTTTTTAAGTTAATATGTAAATACTAATTTTTGTTTGTTTTTTTAATTCGTAAATTCGTAAAAATCGAATAGTTTTTTGTTAAGTAAGTCAGCAGTTTAATAGATAAAGTTCTTGAGTTATTGAATAGCAACAATTTTTACTTTAAATATGAATAAAATGGAAAAATTTTCAACTCTGACAAAAATCTTATGTGACGTATACTTGTTATTAATTCATATTGAAATTAATAACACTCATACGCCACCTTGTTAAAAAAATACTAAAAATCAGTAAATTTTATGTTTTAACTCTATTTAATCTTTTAAAAAGTAAATGTAATGTATAAGCTAAACTACGTAAGGAATGGTACGGACACGTTATTATTTTTTTATAACTTCAGATTTAAAAACGAAAAAATTGAATTTGATACCACCCAGTGTTGTCAGTTTAGGGTATTTATCCACAAATTGGGGATTTTATTTCTTGAATGGGGATAAAAATCTCCGAATGGGAATTAAGGGATTTGTTGGGGATGACAACACAATTTAAAAGTATTTTCGGGGATAAAATGTTAACTATATATTCTTCCTTTTCAAATTTTTTATTATATTTTCAACCCTGATAATATTTAAGATTTGGTGGTAACAATGCAGAGATGTAAAATGTGCATACTTTTGAATATTCGGTACTACGTACTCAATACTTTTTACATTTAATCTAAAACGGCCCAGTAAAAAGTACAAATCCAAAAAAATAAGGTTTACATAAAAAAATATATCGCGTTAGCAGCATAGGTTCTAATTTATGTTTCACAACCGGTTTCTTTTTTTTATAGGGAGTTTGTCGCAAGAACAATAGGAAAAGGTTGCTTTGGAACCAGATTCCAAGCAAGTTATACAACTAGTTGTTGGAGAGTGAAACCTTACAGGAATTAGTTCTGGAAGCTGTTCCATGCAACTGGTGGTAAGAACACCTGTTCTAGAATAGATTAAAAGGTAACCTGTACTAAAAAATTTTGCTGGGATACATTTTCATATTGTTTTTCAGAATAAATTAGCTTATATACGGAAAAATACAGCTCTGGCAGTATTGATTGAATTTTTTTAAGTATTGAGTACTCAATATCGATTAAATAATTACTCGATTAATCGCCTCTATTTCGGCTAATATCGAAATAAAGAATTTAAAATTGAAATAATTATTATTGATTAAAATTGGTCGATCGACCGGTTAAATTTTTAATATGAATTTCTCTGTTATTTCTTTAAAACTTCCTAATTTTCTTAACTTTAAAAAAAAAAAACGTAGAAAAAACATCAACTAAAATACATCAAATTTTTTTCAAATCGACTGAATCAAAGCAAATGTAGGTAATTTTTTTTGAATGCCGCTCTTGCTTATTTAGGAATTTTTATTTTTTTATTCAGTGTCATATAAACAAAATAAAAATTCAACCAAATATCCCACTTCGGTAAAACACTATCTACACTGCGTATTTAAGGGTTTACTTCCACAGAACACGTCTGTCAATTTCTCTTTCAGATTCCTTTGAAAAAACCCCAGATTATAAGGCATGATTATTTAAAAAATTTCAGGATGCTTTGAATTGTCGTACACAAACCAACGAAATAGACTTAACTTGACATTTCAGCAAAAAGCAGCTCTTTGTGTTCTTATTGATGAAAGAAATTCATTTATTACGCATTAAACGATTAATCGATTAATTGCCAATTTTTCAAATTAATCGACCCGAATAACCGATTAATCAGTTTTCTTCATTTATCGAATAATGACCTAAGAGATTAATCGGCACAATTGAAAAGACTACTCAATAATTGGAATACTACTCAAAACCCAAATGATCAATACTGTTCCGACTATATAGCTGTGAATACGAGGCGGATCAACAAGTCCGTGACTTTTCGAACTTCCCTCGTAGTTATATGAAATGAAACACTGCTCCCATCAAGTACCACCTGTTAATAGACTACTGTCAAATTTTGATCAAATTCCGTCATTAACTTTGCGTTTAACAGCTGTTCAAACATACAACCTCGTGGATTTTTTAAAAATGGAAAAAAGTGAATTTTAAGTGCTCATTAAACATAATTTTTTTGCGAAAAAACCCGTCAATTAAACCAAGAAAAAGCTTGATAAATACTATGGGGACCTTGCACTATCGATTTCAATGGTAAAAAAAGTGGTTTACTGAATTTCGTTGTGGTCGCACAAGTACAAATGACGCTAAACGTTCCAATTGAGATCAATACAATTGATCCAATTGAGATCAATACACCCGAAAATGTCGGAAAAATCCACGATATGGTGTTGGCCGATCGAAGAGTAAAAGTGCGTGAGATTGTTGATGCCATAGGCATTTCATATGGCAGTGTGAATTCGATTTTAAATGATCAGTTGGATTTAAGAAAGCTGTCTGCATGATGGGTGCCGCGGTTGCTCTCAATTCCATGAATTGGGCTATGAATTGATACGTCATCTGCCATATTCTCCGGATTTAGCCCCCAGTGACTATTATCTATTTCCAAACCTAAAGAAATGGCTCGGTGGAAAGAGATTTAGCACCAACGATGAATTATTGATCAAACAAATGCGTATTTTATTCATCATTACTTTTTAAATGAAAAAAAAAGAAATAAATAAATAATTAAAAAAATGTGTCTCTCCCTCGATATTAACGCATTTGCAGCCAAAGATTCTGTAAGGCATCACGCGCATTTTGGCAAAACTTTAGGTCGACCGCGTGCTATAAAAATGCGCGAAGATGTTGAAGGTCCATATTGTAAATGCAGGGCTTAACAATGCTCGCCACAACCAAAAATAAAAAATTAAATCTTTTTTCAACAGATTTTCCATCAACCACCAAAATTCTGGATTAGATTCGAAAAAAAATATCGCGGCCGGTATTAGATTAAAACAATGATTTACATTACAAAAATATGTTTTATATTAAATTAATTTAACAAACAGGAATTTTAGTTAAAAATATTTTGGGGATTTTTGGGGACAAAAAAATAACAATTTGGGGATTTTCGGGGATGAAAAATCAATATTGGGGAATGAAGCTTTTAAAAAAACTGACTACACTGATACCACAAATGAAGCATGGGACTTTAAAAACTTTAAATTGCTTTTTTTGAAAGAATAATTTCTGGAAAAGTATAAAAGACATTTTTTTTTTAATTTAAAAAAGTGACATTTTAAGTATATTTTGATTATATTTTTTCCTATAAATTATAAAAAATTATTTATTTCCACAATTTAAATTACGATTTGATGTCATTAATCTTCGTGTGAAATTTGTTCACGTAAAAAACAATTTACTCTACTTTACACGCCGATTTGGATGATTCTCGTATATACGATTAGAATAAAAATCTAAAGTTTACATTTTTTTTATTTGCCATCAGTTATACTTCGAGAAGAAAACGGGCCTTATTGCTTGGCAGCATGTCGAAAATTTTTTGAAATTCGATTGATATGCATATTGCCTATATTTTTGCATAGGCTTGCCAAGTTGTTGAAAAAAGTAGCTAATGAAAGCTTCGCCAAGAGTTCGTTAAGATCCAGGAAATCGCGAATATTGGAAAAGGAAAAAATACTTGTTGGACTAAATTTAATGAGGAATATAATATGTGAGTTTGACAGTCATTGAGGTGTATTTATATTTCCATTAGGGTGACAGCAATTTTTGTTTTAATTCGAAATATCTGTGCTGAAAACTTTGGCAGTATCGCAGGGCATAGCGATGTTAAATTCGTATTTTTTCGAATACCTTAAAAAATATTTTTGCATATCTTTAATCTTTTTACTTGTTGTTATTCAATTAGTGAATACTGAACACGAATATACAATTTAAAATCAAATCACTAAAAATTGCCTTGAAATGCCTTAAACTAAAATCGAGTAAAAAATCGGATATATATACGCATTTCCACGCGGAGACCAATGCGGTCCAGTGTGTATCCTTTCAGTATAGAGGAAGAAGAAAGAGAGAGAGAGAGAGAAATATAAGTAAGAAGAAAAAAGTTGAGAGAAATAAAGAAACTACGTAGGACAAGACTCCCCCTACTGTCCCCTCATCAGAAACATCCGTCCTATTTCCCTGACAAACCCTAGTAGATCGGCTGGATTACATCCAGCGATACACCCCAGTTTGTCGTGAAACCTATACCCTAGCCATTTCTGCCTGAGACCCTGCATCCTAGGACAGTGGCACAGTACATGCTCTACCGTCTCCAGCTCCTCGACATCCCCGCACAGTCTGCAGAAGTCCGTTATGACATCCCAGTTACTCGTAAAAGCCCTAACAGAACAATGCCCCGTCAAGAACCCTATAAGGGTCCAGAGACCACCCTGAAATCCACTCTATTCCTACAGGACCGGTTAACCCCATCACGGAACCTTTCGCATATCTCCCCATAGTAGTGACACAAGGGGGCTTTACCCCCCTGTCCCTTACCCCTAAGTCGAGACTCGAACCCTCCACCATCTCATTGCCATCCACCTTGCAGTGTCCCGGTACCCAACTCAGCCTTACTGTGAATGCAACCATGAGCTCATTCAGAGCATTCCTATACCGTGCGACCAGGCTCGATCGCACCGTATAAATTGTTAATGCCCTTAGCGCAGCCCGACTGAAGACATAAATTGTCACCACGGACCCCCCTACGATGTGATCCTCCGTCGCCCTCCAGATTGCTAGGATCTCAGCCTGGAAGACACTGCACTCATCTGGGAGTCTGAATGAAAGTTCTTAAGAGTCTTAGAATTTTTCTTTTACAAAAAAATATTTCTACTAGAAAAAGTTGTTAGAATCTCAGTATTTTTAATGATAAAAAGTCTTCAGAATCTATAAATTTTTTAGAATATAATATTTTATATAAGAATATATAAGAATTTAAATATAAGGAAAAGTCCCTAGAATCTAAAAATGTTTCTATCAGAAAAATGTCTTTAAATCTAGTATTTTGTATAAGAAACGTACAAAACAACTACAGAATTTTTCTTATAAAATATTGTTTTATTAATGTTCTGAGTCGTTATTTTATAAGAAATGAATTAATAAACATACACCGAAAAAAATTTGTAAAATTCTGTTTGTAGTATTAATCATCTTTCATATAATATTTTTGTAAATACAAATAAAAAGTTTTTTTTTTTTTTTAAAAGGCACCAACAAATGAAATTTGTAAATACAAAAAATTATTTATTATTATTTTGAAAGTTCAATTTTTATTTTCAAAGAATTTTTATATGAAAAATAACAATTTACAAATATTTCAAACAAAATATTGTTGGAAATCGAATTTTTAACTACTTAAAATATTGTGATATTTTTTCTGTGTATTTAAAAAAAAAAAAATATTACTGTTGTTGTTGAAAAGAATTCAAAATATAAAATCTTTTTGAGAATGAATTTTTTCATTTTGATATGGGTAACTGAACTGTTACAGTTTTTTATTATTAAAACAAGACTAAATTTATGTAACTGTAGATTTGAAAGTCAGGTTTTATTCGATTTATAGTTATTCATTGATTGTTGTCAGCATTTTATAGTTCCATAAAAAGTCATGACTACTTTTTCATAGGCTTACGAATAATTATTATTATTAGCAATTATTAATCTTATCTATATACTTCATTAAATAAAGAATTTTTGTTACCACAGTATGGTTACGGCCAATCATGTTATAAAATAGAAAGCGGCAACCATTAAATAATAAAATATTTACTATAACAATTATGGCAGCGATCATATTAATGGTTAGAACCTCTTTATTAATCAATAACTTGATTGTGGCAGCCATATCTAAAAAAACTCCAGTGTGGAGTTTTTTACCTGTTTGGTTTTCTCCACAATGTTCTCACAATAGGTTTTTTTACCCATTTACACATTTTTTTATAATTTGTTTTTATAATTGAATTTTTATTGAATTGAATTTTTTATTGAATATTGAATGGATATTAAATTTAAATACTATAATCCGAATATAAGGTAGATTAACATAATAATAAATTTTGCAACTATGTTAATTGTTTTTGGTCAACCCTTTATAATTTGCTTAATATGTTAATTGTATCGGCAATTGCTGAAATAGAAGAGAAGGAAGAAAACTGGAACAATAGGGAGCTTGATGCTGAATATTGCTTAAAAAAACGATACAGTTGGATTTTTAAAGCAAAAGAACAAAACGTGTTTTTCTTATCGAAACTAAACAAATCTGCCCACCATTTTTTATATAATAAAATTCTAAGATTTTGAATTTTATTTATTTTTACCTTAAAAATTATTTAAGGATTTTCAGTGATCATGTTGCAACCATGTTTTTCCTCTCCATGTAGCGATATGAATTAATAGATTTTTTTAAACTCTCTTTTGAAAATTAAATTTCGCATCGCCAATATTAACGTAGTAAAAAGGAGACACAGAGAGAGAGTCTAAGGGTGTATAGATTTTAGAATAATTTTTGTGCAATTAGAAGTTTTAAATTCACCATTTATTCGAACCTAGCTTTTGACGAACTATTTTTTCTGATCCCCCAAAGTTCATCTTAACCGGGTTTTATTGCAGAGTTTAATTTTAATACTAATTTTTTCGATATATTCTTACCAAATTTCACCATAAAAGATATTGTTAAAGGTGTTTTGCATTTCAATTAGTGGCCAGCAAATTATGAATATTTTCATCTTTAAAGATGTATACCAGGGATGCGCACGTATTTAACACCAAGGGCTGCATTGAAAGAGACAACAAAAGTTAACATACCTTTTTAATTTTTCCAAAACTTGCACTCGGTTACTTCATCTGCATATAAATGTTTACAAAAAAAATTCGGTTAATACAACTGACTTTTAGTTGCATTTGAGTATGATTGTATTAATATAATTTATTCGTTTGCAGCATTCAATGTATGCTTCACAATTCGGCTGTCACTAAATATTTATATGTGCAGGAGCAGAAAATATTGTTATTTTCCTGTTATAACTAGAAATTTTTAATAAAATTAAAATAAAATTATTTCCTCATTAAATCCTGCGATTTCTAAACACTTTAGTAGAGATTGTAAATATCAATTTATTTGGTTTGTATTCGGTGTTTTGAAGCATTTTGGACAAATTTTGCTAACAAAAGTGTTTATTGAGCCCGATTACTGAATGTCCCGTTTAAATTTAACCTTCAGTTAAATTATATACAGGAAAACAACAAATGTATCAGATAAAGTCCCAATTTGTGGCAAATGGGTCGTTGGGATAATAAGGCTTATGAATTGGGAATAGTAAATTCTGCAATTTAAAGCTTTTTTATTTAATAAGAAAAACACACTCACTATAAACCGAAAATGTAATTCTTTCACTAGAAAAATAATAGTGTTGTATATTAAATTTACTATGCTTTAGCGAAAAAATCTAGCTATATTTTGTAAGGCGTCAGGAGAAAGTTTTTGTTTGTTAAATTGTTGACTTACACAAAGACTGTCAATGCGAATTCAGTTAGATATTATGGCAAACTAATTATGAATTATGGTAACTAACTGTTTGGTTTTTGAAACGTCAACAAAAACTTATGTGCTATTGTAGCATTCAGTCGATGGGTCTGTTTGAAAAATAGTAAACTTAAAAGGAACAAAGTAATTGTCAAAAATTAAAAACAACTGCATTAAAAATTTCTAATTTTACGTCAAAACGAATTTAAAAATTTTATAGAAATATATTTGAAAAATTTTACGAAAAAAGTTGTGAAAAAGATATTTAAAAGCTGAAATTCTTATTTCTTCGAGGGCCGCACTAAATTCGACGAAGGGCCGCACTTGCCCACCGTTGATGTATACAGTGCATATTCGAATCTCCACTTTCTAAGAATGAATTTTCATCACTAACATTAAAATAGAAATTTTCGTGATTTTAGGATTTCAAAATGTCTCGAATTCCTGGGAATTCCCTTGACGGAATTCTCTATCCATAATCTAAATGAGATGTCACATTTGAAAAAGCGAATGGCCTCTCAAATAACGTATACGTGTTAGAATTTCATGTATAAAATTAATATCACTCATACGCCACATCAACCCACTGTTTTTATAAGGCGAAGGATATAATTAATTCTTCCAGAAGAATTGTGGGTATTTTGTTTTTGTTACAATAATAAACACTATTCCTCTGGCGGAATTATTTCATTCATATTTTTTTTATTTCTTAGCCTTTAAATTACTGTTTGTTATGACATTTTCAGAGACAGTTTTTTACTCGAGTTATACTCGGAGATTAAACGAAAATTTTAAGCGATTTAAATTTTGAATTATCTCTTAAATTGCTGAATTACTATCTTTTATTAAATAAAGGGTACTTTATTTGTTTTTTTGATTTAATTGATTTGGAGTTTAAATAGTTATTTGGCCAAAAATGTTGTAATTATTTCATATTAAAGTTTAAAGTTTTTTTAAGGATTATGTTGTAAAAAATTTAATAATTAACTTATTTCCTTAAGTGTAGAGGGAATTATAAAAAAAAAAACATTATATTAAAGTTACAACTATTTAATTATTAGTTTTTATAGTATTAACAAATTTTATATATGCGCGTTTTTCTCAGGTTTTTTTTTTTGTTAAATATTTTTTTCCACTTTTATAATTTTGTTTTTTTTTTTTTATAATCAATAAAATAGTAGTATTGAGCAAGTGTAAATAGTTGTGATTTGTGTTGATCTTTGGTGCAGTTTTCTTTATATGTAAATAGTAGAAACATATGGGTGTATTATTTCAAATGCTGTTGAATGTTTATTGAAAATAAAATTATAAATATGAAGAATTTTATGTTTTTAATATTTATGTTTGTAATTAGTTAGATGCTATAGCATTAAACATTTTGTTAAAAAAGCTTGGTTTTCCTTTTTAATATTATGATTTAATTTTAAGTTTTTCTCTTTTAACTATACTCACTATGTATTAGTGGTTTCAGTTTTATATTATTTTTTTAAATAAATTTTTAAACTTTTAGTAGATACTAATAAGAACATTTAACATTTCACTTAAATGAGATTTCTTTTATACTTTTATATAAAATTATAATTGGTTTTTTTTTTTGTTTAGTAAAATATTAACACAACCATTATTAAATTCTAAGCATATATACGAGTATTAGGGGTATTCATATTAGTAAATTTTTTAGACAGTTTCAATTGTTTGCTTATAATTGTATCTGCTTCAATGAAGATTTTTCATTCAGGTCTCAAAGGTCGCAAACTATAAATATTTTTGTTGCGAATCGAAAATATTTTTTTTTTTTTTAGAAAGTAATTAATACGTATTTTAGAATTGAATTAAACAAAATATCCCTGGGTAGTTTAACTATAGTATAAAATTTGCTATGAATACCCCGTATAATAATTTGTAGTGTCCAACATGAAAGAGAACTTAAAAGGTGCTAAATGGTTCGAAAGAACTGTTTTGTCCAACAACACGTTGAAGAATTAAAAAGTGGGGTAGAAAATAATTCTTAATTTTATATTTTTGAATATTTTTTAGGTTTGTTTTAAAGAAATATATACAAATTGGTTATCAAATTTAATACCATACATTAAACACCAGTGAAGTACTACAAATAGTTTTCAAACAAAAAAGTTTCACAAAATTTTGAAAGTAATTTTTACCCTCTAAATATCAAAGAAATTCATTTTGTCGCCAAGTTTTTAATTAAATTTTTCTGTAAGCTAAAGAAGGTTTCTTTACAAAGTGAATAAAATAAATCTTAAAATCAATAAAAAAAATCTCTTCATAGTTTTTATGAAAATGTCTTTTAATGAAACTTCTTCATAGCTTGTATTGTAATAATTAGTATGAATTTTTTTTGTTTACAAAATTTTATAAATAATTGCATTAATTAAATGAAAAGTTTCAATGGACGAGTTTCAGCAAAACTTTATTGCATTAATGAAAAAAATCATTAATGTAATGAAGATAATTTTCTCTTATTGTAAAACCTAATTTCTGACAAGAGAAGCCTTGCGACGCTTACACGCCGATTTGCATGAAACTCGTATATCGAGGGTTAACTAATGCAAGCTCGTATCTCAAAAGCTAATCCTTTTCAGAAAAGATAAAATAACATTTTATAATAAGCTTGCGACATTTTTAAATAATTTTTTTTTGAAATATAACAGAAATCCGAATATCTCTGAATATTGGAAAAATAAAATAATCTTTTTCTGGGTATAAACTATCATTTGGACAAACAAAATTTCACTAAAATGAAAGGGAATTGAAAGAGCTGCTTAGCAGTATATATAAAGTAAATCTTAGTACATAAATGTAGTGAAATTAGTGAAATAGTGAATCCACAATACACTTATTTATTTCTGCAAAAAAGTAAAAATATTTTTTGACTCAATGTAATACTTAACCGAATGGGAATTGAAAGGGAATCGAATAAATAAAAGTTTTCAGTACGGAATGAATTTACACTTCTGAGATTAATGATTAGGATAATAATGATTAAGGAGTATCGATTATGAAAACTTCATTGCAACAAATACTGTACTTATTCTGAAAATTGGAAACCCGAGTAAATAAATTTGATATCACGTAATATTAAATCAATTTAATATTCTTTAATATGGATCAAATTAGATCCAGCAATGTATTTGGGAGCTTAGAAGGATCTAAATTTATCCGAAAAAAGTCAGATAGAATTGTATCATATTAGATCTCACAATATAATATGTATATAAAAAATTTGGTTTATTAAAAAACGTATAAAAAATTAAAAAAATAATAAAATTATAAAACAACAATGCCTTCAACTGGATTTGAACTCGGCCTGCCAGAGTTGTGGTGAGTAAGCCACACACTCAACTAACTTTATTAGACTACATTTATCGTATAATCGTGTTATATAAAGGGTGGTAAAATTTCATGGGCCGATGTTGAATGTGAACCACACCTGAACGTAAATTTTCAATTTCAGACTAACTCAGTTTAAACCATGGAAAGATACACAATGGAGCAACGCGTTAAAGTTATTCAGTCTTATTATGGGCGTTCAAATCAAAATGCACTTTGTGATTTTTTTGGTCAGCATAATCGACCAAATGTGTCCACAATCGGGATATTTGTGCACATATTTTTGCAAATCGGATCTGTAGGAAATGAGAAAACACCTGTGCATGCTCGCCAAGTTCGTTCTGCGGAAAACATTGCTGTTGTTCGCGATAGTATGGCAGAAGAGCCGTCAACCTCTACTCGTCGGTGTTCACTATAGCGAGATGATAACAGACTTATAGTGGCCAGGAATTGAGGATATGACCCTGGACGATATGTGCTTTCAACAGGACGGTGCCACTTGCCACACAGCTAACGAAACAATGGCTCTTTTGCGCGACAATTTCAATGGCCGTGTTATCTCACGTGGTGGCGATGTCAATTGGCCGCCAAGATCATGTGATTTGACACCGTTAGACTTCTTTCTTTGGAGTTATTTAAAAGAAAAGGTGTATGTCGATAAGCCAGAAACAATTCAAGAGCTAAAGGATGAGATAATTCCGCACATTAACGGCATAGAACCTCAATTATGCCTCAGCGTCATCGAAAATTTGGACCATCGGAGGTGTGCCGCCGATATTTTGTTTTGTACATAATAGAACCATACCATATTATCATAATAAAAATAAATGACAATAGTTTTCTAAATAAATTATGGTTTATTCAAAATCAACATCGGCCCTTAAAATTTAACCACCCTTTATAATTAAATCTTCAGAACTTATATATAATTATATATTCGGAACTGAAACAATTTCTACATATCATGTAGATTATTATAAACTTATTATTATGAACTAATTATCCAATTTCTGTGATATCCATTCTTTCAAAAGTTGTTGAACACATTACAAAGGATCAGATGATGTGTTATATGGATGCTAACGGATTGCTCATCCTAACCAATCTGGTTTTAGTACTAAAACTCTTCTTCTTGGTTTAACTGATTCAATAAGACGTAAGCTTAATGAGAAAAAGTGTAGTGTATTGCTTTCCTTGGCATTATCAAAGGCCTTTCGATTACGTGTGTGCTCGTGTGAATGCTACCTTAAGGCGATTGTGGTTTCTGGACTTATGTTTGCTTCTACATCCCAGCAAAACTACACATGTAATGTGTAATGTAATGTGTAGCCATAGGGGCTCTTGGATTACTTTACACCTTACTTTAATGATTAATTTTACAGGCGATGAGCGCCAAAGTAATGTATATACCCATTACTTTAGAGGTGATGATGTAAGGGGTTACTTATATGGTTACGCGAATGGAAAAAGTAATGTATCTTAAAAATAAATTTTCAAAAAAGAGAAATTTTTAATGCAAAAAAATTATTACAAATATTTTAAACGTTATTAAAAATAATGTGGTCATAATCGGCTAAGCTACACTCAAAAAAAAAAAATTGGTAGAAAAATATGTAAACGGTTTTCAATTCAATAGTGAAAAAATTATTAATTAGAAAAATCTTTTTGATATTTGCATTTTACAAATAACAGAGTTCTTACAGAATATTTACAAATTTTTGTGGTAAATTTCAGAAATCATTTACAAATTTTTGAAAACCGATATGCTAAAATTAGCAAAAAAAAAATTACTAATTTTAAAAAAGTAGATATTGTAGGAAATGCTATTTTTAATTAAAACTTACACCTACAAACTTAAATTGCCTTAAAATGTTACATAGATTAAAAAAATGGATCGGAAGTGAGTATACCGACTCATGTCTGAAAATAGGACATCCACTTAAAATAGCACTAAAAAGTTTTTTTTAGTTCTAAATATTAGCCCTAAAAACAATTAAATTTTTACCTTAAAAGTAAAAAAAAATTTACAAAAATATTTTTCAAAACAGAAATTACCAAATAAAAACAAAATGATTAATTCGTTTCTGTTTTAACAATTTTTAAAATTTTTAAGCCTTTAATTTTTTGTTTAATTTCTAATAAAATAATTTTTGAAAAAAATAAATAAAAGAAAAAAAAATGTTTATGTTCGATAAAAAAATAAATTTAAAATTTTGTACTAAATATTAGTACATTTTTTTGCTGATTTTAGCAAACAGATTTTAAATTCCACTTTACAAAAAGTATACTAAAATTTATAAGCGGCTACAAAAATTTTTCTACTAATTTCATTGTACTACACGTCAGCAGACATGTGTTGGAAAGATTAGCAAAAAATACTGCTGGGCTCAAATTAGAAAAATTTCCCGTAATAACAGCAAAATTTTTAGCTGCCATTACAGACATTTTTTGGTGAGTGTATCGACGCATATAACTTTTGATTGCTTTCAAATTAAAATTAAAATTAAAAAAAAAAAATATATATATAAATTAAAAAAACACAAAAAAAAAAAAATTGTATCTCCCTGGCTGGGGTCCGAAACCAATCACATGGCATTACATATAATTATATTTTATATCATATCAAAAATACTCTAGATATGAAACTATATATAACAATATTTCAAATTTGTTTGCAAATATTAAACCATATATAATTATATATTATAGCATATCAAAAATATTGCTTATATTGGACTATATATTGAATAATTATATATAATTATATATATCATACCATATTAAAAAATATTTTTATATTTCAAATATAAGAGAGCATATATAAGTATATAAGGTTCTGTATAAGTCATATATAGTTATATATAATTTTGTATGATATGGCACAATATAAGGTAATTAAAAAAAAATAATGTTATATATACATAATTATATATGGTAATGCATACTGACATATGTAAATATATATGATAATATATTATTAGATAAGGCCACATATGATTATATCTAAACTTTTTTACTCGGGAATATTTTTATCTTTAAAGATGTATTCAGTGCATACAATTTAAAATCTCCACTTTCTAGAAATGAATTTTCCTCATTAACCCAGCGTTTACACATGCCACTAGGAGTTCGAAAAACTCAATATACTCGCGACATTTTACTAATACACTCACATTTTTCGCAATGGCAGCTCCAGTGGCAGCAAATTTGCATGCGAATAAAATTTGGCATTTGCATTCCACTAAATGTCAAAATGATAAACAATATTACAATCTTAAAAATTTAATGCAAATTTACTGGATTATTGTAAAATTGTAATTAAATTATTAACTTGTTATATGTATTATAATGATTTATTTTTTAAAATTCGCATAAAAACAACAAGTTTGTTAATTATAGAGAAATTTATATTTTTAAAATAATACTAAAAATAATAAATGTTTCACGTTTCCCCAAAAATGTGCCTATATGATGAACTCGGTAACTCTATTTAACGCTCGCATGTGTATATAGAATAGCAAATGGCAAGAGATTCGACTATTTTGAATAATTTTTCCTTGATAATATGTATACAACATTTGCATGCGTAAAGGCAGGGCAAGAATAAAAAAAAAAAAAAAGAAATTCCCGCAGTTTTTCCGGAGTTGTTAAATGTAGCGAATTTCCGGGAAATCCATTGACGGTAGTCTGTGTTCATACTCAAAAGAATGGTCTGTCACATTTGAAAAAACAAATGGCTCATATATATACTCATATATATTATTTCATGCAGGGATGGAAAATGGGAATTTTTTCGATATCAAAAAAAAAAAAAAATAATAAAATTAAAGACTACTATTTTGACCCTCAGAGTACTAAATTATTTAAAATTTTTTTTTTAAAGCTAAGTAATTTCAAAACCTTAATATTTTCGAAATATTTAAAGCATTTAAAACAAAATTTACAGCTTTTAAATTCATACAAAATTTAAACCACATTGACTGAGATCTAATGTATACATTTAATGTTGAACTTTAAAATTAATGCGAGGATTTTTCGATATAAGACTATCAACAATTTTGTCTGGCTCTACCTCTTCATGATATACAGACATTCCAGCCAATGCAGAAAGTCTTACGTCGCCCATTAAAGTTTCTAAGCTACGTTTTGATTCTTTTTGTGTTGTAAACCTTCTCTCCGCTTTTAGATCATTTTGAAAAAAAATCATTTTTGAAATTATTTCAACTAAATATGGAATGAATAAGGCTGATCTGTAATATTCCTTTGGCTCATCTGTTTGAAAATTTGAAGAGTATTTTTGTTTACCTTCCCGTCCTGTTAAGTCTGGTTCTATAACATACAGCTTTGCGATTTCAGTAGTCGCCAATAATAAACTCTTCTTCAGCATTTCTACGCATCGAATTCAACATATCAATTATTAAATTAATATGCTCATTTACCTTTATTTTATTAAGATTTACAAACTAATAAAAAATTATTTAATAAGTAATTTTAATTACCAAAAACAGCATTTTCATTACAAAAAGAAAAAAAAAATAGCAATTATAAATCAAAAAGTCACATTTTAAATTTACAAAATATTATTTAAAATTAAAAATGCCATTTCAAATTTAACAAAAAATTTCAATTGAAATTAAAAAATATGAAATGCCCTTAAAAAACCCAAGAGTTACTCTATGGATATATTGTATGCTGAAAATTTGGACATGGATATTCCACGTTCCTGTTAAGTCTGGTCTTTTAGAATTCACGATGTATCTTTGCAAAAAGTTGAATAGTTTTAGCTGCCCAAAGTTAGATAGATAGATACCTCATTTTGAAACCAATCTAACTTTTTATCAATTATTTTAACAAATCGTATCTCATATGAAAGCTTAGATCTTCTACTTTTAAATAATTGTATCGAATATAAGCGATTTATTTAAAGAAATATTGCAAAAAATGCAAAACATTTTTTGTTCGCGAATTTAAAAAAAAAACACGTCTCCGATTTAAAAAAATTTAGCAATTTTGAGCCCCGATACACTGTGAACTACATCGATTTTTGAAAAACGAAATTCAGCACAGATATCATGGGAACTTGGAATTGCTACTTGCAAATTTTTAACCCAAGTACCATTTTAAAAACCATTAGATTGTTTCAAAAACTTTTGCAATGACTCTAAATGTAATGTATAAAGCATCAATTGAAACTCAAAAACACCAAATTAATTTAAATAAATATTTGTTGAATTTTAATCATTTTTTTAATTGCGTTTGGTATTTATTAAGATTAATTGATCTTTTTAAGTATTTAGGCACGCCACTGATAAGAGTATTAAATGTGTCAAGGGAGTATCACGGTACTTTCTTAAATTAAATAATATCAAAAAAGGTACAATTGTATCAACTTTTCCATCCCTGATTTCATATATTGAATAAATATCACTCATACGCCACATTAAACCATCGTTTTTATTAGACGAAGGGAATAATTAATTCTTACAGAGGAATAGTAGATATTTTGTTTTTGTTACAATAACTTTTCAATGTAAATTGCGAACGTAAGGGAATTGAAAGGGCATCCAATAAAAACATTTTTAATTTTCCTTTCAGAGAAAATAACAACAAATGCCATACTAATTTGAAAATTTTTTCACAGATTTATGTACTGTTTAATATTCGAGTACAAGTATAATATTAGCTGTGTTCGACGTACGTAACCGCGGATGCCCGCGGGAACCCAATATTACCAGAAAGCGTTTCTTGTAACAAAAATTGGGTAAATGGGAGCGTTCATGAGAGAGTAATAGTGTTTCACATTTTATCAGAACTAACTTGTGTCCGTCATGACGGGACACTGTCTGTTTGGACGGCACGCAGTGGTGACGAAGAGGAGGAGGAGTCTGTGGCACACCTTCCCTGCACTTGTCCTGCCCTAGCTCGAAGGAGGAAACTGCATTTGGCCTCATGTTTCTTTGATGACCTGGATAATTTGGCTGATATCGATATCGGCCGACTTAGGGGCTTTTTGAGGCAATCGGGATGGTTCGACGGGGGAAGCTAGTGATATAATTTTTTACTAGCTTCCGTGGTATCACAAGGGACTTATAGTCTAAGTCAGTCTGATTGGCAGGCTACCACTTTTACCTAACATAACCCGTACTTTTTGTTTGAACAAAATGGTAAAACTGTCAAATCATCAGCTGTTGCTAATAAATTAACCGTTTTGCATTTTTGAAAAAAATTAAAGTTTAATATAAATTTACTGTAAATAACTTTTCCTTCTTAATAATGAATAATACATTTGAAAATGGAAATAGATATTTGTCATTTCAAATATATTTATGCTGTTTTTTTAATATAAATAAATTTGACGTTTATTTTTGGGTATGAAATGTGGTTTTGTGCGTTCGTTGTATTTTGGGCATTTTTATGGTTTTGTGAGAGAATTTTTTGCTTACTCTCATTTTAGCAGACTTAACCCAAAATTACCTCGTACAGATCTATTAAGTGGATTTTTTTTTTATTTTATTTTTAAGCTACTGAATTATTTTTATCCAGTAAAAAAAAGCCATTTCAAAGTATTAAGTTGAAACAACTGAATATTTGGTTTCGGTTTTGGCAAAAAACGATATTTGCAAAATTTTGAACGAATAACACAGTACAACAGCCAATCTGGGGGGTGAGAAATTCCAAGTCAGGGTGATGGTACTAGGTCAGTATAGTAAAACCCTCAAAGGATTTGGCGTTCGTATGTGTCAGTTTTTTTTCATGACCTTTTAAATTTTTTCCTTATCTTGATGTTTTTTCGCTTAGTTGTAACATTTTGGCAAAAACGTAGTTTAACATAACTCGAGAACCACTTGTCCGATTTTGATGAAACAAATTTAGAAAAATTAAGAATTAAATTTCTCTAATCTGTTTCTATACCGTTTTCCTATATGTGCAACCCTTTCGAAGTTAAAAATGAATGTATGAAGGGAAAAAAGTATTTTTTGCCTAAAAATTTAAATATTTTTTTTTTTTAAATTCATAAAAAATCCAAAATGGAAAAAAGTGCCAAAACTAATTACTTTTGCGTAAAGTCACATAACTCATGAGCAAAAAAAGGCATAGATCATGAAAATCGATGCACGCGTTTCTCATTTATTCACAATTAGGTAAATGTATGAATTTCAAAAATTTGCTCCAGATATGCACAACATTATTTGGAGAAAACATTGACACTCACAAGCCGAACTCTCTCATATTTTTCTACTGTACTAAAAGAGAAATATTGATGTGGCAACACTGGTTCTGTAATGTTCACATAAAACATGCATTGTCATTATACTTCTTCTCTTTCTCACACTGGTTCTGTGATTTTTGTCATTCAACAAGTGCCGACGAACGCGAACAGTAAAAGTGATTTTTCTCCAGTTTTTTAAAAGTGAATAAAACTGAACAGAATATGGAACTGTGCAAGCCAGATATAAATAGCTACTGCTGTGGTCAATATGTCTCAACACATAAAAAAAAGGGAAATTTCAGTACTGATTTTGTACAAATATACGAGATGTACTTCAACCAAAATGTTATAGTGAACGAAAATTGGGTACCAAATATAGTGTTTAAAAGCTGCTACAACCGTTTAATGGATTGGAAAAATAGAGGACGTGAAAGTATGCCATTCGGTATCCCAATGACTTGGACTAATCCTGGCGAAGGTCACAATCCATTGAATTGCTATGCATGTGCGAATAAAGGAGCCGCAAAAAGGATAAGAAAATCGTACAATTACGTTGGTGTTGCAAGTGCCGCAACACCATTGCCTCATTCGGACCACATTCCTGTGCCAAAAGCTTCTAGCCCAGATATTTTCTCTTCTACGACTGCTCCGACATATCATGCACGTGATGATCCCCCATATGAGCCATCAGTATCCAATGAGCCAATTTTAATAAATCAAAATAAGCTTGATTCAATTGTTGCCAAGTTGGAATTAACACAGCATAAATCGGAAGAGCTGGCTTCCATTTTGAAATGAAACAATTTGTTGGCACCCGGTGTGAAAGTCACAGCTTATCGAAGTCGTCAGGCAACACTCCAAAGTTTATTCCTTGTGAATGATGAAAAAACTTCTGCATATTGCCCGGATGTAGGAAAATTGATGGACGCAATGGAAATAAAATATGAAGCAGATGACTGGAGATTATTTATTGACAGTTCAAAACTCAGCTTGAAGGCGGTTTTACTGCATAAGACCAATAAAAAACCTTCAGTTCCAATCGTCTATAGTACAGAAACGAAAGAAACATATGATGGACTGGAAAATATTCTAAAAATAGTTAACTACGCCAAACATATGTGGCGTATATGCTGCGATTTAAAAGTTGTAGCAATGCTTTGCGGTCTTCAAAGCGGCTATATAAAATATATGTGCTTTTTGTGCGATTGGGACACACGATTTTCCGGTGCATGCCACGGATGGAAACTCAGAGAGCACAGCAAGTGAGCCGAAGGAGAAGATATTGCTGCCTCCACTGCATATTAAACTTGGAATTGTTAAGAATTTTATCAAAACTGTCGCCAAAAGAGATGAAGTTTTCTTGTGTTTGAAACTAATTTACCCGAGACTCAGCGAAAGTAAAATTAAAGAAGGTAAGTTATAATATCACATTCATTTTCCATG
Organism: Eustalomyia histrio; assembly: GCA_949748255.1. NCBI lineage: Eukaryota > Metazoa > Arthropoda > Insecta > Diptera > Anthomyiidae > Eustalomyia > Eustalomyia histrio. The sequence goes on along the minus strand of OX456524.1, from coordinate 105,166,156 downwards.
ATTTTCCATCTTAACAAATTATTTTTTTCCAATCAGGCCGTAGTAAATGGTCCAGATATACGAAAGCTGATTAAAAGTGACGCATTCAACAATATTTTGATTGACGCTGAATTGAATGCATGGCAGGCAATCAAAGAAGTAATAGAAGGCTTGTTGGGAAAGCATCGTTCTAACAACTACGATGTTTCTGTCGCAAGGATGTTAAGAGCATTCTCGGAAATTGGTGTACACATGTCCTTGAAAATCCATTATTTACATCATCATCTGGACTACTTCAGCAAACAATTGGCTACCGAATCTGATGAACAAGGTGAACGCTATCATCAAGTTGCTATGCCATTTGAAATGAGGTAATACTGATTTTTTATTTTTTCAAACTCATTTTAATAAAACAAAAACTTACAGATATAGAGGCAAAAAGTCGCCGAGTGCAATAATTGCGGAAATTTGCTGGTGGAGTAAGCTTGTGTGGCAAGACAAGGATGATCTTGATGATAAAGAATTTTCAGGAGCTGCAGAAGGGCCAACAGTGGAGTCACACATTGGCATTATGTGTGGTTCAGAAACTGATGATAGCGATGAATGCGATGCCACTAGTCCCGAACAACCACCATCGAAAAAGTCTAGCCAATATTTATTAAAATAAATAAAAATAAAAAAAATAAAAATACAAAATTATAAAAATGTTTACTTAATTTTTTTAGTAGTTTATGGCCAGAAGTATGGAGTTATTGGGGAAAATTTATAAAAAAGGCGATAAATGACACTTTTTTGAATAAAAACAAATATCAATATTCTTGTCAAAATGGGATACCTTCACTTAATTGTAAATAAAAGCAGAACGCGTTAATCGATTTCTATGATCTATGTCGCATTTTGTTTATAGGTTATGTGACTTTACATGAAATTAATAACACTTGATCCTTTTTTCCGTTTTGGATTTTTTATGAATTAAAAAAAAAAAACATTTAAATTTTTAGGCAAAAAAATATTTTTTTTCTCCACAAATTTATTTTTACCGGCAAAACTGTTGATTATAAAGAAAAACATTATATGAACGGATTAAAGAAATTGTAATTCTAAATTTTTTTGAGTTTGAGTTTTTGTTTCAGAGTTGAGTTTTTGTTTCAGCAAAATCGGACAAGTGGTTCTCGAGTTATGTTAAACTACGTTTTTGCCAAAATGTTACAACTAAGCGAAAAAACATCAATTTAAGGAAAAAATTTAAAAGGTCATAAATCCCAAAAATGTTCCATAGTGTAATTGACAAAACTGAAACATTGTCTTTTTAAACTTAGAGAAAATTCCTGCAGGAAGAGAAAAAAAAAACATCTACACAGAGAATCAACCGAATCGTGTCAACCGAGTTTATTGCCAACTGAAGATTTTTGTTGCCGCAACCGAATTATTTGGTTGCTGCAACCAAATGCATTCCTAATCCAATTGAAATGTATGGGTTCAACCTAAATTCTGTCGGTGGCTCTAACTAAATCATTCGGTTGTCAAAAAATTTTGTTGCCACAATGAATCTATTTTATCCGTTTAAATAGCTCTATTGTGAATAATTTCAGTTTCTCAAAGATGATTTTTACCCTCTCGTGTATACTATATGTGGCTTAACATTATTTTTGTTTGATAATTTTGTTTTTAAAAAATAAAATTAATTTTCATTATTACTTCATATATTTTCATTTTAATTTTATATAGTTCTAAGGAAAAATATTAAAAATATTGATAATAATAACTTTAATGTTTCGTATTCAACTTGGCCTGAATAATGCTTTCTGAACCACATATGTTATTCTGTTTCGGTATTTACACAAAAAAAAATGTTTTCGGTCGGACTCTACTAATTTGTATGTTGTTAAAGTTTATTATACGAGTTGTTTTTTTTTAATTTAATTACTCTACAAAATACATAATTTCATATTGAAATATTATATTTTTTTTATTAATTACGTTGTCATGAAACTCAGTATTTCTATTTGTATGCATTTCTATGTACAAAATAAGAAAAAAACAAACAAAATATATTATTAATTCACTTTCATTTAATTATAAATGTACTTAATATGAGTCTAACTATTCGTATGCATTTTATTTTATTTTGTATTTTTGTTTGTTTGTTTGTTTGTTTAGTTAATTAAATTAAAGTTAATTTATTATTAACAATTATATTCTTTTTATTATTAATTATCTCTAATTGGTGCGAGTTTTTATATACAATATGTTAAAGTTTGTAGTGTTATATATAAAATAAATATTATAATAATAGATGTATTGGCAATTTGTGGTTAAAAATTTAACAATGTAATAAAAAGAAAAACTTCTGTAAAAATGTAAAACTATAATAAACATTGTTTTTTTTTTTTAAATAAAACTTTTCATTAAATGTATAATAGTAAAATTTAATTGGCTGAACTTTTAACCTATTAATACTTTGGAGATAATTTTTTCAGTGTAGTTTAATATCCATTCGTCTGACAGATTTTTAAGCAAAAATATTTATAAAATAAAAATGCAATGTAATATAATTTGAAAAATAAACATTTATTAAAATAAATTACAATCAAAATGTATTAAATTTTAAACACAATTGACTTAAAGTTGATTTTCAATCATTATCAAATAAAATTTAATTTTAAATGCAAATAAATAAATGAAGTACACAAAACACAATAATGTAAATGATAATGAAAAAGGAAAACTACATAAAGATGTAACCCTCAGATCTTAATAAAATTTGGATATGTTGTTATCTTTGATGATATTTGGACAAAATTTGTTACATAAGTATGTATTAGCATAAGAACGAGCCCCATAGAAAAATGCTTTCTGAATTGGGCATAAGTGGTATTAGGATCTGCTTAAAATTGAGGTTATGAACATTTAATGGATATCAATCAAGCGTCCAAATTTCAAGAAATCGGATCAAATTTGGGCCTAGTCCCCTTGTAAATCCACCATCCGTTCAGATATATCTCTATTTTCCATCCAAAAAAAAAAAAAGGATCAGAAGCCAAATTGGACCCAAACCATACTTCGTGACAACCGAATTTCTTGCCAACTGGATATGTTGGTTGCAGCAACCGAATTATTTGGTTGTCCTAACCAAATGTTTTTCTGATACAATTGAAATATTTGTTTTCAACTGAAATTAACTGAATTTCGGTTGCGACGAAGAAATAAATCTGTTGCTCCAACCAAACCATTCGGTTGGCAAGAAATTCGGTTATTACAATGAATCCGTTTTCTCTGTGTAATTTTGTATTGAAACATAATTTAAATTAAAGGAATTTAGAGACCAAAATTTTTGCTACCGATATTGCACTTTGTTTGGGACCCAGGAATGCCACTTATTTAAAATATAGATTTAAAGCTCTTCAAACCGAACAACTATGAATATCGAAAAAAGCTTAGAAAACCACTTGATTGTAAGCAATGTTACAGTAAAACTCGTTTGAAACAAACTCAGATATGACTAATTTTTGGCGGTTTGGCAACAATTTTCATATAAAAAAATATTTTTTTATATGAAATTTGCTTAAGGCTAATCTTGGTTTAAAGCCAACTGTTTCCGAAAGTGCTAGAACCAAATTTTTAAATAAAAAGCGCTAGATTTTCGGCTAATCAACAATTTTTCCTACTGATTACTGAAACGGACTGCAGGGTTACTAAAAAGTTTTCTACACAAATGTCATCAAAATACGGCAATTTACATAAATCCGCTTAAATGATAGGAATTTTTTTTTAAATATTATCGTACTAATGTGTTTCAAGGTTTTTTTTTAATATTTAAAGCCATTCTCAACAAAAAATTACTCGCTTAATTGCATTTGTTCGTGATGTCCAAAATGTAATGGGTACTCATTATTTTTTTGGCTGTTTTTAAGAGAGAGGCTAATGACCATCCATTACTTTTTGTTTTTTGGAAGTGAGAAGGTAATGACTACTCATTACTCTTAGAACATAGCGAACAAAAGTAATTAAGCAAGTAAATAGACTAATAAGTAGTTGTAACCCTGTTTTTGCTGAGTTTAATCATTTTTAATGCCGGGTTTTTAAAAAATCGATTTTTTGGTTTTTTTAAAAGACCGGTTTTTTAATACTCGAATGAGAACTAAATTAGAAAAAACAAAAATTGCAAGATTTTTTACTGCACTACTGAAGTCCTAAACCCAAAATAGGAGTATATTAATTTTTTATCCTCTACAACATATTGAAAATTCGTTAAGATCTACGGGTAACAACTGTAGATAGTTTCCTTGTAAACAGAGATAAAATGTAAAATAAATATTTGTGGTTTTTTAATAAAACAACTTAAATGGACTTAAGCTGTTTTATTAAAAAGCTTTTTCAAGAAACATTTATGGCAAGAATTAAACACTTTCCAGCAAAATCTTTCATTACCAAATAATGAAACTAATTTTTTACGGCTCCTAATTCGGCATCACTTATTTAATTACAAAAATAATGTCATATTGGTAACTAAATATTTTTTAATTACCAAAAAGTAGATGATTAAGCCGTATTATTTAAAAAACTATAACAACTTTTTTTTTAACTGATCATCAACACACAAATAACTATTTATTTTATTAACTAATTACTTTTTTTTTTATTTTTTTGTAATGCAGCCAGTAAGCAGTTGCACATTTATTTCTGTATTTTTTCTGAAGCTAATATGTACAACTTCTTACATAAATGAGCTTTGTCGAATAAAAATAATGAATTTTCATACTTAATTATATGCAGTAGATCCTATTTCCACTGCTTAGTTAGATATAAGTAATGACTAAGATTTTGCTGGATATTTGCATAAATTTATGATTTCTTTGAAGTCTTAAAAATGCACACAAAAACTTTAAATTCTAACAAAAATAGTGTCTTGAAAAAAGTCTTATTTTTTTTAAGCCAAAAACTAATAGTTTTGGAAGTCTTGACAAATTTCAAATAAAATGAAGTTAAATGTTTTTCAAAACTATTAGTTTTTAGTTGTAGTATATTAATAGGGCTTTAGAAAAGTATACGTTGTTTTGTCAAAATATATTATCAATAATATGTTTTCTTAAATTTTTCCAAAAAAACTTATAAAAATAATAGAAACATAAAAAGCACCTAATGAGAAAAAAATACAGGTAAATTGAAAATATAACATTGGATGGTACATTTGAAACATCATTTGTCTGTTTAAAGTTTATATAAACAATTTAATAAAACTGATAAAAAAAACAATTTAACAAAACGAATTTGTAGAATAGAAACAATTGGACAAGATACATAATAGTAGCTACATATTTTAAAGGTAAACAAATTGAACAATTTTCTTAAATAATTATAATTATACTTTGAGTACAATATTAAGTTCGAAACATTATAAACTTGATCAACAGTTTAAAAAACACAGCATATTTTTAGTTTTTTTGTTTTATATAATAATAAGTTATAGCAACTAAATTAAATACATATTTTGTTGTCACTTTTTTAACTAAAAATTAAAAGCCGTCCGGTTAGTAAAGTACTTGGATTTTGATTTCAAGTTGTGTGCGTTTAGTTTTTAGAATCCAAAAATGGAATTTTAAATCCCGATTTTTTCATTATTTGTGAAGTGATTTCATTATTTAATGCACTAGTGGGTGAGAGGGGTTTTGATGGTGGACTTTGTTGTGATCGATCGACATGAGGAGGCAGTTGCAAATTTAATGGATCACGTAGACGTCGCAAGTCATATTCAATTTCTGCTATTTGACGTTTTAATTGATTGTACGTATCAACATCGAAGTTCTTCTTTTTGGCACGCTTGTACAAAGCTAAGAGGTATTGACGGTCTTTAACTTCTGGCATATTATATTCCTGAAAGAAAATTATGTTAAAAGAAATATTTAGATTAATGGTAAAAAAGTAAGAAAAAAATATCACAAAATTTTAAGTAATTAAAAATATTTGTTAAAATTTAACTTCGGTTTTTATCAATTTTTTGTTTAAAATGTTTGTTAATTGTTATTTTTCATATAAAAATTCATTGAAAATTAAAATTTAACTTAGAAAATAATAATTAAAAGTTTTTTGTATTTACAAATTCCATTATTGGTGCCTTTCAAAAAAAAAAAAAACATTTTAATTGTATTTTTGTTTTTTATAAAAATTCATTTTAAAATTCTTAATATTTTTTTATTTTTAGTTTTCTTTAAATAAATTTTGTGCATATTATTCTTTCATCAATTAATCAAATCCCTAATGTCCGTAAGAGAATAAAGGGACTTAATAATGTTGTGGTTTGCTACAGCGGAATAATACTTGAAAGCGACCTAGATTATTCTGGAAGTAATAACAATTTTTATACACCCTTAAAATCTGAAGTTATTTCTAAAAACAACTATTTTTTTTTTAATTACGAATACTAAAAATGTTAATTTTAATAAATTTTCAAGCCAATTTTACTTTTTAAAGTGTTAAGAAGAGAAATAGTTGATCTTTCTTACATATGTGCATTTTAACTTTTTTTTTATTTATTTATTTGTTTGCTGTGTATGGGACAAGACTTTTAGTCTTATATTGCAGTATAGAACTGATAAAACAATAATACGTTCAATACTAAAAAAAAAAATAACTACATTAAGACACATATAATATAATATAAACATTTTTAATAAGACAATTTTAAATAGTTTAAATAAACAATTTTTAAAAAAGGAATTAAAATTACAATAAAATCTTAAAAGCTTGATACGTCGCTATCGTTTTAAATATCAGAATATATTTAGAAGAAATTTTAATTCCTTATTCTATGGATCTTCCTTTTTAAATAAATTTTTTTAAACTTTTGTAGTAAACTCAAAAAAAGTTTCTCGATAGAATCTACTAAAAATGTTTAATAAAACAAAGGTATATGCAGTTTAAATAGGCGATAAAGGTATTCATTTACCTTTAAAATAACCATTAAAAAATAACTACCAAATGCATTAAAAAAAATAACATTTTCGTAAACATAACTTAATAGATTTAACTACAAATATTTGGAAATATCTAGAAAAAAATGATGAAAACTACTGTTGTATATATATTTTTATACCTTTCACCATATATGGTGAGGGTATATATCAGTTTGTCATTCCGTTTGTAACATGTCGAAATATAGGCCTAAGACCCCATAAAGTATATATATTCGTGATCCTTAGGCAATTTTAAGTCGATTTAGCGATGTCCGTCTGTCTGTCTACTTGTCTGATGAAATGACGATCACGGCGCGAAGACGCCCGCGAGTGTCATAATTTTTACCTAGATTATTGGACATCCTCCCGAGCATTTTTCTATTGAAAATGAGTAAAATCAGTCCAGCGGTTAAAAAGGTATGAGTGTAAATGTGAAGGTACCTCTAAATATAAAAAAGACAACCATAAAAGCAATAACCCAACAAGGGCGAGGATACTGAAGAGGGTTGTGTTGCTGGCTCTGTCGAATTTTTTTAAATTTTTATTCTTTAATTTACTAATAAAAAATGTTCATGTTTCTTTGCAATAAAAACAATTTTTAAAAAAGAATATGATTATATAATCTAATAATTTTAAAATATTTTTACACAATTTCAAAATTATTTTGGAAAATTCTAAATTGAAACTGAAAATGGTGTAGTGTTAAATAAAATGCACAAATTCCGTCGTCATAACTACTTGAGGCTGAAAAAATGCAAATGACAGGCTAAGTTAGTTTCAATAAAATGTTAAAAAATGTGTTTTACTTGATTTTCAAAACTTTTTGAAAATTGCAAAATTGCATAAATTATTACCTGCATGAAATTTTAATCAAAAATATAAAAAATGATTTAATAGAAATATTATAAAAGTTCATCAGAACTATTTTCTCATTGAAATTTCTAATTTTGAATGATGCTTAAGGTCCTTATATTATCTTTGTTTTTATTTCAGAAAGATTCTACAAATTTATACGCTTTTAGATAAAAAAGGATTAAAGAAGAAAACATCAGAAAACAAGAAAAAATATATAAAACCAAACTAATAAATATGTATGTATTTTAAAAAGATGTTAAACATTCGCATAAGTTTATAAATTGTACTAAAACCAATCATTACCGTGTTTTTATGGGTTTGTTTAAACTTGAAGCTAGGGTTTGAAAACAAGTATTATTATTATGTTGTTTAAACTTGAATTAAATTGTGATTCAAGGCTTTTGTTGAAATATGTTATTGCATTAAAGTGCAGTTCAAGTATAAATGAAGGCTTGAAATTGGAAAACATGACTTGAATTACACTTTATTTTAGCTTTAATGCTAGCAAAAATGTTTATTGGGTTTATATGCGCTCAGAATATTATGTAGTTTGCTGTTTGTAGATTAATAAAAAAGGTTTCCATTGCATATAAAAATAAAGGAACATACATTTATTTTTCAAATAAAAAATTTATATTAACTTTTTTATACATTTATTTACTATCATTTATCGAATCAGTTTCATTTATTTTTTTTCATTTGTTTGAAATTTAATAAAAATTTACCCACAAAACGGAAATTTGTGTTTTTTTTTTTGTCCGTAACAGTTATTACAAATTTAAATTTTGTTTGCTGTCTGTTTCAGAAAAAAAAAAAAAAATTTGAAAAAATTTCAATTTATTTTTTTATTAAAATTGGTTTATATATACAAAATTATTTCAATTCAAATTACAATTACTTCATAAACACACATTCACACAAAAAGTGTCTATAGCTTTACATACATACCTTTGGTTTATTAAAAAAAAATACAAAAAGGGAAACAATTTCAAATAAATAAAATCATTTATTTTTTAAGGAATTGGTAGGCAAAATTTTGTCATTTATTTTAACTGATTATTTCATTTGTTTCTTACGGATGTGTCAGTTGTTTAATCAACATTTAAAAATAAATAACAAAAGGCATTTAATTTAAATGAAAATAAGTAGACCGGTTTTTAAATGAAATATCATTTATTGTAAATGACATCTTCTGTTATTTTAATTTACAATATTATTGTTACTTTTTATACCCTTCACCACAGGTGGAAGGGTGTATATAAGTTTGTCATTCTACAATATTGATCTTAGACCCTATAAAGTATATATATTCTGGGTCCTTATGAAGAGCGAAGTTGATTTAACGATGTCCGTCTGTCCGTCTGTGTGTTGAAATGGGTTTTCCGAAGACCCCAGACATAATGAGGACTTGGTTGTTATATATTTCTGTTAAATGTGATCCATTTCTGCTTGCTATTAAAAATCAGCCAGATCGCTGAGATATTAGCGAAAAACCAGGACTACCTCTAATTTTTTCCGTATGTTGAATATTACGCATAACAAACACATTAATTTGTTGAAATTCTTTTATTTCACCTCTTCACCTTTTATACACAAACAACAAACACATACAAAGATTTGTCATTTAAATAAAAACCAAAAAAATCCCTATTGAATGAAAACTGTTTATTTAATTCTATTAACGACGATTCCACATGACCTTAATAGCTCAGTTGTCTAAACGCTTTGTTACAAATACTTTTTTTTTCTCTAAGAACGCGGGTTCGATTCCTACACAAGACACAATTCAACTTTTTTTTTGTACATTTTTTTTTATTTTCTTTAAACTTTTTTTTGTTTATTTATTTATTTTTTTTTTTTAACATTTAATAATTAATTTATTAATAATTAAATAATCCATAAATAGGCATTAAAATTTTTATAAAAACCCTCCGATTTAAAAAAATTTATAAAAAGATTTTTAAACTATTTTATTTCTCATATATTATTTCATTTATCATACATATATTATTTTAGAGCTGTAATATGACCTACGGATACGTCTTATATAGCAAAAGATCGAAAATCTTTAGTATAACATATTTGCTAAAAAACTAGGAAATGTCGGTTCAGATACAAAAAAGTTATGTCCAAAACATAAATTTTTTTTGAATACCTATTTTCTGGAACCATAAATCTTCCCGAGTCCAAGTTTTATCACCAAACCTCTTAAAGGCGTCCTTATATAAATCTGTCCATTCCATATATGTCCATACATAAACTTCATTTTTTTCCCAACCATGGTGAAGGGTACTTGTTTATTATAACTTTACTTATTGCTTTTTAATTCATTATGGCTGGGGAGCCAATGCGATTTGTATTGTAGATTCTTTTTTATTGGACACTATATATTTGTTTTATATTTTATTATATTAATAACTTAGGTGTTATCGGCAAAATTTTTATTTTTTTTAAACTGACGAGTAGATCAAAATCGATAAAAAATATCTCTGATATGATGCAAAATATCTAAAAATGGATTTCGGAATTATAAAAAGGATAATTAAATTATATATAATCCTTTTCTAACTCAATCTTATCACAAATGTTCGGTTGATTAAAGCAATAAAAAGTTAACTATATATTACTTTTTACAAAAGTTTTCCTATTCGTGCCCTTTTGTGTACTTTTTGGAACAACTTGACAACCTATGAAAAAACATGGATATTATGCACGTATATCAAACTTCCTCATTTGACGAATTTCAAATGTTTCCCCGAGGCGACCGAAAAAGTTAGAGAGTTTGTTATTAGATTTCTTTTTTCTATCGGTTGGGATACTTTCCTTGTAAGATAAAGTTTTCCATTTCTCCTGCAAATAATTTTTAGTCTAGAAACTTTTTTTTTTTAAATAAATTACCTATTAGTATTTATTTATTTATTTATTTATTTATTTATTTATTTATTTATTTACTTATTTATTTATTTATTTATTTATTTATTTATTTATTTATTTATTTATTTATTTATTTATTTATTTATTTATTTATTTATTTATTTATTTATTTATTTATTTATTTATTTATTTATTTATTTATTTATTTATTTATTTATTTATTTATTTATTTAAATTATTCAGTTCAATTTCTTCGACCTTTTTAATACAAATTCCAGGTAATAAGTATTCAAGCTTAAGGTCTATTTTATACAAAATTATTTATTTGTTATCCAATATTTCGCTATCTCAATGGATAGCTTCTTCAGGGATAGCGAAATATTGGATAACAAATAAATAATTTTGTATAAAATAGACCTTAAGCTTGAATACTTATTACCTGGAATTTATTTACTTATTTATTTATTTATTTTTTATTTATTTATTAATTAATTAATTAATTTATTATTTTTGTTTTGTTTAAATACTTACAGTTTTTGTTATACAATAGTAGGCATACATGGCCATAGCCGTACCATAGGTAACAAAATATGTAACAGGTTCCATAATATCCCAAGAATATTCCCACCATGTCAGTCTGGCTAATATACCAAATTGTACCGACATTAAGCCTAAGCCCACCCATGTCATTATATTCGTTTTACGTTCAGCCTGAGCACTTAATTCAACTTTTTCCTAAACAAAAAACAAAAAAAAAAAATTAAAATTAATACTTAATAGAAATTGTGTTAGAAATAAAAGTTTTATTAAAAATACTTACTCTTTCCAATGGAGCTATTTTATATTTTAAATCTTCTAATTTAATTGTCAATTCTTGTTCCTTTTCTATGTGATATTCACCTACATGCAAGGCTTCATATAACTGAAATTATGAAAATTTGTGTGCTATTGAGTTTCTTTTTTTGTTAGATGAAGTTAATTTTAATACCTGTGCTACTAATGCTTTAATGTCATCTAGTTTGTGAAGATCTTCCACTTGAATTCTTTTCCTTTGTGGAGGAATTACTTTATATTTTTGGTCATTGATGTGTATCCTGAAAGTGAAGGAAGGTGTGACAGTCAATACGAATAATTAAAATCAGCAATATTAAAACTATTAACTTACCAAAATGGTTCATCCATTAAGCTTTCTATATTACATGTTGATGCTATTCTAACGCCACTACTGTTCAGTATGGTGGCACGATCAATACCCCGATCTTCGGTTTTTAACATATTAATTAGATCACCCACTCTATGTGAGACAGGTTTTAAAGCAAAACGGCATTTTTCATTTCTACTAGGAAGTGGTATGGTAAGATGAGGTAATCCATGTATATATTCAACGGATACATCTCCTAAAAAAAAAGAATGCAAGAGAAAGAAAAAAAAAACAAGAAATGAGTACATTTAATATTGCTTGCAGAAAAACTTCAACTAAAAAAGAAAAAAGGCCATCTATTGTAAAACAATAACTGACATTTATAATAATATTTTTATATGACCTCCCCCCCCCCCCCCCCACATCTTTAGTTTAAGTTTGTTTTTTTTAAATTCAAAATTTCTACAGATAAACAAACCAATAACTTTTATAAAGTCAATACTAACAAGACTTTAACATCCAACTTTCCAATGCAGCTGTATTGAATATATTTGAACTACACTCAGTGAAAAAGCTGCATTATATTTTTGAAGTTTAAAGATTTTCATCTAATGCAATACTTTATAAATATGATGAAGATGTTTCATCAATATTTATGAACAAAAATCAGAAGTATGATGAATATTTTTTTGATTTTAAATTGTTGTTGCAACCGAAATTAATAATTTGTAAGAATTTTTTATTATTTTGAATGAAATTCACTTAAACAATTAAAAGAATAAAAATTAAATTAAAAAACTTCCTTAAATTAATGAAATTTTTTCATAAATAGGAAGATGTAATTTCATAAATTTTATTTAATATTTTTTAAAAATAATCTTCATCATATATATTAAAACTTCATAAATATAAGGAAGAATTAATGATAAACGATTTATGAAACAATTTCATCAATATAATAGAACATTTTTCCTGAGTGTACCACACATGCATTAGTGTGTTTGTTGTTGAGTTTATATAAACACAGGTCTTATACATACAAACGCGTTTAAAATAGAGTTTCTAATTCATTATCTGACATCCCCCCACTACCGATTTAAAGTTGGAAAAAAGTTGTATTCATGGTATCGCGTGCCGTGTTGCATGTGGCACCGTCCTTCCATTTTAGGCAAAAAAAGTTGATAATCATCGCACGGTACCCTGCTTCATTAACTGTAACGTTGCCATTATCATCATTCTTGAAGAAGTACCGCCCAATGATGCCGCCGGCCCACAAACCGCACCGAACAGTGTATATTTTAGGGTGCATTGGCAGCTCTTAAACAGTCTCTGGCTGCTCTTAACACTAAATTCGGCAAATATGTTTGCACTTTTTCGTCGCTAAAGATAATTTTCACATATCTCACACAACTCGAATTTTGATAATAAAATTTAATGTTCAATTGTTCGTTTGTTTATTAGGCTAAATCATGGTGAAATGGTAATCTTTACACTAAAAAAACAAATGGCAAAAAATTTAACATTTTTAAAAGAAGTGAAAATATTATTAGCCAAGTTTAGAAATTTGACAGAATATGTTTCCCAAACGGGTGAAGAAAGTATTTTAAAAATAATTGTTCTAAAAAAAAAAATTTACAATACAATAAAATACAAGTTATACAGGAAAACCCAGTTTTTACTGGGAAGACAAATCTGATATTATAATTTTTATTAGCGTAACAGTATTTCAATGAAATCTAACCAGTTTTTATGGTTTAAGTGAACCGAAATAATTATTAGCATATTTTCAATTTCATATCAGAAAATATCATATTCCGAACGTTTTTTTAGCACAGAACGTTGGTTTTAGCACAGAAACAAATTTTCATATTTTCTTACCAAAATATCCCATGTAAAAATCAAAATATATATGAACATATATGATCATACATGGGCTTGTATATGATTATACATAGTCATTTACAGTTTAATATATGACCATACATGATCTCAAACAGGCTTTGACACGTAGCATCACCACTACACGATGCACTAATTAACAACAAAATTAAAAGAATTTAATTATTACATCCAAAGCCCTTAAAATATTACACAAGTCTACACACTTTTGGACCAGAGCAACTAAAAGTTATTTCTAAGGCTATTTGGGGCGCTGAATTCAAATATGTACTCTCTTGGTTCTAGTTTTCAAGATATTGAATACAATAATTTTTTACAATTTTTGACAATTAATGTTCATTTTATTCAATAAAATGTGAAAATATAGAGATGAAGAGCAGTCTAAATGAGTCATTTGAATTTTTTAGGATCTCTTTCCCGCACTGGCGGCCAACAGTAGTCGCTCGTCAAAATCCCTGACATCGTCTTTAGATTTTCGCCAAATCTTGGTGTAGTCGCTCTCCTTGCTCGTCGAAAGTGTCACCTAAGTTTTCAGAAAAAACATTGAGACGGGAATGAAGAAAATCTATTTTAAGATATATTTGAGCTCCAATCTTGCGATAATTTCTCAACAAACTGTCTTTTATTTGCTTGAAAACCGGGGATTTGCGGTTACTGAGAAAGTTGTGGACAACATTTTGAAATAATGCCCATGCTGTTTCTTTATGGGGCATTAAATATTTTATAAAATTTCCGTCGGCTACTAATTTTCGAATATCAGGTCCGAAAAATATTCCCTCTTTGATTTTGACGTATGACAATTAGGGAAACAACTTGGTCATGTACTTAAAAGCCGGTCCTTCAGGGTTGAGCGTTTTGATGGAGAGACGTTTTGTTTTCCTGGTTCATAACTAGTACGACCTAACCGGATTGCATGCAGAAAACCATGCAGAAAACAGTATCAGTTGTGGCGACCGAATATAATCCATTTTTTGCTAAAATAATGGATTATATGTTATTTCAAATAAAATAAAATTCTTACAAATAAATCTTAATGGTTTTGATCGAATTCCAACCAATCTTTTGTCTGGGTGTATGTAAATATTTTATTCTTTAAAATTGAATTAGAATTTATTTTCAAACTTTTAAATCGCCATAAATTGTGTTTAATACAGAGAAACCAAACCAAAAATATGCATCTCTCATCAGATTTGTAATATTTTTTACACTTTTTCTTATCATATAACATCCGCAAACATAACAAAAACACTCTGAATCGACTTTGAACTTTTTTTTTAGCATTTTCACAGGTTATTTTTTAACAAAAAAAAAAAAAACATTAAAAATAAAATTAAGATAATGTATCTAGCGATGCCAACAGCTGATTGTCGTTATGACAGTGCAGTGCTGCCAACATGCAAGAACTCGAAAACTAGAACTAATCTTAAAAAATGAAACCCGGATTCAGCGCACCAAACAACGTTAAGATTTGTAAGTAAAATCATTTAATTCGGCTTTACCGAATAGTTTTTATACCATCCAGTGTTTTTGTTACAGGTTAAAAAATGAATTTTAATGTAAAAAACGTTTAGGATATAAACATTATTTTCATGATGAAAAAAAAAATGTTTGAGGTGAAAAATGTTAAAGGTGAACAACAATATTAAGGTGAATAGAAAATATTATTCACTTCAATTGAATTTTATGCTATTGAATATTAATATGCAAAAAAAAAAAAACAAAATTGCTTTTTGTAAAAAAATTTATCTGTGGAATCTGCTATGGGTTTGAATCGAATCATAAATTACAAAAATGTTTGAAAAAAAAAATTCAACTTTCTGCCCGAATTTAACCACCATCAATGGAGCAGTTGTTAAAAAAAAGTTTGTCACAATAAGATTGTTATAGTGAAATACAAATTGTAACAACTCTATTTTTTAATACGACGATACAAAAATACAATACTTAGTACACCTTGTGAACTCCTTTAATCATTCTAAAGAGATACTTTCTCGCTAATGAAACCCAAACATTATCTTGAAGAAACCCTATTTAAAACGGGGTACATTTGTTATTTTTATACTTTGTTTCAAATAAACATTTCCAATTGAACGAAACAAAAAATTAAAAAGTTTTTACACTTAATCAGGTTGAAATTAGAACACAAATCAAGAAATACAGAAAAGTATAAATATACTTGAGTGTTTGATAAAGTTATACGATAAGTTTGTTATACTGCAAAAATACAAAAGAAAAAAATATATTAAATGGGCAAATTAAAAAGTTTTTAATTTTGTAATTTAGAAATTGTTAATGAAAATATTACTTTTAATTAATTTTCTTTTGCAAAAACAAAAAGAAAATCATCTCATCAGCACCCGACATTGAATAAGTAGAGCAAATCATTTATTTTTAATTCATAAATAACGAAATAAATACAGACATGTACTTAATGTAAAAAAGTTTTTTTCTTTCTTCTTATTTTGCGCTATAAATAGTGTTTATTAATATTAACTAAAATATTCATTAGGAGCAACCAAAACGGAATTGTTCTATTTGGGGCAATTTTATTTTTTCTTTGTATATAAAAGTTACTGATATGAAATTTGGTAGCAATTGGAAAAGTCGGTTCGGAGATCGATTGTAAAACTTTGATTAAAATTTAATAGGAAAAAAATTATTATTATTATAATCTAAATAGTATTAAATTTAAAAATAAGTTGCAAGATGTAGTACAAAGACCACTAACTATGAAATCCAAGAACAAATTTTTTATTTTTTTTTGAGAAATTTTCAAATGCTACATTAGTTTTTTTATTTTATAAACTCAAAAATACTAAAATGTGAATTTTTCATGAGGATCATGATGATTATATGATTGAAAGTCTTACCAAAATTGAACAACATACTTTAGTTTTCGCCGATGCCAAAGGTCAACTTTTTGGATATTTTGGGGCTTTCATGAAAATCTCTCGATATACATATATTTTTAATGAATATTGAAAAAGCTTGTCTTAACTATTTTCCAAAGACTGAAATTAATAGTTGAAATAACAAAAACAGAAATTAACTCTTTATTATACTATACTATACATACTTTATAAAAATATTTAAATTTTTGTAAATAGAAAAATATCGAAATTATTTCTATTTTTGCTTTATAAAAATTAATCAAATTTTCAATCGATATCTGACCCAATTTTTCCCTATCCCACCGCCAACAAAATCTGTAATTTTTCATTACAATTGAAAAAAGGAAATAGACCAATTGCAATTCCATACATCACGCGGAACACCCTTAATGTAAATGTGACCAATCGGAATTCTTAAAATCAATTTTGAAAATTTCCCAGACATCACGCTGAACACCTCTAATGTACATATTAGGGTGACCCTTAAAATTCAATTTGTCGATTTTTGCTCTCTTTTGAAACTGTTCCTACTTCGTTTTAAAAGTAAATGTTGAAAATTTATGCTTAATCGTTTAACTCAAGACCAGTGATTGGCATAGGCATACACACAGAAAACAGATTTGTAGTTGCAATCGAATTTTTTGCCAACCGAATTCTTTTAGTTCCAGGTATTATCCCTTTAAATAATTTTTAATGCTGTTGTAATTACCGAATTTTATGTGCAATATCCGAATTTTTATTGTAATAATTGATTGATTTTCTATATATGGGAAAATCTACGAAATAGTACGATTTCAATTTTGAAAAATTAAAAATTTCAAATTATTGGCACACGTTTTATTTTAGCGCCAACTTGTTAAAAACACATAAAAATAAATAATCTGCTCGCGTGCATCACTTTTTTCAAGTGCTGAAAAAGTTATAAGCGAAAAACCGTAGAATTTTTAGAAGGTAAAATGTTTTACTTTTGGGGGATGCAAACACACGTTTTCGAAAAACCTTTCCATTCTAAGTCCTAATTAGGGTTCCAATTTTGTCCAACACATCTGGTTTTTGGAGGAAATTAAGGCTAAAGATAACAATCATCTTAATTTTTTTTTCAAATTTTTTCTCCAAAATTCGCTGAAAGGCAAATTTAAAACGGAAGGCACACCCGCAGTTTTGAGAATTATGGCATCAAATATATCTTAAATTCTCCGTATGATCAATGCAATTATTATGTGAAAGTGCTAAATAGATCGGATGACATTTTTAGCTTTACGGCACTTTTTACTCCACAGAACGCTAAAAATTAATTTTTTAATTGATTCGCACATCCGCAGTTTAAAGAATTAAAGGTTGAAATTTGGCTTATATCATAGAGTTTATAGGCACTATTGTTTTGTGAAAGTGCTAAAACGATCGGATTATCCCTTTTGGTTCTATTGCAAGTTAAGCTTGAAAAACCTATGAAAATTTAAACTTAAATGGCTCTCGGCACCAAAATAATAATTCGATCTATTAAGCACTAACACACAATATTAGTAGTACTGATATTTACCGATCACACAGGGTTGCCACTAGTTATTTCTCAAATTACGGATGTGCTCTTCAAAAAATATTAAATTTTATGATCTGCACGCATGGACCTGATGATGTTTGTAATGTCATAATTTCTTTGTTTCTGAAGGCACACTAAATCGGTTGGTCGCCTTTTGTTAGTATGTTTGTCGTTTATAATCCAATATAAAAAAATTTGCAATAACGTTGAGGCTGAAAGTGCAAAAACGAAAATCCTCTTAATTTTCGTTTTATAGAAAAACAGAGTGACAGATTTTGAAGAGCTACCATTTATTGCTGACTGATGGCACATGCTTTTTTCAACATATAGAAGATTTTGCAACATCATTACTATCATCCACAAAAGGATTAGAACGATTTCCTTTTATGCTGAAAAAGTTATAGCCAAAAGAGTTGAACAACTTTCGAAAGTTACAAGCAAAATTAGGATAAATTAGGGTAGACCTTAGCTCAGTAGAGCACATTAACAGCATAATTATAAAACTTTAGGATGTTGGTGAGGTTAAACTCGTCGTTTTGAAAATTATGACACTTTCAGAAATATTATATATATGATCTTAAAGTGGTTAAAAACCTGAGTGACATGGAATCGTACTATACCGTAGATTTGCCCATATAGATTATAATATATAAATAGACATTATATAAATAGATATTCTACTAATACAAATGCATTTTACAAAATTTATTAAAAAAAAAAAATTACGCCGCGAACTGAACTAGAACTGGCGACATCTGTTTGTCAGGCCATTGCTTTTCCACTATTCTAAACTGTATTAATTTTTTTCTAGTTAAATTTCAAACTTGAATATTTTTCAGTTTCAAATTTTAATATTTTTGTTTAAAAATAACATTGCAGCTACAACATAAAATATGATGTGTCTTTAAATTTTAATTAACAAAAAATTTAAAAAAAAAGTTTATGTGTTTGAACTCAGAACCCTAAGACTAGCAGGCTGTGTCTCTAGCTACTGCACCACAGACACTTAAATTAAGTTGTTGTCTAATTTTTAATATAAATTTGTATATGAATAAACGTTAAAAATATAATAAATTCAAAAATTTTGTTATAATAATATAAATTTCGGTTGCTAATCTTAATATTTTCTTCTAATTATCAAAGTTGTGGAAATCAATGGTTCATTGCACAAATGTTAATAAACAATTTGACATTTTACTAAAATTGATTAAAAGAACTAAACAGAACTAATATTGGATTAGCTGCAAATATTTTGCTCAAATTACAAAATCTTCGACTAATTAATGGTTGTTGTTATAAAAGGTAATGTAGAATTGATTAGAAAAAACAATATTTTGGATGATTATGTTCAAATTTTGTATATCTCCTGCGCCTCACCTACACTTCACTTTCTAACGCCAATGCGAGTGTAAAAGATCGTTTTTTATAAATCACTACGTTATGGCGTTGGACTTTAACGTTATCATTTTATTTGTCAAATTAAAATAATTTCAGTGTTACCTGCATTTATGCATATAAAGGGTGGTAAAATTTAAAGGGCCGATGTTGAATGTGAACCAAACCTAACTCAATTTAAACCATGGAAAGATACACAATCGAGCAACGCGTTAAAGTTATTCAGGCTTTATTTGAAAGTGGGCGTTCAAATAAATGTGCACTTCGTGATTTTTTTGGTCAGCATAATCGACCAAATGTGTCCACAATCGGGAGAATTGTGGGCAAACTTCAGCAAACCGGGTCTGTGAAAACACCTGTGCATGCTCGCCCAGTTCGTTCTGCGGAAAACATTGCTGTTGTTCGCGATAGTGTGCCATGAGGTCGGTCAAGCATTTACCGTGAATGGTGTTCGATATCGCGAGATGATAACGAACTTATTGTGGCCAGGAATTGAGGATATGACCCTGGACGATATGTGGTTTCAAGAGGACGGTGCCACTTGCCACATAGCTAACGAAACAATGGCTCTTTTGCGCGACAAATGTAATGGACGTGTTATCTCACGTGGTTGCCATGTCAATTGGCCGCCAATATCATGTGATTTGACACCGTTGGACTTCTTTCTTTGGGGTTATTTGAAAGAAAAGGTGTATGTCGATAAGCCAGAAACAATTCAAGAGCTAAAGGATGAGATAATTCCGCACATGAACGGCATAGAACCTCAATTATGCCTCAACGTCATCGAAAATTTTGAACATCGGATGGAGGTGTGCCGCCGCGGCCATTTAGCCGATATTGTGTTTCATACATAATTCAACCATACCATATTATCATAATAAAAATAAATAACAACGATTTCCTAAATAATTTGTGTTTTATTCAAAATCAACATCGACCCTTAAAATTTAACCACCCTTTATGAGGTTAATGTTTGATTTGTTACATTTATCCGCTTTTGGCAACAAACAAATGTTAAAAGCTGATTGTAAATTAAATAAATAAAAAAATTAACAATTTGCATTGTTTTATTTTTTTTTTAGTTTGTGTATAAAATTATAAAAAGTCTTGTATAAAGAATTGTGCAAAAAAAAAATAAATCAATTAAAATTAAAAACAAGTAAAAAAGGGCTAAATTCGGCTGTGCCGAATCTTTGAATACCCTCCACCATAGGGGCTGAAGATGATATACGTATATACTAAATTTTGCATGAACTGTAATATGAATATGTTTTGTCAATTTATGTAACGAACTTTTGTTATTTAGTTTTAGTAATGTTATTTACAGAGGTCTGCTCTGTTAGCGACTTTAACATTGTTGCTTTTAACGTTAACTTAGTTATTAAGAGTAACACACATATAGCTCTAAAATGATATTATTCTCATAGTATGTAAGACAGTAAATGTAATCGAACAAGAAGAAGACTTAATAACATTTTTACTTACTTAACAGAAAACAAAAATAAATACAGAAAAATTGTACAAATTTGTATGGAAAATTTAGAGGTACCTTCACATTTTCACTCATAACTTTTGAACCGCTTAACCGATTTTGCTCATTTTAAATACCAAACTGCTCGGGAGGATGTTCAATAATCTGGGTAAAAATAGGCACCCCCGCTTGCGTCTTCGCGTCGTGATCGCCATTTCAACAGACAGACAGACGGACAGACAGACGGACATCGCTAAATCGACTTAAAATTGCATAAGGATCACGAATATATATACTTTATGGGGTCTTAAACCTATATTTAGACATATTACAAACGGAATGACAAACTGATATATACCCTCACCATATATGGTGGAGGGTATAAATAAATGTACTCGTTACTTTTTGATACCTCGTATTCCTCGGATGATTAAGAATCCAAACAGGGTATTGGTGTTGCCAAACACCAATACCAATACGAAACAATGTTGATGTCATGGATTTAAAAACACGTCGAGGTTCTGCAACATCAAAGTCAGCAAAACTTGCAACAACACTACGCTTCGTGGCAACCGGAGGTTACCAAAAAGGCATTGGTAATGAATTTATGTCTTCAATTTCATAATCAGAGGTTTTAAAGTTATAGACGAGTGTTGTTTGGTGGCTATAGAGTTAATTTTATGTAAAAAATGCATCTAATTTACAAACTGTGTCTTTTTTAAATAGTTTGAAACAAAAAACTTCAAACCAACGCTCAAACAATTCAAGTGATGATTTTGACATCACAAGTGATTAATTTTTCAGCCCAGTGATTTATGAAATTCTAATTTGTTTCAACGCGAGCAATCACATACTTTATTCAAGTGAAAATACAGAGCATAATTAAAGACGCAGATATGTGTTAGAAATGTTACAAATAATGAAAGTACCATCTACACAACGAATTAATTATAAAACAGACATTGCAAATATTGCACAAAATTATAGACATTTAGTTAACAAAAACTAGGAAAAATATATATTATTATGTTAAATGACATGTATTTAAACTATTTTGGGTCATGTAATATTTTAATTTTTCATATATTGTTATTTTTGTGATATTTTTATTTTTTAATATTGAAAAAAAAAATTTTTTTTTTGATTTCCCGCAATTTTTAAAAAATTTTTACATATAAGTTTTCAATTCGAAATCAGGGAAATTTTCACAATTTTCTCTCAGTTACCGAACCTTGTTATATGTACAAAACTTTATTTGGTCGCTTCTTTCTATGAAATCCCTATACTTATCCTTCCTCTTTTATTAATTATTTTCACACTCGTAATATTATTTGGATAAAAAACAACCAAAAATACATTTAAGTTCAATTGCCTTTTTTAATTTAATTTATCAATTTCCGATATGCGGTTTTTGCAACATCCGACGATCTTATAAATTTTTAGAGCAAATAGTTTTCTATGACATTGCGTTTTAGAGCTTGGCAATTTTGAAATTTGTTGTTCTTAATGTATGAAAAACAAAATATTCGCCTGCGGCGCCATTTTCTAAAACTAACATATTAATATACCAAAAACAAAATGAAAATTTTTTAACAAAAATCACGCGAATTTTAGTTTAAAATTTTCGCCGGACAAATAGATTTTCCAGTCACGATAATGTGGTAAAGAATTTATGATATATTGCACCAAGCCGAGTCTTTGACATTTCGTCAAAAGAATTTTGTAGAATAATAGATTTTTTATCAAAATGATCTAAAAGCTTCTCTCCGCTTTAAAACACAAAAACAATCAAAATATACTTAATATTAAACGTATACATTAGATCTCAGTCAATGTAATAAATAAGTTTCAAATAAAAATTGTTTATGAATTTAAAAGCTGTAAATTTTGTCAAAAAATTTAGGTATAAAAATTTGCCAGCTTCCAAAAAAAAAAATTTAGAAAATATATTATATAACAACAAAATCCTGGGCACGCCACTGTCTGTGATTATTATATTTAATGGATATACAGAGATGGTCAGCAGAGATGATCAGTGTATAGCCCTTAATACTTTTTATGTCACAATATTACATTTGAACTCGTACCTACACCCAGCGAAAAGATTAAAATTTATTTGTAATCACGTGTTTTTATTTGGAATTACCCATAATCCATTAATTAATTACCTATAATGCATTAACAATTATTTATAATTGTGCAACTAATAACTATTATTGGTAAACTATTTTTTTTAAACTATATTTGTTTTTCTAACAAATTAATTAAATTTAAAATTAACCATCAAAATTTGTAAGTGTTTGTGGTGTAGTGGCTGGAGAGATAGCCTAGTACTCCGAATTTCCTTACATGTATTAGTTTTAAAATAAAGTTGTGATATTTTATAACCCGATAGTTTTAAATCTTGCGAGAAAAAGATTTCTATGCCATTCAAAAGGAAATTTAATTAGCTTTTTTTCATGTATAGTTATATTACTAAAAGATCCTATAAATATTTCCTAATATGTAGTTATATTACTAAAAGATCCTATAAATATTTCCTAATATGTAGACGAATCTCCAAAACAGTCATTATTGGCAGTTTTTATCTTAAATGCCACGCCCACTGGATAAGAAGCTTGGTTTGCCAAAACAAGTAACAAATAATTACAAATAAATGAAAATTTTTATGTTGATTTCACTTACAACTTTTGGTTCAGTACATTTCGAGTATCATTGCTCTATTATGTTTTTTCTTTGCATATATGTAGAGGGCGGATCAATATGTCCCTGACTTTTCGCACTTCCCTCGTAGTTATATGAAATGCAACACTGCTCCCATCAAGTACCACCTGTTATAGACTACTGTCAAATTTTGAGCAAGTTCCGTCATTTACTTAGCGTTAAACAGCTGTTCAAAACATACAACCTCGTGGATTTTTTTAAAAATGGAAAAAAGTGAATTTCGAGTTCTCATTAAACACTATTTTTTGCGAAGAAATACCGTCAATCAAACCAAGGAAAAGTTTGATAAATACTATGAGGACTCTGCACCATCGATTTCAATGGTAAAAAAAGTGGTTTACTGACTTTCGTTGTAGTCGCACAAGTACAAATAACGCTGAACGTTCTGGACGGCCAATTGAGGTCAATACATCCGAAAATGTCGAAAAATCTACGATATGGTGTTGGCCGATCGAAGAATAAAAGTGCGTGAGGTTGTTGATGCCATAGATGAAATTATTGATCAAACAAATGCCTATTTTTGGACCTCGAAAAATCCTATTTTTTTTGGAAGGGATACGAAAATTGGAGAAACGTTGGACTGAGTGTATTGAGCTAAACGAAGATTATGTTGAAAAATATTTTAATTTTTTTTTTGCAAAAAAAAACTGTGTTTCATTCAAAAAGTCACGGACTTATTGACCCCACCCTCGTATGTTCAAAGATCTATGCGCAAAGAAGATTTTTATGAATTTTTTATTATCCTACCACGCCTTTAGTGGGGATATTTGCAAACAAAGTTTAAATTTTTTATTTGTTCTCTAAATTCTAATCCCCGTGAATAATGAAGATGATTAAGGCAAACTTTTATACTATCTTACCCAGCAAAATCACACATTACCAAATAATGGGTAAAGTAATGTATAGCCCAGCAAAACCACACATTATCAAATAATGGGTAAAGTAATGTATAGCCATAGGGGCCGATGGATTACTTTATACCTTACATCATTGATGAATGTTATAGGCGATGAGCCTTAAAGTAATGTATATACCCCTTACTTTAGAGGTGATAATGTAAGGGGTTACTTATATGGTTACGAGAATGGAAAAAGTAATGCGTCTAAAAATAGATTTTTAAAAAAGAGCAATTTTTATTGAAAAAAATTATTACAAATATTTTATTTAAAATTTTTGTAATAAAAATTAATGTGGTCATGATGGGAATCGAACCAGGGGACTCTGGTCGCCAGCCAAGAACTCTGCCTACTGAGCTATCGACGCATATTGTATTTGATTGCTTCAAACTAAAATGAATGAATGCGCTTCGTTTTTTCGCTAGTGTTATAAAAACCAACATACATTACCCTTTTGCTTACAAAAAAACACAAAGTAATGTGTCTAAAAATAGATTTTCAAAAATATTTCAATTATTACTTTACATTTATAAATCATATATTACGTAATTAATAATGAGTAACTTATTACGTTATGCTTGCAAATAATGAAAAAGGTAACGAGCTATCATTACAAGGTAACGCATGAGAATATCGCACCCATTACCAAAGTTTTGCTGGGTATGATACTATTTCCTGAGCAGTTGTATAAATTACCGAATAGAATATATCCATTCTTGAAGTTGTGTAATCATATGACGACACTATCATCATTGTCAGTTTGGCCACAGAGTGTCATATCATGCATACAAGGGTTAGAGAAATGATTTTTTAAAAAATATATTTAATAAAACCACTTTTCCTTAAAATCCGCTTTTTTTAAATCCATCCATCTATAACTAGTATGCATTAAAATTAACAAATTAATTTTTTTTAAATAATTTTAAAAAATTAAATTTGCGTTTTGAAAAACACATTAATTTGCAATGATTTTTTTTTGGAACCCGGATATAACGGGTTTACGGTATCAGAAAGACTTCTTATTTTTATCTGAGCATCTATGGCTAAATGGAAAACAAAAATTATTTTTAATTGTTGAATTTAATAAAATTATTACTTTTATTTTTTTATATTTTTTATGTAAATTTTGTAATTATATATTTTTAATTTTTTAATTTTATCAGGCTCGAGATCATAATTTAATGTTACTAACGAATAGTAAACACTATTTTTTTTATTAAATGGAAAAACTTGTAAGGATCAGCGCACACTTTCGACCCGAGCGACCAGGTCATCTTCAGCCTCCTTACGAACCGCCCAACCCACAAATAACTCATGGTTCTTGAACAGGCTTATATATCACACACTCTAAGGAAAATTACTATGCGATCCCATTTTTTTACAAACTTTGCTGATTTTGGCATTGGCTTAGATTTTCAACATTTGGTTTTGCACGCCGTGGAAAAATTTTTGGAGATGAAAGCAGCGTATTTTAGAGACCAACCTAGTAAAAACATATGGTTTTAGTTAAAAAAAAAAAAATGTGATACAGTGAGTGTATAAATAACTAGATAATATAATATTATAAAAAATATCTAGATAATGTTTAAATCATGTTAGCAACTAAATGATTTTTATAAAAAAACTATGCTTTTCAAATTAAAAATCCTTTCCTTCGCCAAAAAAAAAACGAACTTTTAGATTAATATTTTTTTTTTGTTTAAATTTTAAATTGCTGACAAATTATTTTTGCAGTTACTAACCACTGTGCAAGAAATAGAAAAACATTAAATGTTCGTGCTTAGACTGTTACCCCGTCATTAGCCGTATCAAATTAAATCGGCTAAAACATAAGAAAAAAACATTTAAAAAATATCATAATTTGTTGTTAATGTTGTGAAAACGCAATAGGATTTTATAAATAAATTTCACTCTATCAAAGAGAAGGTTTTGATTTGGGAGGTACAAAGAAAACAAATTGAATTTTAATAAAGTTTCTTTTTTTTTAATGAAACCTTCAAAGGGTTTATATACTTAGAAAGAAGATATCCTTGTTTTGAAGTGAACAGGTTAACCAGAAATATTATGATTTCACATAGTTTGGTCTAAAGATTTACAACATTTCAAATGTGTGAAATTTGTGTATTTTAGATTACTGCTTGCCCAACATTTTAGAGTTTATATTTTTCTGTTGGAAAATGCACCTTGGAAATTACAGAAACAACAATAGAATTAATTTTAAAAACTTGACCATGCACTTAAATTAAGGTTTTTATTCAATAACAGTTTATATTGCAAGACATTCTTTGAATCGTTATTGTATGATTTGTTATATTGTAAACGCTCTCCCGCTCATTAAATGCAAACTCTATATTTATATAGAAGAATAATGTGACTGACTGACTGACTTAACAACGCCGAGCCCATACCTCTGGAGTATGTGCTAATACACTAATAAGGTTCTTTTTGATATTTTCATCATCAACATGGTTAAAAATGGTAAATTAGAAGGGGAAAGTCTCCTAACTCAGCCTGACCAAACGTCCTTGGCAAGAAGCCTGAAATTTAAAATATGTGTTCACTTATAAGGTAATCAGGATCTCGATAAAATTGTGGGTTCAAAAGTATACTTCGTGGGGTATCGGAAAATCTTTAAATAATTGATTCAAAACAAAATATTTTAAAAGATTATTCAAAAAAGATGAATTATAAGTTAACGAATCAAAACATAATAAAAATATTTAAGCAAATTATTTTTTTTATTTGTGATTTGTGAAACAAAATTTTATTGTTTGGATTGTCAAATTATTGTAAATTTCAATTCAAAATATTGATTTATTGAGAGAAAATTTAATTTTATAGTTGAAAATTTTATCGCAATAGTTCTAATCAAAGTTTGTTTCTTACAATCATACTATGATAAAGACAAACATTAGTTCGCAAATTATAAATACACAAATTTATTTCGCGAATAAAAAATAAAAAAAAAAATTCGCGAATCCTTTTTATTGAATCCTTTTAAGAAATTTGATTATTACTGATGATTGAATTTTTTTGAAAGGTCCGCATTAAAATCGACGAACGGCCACACTTGTCCAGCGTTGATATACATTTATGGGGTCTTAGACCTATATTTCGACACAGAATGACAATCATATATGGTGGATGGTATAAAATTTAGGTGGTCTAAAAATAGATTTTCCAAAATAAAAATAAAATAGTCCATTTGCAATTTTTTTGACCATGCTGGGATTCAAATCCAGTCCATCAGATTTTTAATTGAGAGCTCTACTCGCTAAACTAACGAGACATAATACCAGAAGGCTAAAAACCTTTCCAGTCAGAAAAATATAAATGAAACGCACTTTAGCTGATGGTGTACGTGATCAAAAAAAGTTATTTTCCAATTCCAGAATGATAATATCAATAGTGAAAAGGGCCGGCGGTTCAAATAGCTTCGGAAAATTGGGAAAACTAAAAAATATAAGATTAAAAAAAGGTGTTCCACAACAAAAAAAAAAACAGTTTTTAAAAAAAAATTTAATTAAAAAATAAAAATACCATACCACATATGGTCATTCACACAAAATGTGTCTATAGACTGTGTGTGTATACATTTTGTAGATTAAAAAACAAACAAAAATACAAAAAACGAAACAATTTCAAACATATGAATAATCAGTTTTTTTCGGAATTAATTAGTAAAATTTTAACATTTATTTTTAACTGCTAAATCATTTGTTTTATTTTACTAAAGTGTCAGTTGTTTAAACAACATTTAGAAATAAATAACAAAAACCAATTGATTAAAATGAAAATTAATTACGAAGGTTTTTATGTTAAATGAAATATCACTTCTTTTACATGGTATTTTCCGTTTTAACTTACAAGTGTAGCAGTGCATTGATTTAATTAATTACTGAAAATCTGATACTTCCAATTGAAACATCCACTATAAAAAGGTTAAACAAATTTTTTAAAAGAGGAAAATCCTTAGAAAAACTGATTCTTCTATTTAAATAGTATATTACGATTTTTAAAACTACCGGTAACGACGTATCAGGTTAATTTTAATTTTGACTTTGAAAATTAAAAAAAAAACACTTTAAATTTCTTTAATTACTTTTAATCGTATTTCGCATGTTAGACAAGTGAATGGCTGATACAATCGTTGGTTTGCTTGGCTCTTTGGTTGGTTGCTTCTGCAAAAGAAAAAAAAACTAAATCTGGAAATGTGGGTAAGTAGAGTTAATTTTATTACCACCAACTCACAGTCATTACCACAAATATTAACTCCAAACTTATCATGTATTGAGGCGAGAGTTGTGGTAGTAGGTATCGTATAGTTTGGTGTTACTTGATACTACAAATACATATGTTTTTTGATTTCTAAGTTTTCTTAGTTAGTACCGAGTAATTATTATTTTCATGCAGTTTGATTTTTTGGGATTTTCAACTATGAAAAAAACACATGTTTTTTCCTTTAGATTTTCTATTTTATTTCTAATATGCAACTATATTGACGATGATTAACTAAAAAATATAAGAAATTATTTTATTTTCAGTTAACTTTCAGATTTGCGCGTTTAAAGACGTTTCTTTTCAGTCATTATTGTATTCCGGTTAACAGTTTCAAAAAGTGTTATAAAATCATTCGTTAAAGTAAATAAATAACGGTATTAATAAGAATAAATTAATATAAATTATTTAAATTAAAAGTGAAAAAAATATCTTGATATACAAACGTACATTACAAAGTGTTGTAAATTAAAAGAAATAAAAAATAGTATTTTCAAAGAAATTCAATTCAATATCAATTTGTAATAACATACATACAGTGTTAAATTAAAATTTCCAAAGTCCTTGAACTTTTTTACAATGTATCTCTAAAATATTTATATAAAATATTTTCTGTGTTATTTTCAAGTGGATTTTAAAGGTTTTCGTTGTCGACGATGTTCCATCAAAGATATATAAATTACATTCAAACACATTCCTATATTAGATTTTATAATTTTTTTTAAATAATTTACATAATTTTTATTATTTTTTTTTTTACTAAAACAAATGTCAGCAACATTAATATTTTAGCACAAAAACAGAGAATATTAAATGTAAATGTATTTGTAATTATATAATAATATTATGTTCATATGCAATTTTTAGATGCTCTGCTGTTTCAGGTGCTCAGGAGAGGAAATTATTCATTTGAAATTGTAATTTGTAGAAAGTTTTTTTTTTTGTATTCTAATTTTTCAACAAAGTCAAGCGACATATTAGGTAGTTTAGTGTGAGAAAGGGGCCAAGTCCAATTTAAAAAAAAAATATTTGTTCAAATTGTAAAGTAGATTAGAAATTAAAAAATGCTACCGACGTACAAGCTCTTTTATCACTTGATACATTTTGTTTTAATAATTTTGTATTTCTCCGTAGGACTTACAAGCTCTTTGGATATGTGTATGATAGCCCATATTATTTTACTTAAGTCCAGGTTATTGATCCCACACATTAGGTCATTGTGGTGTAATTTAACAAAATACTTTGCGTGAGTCGCTCAAACATATCTAAGCGCCTGCCTTTGGTGTTTTCATACACTAACAAAAAAGTTTGTTAAATTTTCATTCATTGTAATAATTTTATCAATATATGTGAAAAATTTCATAAATAATGTGAATAATAACGATAATAGAACTATTTCTATGACCGTCGGGCTTTACACCCAATAAAAAAGAACTAGAATTTAGAAAAATTTGCTTATTTGGAGGAAAAATGTAAATGAAAATGGCGCCAAAGACACTTTGTACCAAAATCTGAAAAACTTTTCTTTAAAATTAAGAAACAAATTTTACTTGAAATTTGGTAAAAATTTCTAAATTATAGAAAAATAAGTTTATTTAAGAAATATTTTAATTTATTTAAGTTTATTAGATATTTTTTTTTACTAAAAACTTAAGTAAAAATAAGAAAATATTTTAAAATATTAAGTTAAATAGCACTTAAGTGAAAATTATCCTTAAATTTGATAAAAATTTTCTAATATCAAATATTTTAAAGTACTTTACACAAATTATGTAAGTATTAACCCCTGTTTTAAACAAGCTTCTTGCTACACATTTTTTATCTTTAATTTAAATTGATTTATACCAAACTTATGTATTTAAAATTCAAATTAAATTTCATTAGCAAAAGTGACACACGGCATCTATGGCTAAGGACACTGGGGATCCTTTGTCTTCTTAAATTAACTAATTTAAGGAAATTGTTGCAAAAATACAAAATATCACAGTTACATTTCTTGTTATTATTGGAAAATGGAAAAGATCATAAGTTTATTTTATTGCATATGAAAATTTTAATTTTTCTTTATTATTAATTGAAAAAAAATTATAGTTTTTGTGCCTTCGATAAATATAAAGTTTAATAGGCGCAAAATCAATTATAGGAAAGCCATTATGACGTAATGTATAAAATGTGATTGCGATATTTTGTATTATAGTCAGCATACAAAATAATTACATAAAAGTGAAAATTCGAAATGTTTTTATTCTTTTGCTAAGAAAATTTTAAAATATATTTTAAGCTATTTTAAGTTCAAATATTAAGACTGTTAACATTAAGTTCAAGTACATGCTCAGTTTAAGTTACATTTTTTGAACTAAAAGGGAATAAATTATTTTCTATTTTTTTTATTAAACCTAGATTTGTAAATTTTGTATATATTATTTGATCTCTCTGTTTTAATTAAATATTTTTTAAAATTTATCAAATACTATATTTTTAGCAATTTTTGTCATAGAATCATTTTTATTTCTCATATTATGCAAACAGTTTCAAAATTCATATATCCTTAAAAAAACTTATATTCTAAAAAATTCTTAGATTCTGAGGACCTTTTATCATATAAAATACTGCGATTCTAAAAACTTTTTCTAGTATAAATTTTCTTAGACTCTAATGACTTTTTCTAAAAATGTGAGACTCTGAGGACTATCTAAAAAAATCTTAAACATGTCCTTAGAATCTAAAAATTTTTCTATAAGAAAAAGTCCATAGAATCTATGATTTTTTTAAGTCCTTGAATTTTAATTATTATTTAAAGTACTTTTCTTTAACAAAGTCTATAGAATCAAAGAAGTTTTCTCGTAAAAGTCCTTATTGTGAAATTTTTTCCTTTGGAAAAACATTTCTTAAAGAAATATTGTTAAATTTAAGGAACTTGCTTATTTCGAATCATAATATAACTGAAGGGACGATATTATGGTACACTAATGATTTATTTATTATCATAATATGATAACTATATTATTGTATGACTATGGTTGGCACAATCATAATCCCAAAAATATATGATGCTCTTCGAATATGATTGTCCCCAACTATGATTTTTCTTTGTGTGAATGCAACCTAGTTTTTGGCCTTTGCTAGTTTGCATTTGTCAAATGCATATCCATATAAAAAAGTACCAAAAAATAGTTTATCCTTAGTCTAAATGTAGTATAAGACTATTATGAATGATTTAGGCATCATTTAGTACCGTCAGACTTTAAAAAGTACTATTTCAGGTAAATTTTAAAACCATTTGAAAAATATAATTCTCCATTCGACAATAATATTGTAGAACAAAAAATGTTTGATTTTTTAAATAAAGAATTATGACACCAAAAACTATAAATTTTCAAATAAAACTGTATCAAATAATAAAATTTGTATGCAAAATTGTGGTTTGCTAGACACATGAACAGCACAATACACACTTTGTGTATTCAATGTAGAGTAATTGAATTTTTATTAATATTTTGTTTTTATGTCTGATATTTGAGTTTTTTTTTTTTTTGGGGGGGGGGGGGGGGTCTTTTGGTTTGAAATTATTTAAAAATAAATATGATTTAACTTGTTTGGTTAGTGACAAAAATCCACATGATGAAATCAGCAAATAAACCAAAACAAAGAAATAAGAACGTACATGTATAATTAAAAAGGTATGTGAACCAACCAACCAACGAACAAATGAAACCAACACACACGTACAAACTAGTGGCCAACTCATGTGGTGTGTAGAGAGAAAGATGAATAAAAATTTTTAATACACACATGTTGTGTATCCTTTAGTATTTGATGATATGAGTGTATATAATTGTTCACACAAATTTAACTTAGTAGTATGTTTGATGTGTATGTATGCATGTGTACACATGGAAAATAAAAATTTTAAATCAAGCAGAAACAAAATTAAATTATATTGAAAAAGCTTTGAAATAGCACTAAGTATGTTTTGTTTTTAATTTTTAAATATGTTTCCAGTTATTTCTAAACTGGGAAAACTAAATCTAAAATGTTCAGACATAAATTAATATATGTATGTAAATGTTTATTTTAATTAGATTCATACTTAATTTAAATATGTTCGCAAAAAAATAAGTTGTTAATTCAAATATGATATTACAATTCATTTAACTATAATTTTTTTTCTCTATGTAGGTACGTTTACTTTCATTAGGCATTAATATAGATTTTCCGCATTAAAAGCTTTGCAAACAAAGTAGTTTACACAGGGTATGATGTTTATTGGTTTTGTAAAAAAAGTCAACATAACCAACTAAAGCAGAAAAATTTATGAATTTAAATGCTTAACAGGCGCCAGGCTTTAGAAACGGAAATGCATGTCGCATACGGAGATGACTTTATTAATATTTATATACACAGTGTTGCCAGATAAGAGCATTTGGCCATATGTTGGGTATTTAAATTTCGGTTTGGGGACAAATCTATGGCGGCGGGAATTGGGGATCTCACGAGGATTCTGTGCATATTTTTAGAAATTTTTGGGGATTTAAAATTTTTTTATTTTTATTTTTTATAATTGCATGTACAAATCGAAAGATATTTGAACATTACTGGATCATACATGTGCTTGTATATGATCATACATGGACATGCATAATCACATATGACCATGAATAGTCCAATATATCAGTGTTGACAGAAACTTGTTTTGAAATTTGTTAAATAACAATACCAAAAAAATGCAAAGTTCTGCTAATTCGCCGTAAAGGAAAAAATCAAAAATTTAATATTTATTATGCTAAAAATGTGCATTGTTACGCGTTTAATTATTCGAGTAAGAGAAACAATTATTCCTAAAAAATATTATAACATAACATTTTTTTTAAATGTGCAATTTCCAAACTCAATCTGCTAAATCTATGCTAACTTAGCAACACTGGATCATATACTTGAGCTGGTCACTAAATCCGTGACTTTTTGAATTTCCCGCCCCTTAACTAAAAGGACAACACTGCTTCTGTTAAAATTTGAACAAGCTGCGTCATTTAGTTTGTGTTTGACAGCCATTGATAGCAGACTACCGCGTGATTAGAGAAAAAATTGGAGCACACGATATTCACCGTGTGCTCATTAAGTATTATGTTTTGCGGAAAAAACCATCCTTCAATTCAAGGCTAAGCGTGATGGATACTATGGCAACTCTGTACCATCAATTTCAATGGTAAAAACATGGTTTACTAAATTTCGTTATGGCAGTACAAGCACAGAAGATGCAGAATGTTCTGGTCTCTACACCCAAAGCAATTGAAAAAAAATTTACGATATGGTGTTGGCCGATCGGAGATTGAAAGTGCGAGAGAAAGCCATGGGCATCTCACATGGCTCAGCGGTTTCAATGTAGAATGAGCCGTTGGGTACGAAAAAGCTTTCCGCAAGATGGGTGCCGCGTTTGCTCATAATCGACCACAAAATCGTGTAACAACTTCCATGGTAAAAATCCATGAATTAGGCTATTTTCGCCCTATTTTCGGGACTTAGCACCAAGTGATTATTTCTTGTTTCCAAATCCTAAAAAATGGCTCGGCTGAAAGAGATTTGGCCCCAACTATGAAATCATCTCACAAACAAATACCTATTTTGATGACCTAGACAATTCTTATTTTTTGAAAGGGATAAAAATATTGAAGAATCGTTGGACGAAATATATAAAGCTCAAAGGAGACTATGTTGAAAAATAAAATGATTTTTTATTCAAAAACATATGTTTCATTCAGAATGTCACGGACTTACTGATGCGCCCTCGTATCTTCGGATCCGAAGTTTGTTGGTACATGGCGATATACTCGAATTTTCATATATGCTCACATATGATCGTGTATGACCACTTACGGCCATATAGCATCAAATTTCGGATCCGAAAGATATATGGAAATATATGAGATCATATATGGTCATATATCGAACGTTGTATGGACATACAGGGCTGACCATTTACAGGTACATTTTTTTTTTAAATCATATGTTATTTGGACCCTGATAGATTTTTTCTGTTCCAAATATTGACTATCAGTCAGTATCATACCTACGCGGACCAAAATGAGTCGTTTTTCGCTTGAACAACTTTGGTAAATATTGTAAACTTATTGCTAAAGTAAGTACTGTGTTGCCCGGACTGTGCGATTGTTGAAAGGAAGTTTGGCCGAAATAAAGCACTCACCGTGCATGCTGTAAGCAAGTTTGTGCAAAAAGGTCGTAAGACTGGACCATGAGTGTAGTCCACTAGCAAGCCAGCTTCACGTGGTGCAAAATTTGTTTCTATTAATTTTTTCATTAAAAATTGAATTTTGCTTAAATTAGGCTAAAAATTGAATTAGGAATTGAGATTTCAACTTGCAAAATGGTGATATAAGCTAAAACATTTATGGCAACATATGGAACAACAGTAGGGTTGTCTTAATATCAAAAAATGTTAATGCTACCATCAAATCATTGTAAAGGGTGTTCCAACCACAATGCGAGATGTTAATTGTAAATTAAACAACAAGTTTTCAAAGAATTATATTAATAATTTTTTTATTATGATAGAAGTATATATGACAATTATGGGTGAAACAAAATATTGGCCGAATGCTCGCCACGGCTTCTATCCGATGGTCCATATTTCAATGACTCTGAGACATAATTGAGGTTCAATGTCGTTAATGTGACGAATTATCTCATCCTTTAGCATTTAAATATCCTCAAAGAAAGAAGTTCAACGGTATTAAATCACATGATCGTGGCGGCCAATTAACATCTCCAGGACGTGGGATAATACGGCCATTGAATTGCTCGCGCAAAAGAGCCATTGTTTCATTGGATGTGTTGCAA
Organism: Eustalomyia histrio; assembly: GCA_949748255.1. Taxonomy (NCBI): domain Eukaryota; kingdom Metazoa; phylum Arthropoda; class Insecta; order Diptera; family Anthomyiidae; genus Eustalomyia; species Eustalomyia histrio. Next base: position 105,130,405 of record OX456524.1, on the reverse strand, counting down.
GTGGCACCATCCTGTTGGACCACATATCGTCCAGGTCCATATTCTCAATTTCTGGCCACAAAAGATCCGTTATAATCTCTCGATGAAGAACACCGACGACGAGTCGAGGTTGAAGGTTCTTCTGTCACACTATCGCACAGTATGTTTCTAAGCATATTTATTTTACTTAAAACTTGATTTAAAACAATATATATATCTTTTAAAAACAAATAATTTAATTAAACATTTTTTTATCACAAAGACAGAAATAAGAGACAAATAAAAGTAATAGCTCTCTAACGATGCTTAATTGTAAGTTTAAATTTTTAAATAAATTTTTTAAACAAAAAAGCAAGTTTATTATTATATTGAAAATAAAAAAAATTAATAAAAATGCAAGTTCCAGAAACAGTCCATCAACCAAAATTGTTGAAAATCTACCCAACCTAGCAAAACCACACATTACCAAATAATGGGTAAAGTAATGTATAGCCATAAGGGCTGATGGATTATTTTACACCATACTTCATTGATAAATTTTACAGGCGATGAGCCTCAAAGTAATGTATATACCCATTACTTTAAGGGTGATAATGTAAGGGGTTACTTATATGGCTACGAGAATGGAAAAAGTAATGTGTCTAAAAATAATTTTATAAATAAACCAGAGCTGCCATAAAACACTATACAATAAATAATTCTTAAAAATATTGTATTGTTTTTGCGAAATTTACAAAGTTTGACAGAACTGTCGCTGTCACTTTAATTTTCTGGTTTGGGCTTTAAAGTTAAAGAGGTTTTCTATTAATAAAGCTCAGAAATCCTCGTAGTTTATAAAACTTTTGAATACACATATTCCTGTCAGGTTCTTAGCCAGAAAAGTGTAACGATTTCTTTTTTTGGGTTCTAATTAAGCTTTTCTACTCTTTAAAAATTTTTTGACAAATCAACTTTTTTCAGTTCTTAAAAATTTTGTTATTTCCAATTGAAAACTGTAATATGTTGTTTTAACGCTGAGGCCAAACAAATACTGAATTATAACTGTACATGAAATCTTAATATAAATAAATAAAAAACAGCAACGTCATAGTGCTTTTTGAAAAAATTCTTAGACACGTGTTTGATTTATTGGAACAAAATATGCATTTTAAAATGTTTTGTTTAACATCTGCCTATTCTGGAGGCTTTAGCATAATAATTTTTGAGAGTGAATGATTATTTCTTAGAATCAGTGCCCAGGTTTTGTAAGACGATTATCTTTTATCGTCCACTTTCGTAATTAAATATCTACCATATTATATGAAAATTGTAAACTGTTGTTACAAATTTGGTAACCGACAGTAATTTTTAATCTTATGGGTTAACAGTTTGGTAGGTAGTGGACAAAAAACGTCGCTCGCCATATAGAATCTGGGCACTAGATCAATAATTTAACAGGCAAATTTTCTGTTTCTAAGGACGACTTGTTGAACAACTTCTTGCCCTATATAATCTGTTTTTTTGTCGGTTTTAACACCGATAATTTTTTTGTTTAAAATTATTCCAAAAGAAACCAGATATTCCTAGAACCACTTCTGGAGCTAGTCTAGTTAGTTATATTGTATCTTATCATTAAAGTTTGGGTAAACGGGTTCTGGATCTATGGAATTTGTCCTAACATAATATGTCGTAGAATAAATTTGTTTGGGAACCGATTTCAAAAGAATTTTATTGGCAGAATTTCTAGAGTTTAAATATTAATTTCCTGTTAGACATCGAAAAAAAATGCAACCCTGCCTTGAAATACATGCAAATATAATGTACATGATTTAGAATTTTTTTAAGGAAATAGAACAAAAAATAAAAATTGTCTATTGTATTTCCTAAAGGCTACACAGCACTTGCTTTGAGTTGGTTGGTTAAAAATATTAAAAATTTGTATTAAAAATTAAGTGATTTGTTTGGTTAAAATAAATTTAATTGTGTTTATTTATATACTACTAAAAAAACGTAACATGCGTCACGTAGCGTGCGTCACAAAGGGTTCACGGTTTTTGCTTAAAAACTATAAAAATTTTTGGTTATTTTAGAATTCTCTTATATTCATCTTTCTTTTAGCAATTAAATTTTGTGCGCTTTATTATGCAAATTCGCTAAAAATTACTAAAACATACTTCAACTTTCAAAGTTACTTCCATTTTTTGTAACGTGCGTCACAAAACTTTGTGATTAATTATTTCACAACAAATACCCGTTAAAAAATTATGTTTTATGTTATCCCATTTAAAGGTACACTTAAATCCCACTAAACACAACACTAAAAAAATGAACTAGAATTTAGAAAAATTAACTTATTTAGAGAAAAAATTGAAATGAAAACGGCGCAAAAGACACTTTTTACCAATATTTAATAAAATTTTCCTTGAAATTAAGAAACAAATTTTACTTAAAATTTGGTGAAAATTTCTAAATTATAGAAAAATTTAATATGTATGTAGAATTTTACGCATAACAAACACATCCATGTGTTAAAATTCTTTTCTTTCATCTCCACCTTTTATACACAAGCAACACACATACAAAGATTTGTCATTTAAATAAAAACTAAACAAATCTCTAATGAACGAAGACTTTTATATATGTAACTCTATTGACGATGATTTTGTGTGAGCTTCAATAGCTCAGTTGTCACAAATACTTTTTTTTCTCTAAGGCCACGGGTTCGAATCCCGGTCAATTCACTTTTTTTTGTACATTTTTTTTATTTTTTTCTTTAAGACTTTTTTTTTTGTTTATTTTTGGTTTTTTTTAACATTTAATAATTAATTTATATAAAATTTTATATCAATAATTAAATAATCCATAAATAGGCTAAAAACATCAACATTTTTATAAAAACCCTCTGATACAAACAAAATACAAACGTTTTTATACCCTTTACCACAGGTGGAAGGGTCGCGGATTCGAATCCGGTCAATTCACTTTTTTTTTGTACATTTTTTTTATTTTCTAAGATTTTTTTTTGTTTATTTTTTGTTTTTTTTTAACATTTAATAATTAATTTAAATAAAATTTTATATTAATAATTAAATAATCCATAAATAGGCTAAAAACATCAACATTTTTATAAAAACCCTCTGATACAAACAAAATACAAACGGTTTTATTTCTATTTTTTGCTCCGATTTAAAAGAACTTATAAAAAGATTTTTAAACCATTTTATTTCTCATATATTAAGAAAATTTTATACATAATTTACCTTTGAGTGCAACTATTTTAGGTCATAACTTATAATAATTTATACACAAACAACAAACACTATTCTAGAGCTGTAATATGACCTACGGATACGTCTTATATAGCAAAAGATCGAAAATCTTTAGTATAACATATTTGCTGAAAAACTCGGAAATATCGGTTCAGATACAAAGTTATGCCCAAAACATAAATTTTTTTTAAATACCTATTTTATGGAACCATAAATCTTCCCGAGTCCAAGTTTTATCACCAAACTAAATGGTTAATTTCCTCTTAAAGGCGTCCTTATATAAATCTGTCCATTCCATATATGTCCATATATAAGCTTTAGTTTTTTTCCCAACCATGGTGAAGGGTATATAAGATTCGGCATAGCCGAATTTAGCCGCTCTTACTTGTTTTTTTACTAAAAACTAAGACTTAACTCCCTAAAAATAAGAAAATATTTTCTAACAACAAGTTAAATAGCACTTCTTTTAAGTGAAAATCATCCTTATCCTGCTTTTATGGTAAAGATAATATATTTACCATATATTTTAAAGTACTTTACACTCATTGAGTAGGTATTTTCCCACTTTCGGAGGACTTACGCTTTGTGAGGACACTGATCTTAACAAGATTTTTGCTATACAATTTTGTCTTAAAACTAAATTGAATTATACTAAACTCATATATTTAAAATAAAAATTAAATTTCATTAGCAAAAAGGTAAACAAATTAAAAAAATCTATTGCAGGATATCCTGAAACGGTTTAAATTATGACAAAGTCAGATCCTTTTCGTAGTTAATTTACGGTTCTGCTTGTGAGAACTACAAAAAGGGACGCCTAAGTGACACACGGCATCTATGGCTAAGGAACACTGGGGGTCCTTTGTCTTCTTAAATTAACTAATTTAAGGAAATTGTTGCAAAAACAAAAAATATCCCAGTTACATTTCTTGTCATTATTGGGATTCTTGTCATTAATGGGATTTTTAGCTTAAACTTTATTTGACATATACAAATTTAAACTTTTTTATCATTAAGTGAAAAAAATAGTTCGATAAGTATAAAGTTTAATAAGCGCTACGTCAATAATAGGAAAACCATTATGCCGTAATGTATAAAATGTGCTTGCGATATTTTGTATTGTAGTCAACAAACAAATTTATTACATAAAAGCGCAAATTCGAAATTTTTTATCCTTTGCTAACAAAATTTTAAAATATATTTTAAGCTACTTTAAGTTCAATATTTAAGTGAGTGATTTTTGGCTCACGCTCACGCACGACTACAAACCAAAAATTACAATCATGCACGATAGTTTTTTTAAATGGTTACTTTGATTTCTTTTATTTAATAATATTTTTTCTTAAAAATAAGGAAAACTAACTGGTTTGATTGATTGTTTTTTGGAATAGAATATTAAAAATAATTTAAACGTTTTCCAACAAAAAAAAAATCCTTTACCAAATTTCATTATTTGTTAAAAACTAGAAAACTTTAACTTAAAAACAAATATATTTTATTAAAATTTTTAAAATTAATCTATACTAAGTTGCATGAAAATTTTCCTTAGAAATAGTTCATCAATTTCTAAAATCAAGTAAATTTTTATTATTACATAGGAAACAATTAATTTATTTTTGTTTTTAATTGTCTGAACTAATTTTTAGAAAATAATTCTTCAAAATTAGAAAGTGGTATACTTAAAAACTGAATTTGGAAATGGCTTTCTAAAATTTAGTTATTATTACTACTCGCGAACAAAAAATGAACACACATTGAGTTCAAGTACTTTCTCGATTTAAGTTAGACAAATTTTTTGAACTAAATGGGAGTAAATTATGTCCTTAATTTTTTTTTAACGAAACTTAATTTTATTAAATTTGAGTATGCAATTTTCTTAAACTAAGATATTTTTTCTTAAAATTAATAAATTTTTATTTAATTTACTTGTTTTTTTTTTCTACAAATCAAGGAATATTACTTAGGAAAAATATGAACTATTTTTTAAACTTAGGAATTTTTATTCTTTTTAAGAAAATTTTTCTAAGTTTTAATAAAATTTTGCTTAAATTGAGGACAATTTATAAACTATTTTGATGAAAATTTTTGATTACATTTTAGTTCATGTCTTTTTTCGAGTGTATGTTTAAGTTCAAGGTATCTCATTTGAAAGGCCAAGACAATTCTATATTTTATTCCGAAAATGCGTACGAATATAGCGTTCGTCACGCAGGATTTTCCCATATTTTTAAAATTTTAAATAAATATTTTTTGAGTTTTAGTACATATTTTATATATATATATAAAACACGATAAACGCATAAACTTCCTTGCTCTAGCGATAACATTGCGGTTATAATTTTTTTTAACAAGTACAGGATTACACGTTTAATTTTTAATTATACAATATTTACATATTGTATTAGAAACTTTTTAAAAGTTCTAGCTTATTATTGCGTTTTTGCTTTTAATCCTTTCACATTGTAACTAAAATGTGGGTCATAATAATGCGATGTCCTTGTCGTGTGTCACGTTGTTTGTATGTATGTACATTAAATGTGTATGTATGCATGCATGCGTTTGTGTGTGTATGTTAAAATGAAAACACGCACAATATTGTTAAAATTTTCACAATCACCCGTAAGAGCCATAAAAAGAAAACACTTTGTTACAGAGGTGTTAAAATTGTTCCAATTTAAATTTACAATATAACAAGCAATTATTAGATAATTAAACAACTCAAGCTTTATTGAGCTTACAACAAAATAAACATTTTTCATGCAATAAAATATTTTTATATTGGGCGACAATTTTTAAAAAAATAAATCTTAAATTTTTGTATAAATGCCAATTACACAGTATAGCAAAAAAGAAAAATACTGGGATCTGACAATGAATTCTGGTTTTGAAAGATCACATCGGAATTTTATTACGAACAGGCCCAAGGGGGAAACTTTAAGCCACCCTGAAATAAAATTAGCCTCCTCTACCAGAATCCACTGTCAGAACACTGTTAATTTGGAAAAAGTTTGAAATTGTTGTACAGTGTTATAAGCAATAAAATTAAGATCAAAGTAACTTTTACTCCTGAATTGTGTAACCAAAATGTAATTAGAATTTTTTAATTTCAATGTTATTTAAATGAAAAATTCAAATTTAATTTGGGATACATATATTCAATTTCATCATTATTCCCTGCATTATACTCAGGGAAATATACTCTGCTGTACTGAGGGAAAAAGCTTTACTTTATTTATGAAACACTTTATAAATATGATGACAAACTTTATGGATTTTCATCCAATGTAACACTTCATAAATATAATGAAGCCATTTCATAAAAATTATGAATAATATTAAGTAAGATTTATGAAATTCTTCTTCAAAAAACCACACGCAAAGAAAAAACCTGGTTGGGGCAATCATATTCGAAGAGCATCGTATATTTTTGGGTATATGGTTGTGCCAACCATAGTCATACTATAATATGGTTATCATATTATGATGATAAAATAAATATGTTCCCTACAGTTATATTATGATCCAAAAATTACCATATTATTGTCCTAAATAAACATGTTATATTTAATTTATCATAATATAATCGCACGTAATCATAGTATGCTCATAATTGTATTATATTATGGTCCTTCATAACTATATTATGATTCCTGGATTATCATTATATGATCCATAATCTAAGAAAATGTCTTAAAGGAAAAGTTATTAGAAACTATGAAAAAGCTCTTTAAATTTAAGAAATTTATTTTAAGGACTTTTTGAAGAAAAGTTAAGAACTTTTCTTTTAAGAAAACTTTAATTCTTTTTTAATAAAAAAAAAATCTTAGACATTTTTAAGATTTTTTTTAGAAAGTTTTTAGGAATTCTTCTTTAAGAAAAAGTCTTTGGAATCTAAGAATATTTCTACTAGAAAAAGTCCTCAGAAGCTAAGTATTTTTCATGATGAAAAGTCTTCAGAATCGATGAATTTTTCTTTCAAAGAAAGGCCTTAGAATCGAAGTTTGTTTGGAATATATGAACTTTTATCTAAGAAACAGTTTTGAGGATTTTAGTTTAAGGAAAAGTCCATAGAATCTAAAAATGTTTTTATCAGCTAAATTTATAAATATCTATTATTTTGTGTATGAAACCTTTTCGTAGAAAAAAAAAAAATCATGGGTTCTACGCTTTTTCTTATAAAAAATATTTTATTAATATTTTGAGAACTTTTTACAAGAAATGAATTAATAAACACATTTCTTTAAAATTTTTTTATAAAGCTACAAAGAAAATTAACTGGATTTTAATGGGTCAATTGATGAAATGTTTTATGACATGTGAAAGGTATTTTCTACCCATCTGATATGTAAAATATGTGATTGTTTTTTTAATACATTTTATAGTAAAAACAAACTGACTGAATTGATAAAATTTTTGTTACCACGGTATGGTTACAGCCAATCATGATATAAAATAGAAGGTGCCAATCATAAAATAATAAAATATTTGCTAAATAATGATGGTGGCGACCATGTTGATGGTTAGAAAACCAATTACTTGGTTGTGACAAAAATACCCGATTGCAGCAAGCACAATATAGTAGCAGTGATCATATTGCAACCATGGTTTTTTCTCTGCGTGCATCATCTGATTTTCTCTCGCTATAACTTTTGTTTAAAGTGAAAACTTCTTAGGTTCTTAACTGATTATGTTTATTTGCACTTATAAATTTCGTTTTAATAAATTGTAAAAAATGGTGTACGGCAAATGGCAACGGTCGGCGTTGATGCGAATTTGGGCACTCCAAGGTGCGAGGTATGTTCGAGTTCACCAACTACTTCAAATATCCCCTGAGGGACAAGTCTGGGACAGTCGAATCGGGAGATCTGACTGGCTAAGACGAATTACATGCGCTGTGAATATATTCTTCAAAATAGGTGTCGCGTCCAGTATGGTAAGCGGACACGTCCTGTTGGAACCACATGTCCTCCAAATACAGATCGTCAACTTCCGGAAAGAAAGTTCAACGAGCATGGCTCTATAGCGGTCTCCGTTCACCATAGTAACATTACCGTCGAAAAAAATAAGGTACAATTACCATTTCCGAACGTAACTGCACACACACACACACACAACCACAACACATGATAACTTTGAGAAGGTGTAATGGTGCTTCATGAATTATGCGTGGATTTTCCGTCTCCCAGAAGCTAGAATTTTGCCGCCACTTATGATCAATTTTGATGGAAAATTATTAACTTCGTCGTTGAGTTCTAAAAACTTACGGGTTAGTTGTATAGCGATTTATTGTTACTCAATATAAATTTCGCACGTGTCTAACATACTTGACGAATGTCAAAACCAAACTTACATAACATGTCATTTGCAAAAATGGCAGAATTTTCCAATAGGATGGTACTTATTGTCCCACCTTGTATTTGTGAAGAAGTTTCTTCATATTTAAATTCTAAGTGAGTACAAATATAAGATATTTTTGAAGTTTAATTTTAATTTAAATTATTAAGTTGTTCAGTTTTTAATTGTATTCTTTTAAGATTACATTGTTTCTCACAAAGTCTTCTTGTAAAATTTTAAATAGCTACATTTATTGAAGTCTTTTTACAAAATAAATGTCCTTCTAGAATATTGCATATTAAAATGTTTATTTTGGATATTAGAAACTATTGAGCTGAAATAATTTGCTTGACTTGCTTAAAGGTTTTTTTTAAATGTTGTTCTTGATGTTGTTTATACATACCATTATTATCAATTTCTAAAATATCATGCAGTGCAGAATGATTTATATCCTCAAAACTTTTATCAACCTTGTGTTTCGACAGGGAAGTTGATGATAGATTGAATGTCTCTGCATCACAAAACCTATGTGTGGCTGAAGGCATATTGTCATTTGAAATTGACAATATTGCTGATGATGATGTTGATGTTGATGATGACGACGCGGACAATGACAATGTTGTTGGTGCAGTTGGCGAAGTTAATGGTAAATTATTATTGTTAGTTGTCGAGGTTGTATTATGAGTTTGAAAGTTTTTTTCTTTCTGCTTTTCAACATAGCTTTGCAACTGTTTAATTAATTTTTGTTTTGTACCATTTGTCTTTAAGCCGTAACCACGACACAATACTTTTAATTCACTCACTTTCATTTGTGTTAAATTTATTTCTATTTGAAGATGAGATGTAAAAAGTAAATGCATTCTATATTTATAGATAGTTTTAATGTACATTAGGGTGGCATTTATTATTTTTGGATTTGCATTAAGTTTACTTTGAAGGCAGTAAAATTACCTCTTAAAGGACATACGTCTAAAAGAAAATTATTAAAGCAATGTTTTTATAAAATTTTAGCACATAAAAAAAAAAAATCAGAAAGCAAACAAGATGTTCCAGATTCAACTTATATAACCTATAATATTGGCAGACAAAGGATGAAAAAAGATTTTTGAAATTTCTTTTAATTGATATCTAAGGTTTGAGTACATAAAAAGCTAATATATAATTGTCATTATATTTTTTTGTCCAATACTCTCCTCAGAATCTCTAATCATCTTTCGGAATATTTAAAATATTTTTTAAAGACCTCTGATGCTTTAACAAAATGTGACAAAGCAGAAAGGACTTAACTATGACAAAACAAAAATGAAGTAATATTATTTGAGTCAGAGTATAACTAAAAATTTGTAATATAAATAGAAAATTTCTCTTTTTCAAATTTTAGTATCGTCATTGTGCCTGTTGGGAAATCAACTTACTCTCGTGTTTGATTGCTAAGAAGACAAACATGTATAGGGTTTTTGTTTAGCCCATTTGGCGCCGCTGTACTCAATTGAGTAGACCTTGATTTTTAAGATTTTATCCGACACTATTCGTCCTATAATTTGTGTAAAATAATTTGCTGAGAGCCAACTAAATTTAGAAATTTGTAATCTAATAATGATATTATTGTTTATATTCACATAGTTTGACGAAAATTAATAAAAAATAAATATTGCCAACAAATTTTTAAAATTTTTAATAAAAATTATAATATTGTATAATTAGTGTTCATTATTTATTCCGTCACTAATTAAACCTGTTTAAATAAGTTCTACAACAACGAATTGCAAAACGGTTTGTGTGGAAGATCCGTTTTCCACTTTTTGCTCCTTGACAATTTACAAGGATATTTTACTCTATCCCCATCGCATAAAAATAAATATTTATTGAATTTTCTCTGTCAGATTTCATTTGACCGTTAATGGGTTAAGCTCTGCCTTCTTCTATAAGCTCAAGCTTGTCTTAAACTTCGGGTTCTTAAAACAGATCTTTTGCTGGATCGATATACATGTATCAGCCTAGCTAAAAATGGTTAACTTGCTTTGTTTTTGAAAATAAATATACGGAGGTTGAAAGCTTGTTATGAATTAACAGAAATAACATCTTATAGCAAATTTACATTATGCTCGAAATCAGCATACAAGTGAATTTCGACAGATTTCGATGGAAATCCAATAATTATTTCGGATTTCAATAAGATTTACAAACTGAAATCCAATTTAAAGTTAAATTTTTCTGAAATAAAAACGTAATTCAATAAATTTTGGACACTTTTGAGATATTAACAGTGTTAAATATCAGTGTGGAATTTACTCCGTCGAATACAACTCTGAATTTGCCGAGAAATTGAAATTGCAATTTTGACAATTGTTTGAGGTGTAATAAAAGCGCAAAAACTTAAAAATGTTACATTTATATTAAAAAATACAAAAAGTAATAATTTAATTAAATTTAATTGGTTTTTCATTTTTTAACTTTGTAATTTATATTTTTTGGAATTTTTCTTTATAAATATTTTCATTGGAACCCTTTGCCGAAATGCGTCTGAAATAGTGTTTTTGGCGTAGTAACATATAAGTGTGGGTACTCAAATGGAAGGAAATTTCCTCAGGATCTCATGATCCATGAAATGTGGCTACCTCTAGATTCAGTTAAGATCGGGACCCTAAAGACATCTCAAATAGATCTAGAGGGAGCCAATGCTAATGTTTGTAACTACGGCAATTATCGGACTTAGGCTCCTCTTATAGTGTATTAATATACTAACAATCACTTCCTGATTAGGTTTAATGATCTCCGTACCTGGGTCCCTGTAAATATTATAATAAAACTACAGGACGCAAATTAAATGATATTTGGATGAACTTTGGTACATAAATTTTCATTAGCCCAAGGACATTTCCAAATTGAATTTCGGTTAATATTCAGATTCTACTGAATTGAGCTTAAATGGAATTTAGACACAAAAACACGTAGATATTGAATTGCGAATATTATATAAAACTATAAACCATGCCTACAAATTTGGAGAAAATCGGACCATATTTGGACCTACTGAATAGGAAGTTCCTAACTGAAATTGGCTTATATAGTATTTAAACATATAAAACCGTAAAAATCTGATTGGAGTTTGTGTTGTGATTGTTATATGGGATTATAAGCCATGGCTCCAAATTTAAGGCAAAATCGGACCATTTTGCTTAAATAAACATTTTGAACAGTTTCGCTCTTTATTTTTCGAGATGCTTATAAAAAAGGATCAGGACCCTTAACAATAAACCACCTTCCCGATATTTGCTTAAATGCACTTTTTAGGTCGTTTGAATACATAGTCGCCATGTCCAATTTTAATGTTGGTATCAGTTAACCATAACTTCAGAACCCGTCTAACGATTTTCTGGTATTCAAAAAAATATATGACCCACTGGCCTCGGTTATATTAAAAAATAATTGAATTGTGGTTTCAATCGTCGTACAGACAAATATCGTATCATATACAACGCGTTTTAGTGTAGGCCGAGAATAAGAGCGTGAAGTTTTTTCCATACAATTTGAGATAGAAGATATAATTTATTTTATTATTTCAGGGTTCTTCTGATTCTCTTATTTTCATACTCACAATTGTTTTCTCATACTCTCACCATTGTTACTAACCTTTTTGCTCTCTCGATGCCTCTCCTAACTATTCGTTATTTTAATGTATAAATTTAAATATCAAAAATATATTTTCTATTTATAGAATTAGCTAAAAAACGTATACAGAATCACGTTAGGGAAAAATGGGACCACTTTATAAATATGACCGACGGATATTATTTGCTAATATGTTTATCATAGAAGTAAGGCTAGTCCCCGCTTCAGTTTAAACGCCCCGGTAGGCTAGTTGGTAGCGTGCTAGCTTATCAGTGCTGGGGTCATGGGTTCGATTCTGTTTTCGCTCAACGAGGCGATAGCCTTCGTTGCTAGTATTCGGTTAGGGTATTAAGATATAATTTGTAATTATGACCCGGTAGGCTAGTTGATAGCGTGCTAGCTTATCAATGTTGGGGTTGTCGATTCGATTCCTATCAGAGGATTTGATATGATTACTATAAATAAACAAATATTATGAAGCTGTTTCATAAGTAAGCAAAGTGATAACATGTTTCTTCATATCCATGAAAGCTTTCTTAAACATGTTGAATAATTTTTAAATTTTTATTGAGATTTATGTTTCTTCTTTATTATGAAGAGTCATCAGTATTTGCGTAAACGTTTCTTCATATTTATGCAAAGGTTTTATCATATTTATATAGAAGTTTCTTCATATTTATGAAGAAGTTTCATCGATATGATGAAGTTTTTTTAATTTGTCTTCTCTTAAAATTATTAAAGAAAATAAAAATGCAAACTTCATGAGAATAACAAGCAGCAGTATTTTACAACCAAAATAAATAATTTGTAAAAGTGTTTTTATAAAATTATTTTTTGAGATTTTTTTTGATATAAAGATCTATTAAACATTTTCATAAATTTGTGTGGAACACTTCATCAATATGATGAAGAATTGATGACAACCAATTTATGAAACAGCTTCATCAGTCCCTGAGTGTACGTTGTTTAATAAAGTACCTTAGTTTTGTGTTAAAAAAGGAGAAACGGAAGAGGCATAAAACCACCACCGCTGTCTGTAGTTATTTTAAGAGCATTTTTCCTTACAGCAGTAGCCTACAGCCTTGCCGCTCTTATTATGAGCCATCACAAATAAAGATTAAGATTTGTAACCATACTTCGATGAGTTACTGACTTTTGCAAACAGTGTGTGGAGGATATTTAACAAAAGGTGGTTTTAAACTTCTTTCTTTTAATAAAGATCTTCAAAAATCCAATGTTAACAAAATAACTGCCACCCTAATTTACTTATATGGTATGACGGTGAGATTGTTAAGTGAAACTAATTTAAAAAAAAAAAATAAAGACGAATATTGGGAGGTTTAAGTTCAATGAATATAAAACAATTTGTCATGCATTTGTATGATACTCGTGAATACCTGTTAAATTAATTTCATTTAAAATGAACAGGTTTTCATTCTCGATTTCGGTATTCTTTTTATCTTTAACAGGGTTTTTAGTTTTTTTGCCAGCATTAGAAGTAGTAGAAGAAGAAGCCATTTTTATGGTTTGACAAGTAGCGGCAGTGGAGGAAGTAGTGGTAGTAGTGTTGCCTTGAAAACAAAAGAATGAGAAAAATGAATTTTAAACAAAAAATAAAAGAAAAATAAAGTAAAATTTTGTATATTATAAAGAAAAACTACTTTTAAAAAGAAAAATCAAAGAAATAACACAAAAACCGTTAATAATATGAACAAGTTTTATTAAAGGAAACTAAATAGAACAAAAAACGGCATTTAAAAAAGACATACAAACACAATTTAAATGAATAAAAAGGTGTTGTCAACAATAAAAACCCAACTTAAAATTAGTATATATATGTATGTGTATGTGTGTGTGACAAAGGACATATTGTGTACATAAATGTGCCATAAGATTTAATTTGTAGATGAATGTGCAAATAATGACATAATTTTTAGTATACATTTCATAAAAATTTTATTTCACAAAAAGTTTAAATTTTTTATTAGAACTTAAAACAATTATACTAGTAGTAACAAACATTTTTACATTTAGCGTCTGCAGCAAACATTTTTAACTCACCGTGGCATTTTGTGTTGGTAGTGAGTGTGTCTTTGTAAATAATTGGTTTCACTATCATAATTTTAATTACGATATAAGGCCTTTAAAGTTCAAGTGAAATTTTTACTCGACATAAACAACATACTATGCTGTAATACTTTTATATATTAGAGAGCTAATATTAACCATTAAACTTGCGTTCAAATTTTAAGTAATGCATTACATTTGAAATTTCATGAAATCATAATAATTCGACTTTGATTGATGATCAAATGAAAATAAATAATGAAAGAAGAAGAATAATAAGAAAAGAACATTTCCATTCTAAACATCCACTCACAAATGTAAACCCAGTTACATGCGTAATGTATGTGTATATATGTATGTGGGTACTCAGCTAGCTATTGTTTGAATGTATTTGTAAGCAAGGATGTGTTATAAATTTCAATTTGAAAAATAATTTTTTGCTAAATTACGCTTTAGCAAACAGTTTATTCTGTAGGTGCTTTAATAAACTTTGCAAAAAAAAACATGTTTTAAATAGCAGCGATTCACTATCTTCGGTAAAAAAAATATATTGAATAAAACCCATCAAAAACACACCTTACCAAATAATGAGTCTAGTAATCTAAACTCCAAGGTTTTCACGTGTTACTCTTTGTATTATAATTCTAACTTTTTTATATGGGATGTACCAAAAGGTAAGGTGTTCTGCTTACGTGCAAGCTTACGAAAAAATTAAGAATAATGGGTTACGCGTATGCATATTAATAGTTGGTAACTAATAACCAATTATTATTTATTTTTCTGTAAGAAATTCAGTAATGCATTATTTTTTAACTCCTGGTAACCAATTCTAAATTAACTTTGAGTAACCGGCAAGGTAATGCAATGCGAATTGGTTCACTTTATTTATTACAGGGTACTGATACAATTTGGACATACATATGTATCCCATGGATCGTTAAAGGCCAAAAGAGGCAGTTTTTGCTCAGTTTTAAACATTTTTTATTCGCATTTTTATAGATTTCTTCTCCTGATTCCAAACTTGGTTCCCAAAATTTTCAATTTCTTTACAATTTTCCAAAATTTTATAAAAAGGATATTTCGGAACTACAGTTAAAACTCGATTTTTCCCCAAGATGTTTTAATTTTTTTTGTCATATTCGTGATCTGAATAGCAAAATATAAGATGTGTCATAACACAAATAAGTTAAAATAAATAAGTCTAAAATAATTTGCAGGCTTTTTCCTCATGATAATATCTTTTAATTCATAAATTAATAAAATAAAAATTAATAAAGTTATTGAAACAAGTAACAATGACTTATTATTATTTGTATTAAAATATTAGAAAAGGTAAGCCATTACAGGTAACTTATTATTATTTAATTCAAAATCATAAAATAAGATACATATTATAGGTAATACATTATTTTTATTTTGAAAATAATTCTGAATGTAAGGAGTACTCATTACAAAGTAATGTGCAAAGTAATGATATGTCATTACCATGTTTTTGCTGGAAATGTTTAATTCATTAACACAAAGGCTAATTTTTATGTCAGGACTTTAAGTTCTACTGTGATTATCGAGTTAACAAATTAAAATATATTAAAAAGCTTATTAGCTTGCAATTCGGAAAATGAGTGTAAACCCGAATATATATTTTAATTTATTAATGAAATATTTAAAATGAGTGCAGCAAACGATTAACAAGAAAATTTCACAGTGCACTATCGGCGAGAACCTTAGTTTTTTTTACCAAAATAAAATTTCAGATGAAACGAAAATCTTAATTTATTTTTAAAATCTAGACACTTAAAGCATTTAAGCAACAGAAATATTTTGTTATTGCAGCCGACTATATTATTAAATATAAAATAAATTAAAAATATATTTGTTTTTAAATTCTGTCATATTTTGTTTCGAAAACAAATTATGTTTCATTTTAAAATCTTAAACAAAATAGTATGGTTTTCATCATAATTGACTGCTCATAAATAGATTTGATTGAAGAAAATAAAGAGCAGCGGAAAAGTAAAAGTTTATATTTTAGATGCAAGTGTCATATTTGTTAAAGACTTTGGGTCACTGAACATGAATATGAAAACAAAAAATTTAATATTCAAAATCGTAGATCCAATTTGGCGGTGAATATTTTGCATCAAATTATAAATGTTCACCATCATATTGGATCTGTTATTTTATATTTTTGGTTTTAAATTTGTGATCAGCAGTCCAAAGAATCGCTTAGAAACGCTTTATCTAAAATATTAGTTGTTCCAATCAATTTTAGTATAATGTCAAATTGTTTATCAACATTAGTGCAATCAACCATAAATTTCCACAGCTTTGATAATTAGAATAAAATATTAAGATTAGCAACCGAAGTTTTTATAATTAAACAAATGAATAAAAAATTCATAAACATATTTGTATTCAAAATAAGACAACAACTTTATGTAAGTGTCTGTGGTGCAGTGGCTAGAGACACAGCCTGCTAGTCTTAGGAATCTGAGTTCAAACACATAAAAAAGGTAATTTTTAAAATAAATTTTGTGAAACGCGTCTCTATTAGTAGAATATCTATTTAAAGAATGTCTATTTATAGAATATTATAATCTATAAATAGAAAAGCAATTAATTAATACAATAAAAATTCGGAATTTGTAAATAAAATTCAGTAATTACGACAGCATTAAAAATTAATAAAAGTGATAGTACCTGGAACTACAAAAATTCGTTTGGCAAAAATTTCGGTTGCAACTACAAATCTGTTTTCTGTGTGCAGTCCCCATATTTGCTTATACAACAACATTTTTAATTGGAGGAGTTTGGTAGTGTTGGGGTGTAATGATTCTGGGAATAATATTTTAAATAATAAATATCAGCAATAATAAATATCAACAATAATAAATAAAACAATAAATAAATAAATACTATATTTGTTTACTATAATTCCGAAGGTATTAAGTTACTCATATGTGTTTTTATCTTCATGAAAATTAAACAAAAATTTAATTCACCTCGGTTTCCAAAAGTTCAGGTAGAAAGTTTAATATAATTTTAGATGCCAGCAGGTAATTTATATTTTCAAGAGCAAAGCCATCCGACAATGATGTTTTATGCAACACAACCCGTAAAGGTATATACGGTATATACCCAGCAAAAACAGGGTTTCAACTACATACCAGCCTATTTACTGGCTCAATTACTTTTGTTCGCGACGTAAAAAAATGGTGGTCATTATCTTCTCACTTACAAAAAACAAAAAGAAAAAAACGCTCAGATTCTGAGACAATTTTCCTTAATTTTTTCCTTAGATTTTGCAGTATTTTTTATTTTTACAAAATCTATAAATTTTTATTTTTTTGCTTGTGAAACCATCTCATTAAAAGATTTCCTTTAGAAAACACCTTACAATCTGGAGCTATTTCCTAAAGAGAAACCCATCGATTCTGATTATATTCCCAGATTCTAAGGAAATTTCCGTAAAAAAACCCTAAAATTTATCGTAGACTGAAGCCTTAAGATTCTGAGAAACTTTCTACAGACAAATACTTCCAAATTTGGATATTCCTTTGAGGACTTTTCCTGTAGAAAAGCTCTTAGACTCTAGGGATTTTTTCCTTTATCAGATACTGAAGACTTTTTCTTTAGAAATATCCTCAGATTCTGAGGATTTGTTCGAATAGAAATACCTGAAGATTTCGAGAACTTCTTCTTATAGAAAGGCCCTTAAATTAGGAGGACTGTTTTATAAAGGATAAAACATCATAGGAAAACCCTCAGGTTATGAGAACTTTTTTCTAAAAACAACCTTTCAGATTCTTGAGACTTTCACCAATAAAACCCCCGGATTCAGTAGACTTTCTTTTATTGAAAATTCTTTATATTTTAAGGACTTTTTTCATTCTGATTAATTTTTCCTATACAAAAAAAAAAAACAAACATAAATTTTTGAGGACTTTGCCTATGGAAAAATCTCTATAATTAAAGGCTTTTCCTATGGAAATTTTCTTAGACTCTAAGGACTTTTTCCAATAGAAAAATACTCCGAATCAGAGGATAACAACTGTAGGATTAAAAGGAATATTTTCTATAGAAAAATCCTCGGAATCTTAAAGAAAACCCTTAAATTCATTAAGTTTTTTTATTAGAAAATGAGTCCTTAGAACCTTAAGATTTTTTGGTGAAAGTAGTTCTTAACATCAAAGGGTTTTTCTGTAAGAAAACATCTTAAAAATCTGAGCCTTTTTAAATGAATTCTAATTAAATTCGTTGGGGTATATCTAGAAATATCTGCAAAATATCGGTTGTCACATCGAATCTGCTCTCTGCACATAAAAAAGTTTCACAAAATTTTAAGTAATTAAAAATATTTGTCAAAATTCAAATTCAATTTCTAACAATTTATTGTTTGAAATGTTTGTAAATAGTTATTTTTAATATAAAAATTTTTTCAAAATAAAAATTTAAGTTACAAAAAAATATCAAAAAGTTTTTTGTATTTAAAAATTCCATTATTGGTGCCTTTTTAAAAAATATATTTTTTTTATTAACAAAAATGTTCTATGGACGTGTTCAATATTACAAACAGAATTTTGTAATTTTATTGTAAGTGTGTGTAGGAAGAATTTCCTGAGTGTTGCGCCACATTACATCAGAGAACAGAGAAAAATATAGGGTCCGCCATCTAACGTTTTTTTTCAACTAGTGCTTATTTCGTGAATGGTAACACTTAGCTCATGTCTGATTTGACAGATAATTAGTTTAATCCTTCCGTTGAACGAATATGGTTGTGTATACGCTTGAACAACGCTGGGAAATATTGCGACATTACTTTGAAAATCATGGTAATGTTGCAGAATGTCATCTTTTTAATGTCATCTTTTCAGATGAAGCTCATTTTGATCTTGGCGGGTATGTAAACAAGAAAAATTGTCGCCCTTGGGGCACAGAAAACCCGCACGCATACATTAAAAAGCCGATGCACCCAAAACGAATCACTGTTTGGTGCGGTTTTTGGTCCAGAGGCATAATTGGGAAAATGAGCAAGGAGTGGCCGTTACAGTCAATGGCGATCGTTATCGGGCCATGTTGAACGAATTTTTGTTTACAAAAATTGAAGAGGAGGATATTGGCAACATTTGGTTTCAACAGGACGGCGCTACGTGCCACACAGCCGAAGCTACACTCGATGTTTTGCGCCTTGTTTTTGAAGATCGCATTATCAGCCGCAAAGCTGATGTCGTTTGGCCACCTCGGAGCTGCGATTTGACACCGTTGGACTATTATTTGTGGGGTGCCGTCAAAAATAAATGTTACGCCGACAAGC
Source organism: Eustalomyia histrio (assembly GCA_949748255.1). Lineage (NCBI taxonomy): Eukaryota > Metazoa > Arthropoda > Insecta > Diptera > Anthomyiidae > Eustalomyia > Eustalomyia histrio. Next base: position 105,110,851 of record OX456524.1, on the reverse strand, counting down.
CAGAGACAATTAACGCTTTAAAGGACAATATTCGTGAAGCCATTGGTGAAATACAGGTGCACACAATCGATAATGTGCTTAAAAATTGGATCGATCGTGTAGGCTACTGCATGGCCAGCCAAGGCAGCGATTTGAATGAAATTATTTTCCATTATTAACCGGAAGGATTGTGCTTTCAAATAAAAAATTAGAGAAAATATTCAGTAGTTTTTTTATTATAGCATTTTCAAAAAAAAAAAGTTATTTGGCGGACCCTATTCATACGCTTGTAGTACGTCTTTTTACGTAATTTTAGCAAAAAAAAAAAATAAAATAAATAAATAAATGGCGGGGTAGCTTTTGAAATTTTTTTTTGTTCATTAGATTTTAATAAGCCCAGTTTTAAGCATTTTGGCTTATTTTAAAAGTATTTTTGACTTATTTTAAAACCTCTTCCATATATTTTAAGTGTTTATTTAACTAAAAATCTTTTAACTTAAAGCTGAGCCAGATACTTTGAAAAAAAAAAAAAAATGATGTCCACCATATCGGATACGCCATGTTGAATTTTAATTTCAAATTCCTAATAAGCAACCTTTCGAACAAAATCTAAGGATATCAAAAATATGATAAAACAAACTATAATCCGCTATTTTGAATTTTCTAAATTTGACTTCCTTTTTTGATTTCAGCAATCTCAAAACTTTCCTCATTAATAAATAATTATAAATCAAAACAGATTATTTCTCAAAAATTATATTCGCCATATTAAATCGGCTATTTTTAATAATAAAATTATTATTAGAGATTTCTTATCAGTGAACTCTTAAACCTCCGTTTCGAACAACTTTTAGCCCATGAATGTTTTTTCTTATTCAATGTTCATTACTTTTGTCGCCTCCATCACATTCATATTTCCTTGTAACTTCTGTTAACTGTGACAATTTTAGACCATAGTGTACGTTATTGAAATTTAAAATGCTTTCCGAAATATAAAAAAAAAAAAACAAAATGCACGAATTATCAGCCATTAAAAATATTATTTATGTATGTACAATAAATTTTTAATTGATCATAAAATCCATTTACCTACTACAGAAAATCAATATATTTTTAATGTAAAAGTTAAAAAATAAAATCTCTTAAAGCTGTACGAGCCAATATAAATTGGTTGAGAACCAATAAACATTATGTATTTAAAACTATAAAAAGTATGAAGGTGTTAATTACAAAATGTCAGCTATCTAGTATTAATACTCATACCCTTGAAACCGAAAAACTTTATTAAAAGTGCAATTTATCATGTAGATAATTTTTCTTAAAAAAAGTAATATGTAACAAATATATTATACAACAATTACCGTGATAAAGTGATAATAATTTACAATTTGCAACAGAATCAAAAGGAAAACAAAAATCGACATTGTAAAACAAATATATAATTTTTATAAGGGTGAACCAATATTTGTAGACACTTAAGAACAAATGTTTTCAACGTCCATTAACAAAACATTAACATCAATTGTCAGTCAATTATATAGAGAATTGATTGAAAAATGGCATAAAAAATACTTGTTGGACACAAGATTATTGAGACATTTTACCATAATACTAAGATGGCTTTTAAATATCTTAAGTGGTATTTAAGTTAGTGTAACCATTTTCAAGATATTTTTAAATTACTTTGTATAAACACTATAAGTAAATATGTCAAAGTCCTATTGACTTTAATTTATGGTTTAATTTTGTACTAACATACAATAATGGGAATGAAAACTTTCGGAAAATTTTACATTTTTTGCATATGTGTGTACTATTTACCCTTTTTAGACTGAAATGTGTGTGTAAATATTTGAACCCTAATTGCTATCAAAAAGTTGGACCGAGATTTGTTTTCTTTTATCTAGTGATGCAACTACATTAAAATACTACAAATAATTGTATATTTTTTCAAAAGTTTTTATCTCAAACAAAAAAAGTTACACTTGCACAATTTAGAATAAAAAAAAATATGAACAAAAAGTTGTTATATCAACACGACAACATCGTGATTAGTGTACATTAGAATGTCCTTAAATGACGATTTGTCTATTTGCACTCTACACTTACACTTTAGTTTTGTTCGAGTTGGTTCAAAAAGGAATAATTTGAATAAATTTTTTTATTTGGAAAATGTTAGCCCGAGCCGAATCGCAATCGAAAATGAAGTTTTATTATTTTTTTTTAAAAAATAGATTTGAAATTTTTAAAAATTGACTTTAGACCATTTAAACCTGGAACCGAGGTTGCTAAATTTAAATTTTTTATATACTCAGAACTATGAACTAAAATTACACTCCAAAAAAAAGACATGAAATAAAAATTTCTTTTAAAATTGTTTAAAAATTTTCCTCAATTTAAGTCAAATTTTATTAAAACTTAAAATGAATAAAAATTCCTATGTTTGGGTAAAAACGAAATAGTTTATATACTTAAAAATACATAGTTCATTTATTTTTTAAGTAATATTTCTTGATTTTAGGAAAAAAAAACAATTATATTAAATAAAAATTTATCAATTTATAAGAAAAACATCTTATTTTTAAGAAATTTACATACTAAAATATAATAAAACTAAGTTTAGCTCAAAAAAATAAAAAAAATTGATAACATAATTTACTCCCATTTAGTTCAAAAAATGTGTAACTTAAAATGAGAAATTACTTGAAAAAATTTGAACTAAATTTTAGAAAGCTATTTGTAAATTCAGGTTTTCAGTCTACCACTCTTTAATTTTTAAGAATTGTTTTCCATAAATTAGTTTAGGCAATTAAAAACAAAAAGTAATAATTTTTTTCCCATGTAATTATAAAAAATTTATTTGGTTTTAGAAACTGATGAAAGGGAAAATTTTCAAGCAACTTAGTTCAGATAAATTTTAATAAAATATTATTTTTTTTTAAAGTATAAGTTATGTAATTTTTGAGAAATAATAAGCTTAGGTATAAGATTTTTTCCTAAAATTTCTTCAGATAAATTAATATATAATAAATGTTTCTTAAATCAAGAAAAATTTAGTTTTATTTAACTTATTTCAATATTTAAAAAAAAAAAACAATAAATTAAAAACAAACTATTTAATTTTCCTAATTTTAAAGAAAAAATATAGTTAAAGGAAATCATGCGTGAGTTAAAAAAGGAAATCGTGCGTGAGTTAAAAATCGCTCAAGTGCCCATCTCTAATCTTAACAGTACTTTTGAACTTAAAGTAGCTGAAAATATATTATAAAACTTTGTTAGCAAAAGGTAAAAAATTTCGAATTTGCATTTTTTAATTTATGCAATAATTTTGTTTGCTGACTACAATACAAAATATCGCAAACACATTTTAAACATTACGGCTTAAAGGCTTTCCTGTAATTGACGTTGCTCCTATTAAACTTTATATTTATTGAAGGCACTAAAAATATTTTTTTTTTACTTAAGAATAAAAAAAGTAAAATCTGTATATGTAATTTAAAGTTTAAGCGAAAAATGCCATAAAATAAACTTATGTCACTTTTTGCCCTTTTCCAATAATAACAAGAAAGGAAAATGTGATATTTTGTATTTCTGCAACAATTTCCTCAAATTAGTTAATTTAAGAAGACAAAGGACCCCCAGTGTTCCTTAGCCACAGATTTCTTGTGTCACTAAGGGCGTCTCTTTTTGTAGTTCTCAAGGAGAACCATTACTTAACTTCGAAAAGAAACTGACTTTGTCACAATTTATCACGTTTAAGGATATCCTGCAGTAAATTTTTTTAATTTGTTTACCTTTTAGCTAATGAAATTTAATTTGTATTTTATATACATAAGTTTAGTATAATTCAATTCAATTTAAAGACAAAAATGTATAGCAAAATGCTTGTTAAAAGTAGTGTCCTCCTTTATCATAAAAATAGTTTCATATTTATTAGAACATTTTTATTAAATTCAAGGATAATTTTCACTTAAAAGAAGTGCTATTAAACTTGATGTTAGAAAATATTTTTTTATTATAAGAGAGTTAAGTCCTATTTTTTAGTAAAAAAAATATGTAATCAACTTAAATAAAACAAAACTTTTCTTAAAACCAAGAAAACATTTTTTTACTAAGAGTAAAATTTAAGATGCTATATGAACTAATTAGGAGCAGTTTTTACTGTTTTCAAATAAAAATTTAGTTGTCGGTAGTAAAATTTTTCTATAATTTAAAAATTTTTACCAAATTTTAACTAAAATTTGTTTCTTAATTTCAAGGAAAAATTTATTAAATATGGTTAAAAAATGTCAATGGCCCAGTTTTCATTTCAATTTTCCCCTTAAATAAATTAACTTTTTAAATTCTAGTTCTTTTTTACTAAAATAAAATCCTAAAAATCCTTAAATTCCTTAAAATCAATAAAAAATATTTCAAATAATGAAAATTTGTTTAATAAAAATTCTCATTAACTAAAAAACAGTGAGGCAATTTCCTTAATTTTTCTTTCTTGATTTGGGTTACTGATCTTTAAAAACGTTAGTAAAAAAACATAACTTTTTAGAATTTATAAACTAAAAAATAAGGAAATTTAAAATTGTATGAAAACTGTATAATTCAAACATTCAAAAAGCCACTATGTTAAAGTTTTAAATTTAAGAAAATATTTTCTTTAGCTTAGGATTAGAGTATTTTAACTCACGCAATTCTCATTTGGTTTATAGTTTATATTGTTTAACTAAGAGTCGGCCCAGAATCAGAACGCGACGTACAACGACTGTTGCTTTGAAAGAAGACCGCCCAAAATAACGACGGTGACTATATAAAATTACATATTTATTTTAGTGTAAAGAGTGCATATACATATATTTGAAAGATTGCACTTAATCTGATTAATTACAAAATAATAACAATTTGGAATCGGCACCTTGTTCATGTATTCCTCGAATCGATAAAGTTTTTGCAAAAAACATGTGAATCACAACTTTGTTCTGCTTTCTAAAGCGTGAGTCATAGGCATTTAAATATATATTAATCTTAAGAAGATAACAATGCGATGCAATCATGTTATTTCTCTATCTAATAAAAATTTTTACAAAATCGACTTTATTAAGTCACCCTGAATAATTTTAGATATATTTAATAAATATATTGTATAAAATATGCAAAAAAGCAAATTTTTCAAAATTTCTAATTTTGGAAATTTTTACTATAAATAATATTTTTTCAAAAAATATTATTTTGATAAACTTCCACTTTAAAATTTGCTTTATAAAGGGGTTTTCTAACGAGCTATTTCCATCAATATTTGAGCCAACCAGAACCAAACTGGTAAGTGTAATGAATAAAAATCCACAAATTGCAATTTAAGGGACATTCTAGTGTATACATACACACATATACATACCTATGTATAGCATATATTTACAACCACACTTGTTTAGAATAAAGTATGTGAATGAAGTATATATATAAGTATATACTCACTCTTGTTATTGTTTATGTTTTGCTATTGTACTTGAGAAGTGGTAAATATCATAGAAACAAAACTGAAAAAAACGTAAAAACTTTTATTCACATCAACCACAGCAGAAGAATAAAAGTCAGTGGAAAAATGACAGCAAACTAACAGAGTGTAAGTAGTCCTTCCTACTCATTTCAGACTTTTTTTTAAGTTTGTTCTTATATGCGGGTTAAGAATTATATTTAAATCATATACACGGAAGTTTCTAAAGGACTTTTTAATATCCTCATTACCAACCAACACACATAACAACAAGTCATAGAGTAAGTAATAAAGAACATCATCAGACAAAGTGTTGCTTTTGTATTTTATTCTTTTATGGCGGTACAAAAATATACAACTTTAAATGGCGAACTCTTTATATCATTACAATAATTAAAAAATAAACAAAGGGTAAAGTCAAAAAGAAAAAAAAAAAAACAAAAATAACAAAAGGGACACTTAAAAAAAACTCAAATATGTAGTATCAAAATGTCTTTGAAGTACTTAGTAATTTGACATCCAAATTACTTCTAGGCCTAATCCAGCGACCTTATTTTTTAAACTATGAAGGATTTAAAATTAATTATTAAAAGTAAAAATATATGTATACCGTTTTGCATCCTGAAAGTTTATATGCCATAAAAATCACAGCCAGAAAAATACAAAGTGCTTCTAATCAAAAAATAATAACATCATTAGACAAAAGGACCAACGGCATTGATTTTTTTTTTAATTTTAACGCTTCCTTAAAAAACGGTTTGTGTTAGAAGGTTTCGAGATCGAGACCAACTTTTTTTTTGTCACAGATATGATAAAAAAGAACATGTCACACAGCTAACTCCAAAGGACATATCACAGAACCAACCCAAAAAAAGTCATGACTTTTAAACCGGTCACGTGGTTGGTACTTTAGGAACGGTTCCTCTTTTTACCCATCTCGTGATATGTATTTTTAAAACCAGTCCAGTTTACACCAAGCACGGGACAGGTCCCAATTCTTAACTGATCGCTTCTTTCCCGCAGAGCATATTTACGTATTCAGCTTTCTAATATATGTCTCACTAGCTTACAAGGAAGATATCCCGAAAGGTTCCTTCTGATCTTAATGAAATTCAGATATATAGCAGTGATCGGCCGAAAACAATCGGCTACTTACACGTACACAACACGAAAGTCAACAAATCTCACAGCTAAGAGCACAAAAAATACAATTATTTCATTCAGTAGCATCAAAAAGTATATAATTCTTAAGAGTATAGTTCGTTCTCACGAATTTTTTAGTACTCTCTTAGAACACGAACAGAGTTTGGCGGCAAAAAAGGTGAGTTTTCGTCGGCAACTTTTAGTAGTGTTTATTTTTTTGCCGTTTTTTGGGATGCTTGTGTTTTTTCAGATTTTTTCATAAAAAGAAAAAATGTTTTTATACCCTCCACCATATATGGTGAGGGTATATATCAGTTTGTCATTCCGTTTGTAATATGTCGAAATATAGGTTTAAGACCCCATAAAGTATACATATTCGTGATCCTTATGCAATTTTAAGTCGATTTAGCGATGTCCGTCTGTCTGTCCGTCTGTCTGTCTGTCTGTTGAAATCACGATCACGACGCGAAGACGCAAGCGGGGGTGCCTATTTTTACCCAGATTATTGAAAATCCTCACGAGCAGTTTGGTATTTAAAATGAGCAAAATCGGTCAAGCGGTTATGAGTGAAAATGTGAAGGTACCTCTAAATTTTCCATACAAATTTGTACAATTTTTCTGTATCTATTTTTTTTTCTGTTTAGTAAGTAAAAATGTTATTAAGTCTTCTTATTGTTCGATTACATTTTTTGTTTTACATACTATGATAACTAAGTTAACGTAAGTAGCAGAGCAGACCTCTGTAAATAACATTGCTAAAACTAAATAACAAAAGTTCGTTACATAAATTGACAAAACATATTCATATTACAGTTCATGCAAAATTTAGTATATACGTATATCATCTTCATCCCCTTTGGTGGAGGGTATTCAAAGATTCGGCACAGCCGAATTTAGCCCTTTTTAACTTGTTTTTTATTTTATTCATGTATTTTTTCAGATTTTTCATATAAAAATATAATATTTGTTCAATATACTATTTATTTTAACTTAAATTAGACATGTTTAATATAAGTAAAAAATACAACCAAACTTTGCATTTGTGGTAAAAAATAGTTACGAATTCAAACAATGTGACATGAAAAATATAAAAGTGTGTACACACACATTATTTCCCATTTCTATGGTAAAAATATATATTAAGAGAACAAATACGCTATTAATTGTTGCAACATATAATTAAAAAAACTATAAAAAATGCATTAATGTGAATAAAGTTATTTTCATAAAAAAACTGCAAAACATTTAAGAATCCCAAAAACTGGGATAAAAAATTAAACTATTTATGTGGCAACACTGCATACACCAAATTGATTATTTTTCAACACATTAACAACTTTGAAAATGTTACCCACTCATATAAACATATTGCCGCTGAACTCTATAGCATGTTGAATTTCTGGTAGAGTAGTTTTGATACTCTATAGTAAATTGTATACTTTTTGGTAGCATGCTAACTTTTAACAGAGCAAGTATATGCATGCCGCTTTGTTGAAGAAATAAAGTACACTCTAAAAATTTGTTTTTTTTTATTATAGCTATTTATTTTTTATTGTAGGTATTTATTTTGTTTTTCGTTTACATTTTAAATTAAAAATGTGGAACGTTGAGTGGAAAGAATTATTTTTATTTTCTTTAAATATATTAAATGAGGCAGAGTACCTTGTATGCAATCAAAAATTATTATTATTATTATGAATTAATTTTATTTTTTATAATAGAGAAAACAAAAACATGAACTTTTTGATTCAATGAACACGGGTATTCCATTAATGATTAATTCATTTATTCATTTATCTAGAAAGATAAATTAATTTCTTACAGTGTAAAACACCAATACATTCATATTCTTTCTTTCTGTCGACCACTGATATATAGTATGATAGAGGAGAGAAAATTTAAGTCAAATATTACAACATTTTGACTTATATACTATCATATATCCAAGTACAAACCAACGCATTACATTTCAAAAAGGAACTTTTAAAATTCTTTTAAAATTATTTTAAATCTAATTAAACGTCAATTGTATTATGTTTATATTTATTTTGTTAATTTTTATGATTAAATTTATTATTAGTTATAAAAATTAAAATATATTTGACTTAATGTTAATTTATAAGATTTATTCATGTTGTGATAGTAATTCAACCAATAAATAAAATTAAATAAATATTCAGATTTATTTGTACACAACGTTACAAAACTTACAAAAACAAAAATTGTTGATACCCATATTGTCAACGTTTTCGACCCAGATGAAAAAAGCTCTTCGGGAAGAGTCACCTAAAAGACTAACGGTTACGAATATCACAAAACCGCAGACATTCCCTTCCCTAAATTAAATTGGAATTATTTTATGTTAATTTTAATTAAAAACATTTTTCCGTACAAATATGTTTTTTAAAAATTATTTTTTTTTTCAATGACAAAAAATTGGACGTGCTCGGAAATGTTTAATATATCCGTATGCGTCTTCAAAAAATGTTCGATGCCAAATTTGTCTGCAGTTTATTGAAGTTTTAAAAAATAAACTAGATAAACTATCACACTTCTTAACCATAAAACTGAGATTGATCCGCAAAAAACGAGTATTTCTTTTATAAAAAAAAATCTTTTTTTGAATTTTGTATCTATATAATTAGTTGTAAAGAAAATAACCATTCCTACATTTCCTGAATTTCCTTTATTTTTTGTAAACAAATACAATTTAAGCATTTGGGTCTTATTTTGTATGAAAGTTGTTTTCATATATGGACTTTGGGGCACTTAAATATAAACAATTATATTGTTTGCCCTGCTCTGCATTTACTAACAAACATATAATTCATTTGTTAGCATTTGTTGTTTTTAAAATTTTATTAAATTACAAATTCAAAAATTTTAAATATTTTTATGACAATATTTTTGTTTACATTTAAAAAACAAAAGCCAAGAATTTCAAAGACTTGTCAGCATTTTTATAAATTTTAAATCTTTAATCAGATAAATCTATAACTATGTAACAAGTCTATATTAACTTTATTTTTTTTTTATATATTTTTTATATATATTAAATTGGAAAAAACAAACCTAAAATCAATGAATATCGATTGAATGTGTGCAGCATGCGTCCTGTAGTTATAAGGACCGATAGATTTGTTGAATGAGAAGTTGAATACAATTTTACAACTAATTAAATTATTAAAAAAAATCAGTACACTCAACAATAAAACGTGAAAGTATATTGATATGTAATACATGTAAAAATACTTTAATTTGTTAATTAAATATTTTCACTATTAGGTTTGTTTTTTTTTTAGAATTTTATATCTATATCTTTAACTACTTGTAAAAAAACAACTATCCCTACTTACCTGACTTTTTTTTTATTTTTTGTAAACAAATACAATTTGAACATTTGGGGCCGCCTTTGTACGAAAGCTGTTTTCGTATATGGGCTGCCCTGCTCTACCTTAACTTACAAACACATAATTCATTTGTTAGCTTTTGTAGTTTATAATATTTTATCGAATTAAAAACACAAAAATTTCAAATATTTTTATGACAAATATTTTTGTTTACATTTAAAAGAGAAAAGCTAAAAATTTCTAAGACTAGGCAGCATGTTTATACGTTCTTAATTTTTAAGTAGCTATATTTATAACTACTTAGCAAGTCTATAACTACTTAAATTTGTATGGAATATTTATATAAAATTCGAAAAAACAAGCCTATTAAATACATATGTTTTGACATAAAAAAAAACTCATAATTCTGAAATCTTGGGGATTTAAAAACAAAAAAATATACAATTTAAATAAATTCTAAACTAAATACAAACTAAAAAAAAGGTTTTGAAATTTCTTTGAAATATATTTGTAAAATTTTCAATTTTCATCTGAAAACCACACTAAAATAATATTTAAAAACAATAGGGGTAGTCGACGTGCAAAAACCTTTACTCCTTTTTTTACAAGTGTTTGAAAAAAGATAAAGGCGTTATAAATATTAAATAAAAGCCAATTGTTTTTACCCAAATAATATAATGAGTGTGAACATTGTTATTTAGGTGTCGTCATAGACGAAGAATATGTATAGATTTTAAGGCAAATTTTTTCTCTTTCCTCTTTCTGCACATATTTGACAAATTTCCCAGAAATCTGCCCAAATCCAATTGGACTTGAAAAGAAATCAATTGGTCTTGCAAAGAAAATCAATTTAACTTGCAAAAAATCCACAATTTAATAACGAATCATGTTGCAACTATGTTTTTTTTTTTATCTGCGTGAATAACTTTATTAATTTTATTTTTTAAAAATTTTTAATTAAATTTTTAAGTAATACAATCAAACATTTAAAATCAAATTTTTGGATAAAAATTTTTTCTATGCAGATAACTTTTTGGTACATTTCAATTTTATTAAATATTTTTAAAAATATAAAAATTCTGTACTTTGCTAAATTAAAAAATTTAAAATTTGTTTTGTACAAACTCATTCTTAATATATTTTTTATCTTTGTTTCAAGTGTAGCAATGTGACATAACTAACTAAGCAGATGTATTTAAAAATTCTTTAAACTGCTAAAACTAGTTTAATTAAAATTTTAATTTGTTTACTTAAATATTCTTTTGAAATATTTGAATACCCTTTTATTCATTCAAATGTCTTTTTCATTTCAGATTATTTACATTCGCTTAAATACTCAACCAGCCACTTGAAAAGTACACAAAGGAGATTTATCTAATAACATTTTTATCATTTTAAATCGTCATCTTCATCATCATCATCATTGTCAACAACAACAACAACAACATCACAGTGGAATACGTTTATTACAGTTGCCAAAATAGGATCCGGTCAAAGTCACAGTCTTTGCTATGGCGGCACATTGGGTAACGGTTATATTCGAACGTCACAAACTCGTAAAGATAAACGGTATGTAAACAATTTTCTAATGTTTTTTATACCCTCCACCATATATGGTGAGGGTATATATCAGTTTGTCATTCCGTTTGTAATATGTCGAAATATAGGTTTAAGACCCCATAAAGTATATATATTCGTGATCCTTATGCAATTTTAAGTCGATTTAGCGATGTCCGTCTGTCTGTCTTTCTGTTGAAATCACGATCACGACGCGAAGACGCAAGCGGGGGTGCCTATTTTTACCCAGATTATTGAACATCCTCCCGAGCAGTTTGGTATTTAAAATGAGCAAAATCGGTCAAGCGGTTCAAAAGTTATGAGTAAAAATGTGAAGGTACCTCTAAATTATCCATACAAATTTGTAAAATTTTTCTGTATCTATTTTTTTTTTCTGTTAAGTAAGTAAAAATGTTATTAAGTCTTCTTATTGTTCGATTACATTTATTGTCGTACATACTATGATAACTAAGTTAACGTAAAAATGAACAAATAAATAACATTGCTAAAACTAAATAACAAAAGTTCGTTACATAAATTGACAAAACATATTCATATTACAGTTCATGCAAAATTTAGTATATACGTATATCATCTTCATCCCTTTTGGTGGAGGGTTTCAAAGATTCGGCACAGCCGAATTTAGCAATTTTTTTTTTATTTAAAATTAATTTTTTGTTTATTTTGGATTATGAAATTTTTATAAGAACAATTTTAAAATTGAATAAAAAGTTAAAGCAATTTTCGTATAGGTCAGCAAATTTAAACTTTGGAATTTTATTTTTTTTTTCATCTACACATATTAGGTCAATTCACAACAAAATGAACTTCCTATGATAATGTGGCAGTGAAATGTCTTAATAGCAGACATTTCCTTCCCTTTAACAAACTATTAAGAATTTTGGGGACATAACTATTTTGTTCAAAAGTGGACACTAGAGTTTCATCAAAAAAAAAAAAAAAAAAAAATCCTTAAGCAAAAATTTGTACAGATTTTTATCAAATACTTAGGGGGTTTTACTGTTCCTTTTCTACTAAATCAGCCTTATGAATACAACTAATATTTAGTAATTTTTTTTTCTGTATGAAAAGCTTTAAATGTCCAAATAAATCATGGTAAATACATATTTTGATCTACATAATATGTATGTAGAATTTTCTATTGCTTCTTAAAAGGATACATTGCTGAAGGTGGCATAATGCCAAAAAAAGAAACAGAAAATATAAATAACAAACATTTTTAAAAATGGCAACATTTCTCTTATACCCATCAAAACTACACATTACCAAATAATGTGTAAAGTAAGGTATGGCCAAAGGGGCACAAACTTCACTGATGAATTTTACAGGCGTGGAGGTGATACAATAAGTGGTTACTTAAATAATTACGAGGATGGCAAAAGTAATGGATCTAAAAATAGGTTTTTATAAAAAAATTTATTAAAAAGTGATTTACTACAAATAATTCATATATAATGTGATCATGATGGGAATTGAAGCTGGGAACTTTAGTTGCCAGTCAAAAACTCTATGAACGCAAATAATATATAATTGCTTTAAACATAAATGAATTATTGTGCTTCGTTACATTACACAATTGCTTACAAAAAACACAAAGTAATGTATCTAAAAATAGATTTTCAAAAACATTTCCGTTATAACTTTACATTTATAAATCAGTGATCGGTAATATATAACATTAGGCTTGCGAATAATGCAAAAAAAACGAGCTATCTTTACAAGGTAAAGTGTATCGCACGCATTACCAAAGTTTTGCTGGGTATTTAAGAATATTGTGGCATTATAATAAAAAAATGTTTCACATTTAAATGAAATTTCTTTATGCTTCAATAGCAGACTGTATCCTTTTATTCTTTACATGCATAGTTTGTATGAATGCATTATAAGTATTTTTAATTATACAATAAATTTATCCAATTTTCATACACCGGAAGAAATAAGTATAAAAAATTTGGTGATATATTTAAAATAAGAAGATGGTATCTAGGTTAAAAACAAAAAAAATTAATTTCAACTTCTATTATTGTATTTGAGGATTATTTTTTTTTTTCAAAATTTAGCAATATCACTTTCGGAATATTCAGATTTATTCTTATATATAAATACACTCACAATATTAATTCGTTAAAAACAATCTTTTTTGATGCGGAAAATACTGTAACGGGGTGCAGAGCTCCTAGAACATTTGTTAAACAAATGTGATAAAAATTCGACGTTTCAGTGTACACAATTTATAAGAATCCTCCCAACTAGTTTCTTAAAAAAATAATAGCTCTTATTGCGGTTGTTGTAGTCGAATTCGACAGTAAGTCGTAAAAAAACACAACATTTAAAGATTTTACCTCTAAATTTATCATAAATAAAAATCGAATTTTAAAAAGTATATAATCAGAATTTGATTTCTTTATAATTTTCAATTTACCCAAAACCATACAAATTAGACAAACGTTATCAGGCCGATTACAAATATTACAAATCTTTCAAGGTTTTTGTTTAAATATAGTTTTTTGCATTTTTTTGCATTTTTTGCAGCCATTTTCGATACCATTTTAGTGTAAAATAAAAAAACTAGTTAACCCCTTTTTTTGCAACAACATTTAACATTAAAAAAAAGTACAATAATTAAACTGCAGTTTGGATGAAAAGTTTTTCAAATATTGTATATATTATTCGATCTATCTGTTTTAATTATATATTTTTAAATTTTATCAGGCTCGAGATCATAATTTAATGATACTAACAATTTTTTCCATTTAATAAAAATATTAGTGTTTACTATTCGTTAGTAATATGTATTAAATTATGATCTCGAGCCTGATAAAATTAAAATATATATAACTAGATTTTCAAATATTTTGCTAATTTTAACATATGCCTTAATCTCTTTTATTATTACAGCTGGAAATTTTTATTGAATTTTTATTTCTTCTCGAAAGATATCCAGTCTTTTCCTTTTTATTTTTTTTAAGAACTACCTAAAAAATGTAATAGTAATGATTAAAATAAGTAGTTGGTTTAGTGCCTATAAGTAACTATTTACTTATTTCTATCCCTACAAGTTTAAAATCATTACTGGCAACGTCTTATTTTTTTCCACTAGGTAACCAATGAAATATGTACATAATTGTAACGACTTATCTTACTCATTACAAGTATGTACTTATTTTAGCTCCTATTGCTAACCAGTTATTTTCATTATTACAAGTAAATACTTATTTAAGTATACTCTTGGTAGGCAGTTATGCCTATATTCTTAGGCACAGACTACACAGAGCTATGAATTATGCCGGTCTTCTCGCAAATGAGCGATATGTCATTGGTAACCTGTCTGAGTAGTCTGTACTCTTAAGCTGACACCCCAAGATAATATATATTATTTCACTAAAGTATAAGTACTTATTTACATTTTTTGTTTTCTTATTTCATTATTGTACCTGCTAATAGCAAGTTTTACTGGGAAATTATATTTTTTTTGTTATTTTCGATTTATTTTAAACTTCCGAGTAAAAAAGTTTAAATATAATCATACGTGGCCTCATCTAATAATAAAGGGTGGTCCAACCATAATGCACGGTGGTAATTGTGGGTCATTCCTTAACATCCCAACTTAATTTAACATTTCTTTGTTTCAGTGTTTGATAAATTCAACCATGGAGAGGTACACAATTGAACAGCGCGTTACGATTGTTGAAGCCTTTACGTTCAAATCAAAATGTAGTTCGTGCATTTAATGCTCGCCCAGTTCGTTCTGCAGAAAAAAAATCTACCCTGCGGGAAAAAGGTCAGATGGGAAGTAGGACCTGTCCCGTGATTGGTGATAACCGGACCGGTTATGAAAATTCATATCACGAGATAGGTGAAAAGAGACCGCTTACTAAAGTACCTACCACGTGAACAGTTTAAAACTCATGACATTTTCCTTAAGACCAGTCCTGTGACAGAGGAATATGATTTATATGATAAGATATGGTATATATTCCATTATATAAAATTATTTATGACTTACACTGGACCATATTTACTTATATATGATTTATACAGAACCATATATACTTATATATGGCTTACACAGCATTATTTATAATTATATATGCTATGTAATATTTGAGACATAATATAGGGTCCATTATCAAAAATATTTTTCAATATGGTAAGAGATATTATATTATTCAATATATGGTCCAATATAAGAAATATTTTTTGATAGGGTATAATATGTAATTATATATGGTACAATATTTACAAACAAATTTGAGATATTGTTATATATAGTTCCATGTCTAGAGTATTTTTGATATTATAAAATGTCTAATTATATGTTATGTGGTTCTATGTCAATGCTTTCCAATCCCAGCCAGGGAGATAATTTTTTTTAATTTCATTTTTTTTTATAAAATTTTCAAAATTACACTCATTTCGGGACAATTACTAGAAGTTTTTGATTTAAGATATAATTAGTTTATAACAATGTAGGAAAATATACATATGCATTACCTTTGTTTCCAAAACTCCTCTAAGTGGTTAATATTTATATATTTTTTTGCTTTCAATATAATTATATACATTTTTTCTAGGTCCATGAGATATTATTTTATATAATTAAATAAAATATTATATATATTTATGTATTATTATATAAAATCGGATAAGTACAAAACCAATTAAGTCTTATTAATTCCACCAAAATATGTAGAAATTTTTCCCAAATTTCTGAATATATAATTGTATATAAGTCCCGAAGATATTAATATATACAGGTTGGTTGAAAAGTTCCTGCGCTCGAAATGAAAGAGTACTGTTTTTGTTACGAAATATATTTTTTTATTCAATATAATCTCCTAGAAGCTCAATACACTTGTTCCAATGATCTTCCAATAATTTTATCTCATTCTTATAATGGTTTTCCGGAAGCTCTGCAAAATAACCGTCTACGGCTGCTATGGCCTCTTCATTCGAAGGAAAATGCTTTCCACGAAGGAATTGTTTGAGGTTTCTGAAGAGATAGTAGTCACTGGGAGCCAAATATGGTGAATACGGTGGATGTCCAAGCAATTCGTACTTTAATTCTTTGAATTTAGCCATCGTCAAAACACTTTTGTGAGCAGGTGCATTGTCTTGATGAAAAATATTTTTTTTCTTCTTTAAACCAGGTCTTTTCTCACGATTTTTTTCATCCAGCTGATCCCAAAGGCTGCAATAATATTCAGAGTTGATTGTTTTACCTTTCTGAAGATAATCAATCAACAAAATTCCTTTTGCATCCAAAAAAACTGGTGCCATAACCTTCTTTGCTGATCGTTGTGACTTCACCTGCTTTGGAGCTGAACAATCAGCTTCAGTCCACTGTAAACGTTCCTCTTTCAATTTAGGATCATGGTGATAGATCCAAGTCTCATCCATAGTTATAAAACGACGCAAGAAGTTGGTTTTATTCGGCTTAAAACGCTCCATATTACGCTGAGAAATTTGTTTTCGATCCAGTTTTTGTTGAATTGTTAATGTGTGCGGCACTAACTTTCCAAACAGTTTTTTCATACGTAATTCTTCATGTAAAATATGGAGTACTCGTTCGTCTGAGATGCCTATGGCATTAGCAATTTTACGCTTAGTCAAACTTGGATCTTCACTAACCATATTTTGTACCTGCTCAATGATTTCTGCTGTGGTTGCAGTTTTTGAACGTCCTTCGCGTGGATCGTCTTCAAGGCTGGTACGACCACGTTTAAATTTACCAGCCCAAAATTCAACGGTGCGTTTTGAAGGTGAGGACTCCTTATACACTTCTAACAATTGTTCATAAATTTCCTTTGCTTTTAAAGCCTTCAAAACAAAGAATCTAATGACTGCACGATATTAAATTTTTTCCGTATTAAAAAAAATCAATGACACGTCAACTTCAAATGGCTTGTAAACAAAGAAAGAATTGACAGAATGACTTGCAACTTTGCATGTGTTCTCAGGACAGTTATACTAACTTAAGAAAAAAAAAAAGTTTGGAGCTAGCACTGCCATCTCTTGGTGAGCACAGGAACTTTTCAACCAACCTGTATAACACAATTATACGAAAAATGTAGTCTAATAAAGTCTGCCACACACTGCTGAGTGCCTAATTCACTACAAATCTGGCAGACTGAGTTCAAAACCTGCTGAAAGCATTGTTTGTTAGAATTTTAATATTTCTTAATTTAAATTTTTTTAATACGTTTTTTAATAAACTAGATTTGGAATATGTATTATATTGTTGGAACTAATCTGATACAATTCAATCTGCCATTTATCGGATAAATTTGGATCTTACTTAATCTCCAATATATTGTTGGATCTAATATGGTCTGCCATTTTTAGGATCAATTTAGAATAGCTAGATATTAAAGAATATCAAATTGTATAAGATTAAATATTGCGCCAGATATTTTTTTAAATTGTGTGCCTAGAATTCAATTGCACAACTTGCACCATCAATTAGATTTATAAATTCTTATAAAGTTGTAAAAAATTAATTGCCTTACCTGAATTTTTCTCAGTGTATTATGTGTTTAATTAAACATTTGTTTATACAGATAAATAAATAAAAATGATTAAAATTGTCTGCGAAGCAATAGGAAAATACTCAAATGAAAATGTGTTACAAATTCTAAAATTGTGACCAAATTTATTTTATTTTCTAAATAAAATATTAATTAAATGTTTGTTACATGTATTCTTTAACGATTTGTTCTTATTCGTATTGTAAAATTACAACTAAGTTGAAATTAAAACATCGAATATTTGTTTTTACCATTCATTGTTTTTATTGTTTAATGTATAGCGCATATATTTGGCACAAACATTTTTTTTTTTTGAAAAGTGTTTATATTTGGAATTGTGTTGGTGGATTGAAACAAACGATACTGGAGTTGGTTGGCTGGCTGGTTAAAATACTACACATACAAGTACCTAACTATGTATATTCGTGTAGTGGTAGTGAATTTGAAAGTGTTGGGATGTGTAAAACAACTTCCTTCCTTTAAAGGTGTTTTTTTTATTTGTAGTTGTTGACCGCTAGTATTAGTGCTCAAAATGAAGGTTAACAAACGGAAACGGAAATGTGTGCATGTGAAATGACGCCTATAAACTAAAACAACACATTTAAATGTATAGATATATATATAAGCGGATTGTTGTTGGTCTAAATAATCACAAATATCCCTACAAATATTTAAAGAAAGTATAAAACAGAAATAAATTAGAACCTCTGCCACCCAAGTTTGAGAAGATGACTTTCAAAAGACTTTGTTTCAATATAAAATATTTAACATCCCAAATATTTATTGTGATAGGTTAATTTAATAACTGAAACAATTACATCACTACGTTGTCAGCGTATATTGCTTTTAATTACCAAAATAGTAGACTTAGAGCCACCTAATATAACAACAATCGACTAAAAATAGCTATCCGATTTGATTTGACGATCTACGTCTTACAACAGGTCCCACATATTGGTTTAAATTTAATTATAATAAATCGGTTCATATACCGACCTACCTGCCATAGAACCGCTATTTATTCTCGTTTGTATTTAAGTACGGGAACCACTGTTTATCTCCGCTGGTTGCTAGCAGAGCCGAAACTCTTTCTAGAGTTCGGTAAATATTACCTTCGGTTAGTGCCGATCGTGTACGATCAAAACTCGCACCAAAACGTGGTTTTCCTGAATCCGTATTGTCGGTCATCATTGTAAAGCGTTGGGTTATCGTGTGTTATCTTATAATTACCTCAAAGGTAGCATACCTTTGGCGAATCTGGACAACTGAGGTATACCCCCGCTGGAAAATAAACGGCATCACAATAAAGAAAATTATTGCTACAAAAATAACATTTTTGTTTCTGTTGAAACTTCTCTTTATAACCATGTTTGGAGGGACATAGGTAGATGTAAGTTTATGTAGTGTAAATGACAAATGGACATAAAAAATGGTGTAAATTGTAAAAACAAATATCGTTTTGTTTAAGTGACAAATTGAGTTTTATGTGTCAGTTCTCAAACCGAAATTAAACTTTAATTCGAGTTTTGCTTTTATTTATTTTTACCAGATGAAATCACACAAAACTTTAGTTTTTGTGTTAACTAAAACTAAATACATGTGTTAGTTAACATGTTTTTGTTTTTTTTTTAACTTTAAATATTTATTGGCAAATTGTGAAAACAATTGAACATTTGTTAGCCTATTTTTTTGCGAAAATCACTTTGCAGTAAAACATTTTTTGTAGCATATTGTTTTATGAGAATATTATAGTAAACTCATGATTATGGATGGAAAAATTGATTTCTTTAAATTTTACTGATGTTTAACCAAACGAGTAATTTACAATTGACCAAAGATAGTAGGGTGGCAAAGAAATGTACATTTTTTATGCAAGGATAGTATTCCCACCGATCTTAGGAAGTTTGGGTTAAATTACCAATTTTTTGGTTTACAATTTCAAGCAACTATGGAAATTTTGTATAAAATGGAAGATTTTGTTTACGAGGCATCTACCGGTATACAAAACTTAATACATTTTTTGCGATTCCCTTGAACATGATTAATTTTAGGATGATCTTTGTGTAATACAGGCTTGACAGATACTTTCTTTATTCCCTAGTTTATCAAAAAATATCCACAAGAAATACCCAATCAGAATTTTTTAACATACGAATTAAGGAAAGCCCTCATTGAGATGAACTTTTGGAGAAATCATTATATTTTTGCAAATTCAAATAACAAACACAGATCAGAATTTTCTTAATTCTATTGAAATCAGAAATACTTTAAGTCATTTATTTACTTTGAGTATGACGATTTTCCCACGAGTAATATTTCAGATTCCAAGAAAATGTTTTCTTTAGAATCATTAAATTTGGAATTTTGTTTAAATATATTTTAAAATTTCTAATAAATTACATAAAGTATAACAAATGTAACAATGGATTAATTTGTAACATGATTGAAGTTATTTGTACCAAGTTGAGTAATGTCTCCTATTGAAAATTTTGCTCCACAAGGCCAACAAAAAATCCTCAAATTTAGGGAAAAACACCCTCGAAATTTACAATATTTATCTTGTGTAACACGAGAGTCATTTTCAAAAATATCTGAATATGCTTAAAATTAGTGAAAACGCCTATCAAAAAAGGCTTTTGGAATCGATATTGCACAAGGGGCTGTTTGTTGAAGTGTTTTAGAATATTCTATAAAAAACTTTGGATTAGAAAAATTCCAAAATAATCGAGGGATAATTGAAAATGAACCCCACACAAAAAGGATTCGCTTTAAATGCAAATAGCTTAACATCGAGTTTGCATTGAAAACTCCGTAAAGTTTTCAAACATTGTATTCAAATTTACATCAATTGTCAAAACGCAGGAGCGATTCTGTTCCATCTAAAGTGAAAACTTTTTTGTTTGGTGTCCATTATTAATTATACCTCACTTATTTTTGTTCAAAAAATGTTGAACAAAATTGGTGAAGTCCCTGTACCTAAAAGCCTTTTTGGAAAGATTTTTTTACACAGCAAAAAGACATTAAAGACAGTATTTTTTGGCAAAAATATCAAGAAAAACGGGCAATTTGGAGAAAAAAAGGACGCATTTTAATTAGTTCTTAATGAGAATTGCAAACAGCAGTAGTTTGCAACCGAAATAAATAATTTGTAAGAGTTTTTTCTTATTAAATTTTGCTATAAAATGGTCTTCATGTTCTTATGAAACATTTCATAATTTTTATGAAAACTTCATATATATGAGTAACCAATGTGTCTGAAATGGTTAATTTTATAAATTATACAAGGGTTAATAGTTACCATTACTTGTAATAGAAAAGCAATTGTGAGAGCCACTTTATGTTTTTACCGGGTTTATAGATAATTTATAATAACAATATGCTTTCATTCCATGTTCTTGAACAAGATGTTATAAATTAATAACAACTAAAGAACGTTTTTCAAATTGTGTGACAAGTATAACATACAATAGGCAAATTTGACACTCAAGTTAAGCATCGTTACATAACTCTGACAAAAAAAAGAATCGGAAATGTGTTCATACAATTTACATTACAAATTTTAATATTGATTGATAAGTTATTTTTATCGTATCCGTGGGTATTTCCACAAAGTTTTTTTGACATCATTCGAATCAATTTGAATACAGAAAAGGAGTAGAGAGAACAAATTATTTTTTAAGCTGCAGTTATTTTTCAAGGCTGGTTAATTAAACAAAAAATAATAATGTTTCTAATATTTTTTTCATGTTTTTGGAAAGTTGTCTTTCTGATTTTCTGATTTTCAACACTCTTAAAAACTGTTGAGGGTACATTAAAAGACCTTTTGTGTAGATATGCTTAAGGTTTAATAAAAACTTTAGTAATAGATGCGCTACTATTTATCATGCATTACCTTGTAATGATAACTTGTTATCTTCTGCATTATTTTGAGATATAAAGCCATTACCCATCACTGAATACGTTGAGCCTAGTTCCCTAGTGTTACCAGATATGCCTCGTTAGGTCAGATATATGTGATGACACTGAAGGTGCCCAACACTCTCTTAGCAAAAGCTAGAATTCTTAGAATGCCGATTTTAGAGATTTCCTCCTGACCTGGGAGTAGATAACCTCCCAAGCAACTTACCCTGGAACGCGTAAGAGCTGGACAGTTGTAGATGATATGCCCCACCCTGATCCAAAAATCCTACAGTTACTACTTGCCACCTTACACGCTCTCTCGGCAAGAACCGCAGTCCTGCAGTGGGCCGTCAGTATCCTCGCTAGAATTATATTTACAATTGCTTCTGGTTATCTCCGCATAATTTTCGACACTGCACGTTTTGGCACTCCTCCAAACCGCCTCAGGGGTAGACGAATGTTCGTTGTCATTTCGTCAGTCAACTGGACCTCCCGTCTCATGAGTTCGTTCACAATCTCGCTATCCTCAATGTATCGGTGTCTACGAACCCAATAGATGTGTACCCTTCTCTTGGTCCAGGCACACTTGGACAATCGACGAGAACATCAGATTGGCGGAGATTTCCTTAATATCTACTACTACCAATGTAAAAATAAACGTAAGAAACAATCGTCTCAGGAGCCATTTGGGCTCCAGAACTTCCGCCTTACAAATATGAAACTGTCGACAGAAAACCGCACCTTCGTCTTCCTTTGCCATTGGAGAACTTTCTGTGAAAGAACTAAAAGTTCTGTCATCAGAGCGAAGACCTGCCAACCATCCATGGTTAGTTGGTTGATCGCCCAAAGTTATATGTCAGATGCCCTGCACTGCTGAGCAATCACACAGGAGATCGCTTCCACCTCCATCTTTTCCAGTATGCATTGGAACGGCATTGATCTGGGAATGGAAATGTGCTTTTGGCTTTGGGACCACAACATCGTTTTTCCGGCGGAGCCACAACTATTGCAAAATGCATTCGGTTTTTAACTGTGAAACATTATTCGGGGGATGCAGTCATCTTCACAGATAGTCAGGCTGCGGTTAGGGCTCTGTCAGTGGGTGTCTAGACGCGTATTCTAGCAGGGGACGTCTAAGGTTGCTATGGGTACCCCGACACTGTAAAGTGGGGAAGAGTGACGAGTTGGCCAGGGTTGAACCAAACCTGGTCTCTGTTAACCTTCAAAATCCGATGAAATCAGAGCTTGGACCACCAAGGAGATATGGAATTGGGTTAATGTTGGTGCGATCACAAGGGTCCTATAGGGTGACCCGGATATGGCAGGACAAGGAGAATCTTAAGGCAGGGGAAAGGGAAACTGGCCAACATGTTGGGAATTCTCTACGATCACAGTTTTCGAAATTAGAAAGGAGGAATTTTGTGGTGTATAGTGCTTCCATGAGACTCTGGACTATATTTAAGTAGTTTTGGAGAGCGCAAAACATGGCGATTCTATGGCATAGGTGTGACATACACCCATTTTGTGGGTGATAATGAAGAGCGAATGGCCCTTCCACTTTTCGTCTGTTGCCGTGTTTGCTAGTGACCAGTCAGCATTGCTGTCAGTCTCGAAATATCTCAACTACTCTACTTTGAGGAGACATGTAAGGCAGACCCTGCCCTCACTAACTCGTCTGTCCTCCCTATGTCATGGGACCGAACCGTACCAACAAAATCATGGACTGGCAAATTAGCTCAGGCATTTTTTCTTTACACTGGCAGACTGGAATAGAAAATATAAGACAGGGGTTCAGGAACAAAAGCTCTGATAGCTCAGTGGGTGGAGTATACGGCTGGCAATTGGCATTCCAGGGTCCAACTCCCAGCGGGACCATGTTATCATACTTAATAAAAAATATTTGTAAACAATTTTTTAACAACATTTTTTTTTTTTGAAAATCTATTTTTAGACACATCACTTTTCACATCCTCCTAACCCTATAAGTAATCACCTATTTTATCTCATCCAAGGTAATGGTTGCATAATTACCTTGGGTTTCCTTGTCTGTAATATTCATCAGTGAAGTAATAAGACACAAAGCACCTATACATTACTTAATATATTATTATTTATTACGCAATATGTTATTTATTGCAGTAATGTGTGAAGTTGCTGGAAGCGAACCAAAAAACAAAAATTAGCTACATCAAGGAGTATTATTTTTTTTGCGTACTTTAGGCCTGCGATAATTTTGAACTTGACAAAATAGCGAAATTGTATTTTTTTTTACCTTTCAGAAATACCCTCGTAACTTTCTATGTTTACAGTAGATATATCTTTTATAAAAAGCATTACATTGTTTATCTATGAGTGATGTGAGCAAATGATAGATCAAGATTCAATAAATTATTTTTTTTAAGATTCAAATTCATTGTGACAGTTTTTTTTGAACAAATGTGTGTTAGATAAGTGTTAATCAAGGCACCATTAATATTTCGCGCAACTTGTAACAAAATATATAAAAAATTTTCGAAATTTAAAAGTTTGAACTTTTAACATTTTAACTGAGTGTACGATATTAAAGGGAAAACTTAGTCTGAAAATTCCTGCATATTTCATTAAAATATAAATGAAAAACTTAGTGCATTTACTTTAATTTTGCTGAGTGTAAACATTGTTAATAAAATGGTGTGTGGACTAAAAACTTTTTATCTACTTGTATAACATTTAAAATTTATTTATAGGAACAGAAACACATGTGTAACACATTTACATTTATAAATTGTTAAACATTTACCTATCTGAGAAATAACCCATCGATGGAGGAGGTATAAATCATACAAATATATTTACCTGCAAATAAAAAGAAAGAAAGATAAGAAATTAATAAATCAATGTCAATCACGATTTATTTAAAGTTGAATTTCTTAGAATTTAATTAAATTAACTTAATATAATTTAATTTGTGACTTTATAATAACATAAGATACTACATACTTAATAATATATTTATGTAAATCTTATAGAATGTGTTGAAATGAATATAAGACCATTAAATAAATATACTGTACAATTTTGAATAGCATTTAAAATCTTTATAACCGGTTTAAATTTGATTTTTTAAATTAAGAAATATCTCAAGTAGTACACATCAAATTTAGCAAATTGGACGCCAAAAAAATCGTGATATGTGCCAGAAGAAAAATTGTATTTAAATAAATTGTAATTCTATTGCAACATGCCAAAAATTAAAACAAAAATATAATATTTAATCCTATTTAAGTACATTTTGTTTAATCCTAAACAATGTTTAGGATTACATGTTTATTTGGCATAACAATATAAAATTTCAATTATTCAACTATGTAATTTATTTTTTTATTAAAGTAAACTAAAAAAATTTATTACACTCAGAAAAAAAGTGAGTAGAAAAACTTGTAAACCGGTTTCAATCCCACTTTACCATTTTTGTACTAATTTTTATATTTTATAAATTATTAATATTATATATTTTATTTTATAAATTATTAATATTTTATATGATATTAATATTTAATAAATTATATAATATTTACAAATTTTTGTTGCTAACTTCAGAAATCATTTTACAAATTTTTGAAAACTAATTTGCTAAAATTGGCAAAAAAAATTACAAATTTTAAAATATTAAATGAAATTTTATTTAAAAAAAGGGAAAAAAGCGATCGACAGTGCAAATGCTTTTTACAAACTATTCACGTCCAAAAATATGACATCTCCTTAAAATAGCTCTAAAAACTTTTTTAGTTCTAAAAATTAGCCCTTAAAACAATTAAAATTTTACCTTAAGATCCAAAATATTTTTCAAATTTAAAATTAGCAAATTGGAACAAAATGAAAAATTCGTTTGGTTTTAATATTTTTTAAGTCTTTGATTTTTTTAATCTTGTCTATAATATTTTTTGAAAAATATTGATAAAACTAAACAATGTTGTTCGATAAAAAAATATAAATTTGTATATTCGAATTCGTAAGGCAATTTCAAAAGAAATAGCCAGCTTAAAAGTGTAACAAGTGTATATTTTACAATTCATTGAGTTTACAGCAATTTACTAGAATTTAGTAGCGCTTACTAATTTTTAATACTAATTTCATTGTACTAATATTAATAATATATAGTTAATTTTGTTTGATGATTCTAGCAAACCGATTTTAAATTCCACTTTGCAATAGGTTCATTAAAATTTTGTAGCGGCCACTAATTTCAATTTACTACACGTCAGTAGACATGTGTTGCTAAGATTAGCAAAAAATACTGCTGGGCTCAAATTAGCAAAATTTTCCGTTATAACAGCTAAATTTTTAATTGCTATTACAGACTACTTAACACAACACAAAAAGACGGCAAAAATGTCTGTATCTAGAAAATGTGAATAGAAAAATAATTTTTTTTTATTGGTTTTAGCAATGGTTGTTTGTTTTTAGGACAACTTTTGCTGATTTTCGCCAACACTACAATTGACATTAGCAATTCTTCAGTACTAATATTTTGTTAACGCGGCAACATTTTTTGCTGACATTACTAATTTTTTTTTTATCTATAGTTCTATAGTATTTTATGAAATACCTTCATTACCTCCCTGCGGGAAAAAAGGGGTCAGTTGGGAATTGGGACCTGTCCCGGGATAGCTGAAAACTAAACCGGTTCCGAAAAAACATATCACGAGATAGGTGAAAAGAGCCCCTTCTAGGACAAGCCCATGTTAAAGTGATCGGTCCCGTGACTGGTCCCTATCACAATGAACCGATCATGTGACGTGTCCCGGGATAGGTCCTTTTCCCGCAGGGCTATTACCAGTTGAGATTACCCTATACGCATTCGCTTACGTTGTCTATTACCGATAAGTTTAAATTGCGCTAATGGGTAATGTACGAATGGGTGGGTAATCTTTACTGGTAATAGGAAATGTAAGGCGGAGGGTATAAAGTATTTCATAAAATACATAATTAATGTGGTCATGATTGGAATTAAACCTGGAAACTATGGTTGCCAGCAGGGAACTGTACCCACTGAACTATCGACGCATATAATAGTTGATTGCTTCCCAGCAAAAACAGACATTACTAAGTAATTAAGGGATAAAGTAGCATACAGGGGTTTCACAAGTTACAAGGTTATTTACTCGCTTAATTACTTTTCTAAGCGATGTCCCAAAATTCATGAGTGGTCATTACCCTCTCGCTTACAAAAAAATTAAAATAATGAGTTACCAGCATAGTTACTCATAGTGAAGAAATAAGTTGTAACCTACAATAATAAAGTAAGTAGTTACTCTTAATAAAACAATAGTGTACTTAACTTAAGAAAAATGTTGTTACTTAAAGGAATCGATAAGAATAATTTCTATTTGGTAGGCTAGCCTCTCAGCGCGGGGTTCGTAGGTTCGATTCCCACCCTACAACGAGCAGATAGCCTCTTTGCTGGTGCTCGGTGAGGGTATTTTGGATACAATTTGTAATTATATGATTAATATATAAATAAAATAAATAATTTGTATTTATATTTCTGTAAAAAAAAATTAAATACCTACTTTTTTAAAAATTTAAGTTCATAATTCGATGCTGTTTCACATTAGAAACCCTTTAAAATATTAAACTTTTTGCAAAATCACCTTTTATCTCCTGTAATTTTCTCTTTTGTTGTAAAATTTTTCAAACCAAATAAATAAATATATAATAGTAAAAAACAACTATTAGTAAATCATTATTTTGCCTGCACATATAAGTACATACATTACCTTTTTGCTTATAAGAAAGCACAAATTATTGAAACTAATAAATGGATTTTCAAAAATATTTTAAGCTTATAAATTCCTCATTTATGTTATGTTGGAAGAAGGTAACGAGTTTTTTTTCCAAAGTTTTGCTGGGAACAAAATCTACACTTTTTGAGGTAGTTCTAAATACGGACCGATTCTAACCAAATTCAATAGAGTTTGTCCTTTTCATCAATTCCTCATCATAAATATGTATGAAATTTTCATAAATACTGTTTGTAGTTTACTGTCTGTAGTTTTATAAAAAAGTTTTCCGTTCCATTTAAAAATCAAGGAACATACATTTATTTTTCAAAGAAAAATCTATATTAACTTTTTTTTTCAAATTTACTCGAAATGATTTACTAAAACTTATTTTTTCATTTGTTTGAAATCTAATAAAAATTTACCCACAAAATGAAAATTTGTGGTTTATTTGTGTCCGTTACAGTTGTTTCGAATTTAAATTTTGTTTCAAAAAAAAAAAATCCAATTTGTTCAAATTTCAGCACATACATACACAAAGCCATTCACATAAAAAGTGTCTATAGCCATGCATACATACATTTTGTTGATGAAAAAAAAAATCAAACAATTTCAAATAAATTATAAAATCATTTATTTTTAAGGAATTGTTAGGTAAAATTTTACCATTTATTTTACTGATTAATCATTTGTTTCTTACAGATGTGTCAGTAGTTAAAACAATATTTAAAAATAAATAACAAAAGCCATTTGGTTTAAATGAAAATTAAGTAGACTGGTTTTTAAATGAAATATCATTTCTTGTAAATGGCATTTTCTGTTATTTTACTTACAAACTATTTTAAGTGTATGATAAAGTGTTTCAAAAAATGTATGACAAATATTTAAAATATTTTTATCATTTTATAAAACATTTAATAAAAATTATTTATTTCGGTTACAAAATACTAATATTTATATTTCTCATTATTTCATTAAAATTAAAAAACTTCCATCAAATTGATGAAACTTTGTCCAAAATATTAATAAAGACTTTGATGCAACTTGTTCATAAACATTAAATTAACTTCTTTACAAATATCAAGAAACTTCTTCATAAATATGAAAAAGTATTTCATTAATTTTACTTAGTATTTTTAAAAATTCTTCATCATATATAAGAAAGTTTTCATGAATATGAAAAAACATAATTAATTTGCATTTTTATGAAAAGCTTTATCATATTTTTAAAGTGGTTCATGGCAGTTTTGCCCATTTTTCGATAAGTGTAGTTTATATGGGGACTAGGTCCAAATATGATACGATTTTCTTCAAATTCGGAGCTGTGAATTATAGTCCCATACTCGTATAACATTTACAGTCGAAAATTCAGAAAGGACCCTTCTATTAGAGATAGATCTGAATGTGAACCAATATGGGTTCGTTCCTAGTCCAATAAAACTTTATGTGCCAAATTTCATCCAAATATCTTCGTTTTTGCAACCTGTAGTTTAAGTACGCACGGACGGACATCGTTAAATCGAATCAATAAGCGATTCTGAGTCGATTGGTATTCTTAATATAAGGTTTTTGATAGCTAAAAACATCAGCACAAACTCATTATACCCTGACTATGTAGTGGTGTAGGGTATAACAATTTGCAGCATTTTTAGTTTGTTCTTAAAAGGCTTATAACTTATAAGCACAACCAAATTAAAAAAGGAAATTAACACACTCGTTAATTTCAAGCTTTAGTCCTTAATGACAAAGTATGTAATTGTCTTAACATGTAATCCCGAAAAGATGTAAATGTTAATATAAACATTATGTAGAAACAAACAAATGCTTGTCCTCTATTGAGTGTAATAAAGAACAATTCGAAAATGTTGAGCAGAAGAAATGAGATTATAATGTTATGTTTTCATTATTAAACATGCAGCATCAATGACATCAAAATTCATGCATAATGCAAAATGTTTTTGCACTTATTGCATTACACTTTAGTAGTAGCAGATTGTTATAGTAACTGCATATGTAACATAAGTTATATACTAATATTACTTACTAATGCACAGTGGGGTATTTCTAAAAATATTTTGAAAATAAATCTGCCACTTCTTACCGGCTGACGGGACTGTCATGAAGCATACAACAGCCATACAAAACGCTATTTGAGTCCAAGTTTTAATTATGGACCCCACGGACATATGGAGAGCTGAGATATTAGGCTCAAAAACGGGACACCTTGGGCATGCGAACAATTTGGTAGTTCTTTATTCATGAACCTAAGTATATTTGTAAACTTCTAGTTTTTAATGCTTTGCTATTGTATTTATTCCTTGTAAGCTATGTTGTTTTTATTCTATATTATATTCACAAACTTGCACTTATTCTCAAGAAAAGCCTGTAACAACATTCTTCAAAAGCAAAAATACAATTTTGAGTATTAAAGCAGCAGAAATAACAACAATGCTCCACATTATTGTGTACATAATATATTGGAACGTAACTTAACGCTAGAGTTATTTTGCATTCATATGAGGCTTTCCATATCGTACTAATAAATGTATAAATGCCAAACTTACGCTATGTGTTACGAATAGAAATTTATAAACTTTTTCAACTTTTTTTTTTGTAATTTTCCGTAAAAATTTGTGTATTTTAGTATTTCCATGTAAAAATTGAAATATATATGAACATACATGATCATTGCACATTTGCAAATTTGCACGGTTTTATATTTGCACATATGCACATTTACATTGGAGGAGCAATCTATGTACCAAATTTTAACTTCCTAGCTCAAGAGGTTTTGGCAGGCCGTCAAGGGGAAGAATTTTCGCTTTTTTGCCCCTCCTCATTAGATTTCACATATTATCTGTTATCTACACTAAAGAAGGAACATACATACATACCAAATTTGGGCAGGCCGTTCGGGGGGAGACTTCCCCTTATTGCACCTCCCAGTAGGAATTTCCAAATATCCAACTTGGGTGGATGTCTACGCTGTAGTAGGAACCTATGTACCAAATTTTAACTTCCCAGCTCAAGCGGTTTTGCAAGTCGTAAATAGGGGAGAATTTTCTCCTTGGATTTTCCAAAATTGGCATCTTAGCTATTATCTACACTGGAGGAGGGGCCTGCATACCAAATTTCAACTTCCTAGGTCCAGCGGTTTAGTAAAGCTGTCAAAGGGGAGACATTTCATCCTTCTAAGCCCCACTTTTACCACGTCCGTGGTTAAAATTATAATATGTGGCTTATCAGTGAGTTAGTCTATACTCCAGATAATACATGTTTAAAATTTCAGGTATCTTGCTATTTCGGTGTGGGCAGGCAGTTGAGGGGGAGATTTCCCCCTTTTTGCCACTCCCCGTAGGAATTTGCAAAAATCCTGCCTGGGTGGATGTTTACACCTCAGGTGGAATCAATATACACAATTTCAACCTTCCAGCTCTAACCGTTTTGGCAGGCCGTCGAGGGGGAGAATTTCACCCTTTTCTGCCCATCCCCGTTGGATTTTTCAAAAATCACGTCTTAGCTGTTATCTAAACTGGAGAAGGAGTCTGCATATCAGATTTCAACTTCCCAGGTCCAACGGTTTGGGAAGGCCGTGAAGGGGAGTCTTTTCGCTCTTTGAAACCCAAAATTTTTACCACACCCCTGTTTAAAATTCTAAAATGTACCTAATCAAGGACTTAACACGTACTCCCAGGAAGGATTATTTCAAATTTCAGGTTTCTAGCTAATGAGGTTTGGGCAGGCCGTGAAAGAGGAGCTTTTCCCCCTTTTGTCGGAACGTTGTTATTTTAAAAAAAGGTTTGCATTTGTTGTACAGTGTAAGCATTCAAAAATGAATTTGGCGCAGATGTAAATATAAGGAAATTTTTTGATCAAAGTCAAACATATTTTTTGCATGATATTTTGGCAAAACTTGCGAAATTCGCAACATATATTTTATAAGACTACATGCATGCTATAATATATAAACATTTTCACCTGGAAAATATTTTTTTTTATAATAATTTAATAGAATATGGAAAATGCTAAAATTTTTTATTTTTTGTCGTATCATATAGAACAATAAACACTAAAAGTTTGATATTGTAGCTTGTCACTTGGTATGGAAAGTCTCATATTCATGATAAACTATTACGTTCATACAATGAATTTTTTTATGAACAGGAACTGGTAGAAAGAGTACAAATCACTAAAAAATGTTACCGTTACAAATGCACTTATATATATTTATAATACTATTGAAACGTGACATTGACTGAGAAATGCATAAATGATATTTAAGATAAATTTGAAATTTATATCATACTGCACTACAAATTCGTAAAATCGATTGAATATTATTATATTTTGTAAATTTATTTCTAACAAAGTTATTAAATTCTTTAGAATTTAAAATATTTATGCAAGCTGCGAGTGTACTGTTGGCTTATGGCGCTAATACCACACACATACAATAACATTTTAAAAATAATATATATCTATTTAAGTGGTCTATTGAATGAAAAATCCATTTAGAAATAAGGAGAATAATGTATTTTAGTATCTAAATATTAGTTTATATTTTATTTTATTCTTATTATGTAGAAAATTCTAAAGAAATTTTATTGATATCTTAATAGATTAAGTAGTAAATAGGTTAATAAAATAAAAAAAAAGAAATTATAATTATAATTATAATTTATATTTATATTATATAGCGTAAAAGTCCGATACTTCGTTACTGATAGATATCGAATATATTTTAATATCGGAATATAGTAAGAAAAATATTTTATTATTTTGTCTAAGGATATTTCAATCTAAAGTTTCAGTTATTTGTTATTTGTCATGAATTCTTCATAATTTTTAAGAAGCTATTATCTATATAATATGAAGTGCTTCATAAAAATGTATGACAAATATTTCATAAATCTTCAATATTTCATATAAAAATTTCATTAAAAAATTTACTAAAAAATCTACAAATTATTAATTTCGGTTGCAAAATCAAAATCCATTCGGCTGGTGTCTTATAACATTTTCTGTGTATTCTCCATGATCACAAAATAAAGGGTGATTTTTTTGCTATTTGGTTTTTCAGTGTAAATGTTTTTAGTGTAAAAAAAAAAGATTCGTGATATGTGGCAATGCCAAAAATGCTCAGTAAGGTTTGCCATTTCACCATCAATAGACTAACAAACGAACAACGCTTGCAAATAAATGAATATTCTTAACAAAATTCGTGCTGTGTGATAAATGTTGAAAATTGTAGAAAATTGTCTTCAGCGACTTAACCCATTTTTTGGCTCAATGGGTATGCCAGTTTAAGAGCTGCCAATGCATCTTGAAAGGTGAAGTTTGTTATCCGGTGGCATCATTGGTAAATGGAACAAGGTACAATGCGATGATTACCGACATTTTTCTCCCAAAATGAAAGAATTGGACTTGGTTGAGATGTGGTTTCAACAAGAGGCGAGTTTCTAGAATATTTTTGTGGGGATACGTGAGGTTTCTCGCGTACAGAGGCAAGCTAGCCACAATTCTAGCCCTAGAAGACAACATAACAGCTGCCATTGGTGAGATACCGGCCGAAATGCTGGAAAAATGATGCCAAAATTGGACCTGACGGATTGGCGATCTACGCCGTTGCTGCGGGCAACATTTACATGAAATAGTCTTTAAAAAGTCAATGGGAGGCATTCATTTATCACCCCAAATAAATATTTTATTCACTTTTGCTATTTTTTTTTTAATTTTTAACCCCCAAACGGTTAAAAATCACCCTTTATAATAAAATTTTTAATTTGTTCGTGATATTTATAAAGTGTTTCATAAATGTGTGTGGATATTCTAAAAGAACACAAATTTTAAATTTCAAGCCAAATATGTTTGGGCAGGCCGTTAAGGATAAGATTTTTTCCTCTTTGAACGCCCCTTTTTTACCATGCTCATGGCAAAAAATTCTAAAAAGCGCCTCATCAGTGATTTGTCCATACTGCAGGAAATACATATATATTTCAAATTTCAGGTTTCAAAGGGACGCTTCTTCGTATTTACCCTTTCTCCTTAAATATTCCGAAAATCCCGCCTATCTGATGCTTATCAAATTTCATGTTTTAAGCTCTAAAAGTTTGGGCTGAACAATGTTGAGTCAGTCAGTCATAGAATCACTTTATTCATTTATACATATAGGTATGAATGTGTACTAGAAATTTGAGTACTTTGCAAGTGGCCACTCGAAACTGTATATACTTTTTATTTATTTTTCTTTTGTTTATAGTTCAAATAAAGTTGCAAAAACAAACACTTGAAATTTTGCTAAAATATATAATTTTTTGTAAGGTTAATAATATACAATTTCCATGAAACTTCTGTATCAGTAACAGAATAATGTAATGTATTTCTTTCAAAGACATCAGGGATATGAAATATGAATGAATTGTATGCTACATTTTATTAGCCAATAATGAAATTTTGATAAAGTAATGGATTATCTATATCATTGACACAAATTTTATACTCATACAAATACAGTGAGCAGAAAAAGTGTAACAGGATTCAGCTTGTTTGGATATATTACTCTTAATTTTTGACTATGAAAACAAATCAAAAAACAATATTTCAATTAAAGGGAAAATAGAACTGAGTAACAACTAACGCAAAAACATACTGGAACTTTTCAAATGTTCTTAGTCTGACGCAAAAATGGCAGTATAACCAACAAAAAGTTCAGTGTATTGAAAACTTTCAGCTGTCATATGAACACATTGCTCATTTGCGATAAAACTGGCGTGAATAAAAAAACGTGAATTTTAAGTTAATGATGCAGAAATATGGTTGACATTATAGAACATATAAAAAAATGGTATTGATATTTCTTTCTCTCATTAAGTGGCAACCATAAGTGTTTTGTACTTTTCTTAGCATTTGGGCTCAATTGAAAACTTTAAATGCAGTAATCTCGGAATCGCTTTTTTGAGTTATGCCGGTCTTCTTGCAAATGTTAAATTTCATTTCGATATGGCAACTCATTCGGAAAAAAGACGTTTCAATGATTTTTTTATAATGGAAAAATTTGAAGAAATTCTTTAAGCTATATTTACCTAAGAAAGGTTTATCGCGACAAAAATTTATAATGATACCGTAAATGTGTTAGGTGAAATTGTCCCTAATATACAATACTAAAAATAGGGTTGCTGAATTTAAAAGTGGTCGTTAAAATATTGAACCACAAAGTAGACGTCTAAAATCTGCAACAACTGTTAAATATAGTACTAAACGATCAACGAGTGAAAGTGCGTGAAATAGATGTCATGGACATCTCAAATGATCCGAGTCAATTTTATTTTGAATCAATAATTACAGATGAAAAAACTTTCTGCAAGAATGAATGAACATTTTCAAGCACTTGTTTGTATCGATTTAACCGAAATAAAATGGATTCTAAACGTCGTTTCATAACTGTTGATGAAGCATGGATCCATCACTACACACCAGAGACAAAAGAACAATCAAAAAAGTGGAGAAAGTGAACCAAAAAAAGTCAAAAACAATTCAATGGGCTGGCAAGGTTATGGCTACGGTTTCCTTAGACTACAAAGGTATTTTATTGATCGACTTTCATCAATAAGGTAAAACAATTAATTCAGAATATTAATGTAACCTTTTGGATTAATTGAATGTGTAAATTCGTAAAAATTTAACTGGTTTACAAGACTGGTAAAAATCAACGAATTCAAGTTCGAATTGCTTGACCACCCACTTTATTCTCCAGATACAGCTCTCTGGCTTTTACATGTTCCCAAATCTAAGAAAAAATTCTTGCTGACAAGCACTTTACCTTTAGGAAATGTAACGTTTATTGTATTTAATAAGTAAACGTTTATTGTATTTAATAAGTAAAAACGAATAAGAATAAGAAAATACGAAAAGAAAAAAATCAAGGAGTTGCCATACTATATAAACATTGAATATAAATAGGGGAAATGTTGAAATAAGTGAATATCAAATTTTTACTTGGGAAAAATCTGTGAGAGTATCAAATGTGTCTCGGGAATAAAACGGTACTTTCTTAAATTAAATAGTATCAAAAAAAGTACAATTGTATCAACTTTTTCATCCCTTACACAGGCTATAGCTAAGTGCTTTTACAAAAACAAATGAGCATCAAGCGCATAGGGCTTGGGCACCTTTGGTATGTGTGATACACTTTATGATCTGATCAGATATAGTGTCAGACCTGTTCATGTTTGAGCAGAACTATACACATAGAATCATATCTGTTGTCAGATCTGTTCGTATCTTAGCCGTTCTTATTTAGCCGTTTCCAGATTAAGCTTGATCTGATTATATATGATTTCAAATTAGTTCCGAATTTTGGGATACAATTACACATGGTGAAATATATCAATGAAACCGGTCAGATATGATAAAATTTTTTAAATGGATAGCATTTTATCATTTTGATGATATCAGTGTATATATCAGTTTGCCATTCCGATCGTTAAAATGGTACAATTTTTTTTAGCCTGAGCACCATGAACTTGCTTGCCCAACCTACTCCAACGTTGCGAAATATAAGCATTTTTTAATTTTTCAGATCAATTAAGATACTTCTAAAACCCCAAATATATTGCGGGATCTAATTTGATCTGCCAATTTTCGGATCAAATAAGATAAGCTAGTTATTGGAAGAGGTATTAAAAAATATCAAATTGGATATAATTAAATATTGCGCCAGAGCAATTTTTTTACTCGGGTATAAATTTATATTTTTTATTTTAAACTAATTTATCGATGTCCGTCTGTCTGTTGAAATGATGATCACGCAAGCGTTGTTACTAATTTTTACCTACCAGGGTTGGTCAATAAGTCAGTGACTTTTTGATTGAAACACAGTTTT
Organism: Eustalomyia histrio; assembly: GCA_949748255.1. Lineage (NCBI taxonomy): Eukaryota > Metazoa > Arthropoda > Insecta > Diptera > Anthomyiidae > Eustalomyia > Eustalomyia histrio. The sequence continues at coordinate 105,074,246 of OX456524.1, read as the reverse complement.
TCTTTGGCAAAAAAAACATAATCTCCTTTTCGGTTAATACACTTGGTCCAACGTTTCTCCAATTTTTGTATTCCTTCCAAAAAATAGGATTTTTCGAGGTTCATAATATAGGCATTTGTTTGATCAAGAATTTCATCGTTGGAGCTAAATCTCTTTCCACCCAGCCATTTCTTTAGGTTTGGAAATAGGAAATAGTCACTGGGGGCTAAATCCGGAGAATAAGGCGAAGAAGGGGGCAATTCGTAGTCTACTTCATGGATTTTTGCCATGGAAACTAAGCTATCACACGATTCTGTTGGTCGATTGTGAGCAAACCACTCCAAACAACTCAAACTCCGATCGGCCATCACCATAGCGTGAATTTTTTCAATTGTTTTGGGTGTAGAGAACTCAACAGGGCGTTTTCTACACCCATCTTTCGTGCTTGTAAGGCCACAACGAAAGTCAGTAAACCACTTTTTTACCATTGAAATCGATGGTGCAGAGTCCCCATAGTATTTATTAAGCATTTCCTTGGTTTGATTGACTGTTTTTTTCTCAAAAAATAATGTTTAATGAGCACTCGAAATTCACTTTTTTCCATTTTTAACAGGCGGTACTTGATGGGGACAGTGTTGCATTTCATATAACTACGAGGGAAGTTTGAAAAGTCATGGACTTATTGATCCGCCCTCGTAGATAAGTGGATGTTCTCCAGAGCAGTTTGGTATAAAAGATGAGTAAAATTGGTCCATATATTACAAAAATGTTAAGGTGCCTCTAAATTTTCCATAAAAATTGGTGTATATTAGAGCAATGTCATAGTAGCATCTGATATTTATTCATCATATTTTTCATCTCAAAAGTAGTGTTGCACCTCAGAGTTAGTTTTACAGCTAAACAAGTTTGTTTTCATCATTATTTCGTTATTTTTTTGAAAACGGTCCATTTCAAAGTGTTTTTCTTAACAGATTTGAAGTCAGCATATTATAACTTAAAAAAAACTATGCATTGCAAGAAATGGTTTTGGAACAATATAAAATTTGTTGAATAGTGAATTTCAATATTCTAGATCTGTATGTGTCATGTGAGATGTTTTTTTTTGGCTTCAAGATCATACAAACTTTACAAAAATTATAATTTTTGTCATAATGGGAAATTGTGTTATTTTATAAATTGGCTATATAATACAATTTCAATTATATATTAAGTTAATTAATAATCCCTAAAGAATTTTCCTCACACCACTAACACTAATGGTTTGTGTAATTTTCAATTTATGAATATTATATATAGGGTGATCCAAGTAGAGATACTTTTTTCAATAGCCTTTTTTTGACAGATCACGTGTGAGTCGTGTCATGATGTCATGTTATGTTTGTTTAGTATTGTTTGGCATTTACAAATCGTTCAACTTTATTTACAAATCGTTCAACTTTATTTTGAAAATTCACGTTCTGTGAGGAATGTGTTTCGTGCACTTTGCTCAAATTATAGTCAACATAATCGACCTACTGAGCGTACTGTTCGCAACACCATCAGCCATTTTTAGACCCAGCATTATTGGATAATATTCGACCGAATAGACCACGTCCAGAACGCTGTGAAGAAAATATAGCGGCCGTAGCTGAGAGTGTACACGAAGACCGGAGCGAACGTAACCGTCAATGGCGACCGTTATCGTGCCATAATTGAATTGAAGCTCGTGATCTCGGTGACATTTGGTTTCAACAAGAGGGCGCCACTTCCCACACATCGCATCAATCAATGCATTTATTGAGAGAACACTTCGGTGAGCACATAATTTCACGTTTTGGGCCGGTCGATTGGCCACCAAGATCGTGTGATATCACACCGTTAGACTTTTTCCTGTGGGGATATGTAAAGTCTAAAGTTTATGCGGACAAACCCGCTTTGATTCAGGTCTTGGAGGAAAGCATCACGCGTGTCATTCGCCAGTTACCAGTCGAAATGCTAGAACGAGTCATCGAAAATTGGACTTAACGCATGGACCATCTGCGACGTAGCAACGGCCAACATTTGATAGACATAATCTTCAAAAATAAATGCCAATGAATGTTCTTTCAAATGATAATAAACATTCCCCATTAAACTTGAAATTACTGTTTTTTTCTTTAAAAAAGTAGGGAACCTCGAAATGGATCACGCTATATATGTTAAGTATATAGTTATTTGTTGTTTTTTAAACCAATGTACTTTCATATTAATAAAAACCCAATTTATTTGTGTGATGATTTCAATTTTATAACATGTATTTTCTTTCAAAAAAAACCAATTCATGAAATACAGATATTCATCAATTTATTAAATAAATTGAGATATTTTTATCATAGAAAATTTAACAGAAAAAAAGTATGAATACAACAATTTTCGTAATTGTTGAATATTAATAACATGCAATTTTATTTTTTTTTCCTTTTCTTCTAAAGCAACTATGTTAACTACCATCATAAAATCTTTTTCAAATCATAATTGATGATTGTGATTAATTCATTGTATATTGTAGGCATAACTGAATGGATGAAAAAAAAAAAAAAAAGAAATACCAAAATAATAACCATTTTCCAAATTTAACATGCATCAGGCATGACATTGATAAACGCATAATGCGTGAAAATTATAATGAAAAATACCAAAATTTTATTAAAATCAAAATGAAAAATAATTGCTGTAAGTTGCCAAAATGTTCGCTAGAAAAAAAAAAAAAAACATAATAATAACATGTATATGCCACCTACGGTACCTACGGTGGTACCTACGTCACTGGACACACATCTGCAGAGGAGTTATAGCAACCAACACATGTTAGAATGATTTTGTCTAAACAGACAATAAAATTTTGTTAAAGGAATGTGCTGAAATTCTCATCAAATTTAAAATTTACATAGACAAAAAAAAAAAAATATGCCAACGAAATCGTAATAAAGTTACAAACAAAATGACAAATGACATCTAGTTACCAAGTTACTAGATCAATTATTTTATTTTTTTTACAACAATTATTATGAATTTTTTGGTTGCGACTTTTTGCTCCAATACGTGAATACCTGTAATATTACTTTTAATTATGATTATAATGTTTTTGTGGAAAATAAAGACAAATTTATGAACTCATGCTGTTTATGTAGTAGCATGTCTCACTCAACCCTTCCACTATTTACGGGTATTTGGTCGAGCTATTTACAAATAGGATTCCTTATGTATTGGCCGTTAATAAAAGTCTACAACTGAGAAGGCTATTCAATAAAATGTAGAGTAAAATAAATACCAAAAATACGTTTAGCACAATGCACTTCGTTTATTTCCCTATTTATGCAAAAAATGAATATGCCACAGAATGTTTTGCTATTTAAAAGTATTTTATCCATAAAATTCAATGCGTTACACAAAAAAAAAATATTGAGTTTTGATTTAAAAATTTGTTTATTTGATTAAAAATTTGATTAAATTTGGATCAATTAAATAATCCATCATATCAATTAAAATAAAGTAATTCAACAACAGCCAATGAGTTTATATTCTGTTAAACGATTTATACCGACTTTGGTATTCTGATTCTGTTATATTTCCAAACATCATTACAATAGTAAAGCAAAATATGAAAAACGGTACTGTTGCTAAAATTATTTGGCCAAATTTAAGATCAATTTATTAAAATTCATAGCAACCATTTCATTGAAGGAAGTAGAACTTCAAAAATTATTTTAAAAATATTATGAAAATAATTCCACCAAAAACAAATATGAACTTTTTTCTGAAACGCAATTCATAAAAACTTTTATTTATGCTTTTAAAAATGAAAAATCATTTTAAAGAAATTGCGACTCTGGTAAAAAATGTGCACTGTGATGAGAACTATTTCACGGAGGAGGGTCACGAATCAACACCAAAATTTCATTCTTTGGGCAAATTTAAACAGAAATATGTTTAAAAAACCAAGTATGTTAACTTCCCGGGTAAAAATTATCATATATGTTCATATATTGAAATATATGGTTACATATATGAGCATATCTGACATATATGGAAGCATATATGGGATAATACATTTGATGTTAGGGTAATATATGGAAATGTGTGCCATCATATATGATAATATATGGCATATATCGCTCCATATAGGAGATATATCTTTATATATGAATATGTATATGAATGCAATTTTCTAATTTTTACTTCAGATATGGAGGCATCGTTTTTTATATCATCTCGAAAGAAAATCGAATTTATGAAACGAACATAGTTTTATTTTAATATGATTTTTCAATAATTTTTATTATTGCACAACGCCATATAGCGAAAAACACTTGGATCCTTAATAAATGGAGAAGTAGAGAATATATTAAAAAAGTACACGGATTTAAGGATTTCTAATACATACACTCAGAATATTATGTAGTTAACTGTTTGTAGCTTAATAAAAAAGTTTTCCGTTCCATTTAAAAATAAAGGAAGATACATTTATTTTTCAAAGGAACATCTATATTAACTTTTTTATATATTTATTCGAAATAATTTACTATCATTTACCGATTTTTTTCAGTTTCATTAATTTTTTTCATTTGTTTGAAATTTAATAAAAATTTACCCACAAAACGGAAACTTGTTTTTTATTTGTGTCCGTAACAGTTATTACAAATTTAAATTTTGTTTGCTGTCTGTTTCAAAAAAAAAAAAAAAATATTCAAAAAATTTCAATTTGTTTTTTTATTTAAATTGGTTGTATATATACAAAATTTTTCAATACAAATTACAAGAAATTCATAAACACACATACATACACAAACACATTCACACAAAAAGTGTTTATAGCTTCATATGCATACATACATTTTGTATTGTAAGAGTATATTAAAAAAAAAAAAAATACAAAAAATACAAAAACGGATATAATTTCAAATAAATGAAAAAAACATTTATTTTTTAAGGATTGGTAGGTAAAATTTTGACATTTATTTTAACTGATCATTTGTGTCTTACGGATGTGTCAGTTGTTAAAACAACATTTAAAAATAAATAACAAATGGCATTTAATTTAAATGAAAATTAAGTAGATCGGTTTTTAAATGAAATATCATTTCTTTTAAATGATATTTTCAGTTATTTTAACTTACAAACTTTTTTAAGTGTACATTTATTTTTATCAAATATTCTTATATAACTGTGTTATATGTGTTTAATGTTTTACATAAATAGTTTTCAACTTGCATAATAAAAATGCTTAATATATCATTTACATATTTTTATTATTTTGAAGTCATTAGAAACAGTAACAGTTTTTAGGCAAAGTATTCTTTTTACCAGTCAGATTGTGAACACCACTAATGTTTCTATTAAATAATTTAAAAAAAAACATTTTTTAATATACCAGCATATACAAAATGAATGCCATATATGTATATGAATGCCATATATCTCCATATATGAGCATATACGGCCAAATACCCTCAGTTTACGGATCCGAACATATATGGAATCATATATGGATTCATATGTGCGTCAATATATGATCTATTATATGATCATATATGAACATTTTTAGCCGGGTTCTTAATTTTAAAGAAATGTTTTCTTAAGCATCAGTAAAAGGGTTTAGCATATTTTAACTTATACAATTTTCATTTAGTTTAGTCTATCAAATTTTAAGTAATAAATTTCAAATTGAAAATATTTATATGTTCCCAGGTGAAAATGTTTATATATGGTGTCATGTATGAGCATATATTATGAAACCATATATGAGCACACATATAGGTATGGCCATATATGAAGGCAAAATTTTGTTTTTTTTTTTTTTTTGCATTTTAAGCCCTTGTTCTACCGAATTAAGATCCAGTTCAAATATTTAAGCGAAAATTGGTGTGGACATAAGACTTTTAGTAATTTTCAATCTTTTTTTACCCCACCCCTAGCGGAGTAACACGTAACAAAAAATAAAACTTTTGGCAGGCATATTTCAAAGATCTTTAATACAGATATCCAAATGTTTGTTATTAAAAAACATAAATTTTCAAAAAGGCAAGACAAGTCAGTTTCCGAAAGCCGAAATAAAACTGTTTTTTGTTAATTTATTATTAATTTATTTAATACTTTTTAAAAGTTTTCTTTATTAACTCAGTTTTTGATCTCAGTATTTAAAAAAATACATTACAAACAAATCAAAAACAAGTAAAAAAATGCTTAAATTCGACTGTGCCGAATCCTTGAATACCTGCCAAAAATATCCTAAAAAAATTGTCTCTACTGTTTTTGATACAAATAATTTAAAAAAAATAGAAGTAAAATTATGAAGGTGAAAAAAAATTTTGAGGTGAAAAAATATTTTGAGGTGAATTTAAAATATTTTTTTGAGGTCAATTAAAAATATGTACCAGTCGCTACTATGAAATTGTACTCAATTTGTATGGAAAATTTAGAGGTACCTTAACATTTTAACTCATAACTTTTTAACCGTTGCACTGATTTATCTCATTTTCAATAGAAAAATGCTCGGGAGGATGTCCGTTAATCTAGGTAAAAACAAGTACCCCCCCCCTCGATTCCTCGCGCCGCGATCGCCATTTCAACAGACAGACGGATAGACAGACAAACAGACGGACATCGCTACATATATATATATATATATATATATATATCCAACGGAATGACAAACTGATATTTACCCTCACCATATATGGTGGAGGGTATAAAATATTCTTAATTTTTAAAATTTTAAAAAAATTCAAGACGAAATTTACTTTAATAAAAAATTTACTTAAGTAAATTGGTTGTACTAGTTTTTAAAAAAAATTGTATCTTTGATTTAAGTTAAAATTCCTTAGGAGCCAAATCTTTCCCCAATTTCTTAAAACTTAACTACTTAATATTTGGTAAATATTTTTCTGTGATGTTTACTACAATTTCCCTCGAAAATATTTTACTGTGTAACGTTGAGAAAAATTGCCAGTCTGATAACTTTACTGAAGCGTAACGGCTATGAATAAATACCAACAAAATAATATTTATTCTTTTGCTTTAAACTTATTTTGTGTGTTTCAAGTTTTCTAAAAACAAAATATATACCACAAAACTCAAAACCATATTTAATACCTAAAACAAATAGAAGAGAAGAGAAAAAAAATAATGTTTTTAATTTTTTCAGTTTAGAAATTCTATGCATTTGTATTGCAGCAATGTTTATCTGTGTAGAGTTGAACAGTAGTAAAGACAGAAAACAAAAAGTTATGAAACAAAATTGTTGCTTTTAAAATGTTGGTTGTTTCATTAACGATCCGAAATTCTTTTCATTTCATTTCACCACATTTATGCACAAGTATGTTAACGTATATACACTTTATGTTGTTGTTAAAATATATTTTTTTGTTAACATTCACATATGAATGATTCAACTTCCTGTCTTTTGAACATGTGAACTCATAAACTGTAAATGAATGTTATGGAATTGTATTTATGTGTATGCATTTGTATGTGTATCTAAACGCACTTCCGTTAGCTTTTGTCATTTATTGTTCGTGCTTGCATAATAATTATATTTTTATTTGGCATTCAATCTACATCAGTGGTTCCGAAAGTGGAAACCCACCAAATATTTTAAATGGGCATTGAGAAAATTGTAATTATTAATAAAATTTCTTATAATTTTTTACCATTATAATTTTTTTAATGATATAACCTTTGAAATGAATTTTAAAATTATTGCTAAAAAAATTTCAATTAATTTTTTTTGATTTTTTGTTCATTTTTAATCAAAACTTTAATCATATCAACAAATTTTTAATTGATAATGAAGTTGTGTAAAAAATATTTTAGTTTACAGTAAATAATATTGACATAAAAAAACAAATGTTTATTAAAAATATTTTTAATATTACGCATATTAATAAAAGCGTCATAACTTAATTTTTTTAAGAAAGAGGACCACACTCATTGTTTAAATTTACAAGAACAACATATGCTATATATTCTTTGTATGCATCATAGTTTTATTCTTTTTTTGTTTTTTAAAAAAAAGTGTTTATCCCAACTTTTCACTTTTGCTTGATTTTTGCTTTTTTGCCAGTACTGCTTTAAACACATAAAATTTTGATTTTTCGTCTTCTCTGCAAATGATATTATGGCAGAAGATTTTAAAACTTAAAAGTGGGACGTATCTCAAAAAATTTTTGGAACCACTGATCTTTCTAAAGTGTGCCGTATTCGCAAATCATAAAGTTTAAAGTCGATCTATCGACAATCGCGAATAAAATCCTGAATGATATATTTCAGAACCCATATCTTATTTATTGCCCCAACAGCGGTCACATTTATCATTATAGACATACTCAAAATATATTTTTCGTCACCGACTGTTTTTTATTTAAAAAGTAATACGTTAAGTTTGTTTTAAAAGAAGAATCAATTGAAATTCATAGAAATATATTTTTTAACTATTTGAATCAGTCATTCAAAAAACAAACTTTAAAAATTTACAGACATTAAGTAGGAGTTGATATTTTCTGTTAAATGTAAAATTTCATGTTTTCTGTTTCCAAAAATTTAAATTCATATAATTCTTTTATGTTTTTTTACCAAAATAGTTTGTATATATACAAAATTATTTCAATAAAAATTACAAGAAATTATTCAAATATACATACACACAAAGCCACACATCTGTGTGTTGTGTTTTGTAATTACATACAAATAAAAAAGCTTTCAATTTTAAAATCAACCGCAAAAGTAATTTTTTCTAACTTTTTGTCAGTAAAAATTTGATGGTTATTTTTTTTTAACGAATTTCTATTGTTTTTACTACTTTTGTCGATTATTAAACAATGATTGAAAATAAACAACAAAATGGGTTAAATATGATGAAAAATCAGTTTGATTGTATTTTCGAATAATTCAATACGTATTTAAGTTGTTTTTAACGAAATAATATTGTGAGTGTAATAACTATTAAACTATTGGATATAAATAGGTAATTTTATGTTGTAGTTTTTAAACCTTAAATTTTGTTTTGATGTGATCAATTTCTAAATACCTTTATAACTACCAAAACTGGGTAGTGCTGCATTATACGTAAAAATAATATAATGACTTAAAGATCACTAATATAAAATAATAACCTATGTGGAAATTGAAATATATATGAATATGTATGATCATACATGATCTCATATATGACCATATATTTACATTCAGATCAAAAATTTTACGTTATCTGACCGTATATGATGAAAAGTGATCATATATGAATAACATCAGAGCATATATGACTATATATTGCCATTTACCCGAATTTCGGATTCGAATGTATATGGTCATATATGAGATCATATGTTGTCATATATTGAACTACAAATGGACATGTATACCTATATATGATCGTATACAAGTCTATACATGACCATATATGTTCATACAAAAATATTTCGATTTCCACATTGGAATTAAACTATTTTTAAAAATAAATTTTTATCAGATCAAAAATTTTACGTTATCTGACCGTATATGATGAAAAGTGATCATATATGAATAACATTAGAGCATATATGACTATATATTGCCATTTACCCCAGAATTTCGGATTCGAATGTATATGGTCATATATGAGATCATATGTTGTCATATATTGAACTACAAATGGACATGTATACCTATATATGATCGTATACAAGTCTATACATGACCATATATGTTCATACAAAAATATTTCGATTTCCACATTGGAATTAAAATATTTTTAAAAATAAATTTTTATCTGCATTGCTTTGTGTTTTATAAGCAAAGGGGGTAAGGTATACCACCGAATTTTCGTCTAACAATCAGAGGTCCTAGTTTAAAATCCTAACATGACAGTATTATATTAAAAAAAAATTGTTATATATTTTTTTGTTATTATGGCTTAATCAATTATATAAAAATATTTTTTTAGACACATAATTTTTCCCATCCTTGTAATCATATACGTATCCACTTACTTTATCACCTCCAAGTTAATGGGTACATACATACCCTGGGGCTTGTCGCCTGTAAAATTTAGTTAATTGATGCATGGACCCCTTTGACTGTACATTACTCTATACATGATTTAGTAATATGTATGCGGTTTTGCTACGTAGTTATAAAAACAAAAACATCGAACAATAGTCCCTAATGAACAACAAGTTTTGCCATTTTGTTTTTTCATATACATACGAGTATGTCATTAACATCCATACAATGAAGAACATGATTAAAAGAAACTCCTATATTATGTAAACAACATCAATTTGCATTATCCCTTTATAGGATTATTGAATTAAATATTTTCCTCTGTCAATATGTTTTTCTTTTAATATATAAACTCAATGCAATGAGTGAGTAAAACAATCTGTAAATTTGCAGTTAAGCTTAATAAATTAAACTGTTTTCATGTAGATGTTTTTCGGTTCAAGTTCAGAATTTTATTTTTTTTTTTTTGCAAATGAATAGAAAAACAAGTAAGAGCGGCTAAATTCGGCTATGCCAAATCTGAAGTTTATATATGGACATATATGGAATGGACAGATTTAAATACGGACGTCTTTAAAAGGAAATTTACCATTTAGTTTGGTGATAAAACTTGGACTCGGGAAGATTTCTGGTTCCCGAAATTAGGTATTTAAAACAAATGTATGTTTTGGTCATATCTTTTTTGTATCTGAACCGAGCTTCCGAGTATTTCAGCAAATATGTTCTACTAAAGATTTTCGAACTTTTGCTATATAAAACGTATTCATAGGTTATATTACAGCTCTAAAATTTTAGTTTTTAATTACGGAGAAAACTTTTCCTCTTTCCGGTCTCCAATTATACAGAAAAGCTGACCGACATCGTTAAGTCAACTGTGCTGGACGTATTTGCTTTGTTAAAAGAAATCAAAAGTCTTAAGAAAAAAAAAAAAAAATAAGTGTAAAGAAAATATAAAAATATAAAAAAATAAAAAATTGTAGAAAAAAAGTTGAATAGACGGGGCTCAATCGCGCGACTAAGAGAAAAAACTATTTGTGACATAGCGCTTGGACAGACCACTGAGCCATTGAAGCTCATACGCAACCGTCGTTAATAGAAGTAAAAAATTAACAGTTTTCGTTTAAAACAGATTTGTTTGGTTTTTATTTAAATGACAAATCTTTGGGTTTGTTGTTTGTGTATAAAAGGTGAAGAGGTGAAAGAAAAGGAGTTCAACAAATAAAATAAAAAAAAAAACAACCAGAAACAAAATGCCAATCAGTGTTGTCATATTTTTTTTTTCAAAAACCTTTTTATTTGTAAAAAAAAACTTTTTTCAACCAAAAAAATATAACCAAGATGCTTGTACCTTATATGGAAACTTTTCCTCTTTCCTTTCTCCAAATTTACAGAAAAACTGACCGACATCGTTAAATCAACTATGCTGAACGTATATGTAATGTTAAAAAACAAAAAAGTCTTAAGAAAATAAAAAAAAAAATTTACAAAAAAAGTTGAATAGACGGGGCTCGATTGCGCGTCTAAAAGAAAAAACCTAATTGTGACAAAGCGCTTAAACCACTGAGCCATTGAAGCTCATAGTAACCGTCGTTAATAGAAGTAAAAAAACAGATTTGTTTGTTTTTTATTTTATATTATAAAATTGTAAATCTTTGTATGTGTTTGTTGTTTGTGTATAAAAGTTGAAGAGGTGAAAGACAAGAATTTCAGCAAATGGATGTGTTTGTTAAGCGTAAAATTAAATTTTAATATCTCAGTTAATATCTCAGCCATTTATCAACCAGTCAATAGCAAACAGAAATGGATCACATGCAACAGAAATATATAACAATCAAGTCATCATCATGTCTGGGGTCTTCGGAAAACCCATTTCAACACACAGACAGACAGACGGACATCGTTAAATCAACTTCGCTCTTCATAAGGACCCAGAATATATATACTTTATAGGGTCTAATCAATATTGTAGAAATTACAAACGGAATGACAAACTTTTTCACCACCTGAGGTGAAGGGTATAATTATATTTTTAATGTGGAATACATAGATAAAGTTAATTATTCCACGACTTTAATGAAAATAAACTGAATGAAGCTAACCCCACGTTGATTTAAGATGAAACTTACTAACGAGAAACAGTCTTAATCGCCACTTATTGTATATGTCAAATCAGCTATCAGTTAAAATTAAAAGGGAAGCAACCAATGTCCTTTAAAGACAGTTAATATCTGATTTGACATACGTAATTTGTGGAGATTATGAAAATACAGACAGTTCGTAAGTAAATTTCATCTTAACTCAATAGATGAACGTAGAGTTAGCTTCCATCTACGAAATCCAATACTTTTTATATCTAGCTTTAAATATACTTATATGAGTTACTCTCTTGATGAAGGTTTTTATTAGCGGTTTAAGTTATATTTACTATTCAATATTGAGCGTCGGATTTAGGCCACTTGTCTCAAAATGCTATTTTTACCTCTATATTAAATGTATCAAAAAGTGGTAACTCTACATACGTCGAGATCATGGGAAATATGAGCATCAATTTAAATCACTTTATGAGTACTTTAAAGATAGATATAAAAAAAACATTCAATTTCGTAAATTTAAGATACGTTTCTAAACAAAGGTACTAACGTTTTTACCCCTACAATTCACCCACTGAAAACCCACACAGATAAAACTAAAATCGAGTTTCAATTAAAATATTTGTAAATACAATTAAAAATTTTATTGAATCTGGACCAGCAAAAGAATTTGGTATATTTTTCAATTATTTTTTTATTGATATGAATTGAATTTTTAATCAAAAAGGTTCAACATTTTCAATTAAAGTTTTTATTATATCAATAAAAACTTTAATTAAAGTTCTAACCAAAAATCAATTTAAATTTTAATTAAATTTTTAATTAAAATTCCAGCATCAAATCAATTAAAATTTTAATCAAAATTTTGATGGAAATTCTGGATTCAAATAAATTAAAATTTTAATTAAAATATCAAATTTTTTATTATTTAAAAAAAAAAACACGAACGACACAAGAAAGAAATGAAAAATTATTTTTTATTTGATAATTTTATTGATTTTTTTTATTTATATATTTACATAGGAATAATAATAAAAATAAAAAGTTATTACTTTTTATAATAATAATAATAAAAAGAATTAATATAAACATAAAAACAAGTAAGAGCGGCTAAATTCGGCTAAGCCGAATCTTATATACCCTTCACCATGGTTGGGAAAAAACTGAAGTTTATATATGGACATATATGGAATGGACAGATTTATATACGGACGCCTTTAAGAGGAAATTAACCATTTAGTTTGGTGATAAAACTTGGACTCGGGAAGATTTATGGTTTCAGAAAATAGGTATTTAAAAAAATTTATGTTTTGGGTATAACTTTTTTGTATCTGAACCGATATTTCCGAGTTTTTCAGCAAATATGTTATACTAAAGATTTTCGATCTTTTGCTATATAAGACGTATCCATAGCTCTAGAATAGTGTTTTTTGTTTGTGTATAAAAGGTGAAGAGGTGAAAGAAAAGAATTTCAACAAATCGTTGAAGGAAGTCACTAGAACTGCATGTGTTTTATTTCTATAAAAACGTTTGATTAAGCTGGAAAATTTGCATTTGGGATTTTTATTTTATTAAAAATATTTTTAATTTCTTTAGCTTAATTTTAAAAATTTGAAGAAAAATAGTTTATAATTTTTTTTTTTTATAAATTAGTATAAGTTATGACCTAAAATAGTTGCACTCAAAGGGAAATTATGTATAAAATTTTCTTAATATATGAGAAATAAAATGGTTTAAAAATATGTTTATAAATTCTTTTAAATCGGAGCAAAAAATAGAAACAAAACCGTATTTTGTTTGTATCAGAGGGTTTTTATAAAAATGTTGATGTTTTTAGCCTATTTATGGATTATTTAATTATTAATATAAAATTTTATTTAAATTAACTATTAAATGTTAAAAAAAAAACAAAAAATAAACTAAAAAAAATCTTAAGAAAATAAAAAAAAATGTCAAAAAAAAGTGAATTGACCGGGATTCGAACCCGCGGCCTTAGAGAAAAAAAGTATTTGTGACATAGCGTCTAGACAACTGATCTATTGAAGCTCACACAAAATCATCGTTAATAGAGGTACATATATAAAAAGTCTTCGTTCATTAGAGATTTGTTTAGTTTTTATTTAAATGACAAATCTTTGTATGTGTGTTGTTTGTGTATAAAAGGTGGAGATGAAAGAAAAGAATTTTAACACATGGATGGGTTTGTTATGCGTAAAGTTCTACATACATATTAAACAAAGGGATTTTACCGAAAAAATTAGAGGTAGTCCTGGGTTTTTGCTAATATCTCAGCCATTTATTAACCGATCTGTCTGATTTTTAATAGCAAACAGAAATGGATCACATGTAACAGAAATAAAAAACAATCAAGTTCTCATCATGTCTGGGTTCTTCGGAAAACCCATTTCAACACACAGACGGACAGACGGACATCGTTAAATCAACTTCGCTCTTCATAAGGACCCAGAATATATATACTTTATAGGGTGTTAGATCAATATTGTAGAAATTACAAACGGAATGACAAACTTATATATACCCTTCCACCTGTGGTGAAGGGTATAATAAAGTACTACTACCAGTATTCCTCGAAAAAATATTTTATTCGTTCCCTTTTACAAATGAAAATCCGTCAAATTTATTGAATACTTAATCGGTTCAATGTTCTCCACATCTTCAAAACAGAATTCCCTTTAAAAGAATTCGTTATTTTAAACAGAATTTTGGTGTATATGAAATAACAAGCAGGGTAATATAATCTAGAAGATATTCTTATTAAAAAAAATTAAGAAGATGATCATATAGGAACCTAATGAAATCAATAAGGAAGATGATTTGAACATGATCATATACGAATCTAATGAAATCCATAAGGCAAACCTTTTTGAAAAATCAATTACGTAGCCTAATGAAATCAATAAGAAATCCCTTTTTTATTTAATTCAGAAGAAAACCTAATAAAATCAAGAAGTTTTTCTCTAAGGATTGTTTTTTGGTGCCGAAAATAGCAGAAATTGAATGAAAAAAATTGTGAATAACAAGTTTTCAAAAAAATTAAAAAAGATTTACCACATATAATAAGGAATCTCTTCGGAAAAATCGTCTCTTCTTTCTGCTGGGATACCCCTTAGCCTAAAAACGTTTCATAGAAAAAACCTTCTTGATTCTATTAGGCAGTTTTTGCTCTGTGTGCCAATGCATCCCGAAGAATGCACTGTTTGAACCGGTGGCATCATTGGACCCTACTTTTTTAAAGACGACGAAGGCAGGAACGTTACTGTGAATGGCGAGCACTACCGTGGATGATTACAAACTTTTTATGCCCAAAATCGAGAGCTGGAATTGGCTGACATGTGGTTTTAACGAGTGGCACATAGCACGCGAAACAATGGTCCAATTGAGAAGCGAGTTTGTCGAAAATTTTACTTCACGTTGAGGGCCAGTGAATTGGCCGCCTAGATCGTGCGGTTTAACGCCTTAAGATTATTTTTTGTGAGACTATGTATGCTAAGGCTAATGTCTATAGGGACAACCCCGCAATGGTTGATGCACTGGAAGCCAATATTGGAGAATTTATTCGTGAGATACCAGCCGTATAAATCATTTGAGGCGCAGCCGCGGTCAACATTCGCATGAAAGCATCTTTAAACATTGAATTATATAGACCGTTATATCGACACAAATAAAGATTTTATACATTTCTTAAAATTTTATGTTTTTTTTTTTAATCAAATCCGAAGGTTCTTAAAAAAATCACCCATTATTGCTTTATCTTTACCGGTCGAGATTTCAAGATGAACTAACAAGTCGATGCCAGGCATGAAAAATGGATTTTCAATATAGTACTAGCGAGTTTAAAAACAGTACTTTTTCACTTTAATAGTACAGAAAAAAATTTACTTATTTTTATTAGGAGGAATGGTATATTCTGGGAGATCTGTAATGTAGGAAATTGTAATTTTTGCACATGTTATGGCATATTTTAAAAGTTTAACAAATGCTAAGGGTAGCTTAATTGGGTTTTTAATAGAAACAAAGTTTTTGCTAATAAAATTTCTAAATGCTTAGTATCAAATAATTCATAGGAGTACCACAGTACTTTTGAGGTTCCAATAGCACCACAAAAAGTACTTTATCATTCCTGGTGCATGTGTATCCGCAATGTTGCCAAAAATGTTTTGTACTCATGTGCCAATCAAAGTTAAAATAGCCAAAAATCCTTAACAAATTGTTAAGTAATAAAATTTTTCTTTTTTCTAGAATGATTTTTCACAGATTATGTTTGCTAAAAATTAAAAATAAATATTCTAGAATAAAAGAATTAAAATTAAACCATTTTTTTAAGTTTTAATATAAACCTTTTAAAATATGAGTCCTTGATGTAATTTTTAGATCTGATTCAATTTTCAACGAATCGATTTCCAAAATTCTGTTCATTGTTTAAAAAATTTACTACATTATTTAATTAATATCAAATTCAGAGAATCAATTTGATTTTTGTTGATTCTTTTCAAAGAATTTATTAAATTGATTAAGTTTTAACAAATCAAATCAAACAGAATCACAAAACAAATTATTCAATCGATTCAAAATTTAATGAATATAAATTATAATAAATCAATATCATATGATTGATTTGAAGTAATTATAATTTATTCATAGATTTATAAAATTAATAAAATCCAATACGTCATTAACTTAGCAGAAAAAGCTTTCGATCTGAAAAATCTATTCTAATTTAATATTTTTTTAATAAATTTTCAAATCCTCAATTCGAAGCCAAATCCCCTTATCTGACAACAGTGATGTGTATGTTGTTTTTGTAAATTATAACAGTGTGGCTCCCTTACATAAAAAAAAATTAGTTATGACGCTGTTGTTAATACGCGTAATATTAAAAATATTTTTAATAAACATTTTTTTCTTTTTTATATTTAGGGATTGGAGATGCAATTTTGCAGTTTGAACAACTGTAATTAAAGTTATGATATAAATTTTCCCTATATGTTGACAAAAGTGTTTATTTTTATTGTAAACTAGAATATTTTGTACACCAAGATCATTATCAATTAAAAATTTAATTGATATGATTAAAATTTTTATTAAAAGTGAACAAAAAATGAAAAAAAATTATTTAAATTTTTTTAGCATTAAATTTTTTGTGCACTATTAGGCCGGAGTGAAATTCTCCGCCGGAGTGAAACTCACCGCAAAAAATGAAAAAAAATTATTTAAATTTTTTTGGCATTAGATTTTTCGTGCACTATTAGGCCGGAGTGAAACTCTCCGCCGGAGTGAAACTCACCGCAGACCTTAATTACAAGTATCTTAGAGAGATAGATTCCAAATAGATAAAAATTTGGACTATCCCTAACCAGAATAATCATCCATATTCCAGCAAAAGCCACACATTACCAAATAATGTGCAAAGTAATGTGTAGCCATAGGGGCTCATGGATTCCTTTACTGATGAATTTTACAGGCGATGAGCCTCAAAGTAATGTATATACCCGTTACTTTAGAGGTGATAATGTAAGGGGGTTACTTATATGGTTACGAGAATGCAAAAAGTAATGTGTCTAAAAAATAAATTTTATAAAAAAAGTGGAATTTTTATTTAAAAAAAAAATTTTTCAAATATTTTAAACGCTATTAAAAATAATGTGGTCATAATGGGAATCGAACCTGAGAACTCTGGTTGCCCGCCAAGATGGAAAAAGTAATGTGTTTAAAAATAGATTTTCAAAAAAGAGGAATTTTTTTTTAAAAGAACTATTACAAATATTTTAAACGTTATTAAAAATAATGTGGTCATGATGGGAATCGAACCTGGGAACTTTGGTTGCCAGCCAAGAACTCTACCCACTAAGCTATCGACGCATATAACTTTTGATTGCTTTAAACTTAAATGCATTGTTGAGCTTCATTTTTTCGTTAGTGTTGTCAAAACATACATACATTATCCTTTTGCTTACAAATAAACACAAAGTAATGCATCTAAAAATAAATTTTCAAAAATATTTTAATTATTAATTTACATTTCTAAAAATGCACCCTATTGCAAATTTATTTAAAAAAAATAAAAATATTTTTTTTTAAAAGGTCAAAATATTGAAAACTAAGTAAGATAAAGCGAAATTGAAAAAATATTTGTTACTTTCGGGAGCTTATATATTTTTACATAAATAAGATTACATTATATTGTCCCTATAAATAAAACTGTGGTTCTATTAATTTGATTGTGAAAATTTAAAATTTTATATTCAAATTTCAAAGTCGTTTCAGATTAAAGCTTTATTCTACAAAGCAGTAAATGTTGTTATTATATTTCTTAAATTTTTAGTTATTTCAACTTACGTAGTATTTTGAGTGTATGTATAAATTGACCTGCATATAGTACAATTTCTCAGTTTGTTGGCTCATGTTGTGTGTCAATTACAAAGAGTTTTTTATATTTACTGTATTCCCTCATGTACATTTAACATTTCTGTATAAATGAATAGTACGAGTATTCAAGTAGTCATTTTTTTTTTTAGTCAATGTTTTTATGACTCTTTTCAATTTCAAATATTTAACTAACTACTGTATGATATAATACAATATCTTGCGTTTTGTAAGATATTCAGTACTTCGCCATTCATTCCATTCATTCATTTAGAGTTTTTTTTATCTCACGTGTTGGAAGTGTTACAATTTTCACATATATTTCCATTTGACTTTCTTTTGACATCAAGCATTTAGTTGGCCATAAAGTAGTAGGGCAACTTAAAAAGGACAACTACTTTTGTTTACATCTTTTCACACCATTTAAGTGGTAATACAGTAAAAATTAAAATTTTGTTTTAATTAAGAAATTTGATGAATAAATTAAAAGTTTTGTATAAATTGGGGACTATAAACAATATCTATGACGTGCCTGCAAAAGGATATTTGTATGTTGTTGGTTGGAATGGTAATAATCACTAGAACTTCACTTTAACCCAGTCAACATTTTTTTTTAAAAACAATATTGTATACAAAATATTTTGCAGGCAGAACAACGATTTTTAGAATAAATTTATTTCCTCTCTGCCAAAAAATGTGTTGATAAATGTAAATTTTGAAAAAAAATGTAGTTTATATAAATGGGAATTAATAAAAGTAAATATCTAAAGTTCAGATATATAGGGCATGAATAAAAGTAATGGATAATTATGACAACTTGAGTCATTTGATCGATCATACCTATTATTTTACTTTGTCCGTTATTACTTGGCTAACTTCTGTAATTGCTATTTTTGTTATTTTTTATTCGTACTATCTTAAATATGTATTATGTTAACCAGTTGGTATTCAAACATACTACCATACTTGGGAATTTTTCATTACTATTGAAATTTTATTACAATTATTTGAAACTAATGCAAGTGGAAAACTTTTTATTAACATTTAATGATAATTAAATATTTTGCTTTAGAAAACAAAATTACTAGTGATAATTTAATAGTTATAATGCATAATAAAATTACCCATGTTTAAAAGATCACAATTTATAAGATCTGATCTGATCATATATATTAAGATAATTATATATTTTTTTTTAATTTTTCAGGCTCTAGAACATAATTAAATGTAAAAACTTATTTTGAAATTGAAAAAATTGTGAGGATCACCGCTAGAGGCAGTGCGCACTTTCGACCTAAGTGACCAGGTCATTGTCAGCCTCCTTATGAACCACCCAACCCATAAAATACTCATGCTTTTAAACATTGTAAAGAAAATGACTATGCGAAATTCCTTTTTCATAGTTAGAGTAAAACAGAGAGATCGAATAATATAAACAAAGATTATATATGATAACATATCTCATTTGACACACATTATGGGCAGATCTACTGCTAAATCTATTCATATATAAAGGGATCTGGAAGACTAAGTAGTTTTTATGGCCAAATATGAGCAGATTTGGTCATATGGCACCACCCCTTTTACCGTATCTGTTTCTGCCGGAAAAAATATACCAAATTTCGTAATCTCTATACAGAACCAAATCTTAGGAATTTAAGTCGCTTTCAAAGAGACCAAAATAAAACCTTATATATACAAATTTTGTGATTTTTCAATTTCTTATTTTATTTTTAAATCTAATAATATATTATAGGTGCAGATCAAATTTGATCTTATTATATATGTTAAGCCGGATATGCTTAGATTTGATGAGATGTAACCAGATATCAAATTTGTTCCCTGTAAAAAGATAAGATCTGATCAGATTTGTTTGGATTAAATTAGGTATAATTGAATCTAATTAGCTTTAGTGATAGATTTGATCAGATAATAAAATATATGGTATGTATATGTTATACACTTTATGGCCAGATCTGATCAGATCTAGTGCCATATCTATTCATATGTAAAGTAATCTGCAAAATTTTGTAATTTCATATCTGGTCCCAGATATGGTTCATATCTGATACCAAATCTAGTACCAAATGCTAGCCATTTGATCTGTTTTCAATAGCACCAAATGTATATAAAAATAGAGAAGTTTTTTTTTAATGAATCTGATTAGATATTATATGTCTAGATTAAATACAATCCAATTATATATGGTGCGCAAGATCTGCCTAGATTTGATCAGATCTAATTTGATCTGTTAAATTTAGATCCAATCTGGACACGGGAAATTTTGAGTTCCAATTAGTTCGTTGCACTTTAATTAAATGAGATCTGGTCAAACCTGATCTTAGTTACACATGTAATTAGAACTGATTAAAAAAGCATTTACTTGCAAAAAAAATCTGATAAAACGAAAAACGGTTTTGGTTAATGAAGGTAAAGTAAATAGGTTTTTTTATAAATGTCATGGAATGGATGAAATAGATCATGGTTCCAAGTCGGGGTCATATGGAAAGGAGAACTAGTGGAATGGGTACACCAACTATTGGAAATGAAATGGAATTAAGACCCTAAACATAGGAAACTAAATTTAATAAAACGAGGAACGAGTGAAATTGAAATACTACACAAAGCGAACGAACTGGAATAGAACGGGGAATAAGCGGAATTGATACACTTAACACAGGGAACGAAATTGAATGGATAGAACCTCAACTTTAATGATATTTATGATCAATAAAATCAGACCCTTAAATTAATAAATAAATTCATTACAATTATTACACTTAAAAAAACTTGTAAGTTAAAATAACTGAAAATATCATTTAAAAGAAATGATATTTCATTTAAAAACCGGTCTACTTAATTTTCATTTAAATTAAATGTCATTTGTTACTTATTTTTAAATGTTGATTAATCAACTGACACATCCGTAAGAAACAAATGATATAATCAGTTAAAATAAATGTCAAAATTTTACCTACCAATCCTTAAAAAATAAATGTTTTTTTCATTTATTTGAAATTATTTCCGTTTTTGTATTTTTTGTTTTTTTTTTTTAATATACAATACAAAATGTATGTATGCATATGAAGCTATAAACACTTTTTGTGTGAATGTGTTTGTGTATGTATGTGTGTTTATGAAGTTCTTGTAATTTGTATTGAAAAATTTTGTATATATACAACGAATTTAAATAAAAAAACAAATTGAAATTTTTTGAATATTTTTTTTTGAAACAGACAGTAAACGAAATTTAAATTTGTAATAACTGTTACGGACACAAATAAACCACAAGTTTCCGTTTTGTGGGTACATTTTTATTAAATTCCAAACAAATGAAAAAAAAAAATGAAACTGAAAAAAAAAATGGTAAATGATAGTAAATTACTTCGAATAAATGTATAAAAAAGGTTAATATAGATGTTTCTTTGAAAAATAAATGTATCATCCTTTATTTTTAAATGGAACGGAAATTTTTTTATTAAACTGCAAACAGTTAACTACATAATATTCTGAGTGTAGAAATCCAAAGCTCAAAAATCATCAATTAAATCACCAATATGGAAATTTTTAAATTGGACGCGTACTATGAACATAAGCAAACATGTTCGAACCCGGTTGAATGTTCATATTATAGAGACAGGGCTTAAAAATTGTTTAACCCTTTACTCCCCCGCCCTAACAAAAAAATTAAAACATATTATTTTTCACGGGATTAAGATTCATCACCAAACGTTACCATCAAATTAAAAATAAAAGGTTCTGACCGGAATTTCGTTAAAACACTCAAATAATTACGCCCATGTATGATATATATGAATGACTATTTACAACATTTAAACGTTTATTATATTTATTTCATTCACATTTGTTTATTACAATCATGTTTCCACATTCAGTTGAGAGTTTATAAAAAGTGAAAACTTTATGTCAAATGCCAGAACAATTGTTAAATAAAAGTTAAATTTAATTGTAAAAACGAACTAAAGTCTTAAATCCTAATTGTAAAGATTTCGAAAAGATGTTTTTCAAATAGACAAATTAAAATGTTATAAGCAGATGACTTTTCCTTTTCAATTACGGCAAAATAATTTATTACAATTTGAAAACTGTACTTCTTGTAAAATCCATTTACCCCATCTTCTCTTGAATTAAGAAATCGAGAGAATTTTTCAACACAAATAGGCGCGGCCAAGAGACATGTACTCAAACGATTTTTTTCTGAATTTTCCATTATCCTATCACGCCTTCTAAAGTAGATAGTTGCAGTTGATGTTGAAACGTTGAACAGCGGGTGATGCAGATTTTTTTCGAAATTTAATTTTTAACATGTTCTCTTGATTCGTGAATAATTAAGATTAAAAAAATAATAAGACATTTTAAGGTATTTTCTCTAATTTTTATTTAAAGGATACGAAGGCCGTTCGAAATGTTCTTAGCCTGTTACAAAGAAGGCAGTATAAACAGCAAAAAGTAAAGTGTATTAGAAATTTCAATCTTCCATGTTAAATTTCATTTCGATCTGGCAACTCATTCGTATAGTAACAGCTATTCGAAAAAGACACTTCATTGATTTTTTACATTGGAAAAATTACAAATGCGTGGTGTCATTAAAAATTTACATAAGTAAGGTTTATTGGGACAAAAAAATTAATACTGATATGGTAAATGTGTTAGGTGAAAGTGCTCCTTTAAAAAAATAAACATGAATACAGCCTTTACCTTGAAAGAAGTTTTAATTGCAGCTGTAAACAATTATTTTGCAGAGTTTCAGGAAAATTATTTTAATGAAGGGACAGAATTGCTAGAAAATCCTGGGACTAATTGTATTAAAGTTTCAGGAGATTGTATTGAAAAACAAACATATAAATTTAAAAAATCTAACCCATGTTTTTTATTGTAAGGCTAAGAACATTTCGAACTACCCTTGTACTAAGTTGTTTGTTTTTCACGTAAAAAATTTCGTATAATATGTTTCCACGTAAAATTTACTTATAATTTTTCCAGTGAGAAAGTGAAATTTGAGTTTAAAAAGATTGTGTGTTTTTTTTTAAATTTAAATTTTATAGTTATATACGATTTGAGACCACTAAAGTTGGAGTAAAAACTTTTCACTGGAAAAACAATTTACTAAGCTTTTACAATATATGGCAACCATGGCAAGATAACTTTTTTTTAATTATGGTTAAGCCAATTTATATACTATCTTATGCTTTTTACTGCGCTATTTATCTATAACCGATTTTTATACTTTGGTCCTTGAGGAAATGTTGTCATATGACGACGCTAGAATAATAAGGGATAAAAAGGGTTAAAAAAAATAAATATAAAAAACAGTTGGTTTTATAAATTCATCCTTATTAATCCTATAATTGTTAAACTATGCACTGATCAAAATAGATTCATAATATTTTTGAAAAACTTAATCAATTTTTGTTTAAAATTTTTTTAAATATGATAATACGTTTTATTAGATGGATATTAATTAAGCTTTTTGTAAATACAATAAAACTTTTCATATTACATCGAATTTCAAACTTCATACAAATTTTAAACCCAAAACTAAAAAAAAGGAAATTACACATTTTAGGGTTCAGAATGAAAGTAGTATTAGAATTATTCTGAAAATCACTGTCGTTCTTTATACAATTAATTTTTCGAAAACTTCATTATTTTTACAGCAATTGTGGCTGCAAAAATTTATGTTAACCTTAGTTTTAACTTTCATATTTTTTAAAACAACAACAAATATCTTTCTTTTATTATGCTTGATTTTAATTTAAAACTTGATATAATAAGAAAACATTTTATATATATTTTCTAAGAAAACAAATATTTGTTTTCAAGATTATTCAATTGCCTCTTACATGTTGTCATACAATAATTTAAATTTTTTCATTAAACTTTTTTAACTTAATATGAAACAGAGTTTGAAAAATGTCCGATTACCCATATCACGCAAATTAAAAGTGTTTGTGCAGAAACAATATGGAATTCGTTCACTTTAGCCCAACGGCTCCCAAATGGGAGGATCCTCTATGGGTTTGTAGGTGCATCCAAAGGGGTCCGAGAATAATACGATAATAAGCAATCTTCCAATGTCAGTTACCATAATTATATATCAAAATGCAAAAGATAATGAAATATAGCGCAATTTTCAAAACTTTTGAAGGAAATAAGAAATGTATCTTAAAAAGAAACTCTGATAAAAAGTTGGGATAATCCAATTCTTAAGACTTTTCGGACTCCGTATTTTGTTTTTGCTTAGTTGAATACTCACCATCAGAGTGTGTTTAAGAATCAATTTTTCCTATTAAAAAAGTAAAAAAAGGCTTAAATTCGGCAGCGCCGAATCTCCACCAACGTCCTAAAAAAAATTTCAATGTTTTTTACACAAATAATGTAAAAAAGTTTAGAATTGAAATTATGAAAACAAATTCTGTGTTTGAAATAAAAATTTTGAGGTGAAAATAATTTTTGAAGTGAAAAAAATTTTTTATGGTGAAAACAAATTTTAGTGGTGAAAAAATATTTTTTGAGGTGGATATAAAATATTATTCAATTCTAAGTGACTGGTTAAGAAAAAAAAATAGCAAATATTTTACTTGCAAGTCGCTACTATGTAATTGTACTAAAATACACCTATTTGGAAAATTTAGAGGTACCTTCCCATTTTCAGTCATAACCTTTTAAACGCTAGACCTATTTTGCTCATTTGCAATATTAAACTGCTCGGGCGGATTTACATAAATCTAGGTAAAAAGAGCACCCTCGCTTGCGTCTTAACCATTTTAACAGAACGACATCGCTAGATTAGCTTAAAATTTCATGAGGATCACGAATGTATATATTTTATGGAGTATTAAACACATATTATTTCGACATGTTACAAACGGAATGACAAACTGATATATACCCTCACCAATATGGTGAAGGGTATAAAAATCACAGGTACTGGGAAGGTGTTCTAGAGAAAACCCCTTAAAATCCTAGAGTTTTTAAGTTTTTCTAGGGTAATTTAATTGAAATATTCTTCCAAAAATCTTCTGGTAAGTCTCTTAAATTCGGTAAATTCTACAAATTCTGAAAACCTTCAGATTTAAATGTCATTATTTAAAAATAAAAATTTGGAGGTCTGTCAGCCAGTAAAAATGCCTCAAGGTGTCTGTGAAGTAAAAGTTAGTGGGAAAAATGATCATTTTCGATAAATCGTTGTTTTAATTTTTTTTTGTTAAATTGCCCATAAACTAGACACATTGATGGACAAAACTTGACTTTAAACTTCAAATTCTGTTGAGTAGATTCGAAAAAATATGAAAATAAGTAAAAGGATTACGAACAGGGCGAAACTTATAGATACAAATCTGAAAGTATTTGCCGGAAAATTTGGAAATTGCGGGTAGGTGGGTTTGTATGGGGACTCGGTCTAAATATGGTCCGATTTTTATTAAATTTAGAGACGGACTTTATGGATCCATATAACATTCACAGAACAAATTTAAATAAGATATCCGCGGTTTGGTGCATCAAAATACGATATAAGACCAATTCAGAATGGACCTTTCTATGGGAGGTACGTCTGAATATGGATCGATTCTAACGAAATTCATCTAAATATCTTTACATTAAGGAGCTGTTATTTGATTTCAAGATTTGAATGGGTAAAGCGGGCACCGTTAAATAAACTCAGAAAATGAATCTTAGAGTACTATAAGATGAGTATCAGTCCGATATTTTAGTAGTTACAAACATCAACACAAACCTGACCACGTAGTGGTGTAGGGTTCAAAAATTTTCACAAGTACATGTTTCGACATCTCAGCAGAACCTAATAGTGACCGTAGCAGACAGATTCCAAGATTACATTGTCCAGTGAAAAATTCTGCCAAAGTCCTTAAGTTCTTCCTGTCCAGGGTGAACACTCAAGATAGAAAAGTCCTCTGCCTGGTAAATGGACGCGAACTTGCCCATCGGGCATGTTGAAAATTGGGTCCACAGACACCGGACATAGAGGCGTCAGTAAACAACACCTGTCATCTCTTTTCAGGTTCCCAAGATTTACTGGTCGATATGATATTTTTCGAAAATATTTACCTCGTAATTTCTAACAAAAATTTGCCGTCATAACAATTTGTTCATGACCTGGCCGAGTGGCTCGTGAACATTCCTCATATCCTCATGTGTTCGCGCAGGTTTTTCTCTTAATTTCACCAAACTCAGAATACCAATACAGAGACATTCTCAGCTACCGGTGTTATATTAAGCATGCACAGAGATTGATTGTGTGACACCGATATTTTTGTATGTGGTGGAAAAATTTGGTCAGTACAACAATTCGGTTCGAATTAATTTAATAATACATTGGATTGCGACACCCTAAACAATTACCTTGATGGAATAAAACCGACTTTGCCCACACAGGCTAAGCTATGGAAGTAAAGATGGAAACTAATTTGGCACGGAAAATGTATCGTTAATATTTTTTTCCTTCGTATACTGTTTTCATTCAATAAAGTAGTTCGTGATTTCACTTTTTTATCTTGGTAAATTTTACTTCCTCTCTACATTTTTATAAGTAATTTATGTAATTAAAAAAAAGGGTTTGTGAAAAAAGTGCCTCTTTTGTTAAAATAAATGAAAAAATATTACATTCCTTTTATTTTTTTTAATTAAAAATGTGATACCTTTTTTTAGAAAAAAAAAAAACAAATAATTATAAAGATATTTTTTTTTTATCAAAAAATTAACTAAAAGGGGGTAAAATTTACCACCACATCACTGACTACGTCCAAAAATTTCAGCTCCATAGTTAAATGTTAATTTGATATATCGTAGAAGTATTCAAACCCGTTTGATTTTCACACAACTTCTCATACTCCCGTAATATAGTCTGGCAATTTTTAAATGTTTACCTTATGTTCTAATTTATAAAAATCTACCACATGTAGAAAAGTAAAAAATATATAACAATCGATTTTTTCTCTTTACAAAAGTTTAAAATTATGTTTGTCTATTATATCGCATAGCACTGTATGAAATAACTACAATTTGGTTTGTATAGGAGGTTGGATTAAAAAGAGGAACTTTAAATAAAATGAATTTAAAATATATATATAGTCACAAATGTATGAACATGTTACAGTGAGTAACATAATTAGGAGTATACTAAAATACCATACAATTATTTAAAACAGTTTTAATATTTTTGCTTATGAATTTGTACGTGATCGATTTATATAATTTTCAATTTCGAACTGCCAATTATTAGGTCGTGGTCGACATTTTTTAGCTAACGGACATCGACATATTTTTAGTAAAAATCTAAGCTCTGACTAATTGTTTTGTGTGCTGAACACAAATCTGTACTCCAAAATTTTCCATCACGGAACCGATTCTTTCAAACTAGTTATGAAACTCGTTAAACGGAATTACAATGTAAGATATTGCTCAAGTAGAACTACTTGCAAAATAACCAGTTATAGTTTGAAGTAAAACAGAACGTGGAATAGGTTCTGAAGAAAAAAGATGTAATAAATTTCATTAACTAGTTCTTGGAAAATGAAAACCTTGCTGGGATATTTTCAAGCGGTACGCTAAATTTTAGCAGTATCTGTTGTACGTTAAATTACACATTTTTGGAAGTTTGAGCTTATAACCGCAATCATGTATGGTTTATTTTTCTCGTATTTTGGCAGTTGATTGTTTAAATTTTAAAACCATTTTTCATTTCTCATAATATTTGCTGTTGATGATGGTTTTGACGACAGATAGCGACACTAGGATGCAATATGATGGCCTCAAAAATAACAACAATAACAACCTGATCATGAAGTTGTTGCTGTTGGTGATGGTGCTGACGACGACAATGTTTGTATGTGGTAAAAGATGAGTTTGGTTTGGTAATTCACAAGCAAATAATTTTTATCAAAAAAAATATTAAAATTCGTTATACAAATATTAGGGTAGAACTTTTATGAATTTAACTTTTTTTAATCATGGTTAAACTAAAGATAGATATTGACGATAAAGTTGTGTCGTTCACGAACGAACTTGTTCATTTGAGTCACTCACTAATCGCTCTTTTAGTTCAATACTTCATTTCATTCTCTTTGATCTTTGATCTTACTTAATTTTAAACATTTAAAAAAATTTAGTCATACCAACGAAATTGTCAAGAAAGCTGTTGAGCTAGAATAGCAAACTATTTCATTTAACAAAACAAACTAGAAATCCAAAGTCTTATATACGATATTATAAGCGACCTCACAAACCAAATATTGAAATTGCTGATGAGAGAGAATTTTTCCAGTAAACTTATAAAGTTTTCTTTGAAATGAAAGTTACAATTTTCGTATATATTTAAAGAAAAGTTTTTTACATTTAATGAAATATTTTGATTACTAAATTTAATTTTTTTTTTTTTGTAGAATTTTATAAAAAAAAACTTCATTACTGTAGTGATAAGATTCAGTGGACGAGTTTAAGCGAAATTTTAATAAATTCATACCAAAATACATTAATAAAAATGTATGATTCTGTTATACTCATTTTCGCCATGTTCATTTATTTACTAACTGGCCCTTTACCTGATTCATTTTGTTTGCTGCTTTTCATGTAAAATTTTAATTTAGTTGCTAGTTAAATTTTAACTGGAAATTCAGTAATTGGGCCTTAGTGTGAAATTTGTCCACACAAAAAGAATTTGCTTGATGAAGGCGACGTTGTTAAAAAACAATATTTCATTTAAGCTTTTTAGACACGAATTTTAAATTTAAGGTTTTGGGAGATATAGTTTAAAAATTATTTGTAAATTTTTTTAAATTAAATGGGTAAAATTGTTTTGTACACACTTTTTTCCGCAATAAAACACACACAAAGTATTTTTAGACGTTATGTGCTTACTGCAATTTTACATTAATATTCATTTTTTTTAATTTTTCGTTTTATTTAATTAAAATTTTACGCACAAATTTTATAAATACATTCACTTATAATCGTAATAAATATGCTAATATTTTAAAATTAGAAAATAATTAAATGAAAATAAATTAATTAAAAAGAGGTAAAACCGTATAATTAATCTGCAAAATTGTGAATTACTGAATAGTTCAAAATGTATAAATATAATACTTGTGATAAATGTATATTAAATTATTTAGTCATGTATCAAAAGCATTTATCAGTCCATAAATAAAATAAAAATGTACAATAATTTTAAAGCAAATTCAACCCAATTGTGTAAAAATATTTTCAAGTCAACCACAATCGAGTTAAGTAAAAATATAAAAAAATTTAATAATGAAAAGAAGAATAAAAAAAGTCGCCGAATTAAAAAAAAAATAGCTGCAATAAAGAACGCAACTAAAATTAAAATCTGGAAAAATCTCTAAAACGCTCAAAATTATACAAAAAATGCTGGAAGAAAAAACGCTAAAATCAAAAAATCTCTAGACCTGAAAATAATCGTTAAGTTCCCTAGAAATCGTAAGAAATTAAAAAAAGGACAATAGAACTAAAAAAAAATCCGCTAAAATTTCACAGATACCAAACATTATTACTTGAATTACTTTAGCTTGCGAGATATGGATGATTTTATCTAAGCGATTTTTGTTTTTATTTTTCCCCAAGTGAATCACTATTACATTATATATCTTAATTATTTTCAAGATACGGGCGACATTCCCAACAACAGCTCTTATCTCTCTGCTGTGCTTTGTTTTCAAGTCAAGCGCGATCCAAAAATCGAAGCAATTAAGTCGAAATTTTGCGAGGTATTGCAGGTAGTTCTAAGCGACTTTGATAACCATATTTCGAGAAATGAAAAAAAGGTTTACACCAGAAGTTAAAATCCACCCCAATACAAAGTCAACCCCTCTCCCCCAACCAATTGTGTTTTAATTAACTTTATTTTAAGATAGCGTTTAAGCTACGCAGAGAGAAAAGGGAAGAAAAAGGGACAATATATAGAGTTTAGAGGGAGCCATAGGAAGTCATTTGTGAAAAAAAAAATACAAAAATCTCTTAGATAAAATACAAAAATCTCTTAGATAAAATATTTGCACCAGTGTCCGAAATTCACCCCCAATACCCCAATACCGATCTCAAGTTCTTGTTAGATCGCGTTAACATAACATATTTTCCGTTATTCAATTTTAATGTTTATTTTTTTAATTTTGGCATTTTTTTTTCTAAATTTTGTTGATTTTTTTAATATTAACAATTAGTTTTGATTTTAGCGATTTTTTTTATTAATATAAGCGATTTTATAATTATTTAAGTTTTTATTATTGTCTAATTTGAGCGATTTTATTAATTTGAGCTATTTTTTTAATTTCGACAATTTTTTTAATTTTTGGTAATTTGTTTTCAACTTTGCAATTATTATTTTCAATTTTAGCGGTTTTTTAATTTCAGCGATTTAGTTTCTAATTTTTGTGTTTTTCAATTTTGTCAGCATATTAAAATTTAAGAAATTTCTGTCAATTTAAGCAACTTTTTCACTTCCAGATATTTTTCCAATTTGGTAACTTTTTAAAATTTAAAGAGTTGTATTAAACTTTCAATATTGGATGTTTTTTTTTAGTTTAAACTTTTTTTTTTAATTCTTAGCGTTTTTTACTATTTACAGTAAAACTCATTTAAGACGAACTCGGAAAAGACGAATAATCATTTAATATGAACTAACGCTTTAGGCGAGCCCTTGGCAGGACTAGAAATATATAATTTTACACTTTTAATACTTTTTAAAAAATTTAACTGAAGAATCTGAGTTTTCCCCTTAGATGTACATATTTTAAAATGATGTTTACATATTTAAAAATTCATTAAAATAATTTTGTCGATAATTAAAATTTGTTAAACAAATACTACTCTGCTTAGGGTGGCTAACTAATCCAAAAAAATACTCGACTTATTTACTTATTATAACATGAGTTAATGCATATTAATACGAAACTCACTTATTATAACAACTTATTTTTTCGGGTTATTTGGAATTCTACTTAAGGGTGTTTTCTTTAGCGATTTTCTTAATTTAATACAATTTTTTTTATATAAGACAAATTAAATATAAATATATTGTTTTATGAAAAATAGATTTAAACATTGTGTTGATAAATATGGACATTTTTTGGAGGATTTTTATGCATTAAAAAATTCATTCTTAAGCATTTATTCACATATTTTCTCTAAAAACAATGAATTTGCAAATAAATTGGCTAAAATAAAGTTAAAAATTTCACTTAATTTTTACCCACTTTTCATGTAAATTTACACATTATATATAAAAATTTACAAATTATATTTCTACACATTAAAAGATGCATTTTAGGTATTTTATGCACATATTAACTCCAAAGACAAGCTTGTTTGTGAACAAATTTAGTAAAATAAAGTATTAAATTTTATTGTAAATTTACACATTATGTGTGCACCGACTTACACATAAAATGTATGTTTCACTTACACACAGAGTAAATTTACTCAACTTATAGTACTATACTACTATAAGTTAGCTAAATTTTAACAAAAATTAGAGTGTAAAAAATAGCTTGAAAAAAATGTGTTAAAAATATTGAATAAAATACGAATTTTGTGGGTGATCATAAAAATTATTCCTTTTTAGAGCAAAAACTAAAAAAGATAACTCATTGTGAATATTTTTAAATTCTACATCTTAATTAAAACCGGTTTGTAACTGTATTTTTTATTATAATGTAAACTAAATAAATAAATACCAACTTTTGAAAAAATTCTCCCCCTCCCCCCCCCAAAAAAAAAATAGAAACATTATTGTATTGTAAATACAAAAAGGTTAAAATATAAGTACACATTTCTTTAAAATCATTTAAAACAAACACCACCATTGTAAATTGCTCTCTGGTAAAACTAAATAATTCATCCATTCACCATTATTATCCATCCATTTATTCATTCATACATTACAGCGCATATATTTTTTAGTCTAAACTGAAACTCGAACGCGTTAACAACATACTGACAACAAATGTTGGTTGGTAGTAGTATCAAAACGTTAACACCGGTCTACGTAATAACTCTTTAAACATTTTACATACGATACATTGTTTTGTTAACAAATTTTAATAATAGATACCAACGGCAAGTGTAGAACAAAGCAAAATTGTTTGAAACGGTCATATAATAAAAGCCGGTCGGATCGGTCATTTTTTTTTATTAATTTCTTAATTATGTAGTGCAGTGCAATTGATTTTATTTTTAAATGAAAATCAAAGAAAACTTTATAATTAAAAAAAAAAAATAATGCAATCTGCAAATTATTGTAAAAAATATCACATAATAAAAGCTTCACTTTCATAAAATTAATTCATAAAAATAATTACATGTGTCATAAAGAGTAATGTACATAAATATATTTATTTATAAAAGTCATTATTGTAAAATAATTCGCTTAGAAAAAGCTAAAATATAAAACAAAATAATAACAAAAAATTATTTAATAAAGTTATTATATATCACAAAAACAACTGGTCGAACCATTTGGAAAAACAACGAGTTCGAAATTAATTTGGATTTCAGCAAAGGTAATTATGTCCCATTTCGGCTTTGCTAACTAAAGCTTTTTTTACATATAAATTCAATATTTAAAATAATAATACGGCCATAATCCCAATACAAACGGTCATAACCCCCATTTCCATTATTATTCCAAATATTTCAAAAATATTTCGAACATAAACCCAACACCGGATATTAGGATAACGTCCTTTGGGTTATTGTCCAGTCTAGAAGTTCCAAAACAGGCTTTGAAGCACCTATAGATAGAAAAAAGATTTGTAGTTGCAACCAAATTTTTTGACAAAAGAATTTTTGTAGTTCCATTAACCATCACTTTTATTAGTTTTTAATGCTCTTGTAATTACCGAATTTTGTTTACAAATTCGAATTTTGATTATAATTGCTTTTCTATTTATAGACTATAATATTCTATAAATAGTCATTCTATAAATAGCTACTCTATTAATAGAAACGTGTCCCACAAAATTAATTTTTAAAAATCAAAAAATTTGTATGCCGCTAACTGGGTCAGAACTGGCGACATCTGTTTGTCAGACCATTGCTTTTCCTCTAAGCTAAACTGTATTAATTTTTTTTAGTCAAATTTCAAACTTAAATATTTTTCAGGTTTGAAATTTGAATATTTTTGTTTAAAAATAACATAGCAGCCACAACAGAAAGTAAATTGTGTATTTTAATTTTAATCAATAAAAATAATATAAAAAAAAAATAAAATTCCCTGGGGTTGAACTCAGAACCCTAAGACTAGCAAGCTGTGTCTCTACCCACTGTACCACAGATACTTACATTAAGTTCTTGTTCAATTTTGAATATAAATTTGTATATGAATAAAAAGCAAAAATAGAATATTGGGTATACAAGTTAATATGTAAATTTTTTTGCTTGAAAAATGCATTTATTATAATAACAAAATGAATTGATTATTCAAAGTATTGGCCATCGTAAGCCACTACTTTTTCCCATCTTTTTAGTAGCATATTGATTTCGCGCCAAAAGAACTGCTCCGGTTTTGAGGTAAATAATGAATCAAGCCTTTTTCTGATACCCTGTTCTGAAGTGAAGCGCATTTCAGTAAGGGCGTTCTGCATCGATCGAAGAAATGGTAATCAGAAGGGGTAAGGTCTGGGCTATAAGGCGGGTGAGCCAAAACTTCCCATCCACTGTTTTCCAAATAGTTTTTGACCAGTCTTGCAACATGTGGCCGAGCGTTGTTATGATACAAGATTATGGCCTCGTAACTGGTGGAATATTCTTTTCGTTTTTCGTTGGTTGCTCTATTCAAACGAATCAAATATTTTCGGCAGAGGTCCCCTGTGATCGTCTGACCGGATTTCAACAGCTCATAATACAAAACACCCTTCTAATCTCACAAAATACAGAGCATTACCTTGGCGCCATCGATATTCGATTTCGGCGTTGATTTGGCTGGTTGGCCGGGCTTACCATATGTCTTTTTGCGCTTGAGATTATCCTAATGTATCCATTTTTCATCACCATTAACAATACGATGCAAAAATTACTTATTTTTGTAGCGTTCAAGCAGCATTTCCGACATGCAAAGTCGCCTTTCAACGTCTCTCGGCTTTAATTCATATGGCACCCAATTTCCTTGCTTTTGAATGAATCACAATGTTTTGAAACATAGGGAAATGGCTTGTTGTGTGTCTCCCAATGATAATGCAAGTTCTTCTTGCGTTTGACAACAATCTTTGTCGAGTAATGCTTCCAATTCCTCTTCTTCAAACTTTTTCGGTAGACCAGAGGGTCAATTCTCGTTCTGTGAAGCGGTGATATGAAAAGTTTTGTGTAACACTGCAAACAACTGTCAAAATATTTTCATATGAAAAAATTGTTTACACAGGCTATTTATGAGTGAAATAAACATGAAGAAGATTGCAAGAGGAAAACGTGCCAGCGAAAGCCAAAAGGAGTATTTAATTAATTATTAAAAAAAGCATGTGGACATTGCAAACGATAAGTAAGTAGTCTAATTACCATAATCACACTTTTATTAATCCCATATTTACAGATTTGTAACTGCAGATGGTGCCAAATTTAGAAACGAAAAGTTTAACGAATTAGCGGCGAGCCTTAACAGTTTAGTGGGACCCAAAAGGACAGTGAAAAATGGCAAAAGTATGGCATATTTATTTATAGTTTATTTATATTCTTTATGAATTTTTTTTTCTTTAAGTAATATTAGACTTCATACGCGCACCAAATATAGTTCACTTAAAGTAAGCCGACATAAATCCATGAAGTGCTTGTCGGTTGTCATCTCGAATGGATTGTGGTCAGCACGAAGTATGCGTCTCAGCACTCTCAAAAAATTCCTATAAATTATTAAATTATTTACTGCAATGAAATGCTTGTAACATCATTGTCTTACCTTTGTTCATCCGCAATTTTTTGAGTAATATCCAATAATACAATTAATCCATATATTTTTATATAATTATTTAAAATAAATTTTACGAACTTAATTCGCTTTTGTTTACGTTTTTCTCTGTTTTGACATTTGCTTTAAATGTTGGATAACACAGTTACAAAATTTTCATGGGTACAGTGCGAATGAAACATTTTTTTCATAATACATACGAGAATCGCAATTTATGTATTTGTGAAAAGTTCGAGTGAAAAGTGCTTATGAAAACGAAAATGAAAAGTTTTTTTTCACTTCACATTATCACAGAACGAGAATTGGCCCTCAGGCCTTTCTTTGTCTTCTGTTTCGAAATCACCACTTTTGAATCGCGCAAACCATAGTTCACAAGTTTTTTGAGTTAGTGCATCTTGACCGTAAGCTTCTACCAACAATCGATAATCGATAACAATCGATAATCTTATAATTGACATGTTGATAAACAATGTGATATTATAGAGGGTGTCTTAGTAAGAATGCACTTTTTTATTTTAAAATAAAAACACGTCTTTTTTGAGATAGTTCAAATTTTTTTTTTTGTATTATAAAGAAGAGATGTTCCGTTTAAGTATTGAATAAAATATTAGTCAAATGGCCCCCTGTTCTTGTAACGAAGGCCGTTCACATTCACTGCAATTTCGGTTTCATCTTCAAAAGTAAGGCCCAATCACGCCGCCTGACCAAAATCCGCACCAGACAGTTGCTCTTTACACCCAGCATTTGTTTCTGATGGATTTTATGGGGATTTGCTGAGCCCCAAATTACACAATTTTGTTTATTCACGAAGCCGTTCAGATGAAAATTCGCTTCATCGGAGAAGATGATTTTTTTTTGAAAAATTGGCATTGACTTCACTTTGCTCCATTACCCATTGAACGAATTGCCGGCGCTTTCCATGGTCTGCTGGTTTGCGCTCTATTGTTTATAATCGGAATAAACATATGTCTGTCACATATTTCAAATAAAAAAATTACACTAAATTTAAAAAGTGCACTGTTACAGTAGTTATACTAAATTGAATTGGAAAAACTAATACTTTAGATAGAACAATAATTTTTATTAAAACAAATCTAATATTAGATTTTTGCTGCAATCCTGAATTCAGATGAAACTAGTTGGAAGATATGGCATCTATACACAGAGAAACAGAAAACATCGTGATAGCCGAATGTATTGCCAACTAAATACTTTGGTTGCAGCAACCGAATTGTTCGGTTGTTGTATTCCTAAAGCAATTGAAATATATGGTTTCAACCGAAATTCTGTTATATTAACTGAATTTCCAACCAACTGTTCCAACTGTTTTCTCTGTATAATAACTCATAAAGTGCGATCACGGAATAAGCGTGATATTAATCGAGTATTTAGCGAGAAAAAATATTTGCAACCCGGTTTTTACCAAATCGGTAAATAGACCGACGCTAATTTTCCGAAGGGCACGCTAAATGTCTGCTGTACAACTTCTTCTACAGAAGCCATACTGTAACTAAGCTAAAGTGAGTCCGAACACAACATTGACGCGAGTGTGCCCTACATTACAAGGTGGGAAATAAAAAGGGATATACAAAGAGAGATAAGGCAAAAATAATCGACCGTTTAAAGCGAATATGAACATATTTTAGTGGTTGTCATATTTTTGGAGATTAAGGAATTTAGTCGTATCTAGACAGTAGCTAAAATATAAAATATTTTACTAAACGGAAAAGCTTAAATAGAAGTATTTTTTGCTCCGCCTAAAGCCGTTTTCTCTACCGTCCAGTTTTTCTTTAACAATTCAAAAGTACTCTTATATATTTTCTGCAGATTGTTGTAAGGTACGCAAATAATTAAGTTTTAACATTTTTTTATCAACGCTTAGTTTAATATTTTATTACACAAATTTAAAGTTTTTTAGTTTGACCTTGTCGATGTTTAAATCCTATCAATACCGCCCAAAACCGCCTAAAAGCTGTTGTCAGATATTTAGTGGTTTTTGGCTAAATATTAAATTTTTTATTAAAGCAATTACTAAATCTCAATAGAAAACATAATTTGCAACTTTGTTTTGACTTTGTTCATCCAACTACGAGTATTTTCAAGCGAGAAGGTTGTAAATTCCAAATATATTAAACTTAACATAAAAAAAAATACTTTTTAAAACAGAAAAAAAAATAATAAAAAAATCGCAAAAAAATATACACTCACAATAATATTTCGTTAAAAATAATCTAAAATATATATAAAATTAATCGAAAATACAATCAAAAAGAGGATTACTGATTTTTCATTATATTCAGCCCATTTTGTTGTTTATTTTCAATCAATAAAAGCAATCGAAAGTCGTTTAAAATAACTATACATTTTTAACAGTGAAACGTAGAAAAAAAAGGTTTTAGTGGTTTGTTTTACAAATTGATTTTTTTTTATTTGTATGTAATTTTACAAAACACAACACACACAGATGAACGTATATATTTATACCCTTTACCATAGGTGAAAGGGTATATATAAGTTTGTCATTCCGTTTGTAATTTCTACAATATTGATCTTACACCCTATAAAGCATATATATTCTGGGTCCTTATGAAGAGCGAAGTTGATTTCACGATGTCCGTCTGTCCGTCTGTGTGTTGAAATGGGTTTTTCGAAGAACCCAGACATGATGAGGACTTGATTGTTTTTTATTTCTGTTACATGTGATCCATTTCTGTTCGGTTAATAAATGGCTGAGATATTAGCAAAAAACCAGGACTACCTCTAATTTTTTTCCGTAAAATCCCTTTGTTTAATATGTATGTAGAATTTTACGCATAACAAACACATTCATTTGTTGAAATTCTTTTCTTTCAACTCCACCTTTTATACACAAACAACAAACACATACAAAGATTTGTCATTTAAATAAAAACCAAACAAATCTCTAATGAACGAAGACTTTTTATATATGTACCTATATTAACGATGATTTTGTGTGAGCTTCAATAGCTCAGTTGCCTAGACGCTATGTCTCAAATACTTTTTTTTCTCTAAGGCCGCGGTTCGAATCCCGGTCAATTCACTTTTTTTTGTACATTTTTTTTATTTTCTTAAGACTTTTTTTTTGTTCATTTTTTTTTTTTTTTTAACATTTAATAATTAATTTATATAAAATTTTATATTAATAATTAAATAATCCATAAATAGGCTAAAAACATCAACATTTTTATAAAAACCCTCTGATACAAACAAAAAACAAACGTTTTTATTTATATTTTTTGCTCTGATTTAAAAGAATTTATAAACAGATTTTTAAACCATTTTATTTCTCATATATTAAGAAAATTTTATACATAATTTCCCTTTGAGTGCAACTATTTTAGGTCATAACTTATACTAATTTATAAAAAAAAAAAATTATAAACTATTTTTCTTCAAATTTTTAAAATTAAGCTAAAGAAATTAAAAATATTTTTAATAAAATAAAAATCCCAAATGCAAATTTTCCAGCTTAATCAAACGTTTTTATAGAAATAAAACACATGCAGTTCTAGTGACTTCCTTCAACGATTTGTTGAAATTCTTTTCTTTCACCTCTTCACCTTTTATACACAAACAAAAAACACTATTCTAGAGCTATGGATACGTCTTATATAGCAAAAGATCGAAAATCTTTAGTTTAACATATTTGCTGAAAAACTCGGAAATATCGGTTCAGATACAAAAAAGTTATGCCCAAAACATACATTTTTTTTAAATACCTAATTTCTGGAACCATAAATCTTCCCGAGTCCAAGTTTTATCACAAAACTAAATGGTTAATTTCCTCTTAAAAGCATCCGTATATAAATCTGTCCATTCCATATATGTCTATATATAAACTTTAGTTTTTTTCCAACCATGGTGAAGGGTATATAAGATTCGGCATAGCCGAATTTAGCCGCTCTTACTTGTTTTATTTTCTATTTTTATTTGAATAATTTTTGTAATTTTTATTGATATAATTTTGTGTATAAACAAACTTTTTTGTTAAAGAAACAAAAAGGAATTGTATGAATTTCTATTTTTAGAAACAGAAAACATAAAATTTAATATTTAACAGAAAATATGAACTCCTACTGAATGTCTGTAAATTTTTGTAGTTTGAATTTCAATTTATTCCTTATTTAAAAACAAACTCTACGTATTACTTTTTAAATAAACTACAGTCGGTAACGGAAAATATATTGTGAGTGTATTATTGATACTAACAAAGGAAGTTAAAAGCCTCTAGTTGCAAAATAATTTACTATTTTTCCTCCATGACTCACAGGACACCATCAGGACACGTTTAACGATCATCCTTCTAACTCAAAAACCAGTTAGAAATTAAACACAGCTAATACATTTTGAATCAATTTCGATAAAATTTAATTACATTAGTGTCAGTTTCGCAATTATCAAAAAGCGAAAATCCCTGTAACTTCTAAAATATTAACCGCTGCTGTAGTGGTTCCCACTAACTTTCCCTTCACGGAGCCTTGAGATATTTTTACCGACTAATGAACTGCCAAATTTTAATATTTTTTATATATAAATAAAAACATTTAAATTAAGATTTTCAGAAAAATAGAAAAATGACAGATGGAAATGTATAATTTTTAGAATTTAAGAGATTTAGTAGATACAATTTTTGGAAGAATCCTTCAATTAAATTAACCTAGAAAAACTTAAAAACTAACTATTTTGAGGGGTTTTCTATAAAAACGCTTCTTAGTATCTGTGATTTTTTAATATGAAAAATTGATTCTAAAACACATTCTGATGATTGTTTTTCGCAACTAAGAACGTTTTCTATGGAAGAAATAAAAAATATTGTGTATTCAATTAAACCAAAAAAAAACTGCTATTATATTTTTAAAGAATATTTTCCGAACTCTTCCCGGACCCTTTTGGACCTGCCATTTGGGAACCGTTGCACTAGAGCAACAATTTTCGGTATGTAATTTTATTTTAATAATAGTTTAATTTATAGCGAAAATCGAAACCACTTTATTACTGGATTTTTTAATTCGTCTTCAACATTTATTGTGCTATATCGCCTAAAGAATGCGATAAATCAAAATCTTAATATATTTGCCATAGTAAGTTGTCAATGCCAAATATATAGTACGAATGTGTGGCTAATTTGTTAACAATAAATGAAAAATCATTAATTATTTACGGATATTGTAAGTTAATTTATTTTTTATCATTTAAAAATAAATAAAAGGTTCTTTTGATTTAATTGAATAGTAATAGTTTCTTAAGCGATTTTTCATTTTCGTTTTTCAGTTAATTTAAACTAAAGGGTGGTTAAATTTTAAGGGCCGGTGTTGATTTTGAATAAAACACAACTTATTTAGGAAATTATTGTCATTTATTTTTATTATGATAATATGGTATGGTTCAATTATGAATGGAACAAAATATCGGCCAAATGTCCGCGGCGACCTCAGCGGCACACCTCGATCCGATGGTCCAAATTTTCGATGAAATTTTATGCCGTTAATGTGCCGAATTTTCTCATCCTTTAGTTCTTGAATTGTTGCTGGCTTATCGACGTACACGGTGTTAAATCACATGATCTTGGCGGCCAAGTGACATCGCCACCACGTGAGATAACACGGCCATTGAGTTTGTCGCGCAAAAGAGCCATTGTTTCGTTAGCTGTGTGGCAAATGGCACCGTCCTGTTGAAACCACATATCGTCCAGGGTCATATCTTCAATACCTGGCCACAATAAGTTCGTTATCATCTCGCGATAGCGAACACTATTCACGTTAAATGCTTGGCCGACCTCATGACACACTATCGC
The DNA here is from genome assembly GCA_949748255.1 of Eustalomyia histrio. NCBI lineage: Eukaryota > Metazoa > Arthropoda > Insecta > Diptera > Anthomyiidae > Eustalomyia > Eustalomyia histrio. The sequence continues at coordinate 105,033,031 of OX456524.1, read as the reverse complement.
GAACAACAGCAATGTTTTCCGCAGAACGAACTGGGCGAGCATGCACAGGTTTTTTCACAGACCCGGTTTGCTGAAGTTTGCCCACAATTCACGAAGTGCACGAAAGGCATTTTGATTTGAACGCCCATTTTCATAATAAGCCTAAATAACTTTAACGCGTTGCTCGATTGTGTATATTTCCATGGTTCAAATTGAGTTAGTCTGAAATTGAGAAATGTCAAATGAAATGCAGAAAAAAACTTGACCTTTAGGTGTGGTTCACATTCAACATCGGCCCTTAAAATTTAACCAACATTTATAAACAGCTTAAGTTTTGTTTTTTATTTGTAGAGAGGATTTATAGTGCATATTTTTATGGCTTTTAGTGCAAATTTTCTTATAAGTGCATATATTGCATTTTTTACTGCATCAAAGTCACTGCCTTGGTAATTATTTATACAAATAGTTGTTGTTTTCAGCAGTAATAGTATTATTCATGAAAAATATTTTTTGCATAAAGTGTGAAATTGTTCATGCATCCAAAATTTTAGTTTTCAAATTAAATAATATGAATAAAACATCAAATTTCCAAAATATTGTATAAAAACGTGATGCGAAATAATCAAATCTGATACTAATCAAATCCTCACACAATACAAATGCTTCAATAAACATAAAATTTAATTTTAACTGAAATACATAATGCAAAATTTAAAATGCAATGTTGTTTAAAAAATTAAAAAAAAAAACAATGAGGTTGTTAACAAGGTGTGTGCTAAGTGTTGTATCGTACTATTGGAAACAGATGTTATCTAATTTAAAAAAAATTCAATAAATTCTAGTACGATGTATATTTGTACGATGTATATTTGTACGCCAGGGTCATAACAACCGCACCATTGGCAACTTTTCAGCAATTTCGATAAAAGTTCAAAACACCGCATACCTTATTTTTTTTTTTATTATGGGTATTTGCCTATTTACCGTTTTGTAACGAATCAATCATAGTCTGCCAATTTTTTGCTAAATCACTTTGGTTATAAATCCCCTTTTTTTTGTAGGAATGTAAAAAATGTCTACACGGTATAAGCAATTGACGCGTGACCAAAAGGTAGCAATTTTTGTTTTAAAGTATATGGGAGTTCCTTATCGGCGCATAGCACATAAAGTGAGAGGCTCACACTTAACCATTAAGGCTCATAAAAAAATAGAAAGGATCAGAAAGACCTCGGAAGACTAACACCCGGACAGACGGCGTAATACGAGGAAAAAGTTTGAAGGATCGCTTTAAACGTGCAGTGGAAATATGGGCTAAAATGAAGAGCTACCACAATGTTGAAGGCTTCGGGAGTGCGGACTATATGGAAGACTAGCCCTTATTGACGAAGCGGATGAAATCCAACCGCTTGGCTTGATCCAAAAATCAAAGAATTGGACCCTCGACGACTGGAGAAGAGTTTTATGTTCTGATGAAAACAAATTCAACTTGCTATGCGCAGACAATCTGCCGTATGTTCGTCGTTCAGATAGTGAAAGATACAGGGATAACTGTGTAGGTAAAAGAGTGAAGTTTCAACAAAGTCAGATGGTGTGATGTTGCTTTTCATACTTTATCCGGGGTTCCATATTCAAGGGATCGTGAGGGCTGAAAAATATGGACAAAATATTAGGAACCGCCTTTTCTTTTTTCTTTTCTTCAAATTTCTGTGTGGTGCAGTTTTTATGACCGCCAGTGTATGTGCAGTGTGATATAATTAAGTATGCCAAAAAAGAGAAACCCAAGAGAAAATCGCCGTTAGAGTGAAATAAAAACTTTAATAACTCTGAACACCTTTAATATTATAAACAGAAAATGTATATACAAAAATAAAACTTTGACTTATAAGGGAATCATATATAAAATAGAAAACATGTAAAAATATAGATATAATTTAAGAAAATTAATGGATAAATTTCAGAGATGTGGTTAATTGTGTCCAATAAAATCTGTTAGTTTTTCGATAAATTTACACCAACGGACCTGCTACGTAACTGGTTCATTGGGAAGGGCCCTGTTTCTCAGACCAGTTCTTATATAAACCGTGGGCTTGTTAGGAGGGAAATTTGTCTCCTAAAATTTTGTATTAAAGGTTCAACTGAAAGTTAGAATAAAGTGTTTTTAAACTTTTACATTTTAATTCATTAAGGACGTTTTCTTAAGCATATTTGTACAACTTCACTGATTTGTGCTGGACTTGTCCTGTTTTCATCAGTCACGGAGCAGATTTTTCAGATCAGTCTTCTTTTCACCTATCACGGGACATCTTGCTGGCTAGGAATTTTCAGATCGATTATAATTCACCAGTTACTGGGTAAGAACTTTCGGACCGATCATTTTTTCGCCGGTCACGTGATAGGTATCTTCAAACCAATCCTGTTTTCACCGGTCGCGGTACAGGAGACAGAATAAGTTCATTCAGACTGGTCCACCCACTTAAAGACACTGCATTGACGCCGTGGGTAACAGGTTTTTAGGACTAGAAACATATAGTACCAATGTATATATAGTACCAATGTCCATTGGACATTTTTATGGATGCGTTTCCGAATCGCCTAATGTATCGTTTTGTCGATTTCCAGTGGCCAGCAATATCGCTTGATTTAACCGCTCGCAGTCATGTGGCTCACAACTTTCGCACAAGGGAGCGAGAACTTATGGCCCGTAATTTCCACCAGAACGATAGAAAATGCAGTAAAAAAAGCTCAAATGATCATCAACAATTGCGGCGCCTTCGCATGTTTCAAACTTATATTTATGTTAACGTTTCTAAACAAATATGTAATTGCCGGTAAACGTATTCAGCAATGTCTTTTTCTACGTGTTTTTTATATTTCTCATAGATTTCCAAAAAAAACAAATCAGTCATTCTAATCAAAAAAAGATATTTTCAAAAACGGCGCCGACAAAAATTTTCGTTTTATCGCAAAATTGTTCTGACACATGAAAAATACATAGTCAAGAAACCGCCAATCGTGCCTTCAATCTTAATTGTGTTATAACAACTGTCTCATCTAAATAAACGACAAAACTTTGAGAGTGACCTAACTACATATTCCTTTTCAACGTTTTATCAGAAATTTTAATGCAAACTTTAAAACAATAGAAGAATATTTTCCAGATCCTACATGTATTCTTACGATTTTGTAAAATTTTATTTACTTATCAAATTTTATTACTTTTCTATTTTATTACATTTGTATTTTTCTTTATTTAAAGTGCTTTGGGAATTTCGAAACTTTAAACCATTGTCTGTGTTATTTTTGGCAATATAATGAATTGCTAATGATATTTACCCATCTATTCATTCATTTGTTCAGCCAAACGTAATATGTTTGCCAAAAAAAAAAAACACCTACCAAAACGACATTTAATTTATATTTTATACATCTTTTTATTTATATCACACAAAATTTAAAGTTAATTTTGGAGGTATATTTGAATGTTTGAAATGAACAATGGGGATATATGAGGTTGTTGTCGCTGTACTGAAATGATAATTCTTAAGCAAAATTTAATTTTTGAAATTTTTATTTTGTATGTAATATTAAGGATTTTTTTTCAAAGTTGCTTCGTTTTATAAGTTACACCATGTGAGATAACTTTGTGATAGTGAAAAGTGAAACCCCTTATTGCATTGCCCTTACAACTAAAACTTGCATTCGTTTGATTGTTGTAGCATGATGATATCGAAGCACATAACCAGCATTGTTAAAATCATCTGACTGAAAATGTCAACAACTTTGATTAAGCAATTAAACATTGAGATTTTTAGCACATTTTTTAAACCAAACTTTGTTTGTTTCCAGTAAACTGAGCTTAAAAAAAGCAAAATAAGAAGAAATCACAAACCACAACAGATTTTTGTTTATATAAAGTTAGATATAAAATGGCATAGGGAGAAATAATATTGATTTTTATACTAGTTTTTAACAAAACAATTTCAAAAAGATTTCGTTAGAAATTAAATATTTTTCCTATAGCCTAAAATAGGAATTGAGATCGGATTTTTAATCAAAAGATCACAATTTATTTTGGGATATTCTAAGCCCGAATAGACACTTTAACATAAATAATGTAAAAATGAAGTAGGTTTGGGTTAGTTTATAAGCAACATTTTTTTAATTTTTGCTTTGCAAAATAAAAAAAAATTCTTAACGCCCAACTAATGGCCATGTATTTGGAATTTTAACAGACGTACCATCTTAAGATATATTTAGAATTTTTTGGAATCCCACGTAATCTGTCTGTGGTAACATAGAAATGTGTTTAAGAAGTACTTTAAAAATATTTTGCTGGGATAGTATACGAATAAATTAACAACCAATTCTCTTAAGTCCTGTCCTAAATATTTGTATTTTCAAACAATTTTCAAGCACTTTATATACAAATGTGTTTCTTTTTATGGATTGCATGTTTCAAAACCAAACTAATTGTTGATTTTTGTGTTACTTTTAAGAGTACTGAGCATTCATAAATGTAGTATTAAGTTGCAATGGGGCATGACAATAATGATGATGTTGATGTTGCACTTAGTTGATGATTATTAATATCAAGAGGTTTATGAGTATATAAACATTAGATGTATGGATGTAAAATTTGTGCAAAAAGTATTCAAAATAATTGCAAAATTAAACAATTTAATGGGCAAAAATAATTCAAAACGAAATTTAGAAAACATTTATTTAACTGTCGCTAAGGGAAATTATACGCTGTTCGAATGTAGTTTGAGGTAGATTTAAGATATATAAAATTTTCATTTAAATTTACCAATGTAAAAATCGAAATAAATATGAAACATGCGTGATCATACATGGGCTTGTATATGATCATACATGACCATACATGGTAACATAAGTACATATATAATGGTTAAATATATGGCCATACAAGATTTTATATTTGACCATGAAAAAAATTGTTTGATGTGAAAACCTTTTTTGTAAAAAAATTTTGTGGTGGGAAAAAATTTTGAGGTGAAAAAAAATTTTTGTGGTGAAAAAAAAATTTATGATGATTTCTGATGAATTTTTGAGGTGAAAAATATTTGAGGTGAATATAAAATATTATTCAATTCTAAGCGACTGGTGAAAATATTTTACTTGCAAGTCGCTACTATGAAATTGTATGGATAATTTAGAGGTACCTTTAGATTTTTATACCCTTCACCACAGGTGGAAGGGTATATATAAGTTTGTCATTCCGTTTGTAATTTCTACAATATTGATCTTAGACCCTATAAAGTATATATATTCTGGGTCCTTATGAAGAGCGAAGTTGATTTAACGATGTCCGTCTGTCCGTCTGTGTGTTGAAATGGGTTTTCCGAAGAACCCAGACATGATGAGGACTTGATTGTTTTTTATTTCTGTTACATGTGATCCATTTCTGTTTGCTATTAAAAATCAGACAGATCGGTTAATAAATGGCTGAGATATTAGCAAAAAACCAGGACTACCTATAATTTTTTCGGTAAAATCCCTTTGTTTAATATGTATGTAGAATTTTATGCATAAAATTCTTTTCTTTCATCTCCACCTTTTATACACAAACAACACACATACAAAGATTTGTCATTTGAATAAAAACTAAACAAATCTCTAATGAACGAAGACTTTTATATATGTACCTCTATTGACGATGATTTTTTGTGAGCTTCAATAGCTCTGTTGTCTAGACGCTATGTCACAAATACTTTTTTTCTCTAAGGCCGCGGGTTCGGGGTTCGAATCCCGGTCAATTCACTTTTTTTTTGTACATTTTTTTTTATTTTTTTCTTTGAGACCCTTTTTTGTTTATTTTCGGTTTTTTTAACATAATAATTAAATAATCCATAAATAGGCTAAAAACATCAAAAATTTTATGAAAACCCTCTGATACAAACAAAATACAAACGTTTTTATACCCTTCACCACAGGTGGAAGGGTCGCGGCTTCGAATCCCGGTCAATTCACTTTTATATGTACATTTTTTTTTATTTTCTTAAGATTTTTTTTTTTTGTTTATTTTTTGTTTTTTTTTAACATATAATAATTTAAATAAAATTTTATATTAATAATTAAATAATCCATAAATAGGCTAAAAACATCAAAATTTGTATAAAAACCCTCTGATGCAAACAATATACAAACGGTTTTATTTCTATTTTTTGCTCCGATTTAAAAGAATTTATAAACAGATTTTTAAACTATTTTCTCGTATATTAAGAAAATTTTATACATAATTTCCCTTTGAGTGCAACTATTATAAACTATTTTCCTTCAAATTTTTAAAATTAAGCTAAATAAATTAAAAATATTTTGTAATAAAAAAGCGATATAAAATCCCAAATACAAGTTTGCCAGCTAAATCAAACTTTTTTGTAGAAATAAAACACATGCAGTTCTAGTGATTTCTTTTAACGATTTATAAAAAAATATTTTTTTGGTCGAAAAAAGCTTTTTTTAGAACTAAAAAGATTTTTGAAAAAAAAATATGACAACATTGATTGGCATTATGATCGTGATTGTTGTTGTTTTTTTTTTATTTGTTGAACTTTTTGTCTTTCACCTCCTCACCTTTTACCCACAAACAACAAATCCATACAAAGGTTTGCCATTTAAGTAAAACCCAAACAAATCTGTTTTAAACGAAAACTCTTTATTTACTTCTATTAACGACGTTTGCTTATGTCCTTCAATGGCTCAGTGGTCTAAGCGCTTTGTCACAAATACTTTTTTCCTTTTAGTCGCGCGATCGAGCCCCGTATATTCAACTTTTTTTATTTTTATATTTTTTTAACACTTTTTTTTATTTTCTTAAGACTTTTTGTTATTTTTTTATTTTTTTTTAACGAAACAAATGCGTCCAGCACAGTTGTCTTAACGATGTTGGTCAGCTTTTCTGTATAATTTGGGAACGGAAAGAGGAAAAGTTTCCAAATAAGATACAATCATCTTGGTTATCAATACACAACATCTGACCAAATGTGGGCGGAATCCTTAAATTGGGCGTGGCACAAAATATATTAATTTATATCTTAAGAACGGTAAGACCGTAATTAAATACTCCATAAATGGGCTAAAAACACCAAAATTTTTATAAAAACTAAAATGTAATATGACATATGGATACGTCTTATATATCCAAAGATCGAAAATCTTTAGTAGAACATATTTGCTGAAAGTAGCTATGACCAAAACCTAAAAAAATACCTATTTTCGAGAACCATAAATCTTTCAGAGTCCAAGTTTTATCACTAAAGTAAATGGTAAATTTCTACTTAAAGATGTCCGTATATAAATCTGTCCATTCCATATATGTCCATATATAAACTTGACTATTTTCCCAACCATGCTGAAGGGTATATAAGATTCGGCATAGCCGAATTTAGCCGCTCTTACTTGTTAGTCATAACTTTGTAACCACTGTACTAATTTTGTTCATTTTCAATACCAAACTTCTCAGGAGGATTTTCACTAATCTAGGTAAAAATGAGCGCACCCGCTTGAGTCATCCCGCCCTTTCAACAGATCTACGGCCAGCCAGACAGACAGATATTTAACTTAAAATCGCTTAAGGATCATATACTATATAGGGTATTAGACCTATACTTCGAAATTATACTCGTAAAAACGGAATGACAAACTGATATATACCCTCACCATATATGGTGGAGGGTATAAAAACTACTCATATTAGTTTTCCGCATAGTATGGTACCAGGACGTATACTTTTTCTGTAAAGTGCTACTTACATAAGATGACATTTCTTCATATTTTTATTACCAACAGGTGCATTTATTGAAATATTTTACCTGTAATGAAATAAAGAAAAGTAATAATGATTAATTGTACATTCTGGCAAACAGAGATGACAGGTTATCACGCCCTCGGACATTATCCCCATTTCCATTTAGAGTGTTATGACCGAACATTTTTGGACATAACCCCCAAACAGAAAGTGGGGCATATGACCGTTTGTAAAACGGTAATAGTCAGCTGGACGTTAGGACATATTTCTTGTGAAAGTTATGATCAAAGAATGTGGTATTATTATTCTCATTTCCCAAAAAAAAGTAAATAAACCCCAAATCCGAAATGGGGACAATTTAAATTAAAAGTTTAAAAATTAAAAGTTTTAAATAAAGAATTTACACTATGCAACAAAATAATGGTCATGGTGTCGGACATGGAATAATGTTTATGGTTAGTATAGTAAAATCCATTACGCACATGCAGAGAAAAAACATGGTTGCAACATGATCACTACTACTATAGTATGCTTACTGCATTCGGGTTTGGTTGTCACAATAAAGTTATTGGTTTTAAAATAGGTTCTAACCATCAATATGGTCGCTACCATCATTATTATGGTATATATTTTATTTTTTCATCATTGCCTTTTTCATTTTATAACATGATTGGCTGTAACCATACTGTGGTACTATTAAAGCACGAATTTTTCATGTAATGCGTTTTGCGATCCACTTGCCAATCGACAACAAACGGATGTGTTCTGTTAGACAAGCGAGTATTCCAAACAAAACCCATGCCCAGGGTATGAAATCACTTATTTCGGCAGAACACCTCCCATGGTAATATCGATTAAACAGTGTAACACAACCCACGTTCTGACGATGCTCCAATGAGTCAATTGAGCTTGTTACCCCACTACCATTTATAAGCGCCGACGAACTTCTTTGATCAAGGTCCAGAAGCTGCAAAAGAGACTTTGAAGCTCCTGCTCATACATTGGAGTTGTATTCCATTTCCATTGGTATAGATAGTAAGAAGATCAGACGAAGTGAAACAATTTTTGCACTGATTAAGAAAACCTAAACACTTCTTCTTTCCACACCCGAATGACGTGATTATTTCAGCGGACATGATTCCTCAATATCGACACCTCCATGAGTACAGATGGCATTGATGACTCCACAGCCCGTCTGTGGGTCAACAAACAACATTGAGTTCCGACCCTATTCACATGACGTCTGAAACTAGTCGGATGAGACCCCATCTATAACAACTCTTATAGTGCGATCCCTGGGAAAACTCGATATGAATCGAGAGACGTCATCACCGACACCAAATAGCATTAAGCTTTGGCACCAGAGCTTTATGCCGAAAGGAACGCCATCAGATCTCCCGTAGAACGATTTCTACGGAAGATCACCAGTGCTGGTATGCCATCCGAACCCACTGACTTGTTTTGTACCTTACATAAAGTATTTTGTTTAAAATAGCATTTCAACATAATAAATGTTTTAAAATTAAACAATTTAATTTAAAGTCCATTTAACTAATTTTTTTACTGACTAATTACCTTGGGTGTAACCACTACTAGCTAATTCAACTCATACCTTTAGCTAGGTAGTATTCCATCTATTTTCGTTCATAGCTTAGATAAATCGTGTTAATCTTCCCAGTTTTAACCCCACTATCAGCAATCTTAATTTTTCCAAATGTTTTCAAAACAAAGAAAGTACTTAAAATTGTTCTGTACAATAAAACGACATTTAATGTCACGTATTGACAGTATGTGTGTGTATAAAATTCATTTCCTTCTACAAGTGAACTTTAAAAATATTTTGTTGTAATCTTTCTTGTTTAAAGAATTCATCTTGTGCACGTACACACAGAAGAAAGACATTGTTGAATATGTTTATGTTTAGAAACTACTATTTGGAATATGATTCCAATTATTTTATTTTTATGATTATTATACATATGTTTCCAGGTAAGAATTGTAATGTTTGTAGGTGACTTGAATTTTTTCTCCTAGGTTGAAAAAAAAGTTCAGAAGTGAAGATACTTTTCACAACCGACTCTTGCCCAAAAATAGGACATCCACTTAAAATAGCACTAAAAACTTTTTTAGTTCTAAAAATCAGTCCTTAAAACAATTAAAATTTGTCCTTAAAATCCAAAAAAAAAATATTCTCCAAAACAAAAATTAGCAAATTAAAACAAAATGATAAATTCGTTTGTTTATACTATTTTTTAAGCCTTTAAATTTTTTTTTTATTTTGTCTAAAATATTTTTTGAAAAAAATAAATAAAATATATAAATGTTGCTGGATAAAAAAATATATATTTATATATACGAATTCGTAAGGCAATTTAAAAAGAAATTAGCAGTTTTAAAGTAACAAGTGTATCTACAAATAATTGAGTAAATTTGTGCATTTGAATATATTTTATTTTATAAATTCAAATTTTGCTATATTTTACAATTAATTGAGTTTAGTTCACTAATATTTATCAAAATTTTTTGTTTATTCGAGATAATTTATTTAAAAAAACTTTGTACACAATTTTACCAATTTACTCTAGCGATTATCAACTTTACTGCTATTTCCATTTCAGTAATAATAATTATTAAAATTTGTTGCTGATTTTAGCAGATCTATTTTTAATTGCATTTTACGACAATTTACTTAAATCTAGCGCTTACTAATTGTATTAATATTAATAATATTTAGTAAATTTTCTTGCTGATTTTAGCAAACCGATTTTAATCCTACTTTTACAAAAAGTTTACTAAAATTTTGTATCGGCTACTAACTTTTTGTACTAAGTTTTTTTCAAATTTCATTGTACTACACGTCAGCAGACATGTGTTGTTAAGATAAGCAAAATATACCGTTGGGCTCATATTAGCAAAATTTCCCGTAATTACAGCAAAGTTTTCAGGGCTCAAATTAGTAAAATTTCCCGTAATAACAGCAAAGTTTTCAGTTGCCATTACAGACTTATTTTGATGAGTGTTTGACGGTGAATGCATTTCATCTAATACAACATAAATATATTTACAGGCGAAGATATTCTATTTGCAGGAAACAAGGTTAGGTTAGGTTAAGAAGGGTTATGCGCCCAAGCGCGCATTTATATCCGGAGACCAATGCGGTCCATTGTGAGTCCCTTCAATATAGAGGAAGAAGAGAGAGAGAGAGAAAGAGAAGTAAAGAAGAAAAAAAGAGGCCAGTTCGAAGAAATAAAGAAACTACGTAGGACAAGACTCCCCCTACAGTCCCCTCATCAGAAACAGCCGTCCTATTTCCTTGACGAACCCCAGTAGATCGGCTGGATTACATCGAGCGATACACTCCAGTTCGTCTTGAAATCTATCCCCTAGCAATTTCTGCCTAAGACCCTGCATCCTAGGACAGTGGCACAGTACAAGCTCTACCGTCTCTAGCTCCTCGACATCTCCGCACAGTCTGCAGAAGTCCGGTATGGCATTATCCCATTTACTCGTAAAACCCCTAACAGAACAATGCCCCGTCAAGAACCCTATAAGGGTCCTGAGACCACTTCTATCCAATCCTAGCAAAACCTTGATTGCTCCTGCGTCCAATCCGGGCCATAACGCCCTCGACACCCTGCAATCCACTCTATTCCTCCAGGACCGGTTAACGGCATCACGGAACTTTTGCCGTATCACTCCATATTAGTGACTTAAGGGGGCTTTACCCCCCTGACCCTTACCCCTAAGTGCAATCCACATTGCAGTGTCCGGGTACCCAACACAACCTTACTGTGAATGCAAACATGAGCTCCCTCAGAGCATTCCTACACCGTGCGACCATCCTCGATCGCACCGTATAATTTGTCAATGCACTTAGCGCAGCCTGACAAGCGACGTAAATTGTCACTCTAGACCCCCCTACGATGTGATTCAGTATCACCTCTGTCGCCCTCCAGATCGCTAGGATCTCAGCCTGGAAGACACTGCACTCATCCGGGAGTCTGAATGACCTTTTCCGTCAGTGTCAGCAATATAAACACCGGCACTAGCGCCAGTGATCATCTTGGACCCGTCCGTAAATACTGCACACCCCTCAAACAGTCCGTTGGATCTACGCCAAACTTCCCTATCCGGGAGCTCTATCGGTGGTGTTACACCGAAGTCCAAGGCCATACTCCTATGACCCTTACCCCTAAGTGCAATCCACATTGCAGTGTCCGGGTACCCAACACAACCTTACTGTGAATGCAAACATGAGCTCCCTCAGAGCATTCCTACACCGTGCGACCATCCTCGATCGCACCGTATAATTTGTCAATGCACTTAGCGCAGCCTGACAAGCGACGTAAATTGTCACTCTAGACCCCCCTACGATGTGATTCAGTATCACCTCTGTCGCCCTCCAGATCGCTAGGATCTCAGCCTGGAAGACACTGCACTCATCCGGGAGTCTGAATGACCTTTTCCGTCAGTGTCAGCAATATAAACACCGGCACTAGCGCCAGTGTTCATCTTGGACCCGTCCGTAAATACTGCACACCCCTCAAACAGTCCGTTGGATCTACGCCAAACTTCCCTATCCGGGAGCTCTATCGGTGGTGTTACACCGAAGTCCAAGGCCATACTCCTATGATCCTAAATTCGCCGGAATACTACCCTGATCAAGCAGATCCACTTCGTATAGAATTCGTGTGTGATCATCCCGCCTAGGTCTAATCAACTCATAGAGTTTAGGTAAGCTCCTAGCAGCCATACTTCTCACATAATGTTCAATGGGGGACAGATGTAGTAGGATATCCAACGCTACCTGTGACTTGCTTCTCCTTGCACCTGTGATGCCAAGAGATGCACTCCTCTGATCCTTGTTGAGCATCTTCCTATAGCTGCCCACTCTCAACGCAACCCACCAAACAGTGCATCCGTAAGTGAGAACAGGCCGTACCACCGATGTATAAATCCAGTTCACCATATCCGATCTTAGCCCCCAATTCTTACCGATGGAGTTTTTGCATGTGCAGTAGGCATTGAGTCCCCTTTTCATTCTATCCTGGGTGTTTCTCCTCCAAGACAGTTTACAATCGAGGAAGTTACCCAAATACTTAGCACTGTCAGATAAATTTGACTCGACGCTCAGATAGAGTTAAAACCCTCTATCTTGTACCTTCTGGTAAATAGTACCAGCTCAGTCTTAGCAGGGTTTACACCCAGCTTTCTATCCTTCGCCCATGCCGAGAGTTCGCCCAACATCACCTGCAGGAAACAAACATATATTAGAAACTTGGCAAAATTATATTTCCAGCATTGAGTTGGTTTTTTTTTAGTGTATATATACGAATACATCATGTCAAATCGATGTTTGGTAATTATTATAAAACATGTATGATGAATTCGATTTTAAACTGATAAAATTGTATACAAAGAACATACTTCCAAGAGCAAAACTAAAAACATGAAAATAATAAACAAAAACCAATCACCATGAAAATTCAGATATATTAGGATGGCAGAAATGTATTTCTAAAATATTTTTGGATATTATTTATAAAAAAATTTTTAATAAAAACCTTAAACTTCAAAAAAAAAAAAAATTCGATTTAATTTAACAAATTCTTTATATGAAAAAATTATATTCCCAAAAATTTGTAAGCTACCCAAAATAAGTTTCGCCCTATTATACATATGTACATGAATAAATTCGGGAACTACATAACAAGTTTTCTTATTGAAAATTTATTTTCATAAAACACATTTAATTGAAAAAAATATATTATACTTTAAAATAGGTTTTAAAGTTAACTAAAAATAAAAAAAAGAATATTTTCTTTATTTTTTATCATTAATAGAAAATCTAAAGAATACATCTACAATTACGTAGATCGTGTACGTTTTGCTGAAAGTTCATTTCCCGATTATAAATATCCCACACGTGGTTCGGGTTGGCGACACAATAAATCCATATCACATCTTGATTTGGCCACAAGCTGTCACAGTGCAGCTTCTGGTTTAAATCGCTGGTCGTCGCCGTCCCATCAAACGCGTCATCACCAGTTGCGTCATTCACGATCGTTGGACTATAACCATATCGATCGCTGTAAAGACGCACTGGACATTGCTGAATACTATTGGCGCCTTGAACCAGAACAGGAAGTATATGACGAAGAAGAAGAGGAAATAATAGAACCAGAACCACATACAGGGCAGACACAACAGCAACAATTGAAATACGTGAGTGAACATCATCTAACACAACAACATTATAGAGATTTCAAATGTGGTAAGTTATAAAAACATTTGTGTTAAACAAGACAGGTACGAAAAGAGAGTGTGAGAGATGTACAATGTAATTAATTACCAAGCCAACCTTAGGTTAGGAGTCAAAAAGATTATTTATGAGACAATTTTTATCAAAGTTAGATATTTAGAAAAGTTAGATTTTTTAAAAAGGTACTTTTTTTTATAAAATGTGCTTTTTGATAAAAAAAGTCACTGTTTTATAAAAGGTACATTTAAACAAGGTACTTTTTGATAAAATGTACTTTTTATAAAAGTTACTTTTTTATAAAAGGTACTTTATATAAAAGTTACTTTTTATAAAATGTACTTTTTATAAAAGGTACTATTTTATAAAAGGTACTTTTTTAAAAAACGTACTTTTTATAAAATGTACTTTTTTACAAAAAGTACTTTTTTATAAAGGAATTTTTTTTATAAAGGTACTTTTTTATAAAAGGTACCTTTTTATAAAAGGTACTTCTTTATAAAAAGTACTTTTTTATAAAAAGTACTTTTTTTATAAAAGGTACTTTTTTATAAAAGGTGCTTTTTTATAAAAGGTACTTTTTTATTAAAGGTACTTTTTTATAAAACGTACTTTTTTATAAAAGGTACTCTTTTATAAAAGGTACATTTTTATAAAAGGTACTTTTTTATAAATGTACTTTTTTATAAAAGGTACTTTTTTATAAAAAGTACTTTTTTATAAAAGGTACTTTTTTATAAAAGGTACTTTTTTATAAAAGGCACTTTTTTATAAAGGTACTTTTTTATAAAAGGTACTTTTTTATAAAAGGTACTTTTTTATAAAAGGTACTTTTTTATAAAAGGTCCTTTTTTATAAAAGGTACTTTTTTATAAAAGGTACTTTTTTATAAAAGGTACTTTTTTATAAAAGGTACTTTTTTATAAAAGGTACTTTTTTTTAAAAGGTACTTTTCTATAAAAGGTACTTTTTTATAAAAGGTACTTTATTATACAAGGTACTTTTTTATAAAAGGTATTTTTTTTATAAAAGGTACTTTTTTATAAAAGGTACTTTTTTATAAAAGGTACTTTTTTAGAAAAGGTACTTTTTTAGAAAAGGTACTTTTTTAGAAAAGGTACTTCTTAAGAAAAGGTACTTTTTTAGAAAAGGTACTTTTTTAGAAAAGGTACTTTTTTAGAAAAGGTACTTTTTTAGAAAAGGTACTTTTTTATAAAAGGTACTTTTTTATAAAAGGTACTTTTTTATAAAAGGTACTTTTTTATAAAAAGTACTTTTTTATAAAAGGTACTTTTTTATAAAAGGTACTTTTTTATAAAAGGTACTTTTTTATATAAGGTACTTTTTTATAAAAGGTACTTTTTTATAAAAGGTACTTTTTTATAAAAGGTACTTTTTTATAAAAGGTACTTTTTTATAAAAGGTACTTTTTTATAAAAGGTACTTTTTTATAAAAGGTACTTTTTATAAAAGGTACTTTTTTATAAAAGGTACTTTTTTATAAAAGGTACTTTTTTATAAAAGGTACTTTTTTATAAAAGGTACTTTTTTATAAAAGGTACTTTTTTATAAAAGGTACTTTTTTATAAAAGGTACTTTTTTATAAAAGGTACTTTTTTATAAAAGGTACTTTTTTATAAAGGGTACTTTTTTATAAAAGGTACTTTTTTATAAAAGGTACTTTTTTATAAAAGGTACTTTTTTATAAAAGGTACTTTTTTATAAAAGGTACTTTTTTATAAAAGGTACTTTTTTATAAAAGGTACTTTTTTATAAAATGTACTTTTTTATAAAAGGTACTTTTTTATAAAAGGTACTTTTTTATAAAAGGTACTTTTTTATAAAAGGTACTTTTTTATAAAAGGTACTTTTTTATAAAAGGTACTTTTTATAAAAGGTACTTTTTTATAAAAGGTACTTTTTTATAAAAGGTACTTTTTTATAAAAGGTACTTCTTTAGAAAAGGTACTTCTTTAGAAAAGGTACTTCTTAAGAAAAGGTACTTTTTTAGAAAAGGTACTTTTTTAGAAAAGGTACTTTTTTAGAAAAGGTACTTTTTTAGAAAAGGTACTTTTTTAGAAAATGTACTTTTTTAGAAAAGGTACTTTTTTATAAAAGGTACTTTTTTATAAAAGGTACTTCTTTAGAAAAGGTACTTCTTAAGAAAAGGTACTTTTTTAGAAAAGGTACTTTTTTAGAAAAGGTACTTTTTTAGAAAATGTACTTTTTTAGAAAAGGTACTTTTTTAGAAAAGGTACTTTTTTATAAAAGGTACTTTTTTAGAAAAGGTACTTCTTTATAAAAGGTACTTTTTTATAAAAGGTACTTTTTTATAAAAGGTACTTTTTTATAAAAGGTACTTTTTTATAAAAGGTACTTTTTTATAAAAGGTACTTTTTTATAAAAGGTACTTTTTTAATTAAAAGGTACTTTTTTAAAAAAGGTACTTTTTAAAAAAGGTACTTTTTTATAAAAGGTATCTATTTAAAAAAGGTATTTTTTTTATAAAAGATACTTTTTTATAAAAGGTACTTTTTTATAAAAAAGGTAAATTTTTTATAAAAAGTCCTTTTTATAAAAGGTCATTTTTTTATAAAAGGTACTTTTTTTATTAAATTTACTTTTTTATTAAAGGTACTATAAAAGGCAGGACCCTGGCGCTCTGACTAAAAATTTTTCACTTCTACCATAACTTATAAAGAAATTAAATAAGAAGAGTCCAGCCTAAAATTTCCTAGTCTTCTTTACTGATGCTACTGGACCATTCCATGTGAAACTCGTCACAAATATTGTAAATGGGTAGTGTTTATCAAATCATTTACCTTTCGACTTTGTATGGACACTTTTTCGATATTATTAAGTTTTTGCCAATTTTCATAACGTCATATTTCGAAAACCGGAAGGGTTTGGGGTCGAAAGGTTAATGATTTGATAAACAGCACCCATTTAAAATATTTGTGACGAATTTCATTTAAATCGGAGATGTATATTAGATCCTGCATTGTAAAAAGTATCAGCATAATCACCCATTAGTTGCCACTTTCAACCGGATTCGATATAGAGCATCATGTTATCCAAAGTCATTAGAATCATTGGTACTTTTCAAATAAAAACGTTTCTATCTTGAACTTTCGTAAGTTCTGCCATACGGACTCAACATAATTAGCCTATAGTTTTACAAAAATGCGTACTTCTAATCTTCCGCTAAGAATCAAATTTGATAAAATTACAAAATTTTGTGTTTAAAATTATTAGATTTACTATGTTGTTAAACACAATGTTAAATATTTAACACAAAATGATGTTAATTTGAACAAATCCGATTCTAAGCCGAAAACAAGATATATTTCTGTAATATTAAAAACGTATTATCTTGACAGCATATTGACAAATGAAATTTATACCTTTTTTACGCATAACGCTTTAGAAGTTCCACTATACTAACTGAGTACTTTTATTTAGCGTTGAAATTATCCACCTCCCATATTTCGTGTTGCACAGTGTAATTTAATTGTTTAGAATGACAATATTAAAAAAAAAATCCCCAAAAGTTTTATCTTAAAATTATGTACTTTTAAAGCTTATTTCTTAAATAAATTTGATTATTTTTTTTAACTTCAAATAAAATATGACGGAAACTCGTTTTTTTTTTTTGTTGTTCTCTATTAATTGACAGCTGATGAAAATTATCATCACACTGCAAATAATATCTATCAATCGCCACAACAACATCAGCAGCAACAACAATTACACCAGCAGCAACAACAACTACAGCAGCAACATCAACCACGTCAGCAGCAGCAGCAGAATATACAACATCAATCGACAAGTAATATTCCACCACCACAAGCTTTTGAATTTCCAAGCGATTCATGTAGTTTAAGACGCTCGCGTAGCTTAGCTGTAATACGTGAGGAAACATTTAGCGATCTGCAAATTAGCTCTTCAAACGGTAGTCGACGATCGCAATTGATACCGCGTGCTCGTTTAGTAAATCGCGGTTATTTTCGAGAGCGTGAAAGGTAAGAGTGCTCAAACAAAATTAATAAATTATTTCTTAAATAAATTATTATTAATGGATTAAGCGGATTGTGTTCAATTAAAGTTATTTTTAGAATATACTGAACTTCAGTCTTTTGCAAAGATGGATGTAAAACCAGGAGGTAGTTGATTATTGAAAGTATGCAAAGTTAAAATGAAAGAAATATTTTTTGCAATTAAATTTCAGTAAAAGTATATAAGATTGAAATGTTTTAAAATACTATTAAAAAATGCTATACACTCGAAAAACAAAGGAAATCATAAAATCAAGCATTAATTAAAACAAGTAAAAAAGGGCTAAATTCGGCTGTGCCGAATCTTTGAATACCCTCCACCATAGGGGCTGAAGATGATATACGTATATACTAAATTTTGCATGAACTGTAATATGAATATGTTTTGTCAATTTATGTAACGAACTTTTGTTATTTAGTTTTAGTAATGTTATTTATTTAGTTTTAGCAATGTTATTTACAGAGGTCTCCTCTGTTAGCGACTTTAACATTGTTGATTTTTACGTTAACTTAGTTATTAGAGTTACACACATATAGCTCTAAGAATGTTATTATTCTCATAGTATGTAAGACAATAAATGTAATCGATCAATAAGAAGACTTAATAACATTTTTACTTAACAGAAAAAAAAAAAATAGATACAGAAAAATTGTACAAATTTGTATGGAAAATTTAGAGGTACCTTCACATTTTCACTCATAACTTTTGAACCGCTGAACCGATTTTGTCCATTCTAAATACCAAACTGCTCGGGAGGATGTTCAATAATCTGGGTAAAAATAGGCACCCCCACTTGCGTCTTCGCGTCGTGATCACCATTTCAACAGACAGACGGACAGACAGACAGACAGACAGACGGACATCGCTAAATCGACTTAAGGATCACGAATATATATACTTTATGGGGTCTTAAACCTATATTTCGACATGTTACAAACGGAATGACAAACTGATATATACCCTCACCATATATGGTGGAGGGTATAAAAAGTTAATTTAATTAAGGCACACTGTTAAACTCACGAGAGTAATAATTCGTTCATACTGAATGGACTTTCGAATTCCATACAAATTTGAAATCGAAAACTTCAAAAAATACGTATTTTTTAGTTTAGTGGTTAAAAAAACACACCAACGAATTTTTAAGCTGATTCATCCCAAAGAGGTGGTCTCTCTTTCTAAATAGGCCTGTAGTTTTATATTATTTTTATTTCCGATTTCTAATTTTTAATTGAAAAAAAATTTAGTTTAGGACGAAATATATTTTTCTGTTAAGTATTTTAAGTAGGTGTTAAATCGGCCTTAAATTAGAAATTGTATGGCATACAAATTTCCAAAAAAAAAACTTGGAGAGCCGCACATAAAATATTATCTCTGGTGGCTCAACAGAAAATTTTGTTAATATTAAAACAATTTCCTTTAGAAAGGAAATTAGTAAAACTACCCAGCAAAAAAATATGGTAGTCATTATGTGACTATAACTTCTTTCATTGCTTCCTAAACTTCAGTTGACATTCTTTTATGATTTTTTGGTGTTATTCTAAGGCACTTCCAAAAGAATTCATGTGTTCATATTTCAAATGCAGTGATCCAGATAAACCCGATGCATATCTTAAAAAATCACTCTTCATTACTTCTAAAGCATATGTTAGAGTATATCGTATATTTTTTGAATCTAAAGCATTTATTCAAATTGAAAAAGTAGTTTTGATGAAATTTTTTAATTTTTTTATTAAATAATTTTTTTATTTTTATTTTAGTTTAAAATTTCATGAGGGTTAGAATTTGTGCAGTTTTGCAACTTTCATAAAAGTTTTGAAATATCAAGAAAAACAGATTTTTTTGAAACTTTAATTGAAAGGCCATGTCATTTGCATTTTTTCAGCCTTCCATATTTATGACGACGCAATCTGTGCATTTTTGCATTATGTTTATTAATAAACACTACACCATTTCCAGTTTTAATTCAGAATTTATCAAAATAATTTTAAAATTGTGTAAAAATTATTTCAAATTGCCCAAAAATGTTTTAAAATTGTCTAAAAATTATTTAAAATTGTTTTCATATTGCACAACCAGTTTTTAAATTATCCAAAAATATTTTAAAATTTGTCTAAAAATTCATTAACATTTTTGAAAAATGTTTCAAAAATGATTTTTCACTAATGCAGAATTATTTATTTGTTTTAATAAAGAGTATTTGTATATCAATTTATAAATTTCGCTTCTTTAAACTTATTTTTCTGCATTCTTATGAATTAAATTTTCATCAAAGCTTAAATACTACAAAGTATATGAACATTTTCCACTCATGCATCAGAATATTTAATCACTGTATTATCATTGCTTCCTTAGAGTAAAGTATGAGTTAATGCTAGTAGCTACATTTGAATACTTCCATCCTATCACACGCTAATGTTAAATTCATCGATGAAACCATTAGAAAAGAAGTGATAGCTTCTTTGGCAGCTGAAGTGATTGCTTCTTTGGCAGCTTCATTTTTGCTGGGTACAGTTTTATTTGTAATTATACTGAGGTGTCAAATTTGTTCTGATTATTCAGACCTGGTTCACATTCTATAAGGACATGAATAGATGCAGCGCAAGAGCAAACATGTTGTCCATTTTGTTCTATCTCGCTTAGTTCGAGATATGCGCAAACGTGAAAAATTTTGTCAGTTTCCAACTGAAATTTATTAAATTGTTTGATTCGACTGAATATTAGATTCCACAATAAAATTTGATTAAAACAACAGAATTTTGATTGAACCAACCTATATATTCAGCAATAACATTCAAGTATGGTTGTGCTAACCGAACTTAATGGTTGCCACAACCATAATAAACTTTTTAATTCAGTTGGAACTTTATTTGTCTGTGTGTGGCATTTTACGAAATAGAAATTTGTGTAACAAAAAATTTTCGAGGGTTTGAGTCCCCACCCGCGTCGATTTTTTGATAAAAACTGGTACACTGGCAGAAACAACTATATACTATACTATATATATTTGTTTTACAAAAATTTCAGTAAATTATAAAAAAAGGATTAGTATTAGTCGAGTTTAAGCCTGGTTACAGCAATTTTTAATTTTTTTTATAAAATTAATTTTTTCTAATAAAACTATTTTTTTTTTATAAAATTTATTTTTTTCTTTGTGGAAAAGACTTTTAGGAACAACTTTTTAGTTTGTTTTCACACTATTGGAAAGCAACAATATTTTCAACAAACTTTAGGAGTTAGCAATTATTTAGGTTTTTATTTTTCAAGAATTATATGTGCCGTTAGCTTCGTATGTAAAATTCTCGTTAGACGATCTGGGTTTGTATTAGAGATGGGCACGCCAGCGATTTCTGACTCACGCACGATCACGAACCAAAAATTACAATCACGCTCCAATAGATTTTGTTTTACTCTAACTCACGTGATCACGTTAATGATGAAAAAAAATAGTTTTTTATTTTATTTTTTCACTCGATTCAAACTACTTGAAATTGGTTTACCCGCTGGATGCCTCACTTGTTAAAAAAAACACTCCCTGATTCCAGGACAGTGTTATTTTTACATCAAACTTGCATATCCAATCATCAGCTGAAAGGGAAGCTTTACCAAGCGTTTTTTGTAAAATATGTTTCCAAAATTGTATAAATGATTTAAACAAATATCTCAGATGCTAAGTAAACATTTAAATATAAAACAGTGGTGACACAAATATTTGCCCTTAAGTTGATAACTTGTAAAAATATAACTTTGTTTGACTTATTTTGCATCAATAATGTTAATAAAAAACATTGCAAAACGAATGGCTATCACTTTTATTAACTTATTTTAATACAGCTTTTTCCACAATTTTTTTTTTGTTTAATTATAATTTGTCAGTTTGAAAAGCTTAATAAAGGGAAGATTATTTGATATTTCATATAAAGTCTGGTATGAACAATACAAAAATCGCGTGCTCTTGTTTACAATGATGACGCACAACCACTGACGCGATGAGAATATAACTTTGTGTTACTTTTAATTTTTTTTAAGTACATTTTGTGGAGATGTGGTTTTAAATTTAGCAAACAAATTAAATAAATATACAAAAAACGAAAAAAAAACCTTGTGGTGAAATCTACAGGTTGTTAAAAATGTTGACTGAAATTTTATATTCAGTTGTTTAATTGGCTTTGATATGTTAAAAGTTCTATCTGCTACACAATAAAAGGCAAAAAAAAAAAAAAACAGAACCATAAAAATCTAGAAAAAATTGCAAACAATATTAAATTTCAAAAACAAATAATAATACAATACAAAAAACCTCTCGAGCTTATTAAGCAATTAATCAATTTGTATGTGAAGTTTTTTAAATAAAAAATAATTAAAAGTGCTCTGATGTTATTTAATTTATTGTTTACAAATGTTTCGTGTGAATTAATATTAACTACTCAAATGGTTTCTGCAATTTAAAGTGTTTGTGCGTGATTGTCACGCGATACTTATGTGAGTAAGCTTTAGAGAAAACATAATTGTGACACATATGAATAACAATAGTTTTCTTTTTTTTATATAAACTTCTTAATATTCAATTTTAAGTTTAATCCTACAATACGCATTTTTAATTTTTAAAATCCCCAATTAAAAGTGCAAAAATGTAGAATATACACTCAGAATATTCTGTAGTTTACTGTTTGTAGTTTAAGGAATAAACATTTATTTTTCAAACAAATATTTATTTTAACTTTTTTATACAATTGTTCAAAATGATTTACAGTCATTTACCGATTTTTTTCAGTTTCATTCATTTTTTTCATTTGTTGAAATTTAATACAAAATTTACCCACAAAACGGAAATTTTTTTCCGTTACCGTTATTACAAATTTAAATTTTGTTTAAATATTCCAATTTGTTTTTTTTTTTTTATAATTGTTTGTTTATGTACAAAATTTCAATTCAAGTTACAAGAACTTCGTAAACTCACACATATATGGCCATTCACACAAAATGTGTCTATTAGCCTTTTTTTACTGAGCTACATCATTCATCTTTCATAAATTTGCAAAGATGTTAACACCTTCCCATAAGAATTATACAGGCAAAAAATTCTACGTCTTTCTACATCTACAACAGATGATCCTTTCTCATTTCTATCCATCTTACATCTTTCGTTATTTTAAGTGTCATCACTAAAAATTCTTCTTCATCATCATCTTCTTCCAGAATGATCTTTAACATTTTAATGTACTGCATTAAAATTCGGGTTTGTTCCTGCAAAGCAACAAGTACTCCAATGATTAATGCTTTCTGTAAATCCATTTTTTATTTTTAACAAAAAATATGCGTCTTTTTCTTTTATTTTTTGACAGCTAAATAAATGACAGATGAAAGATGTTGCCAATGTAAACACTTGTTTCACATTTTCAACATCTTCCACGCGTTTCACAAAAATGTTGTTCAGTATAAAAAGCCTACATAGACTGTGTGAGTCTACATTTTGTAGATTAAAAAACAAACAAAAATACGAAAAAACTGAACCAATTTCAAATAAATGAATAATCAGTTATTTTTTGCAGAATTGGTAGGTATAATTTTAACATTTGTTTTTATCTGATTAATCATTTGTTTTTTTTACTGGTGTGTCAGTTGCTTAAACTTCATTTATAAATAAATAACAAAAACCACTTGATTAAAATGAAAAGTAAATATACAGGGTTTTAAATAAAATATCATTTCTTTTAAATGTTTTTGTCTGTTATTTTAGCTAACAAAATGTTAATGCCTGCTATTTTAGCTAACAAACGATTTTAAGTGTAGTATTCCAAATTAGCACTACAAACTTTAAAAAAAAATCCTTCATATGTTATTTTAAAGACTTTGTGCAAGAATGTCGGCTTTTAAGGATTTTTATTTTTGTAAAGAAACTATACAGTTTTGGACCAACTAAATAATTAAAAATTTAAAATATTTATTAACACTTTTTTTATGGAATCAATGAAATATTTATAGCGAATCGAATGGTTCGGTTGTGGTAACCAATCTTTTCGGTTTAGATAACTGCATACCAATTGAGACAATAGTAAATTGATTGTGACAATATATTTTGTGTAACCTAAAAGTTCGGTTGCCGCAACTAAACTATTTGATTGCCAAAAACCTCGGTTGCCACCCACAAAAAAAGGAAGAAATTTGTGTTTCTGAATAAAGCTACCAATTGTATATTGAAATGTACATTTTCTAATCTTATTCTTTCAAAATTTAAACTGTATACCCATGTAAAAATCGAAATATATATGAACATACATGATCATATATGGGCTTGTATATGATCATACATGTGCATACATGGTCATATACGTCCATACATGATCTCATATATGACCATATATCTTCGGATCCGAAATTTGAGGGTATATGGTGATATATGTGCATATATTATCATACATGCTCATATATTATTCATGTATGCTCGTATATGATCATGTACGTCCATATACCCTCAAATTTCGGATCCGAAGATATATGATCATATATGAGATCATGTATGGTCATATATTGAACAATGTATGGACGTATATGACCATGTATGCCCATGTATGATCATATACAGGCCCATGTATGATCATATATGCTCATATATATTTCGATTTTTAGATGGGTATTTAAAATTAAATGAGCTATTATAAATTTGTTTGTAAAATTTTAACACGAAAATCTCAAAACTATGTTTTTAAACAGTATCCATGATTTCTTTGCGGTTTTTGTTGTATTTTGTCCTAGTGTCTTATTAATATTTTAAATTTGTACTTAGTACGATTTAATTGCAAATTCTAAGGTTCTGCATAATTTTCACAAAATTTTTAAATTGTAATTGTTAGCACAGATTTCTGTACTTTAAAATTCAAATTTAGAAAAAGTTTTCTTTATTTGAATCAATGCAAAAATTTAATAATAGCAAACGATATTAAAATTTACATAATAACTAAGTAAATACAAACAACTTATAATTAGATGATAGATTTTATTTGAGTGCCTCTTGACTGACTACCTAAGGGAATGAACAAGGTCTAGGTAACAATTCAAACGTAACGACGTTCATTCATATGACAGACAGTAAATGAAAATCTTAAGTTATGATAACAAAAACTACAAATTTCAAGTATTCTCTAACATAAATACAACGACACGTTTATATTTATTACACTGGGCAACAAATTTTGTCAGCCTCAAAGGTTCGAACTTTTGTAAAGTTAGAGCGGACTTTTTCTTATTATCTCTTGAAATTTATGCCTTTGTCAACAGCGATCACTTCGCGAAGATGAAATTTTTTTTATTCAGCTTTTTTCTTATTCCCCCAAGGTCTAGCGAATAAACAGTTTTGAGTGAAAATGTGAGAAAACCTTTAAATTTTCAATATGATATGATAAACTTCAATGACCTTTTATCAATAGGTTTCCTTACTGCAGACTAAAACTGGTTGCTTTAGAACTGGTTTTAGAACCAGTTACAGAACTGATTCTGGAACAGTGACACCTTATACCTTGTCTTCCAAAAATAAGTTCTAGACCCTGTTCCATGGAACCGGTGTCAAAAAACCTGTTATAGAACAGATTAAAAAATAACCTGTTCTAAAAAAAATTACTGAGGTTTATCGAGATTTAAAAGTGTCCCTCCTCACTCTCAACTCTCAACCACTGAACCGATTTTGATAATTTCCAACACGAATAATAAACAATTTGAATGAAAACGATTAACCTGGCTTTCGCCTTCGCGCCGTGATCGCTGTTACAACAGACAAATCCCTTTTATGGGAATTGTTTGCTTAATGGCCCCAGTTTTACTTCCAATTGAAATCATTGAGGCTAAAATTTCTTGTCGCACTGTGTTATTTGCAAATAAAAATCAAATAATATTTACAAAGCATAACAATAATGATGATTTTTAAAAATTTATTTTCCCAATAGATTAATTTGTGGCAACAATAAACATCATCATCACCATCATACATCAAGAGAACAACTAACAAATTGTAATAGTAGTGGAAGTGGATGTGCGGGAGTAGGAGCAGCAACAGCAGCAGCTAATGGTGGTTGTAGTTGTTATTGTCAAGAGCAAGATGAACAGAGTAATGAAAGTTTAGCTGATACTTGTGACTCACATCAACAACAATTATTACAATTACAGCAGCATCATAAACAACAACAACAACAGCAACACTTACATTATCATCCCCACTATCACGACACCCAAACAACGACAGTAACTACAAATGATTATTATGAACATTTAAAACGTTTAGATAAACTAGCACTTGGCCTGGTTACGGAACAATTGCATCCCTGGCATAATGATAAAAGTGATTTAGAAAGTTTAAATTCAGATTATTTTAAAAATTCTTTACATCAAACGACTGAATTAAAACAGCAGCAACAGCAACAACAACAACATTTAGAATTTGAAACGCTAGAACAGGCAGTTCGAGAATTGGCGGCACAAGAAAAACCAAGAATTTATCAATCTCGCAGACAAAAACGTTCAGGAGTTTTAGATAAATCTCAAAAATTATCAAATGCCGCTAGTGGTGCTGATTCATGTCCCGAAAATAGTCAAAGTAGTGTATTGCCCGAAACTACTACCAGCAATTCGGATGATCAAACCGATAGTGCTTCATTATCGGAACAAGAATATGATATAACAAAAATTGAGGAAATATTTCAAAAAACCCATATTGAAGGTTGTGACGAAGAGTCTTATGAAATCATCAGTTTAACCACTACAACGCGTACTAGAATTGAGACAACTGAAGACGAAGGAGAAGAAGGAGAAGAAGAGGAACGCGAGTTAGAGGAACATCAAAACTGTCAGCATTTGTATGCAGAATTTGATAGAATATCAAGAGATCAAGACGACGATTTGGATTTAGATACTGAAGAATCAAATAGACATACTACCACAGATACTGAAATTGAGGGTACTTTAAAAAGATCCCGAGCTGTTAGTGAAAATTTACAAAAAATTATTGCCTACGATTCGGTGTATCTATCATCGGAAGAAAGCTCGGATAGTACCTTAATTGATAACTATGACACTTCTATAGAAGTTGCCAGTTTACGTACCTGTATAGATGAGATAGAGACCTTATTGCATATATCTATAGAAGATGGTATATATGAACCCAAGGCAAAGCAGCATAAAATTGAAATTGAAGTAGAGCACACAGAATTACCTGAACCCGAAACTATAAGTTTTGTTGAAACTGTTAATACCAAAATAGAAATTTTGCAACCTAACCCTGAGAACAAGCTTGAATCACAAGAACCCTCTCCATTGTATACGCAAATTTTAAAAGTTGAACACACACCTTCCTGCAGTGGACAACCACTTGTAACTTCCCCTACCCCAATAGGAGTTACGTCATCAGCCGCTAGTAAACCAAAGATATTATCTGTAGTAGAAAAACGCAAATTAAAACGTTATTCCGATTCTGCCTACTCTTCCAACGTTAGCGATTCTTCTGAAAAAGGTTTATCACAAAGTAGCAGTCATACTCCAACGGAAGCATATAATAGTCAGACAAAACGTCAAGTAGCTGAACCATTATATATACCTCTTAAATCTAATCTTGCTGATAATCAATATCATAGTCTACCAGACGTTAATATTGGTCAAAGTCTAAAAGTATCTGAAAGCATTGATGCGCAACTAAGATCATCGTATAACTTGGATAATTATCGTTTATTAGATGACGCTGTAGATGATTGTCACTTACATGAAGCAACTCACGCGACTGCATTAATACATGAAAATCATAATAATAATCGCAAACAGAGAGAGGAAATTGTGACGTCAGAACAAATATATGATTCTATAAAGCGTTTTGGAAGAGCACATCAGAAATATCGTCAAAAGGAATGTAAACAGTTTGATGAAGAACAAGGAAGAGAACAAGAGAGAGAACAAGCGAGAGAACAATCGAGGGAACAATCGAGAGAACAATCGAGAGAACAAGCAAGGGAACAAGCGACAGAGCAAAAAACAGAACAATCAAGAGAACTAGAGAGAGAACAGGCCAGGGAATATAATATAGTTATAGAAAGTGAACCGCAGTTAACAGAAGGTAAGTTAATATAGAGAATTTTCTTAAATGTTGAAATTAAAATGAGGTTTAAGGGAGAAAATCTAACAGAATATTGACTAAAATCTACACGCAGAGAAAAATATGGACAATTTTCTACTGAAATTTGGATTTCACAACTGTAATCGGTTGGTACAACTGAATATTGGTTTCCAAAATAAAATTCAGTAAATACCCTGCGGGAAAAGGACTCGTCACGCGATCGGTTCATTGTGATAAGGATTGGCCACTTTCTAGGAGGGTATCAATTGCCCTCTAGAACTGGACCGGACTGGTCTAAAAGAATATGTCATGACTTTTAAATTGGTCACGTTTTACGTACTTTAGGAACCGGTCCTATTTTCACCTATCTCGTGATATGTATTTTCAGAACCGGCCCAGTTTTCACCTATCACGGGTCAGGCTACAACTGAATTTGGGTTGCAACACCCAAAATATTTAGTTACCACATTTGAATATTGATGTGCTAATCGAATTTATTGGTTGTCGCAACCAAAGTGCACTTTTTAATTCCGTTGGCACTTTATTTTTTTATGTGTATGATCCGGAAACAAATTTAAATTCACAACCGTCATATGTCCAAAACCTCACACCGCTCGTAAAAAAGCTGTTCCTGTCCCTATTACCTTTAATCTTAAAATATTCACTAAATTCAGCAAAGATCTTTCATTAGTTGCAAAAGTTGCGTCAAGGAGACCTTCAATTTTCAAGTGTGTTCTCGGCATTGAGAAAATACTAACCAATCTCAAAAAAAAATTAACTGTGTGAGAAACGCCTTAGCGTTCATATCGTCCGTTTTTTATCCCATTAAATCTTTATACTTAATCCGAATTACATCCAAGTTTTTCCAGATTGTTCTTTGCGTGGCGGAAGTTTTATCCGCCTTCATAGCCTTAACAAGTTGAATTCTTCTAGAGAATATCTATATTTGGCTAATTTATCAGCCGTACCATCTCGCGGTAAGGCCTTACCGTCTTTCGCGACGTTGCAGTGTCCTAAAATCTAAAAAAACGAAATCTAAAAAATCGAAAGAATCAAAAGTTTTGTCCTCCTCCTCATGAGCCTAAAAAATCATATAATTCAAGAGTCGGGAAAATATAGAAAGTCCAAAAATAAATATTTTTGCATTTTTAAATACAAAAATTACAATAACTATTTCTTATTTCACAAAAATGGAGAAAGAATGAATGAGACTCGATTTATACCTTGCGTGAAAAGGGCCTATCCCAGGACACGTCACATGACCGGTTCATTGTGATAGTGACCGGTCACGGGACCGATCACTTTAACATGGGCTTGTCCTAGGAGGGGGTAAATTGCCTCTGTGACATCTCACAGGACTGGCCTAAAAGGACATGTCATGACATGAGAATTCAGTGCAATTCCAATTTATAAATCCATATAATTCAATAGTCGGGATCATATATCGGTTGGCTACAATCGATTCCACTATATAAACAGAAGACATTGTTAGGTTCATGACCCCATGGGTGAACAGAAAACATTGGGTATTCCTCGTATTAAAAAGAACATTTTTTGCACCAGCCTACTCAGAGATTTTCAAAAGGTATTTTATATTTACCATTTGATCTCCACAAGGCAAGGTCTTCGATCGAAGGAAAATTAATGACAAATGTTTTTAAATATTTATTTAAGGTAGAACAATATTCTAACTAAATATATGCAGGTATAGAAAGTCCAAAAATAAATATTTTTGCATTTTTAAATACAAAAAATACAATAACTATTTCTTATTTCATTAAAAAATACAAAAATGGAGAAAGAATGAATGAGACTCGATTTATACCTTGCGTGAAAAGGACCTATCCCAGGACACGTCACATGACCGGTTCATTGTGATAGTGAACGGTCGCGGGACCGATTGCCCTCTGTGACATTTTACAAGACTGGCCTAAAAGGACATGTCGTGACACGTGATAGGTGCTCTTTCACCTATCTTGTGATATGTTTTTTCGAAACAGGTTCAGTTTTCACCTAACCCGGGACAGGTCCCGATTCCCAACTGACCCCTTTTTTCCCGCAGGGTAACAACACGTATAGTGCGATATTTGAGAAAACTCGAAATGAATTACGATCAACAAAAAGTGAGTTAGTCTCCAGGTAATTAGCAAAGTGGGAATTAACCAAGCTTCTCATCACCTTAGTTAACTGCAAACCACCTTACAGTAAACCATGTCTTTTCATTTTTGAATTCATGCCATGTGCGAAGTGGCTATACAAACTCTAAACTAAATACAAATTGACAAAAGGGTTTAAAAATTCTTTGAAAAATATTTTAAAATATTTTTATGTTTCATAAAAAATTTGGAAACCTGAATTTAGTTTAGATTTTATTTAGCCAGTTCGAACCCATTCTTAATACGTAATTACATTTACATTTTCAGATCAAGAAGAAACTTTTATTGAGCCAAAAGAAACCAAAGATAATTTAGATATTGAAAAAGAAATTTCCCTTAAATCTGCTAACACTTCCAATGAAGAAGATACTAAATCATCCCTAGAACAAAGTTTCGAAACTACCAAGGAATCATATTTTCCTCAACAAAATTTCGATAGTTTAGAAAAATCCAAAGACGGTCCAGGTATAGAGATTGAAAATTTTAGTCAACAAATTGAGCGAAGA
This sequence comes from Eustalomyia histrio, assembly GCA_949748255.1. Classification (NCBI taxonomy): domain Eukaryota; kingdom Metazoa; phylum Arthropoda; class Insecta; order Diptera; family Anthomyiidae; genus Eustalomyia; species Eustalomyia histrio. The sequence goes on along the minus strand of OX456524.1, from coordinate 105,002,214 downwards.
GCCAAAGAAATACGAGCCAGCAGTAGAAGAACACAATCACAACAAATTGAATTTGCTAATCGTGCAAAATTCAGATTAGAAAACACTTTAGCAAATTACGACGAACACGAGCAATATATTCAAGTCAATAAAAGGCAAAGGAGTTTTGAAACTCCGCCCGCATTTCGTATTGTGGTAACAGATGCTCAAAATAATATTATAGAAGAAGATTCTATAGAAAGTCTAGAGAATATAGAAGAAAGTTTTCAGAAAATAGTTAAAGAAGAAGAAAAAGAAAATCGAGATTTAAATAATTTTGAAAAGATATTCAAGGATAAGGAAAAAGTTTTAAAAGCGGAAGATTTGTTAATGGTTAAATTCTCCAAAGAACGTTTAAGAGATAAAAGTAATTCCGAGAATAATAATTATAAATCAGGAAAAGGTTCTATAAAACGTGTACCCTCAAAACCTAGGCGACAACAATATCCTACTACAGCGACAACAGCTTCAACTGCAAATCAACATTTTAGTGTCGCTGAGTGTAAAAAACTGTTACTTTCTCCTAAAACAAAAGAAAGACGTGTTTTAAGTAATCAAATATATAGAGCCAGACCAGTTAAAGTAATCACTACCACCACAACGACGACGACCACAACTACAGATTCCTTTCGCCGCAATAAAATTAAACACAGCAGCAACAAAATGTCGCGACCACAAATTTTACAAGTTATCGATAACAAACGTAAATTGGAAAATGGTTTAAATGGTAATGTCACAAACCCAAATACCACGTTTGGGGGTGGTAAACAAAAATATGAAAGCACTCAAGTAGAAAATGAATATTTGAAAAAGGTTGATGCCGTACGTTGTTATTGGTCTAAATTGGTTAACGAGGATACAGAACAGCATCAACAGCAGCAGAAACAGCAGCAGCAACAACAAGAAAAACAGCTACTATTACATTTGCAACCTTCTGATAAAAAAGAAAAATTATTCAAACAGAAAACAGAAGAAGGAAATGAACAACCTACAGAAATAGAGCAAAAATCGCATGGAAAGCAATCAAAGCTAACAAATGATATGGAAAATTTGAATGAGTCTCAACAACGGCAGCAGCAACAGCAACAGCAACAATATAAAGAAAAAAAGCAATTTATTTTAGGTTCACAAGATGAAGTTGATAAACGAACAGAAACAAAGCCTGAAATCAAGAAATCAGGTGACACTGCCAAGATATTGCCAGACATTGGCAGCAACAACAGCCACAACTACCACCACCAAGATGACTACAGCAGTTTCATGCCATCTATTGAAATTGTCGAATTGGAGGGTGACAAAAAGGCCACCATAGTCAGTGCTGCTGCGGTAGACAATAACAATGAGGACAACGATGCAGATGACTCCAGTGAACCACAATTTGATCATATACGTTATAAAATTTTAAAATCCCAACAATTGTTACGCAGCAATGTTTTGGCACGTAATAAGAAAGAGGCACAATTCGATGGCCTTATACAATATTTGCAGGAATATAGTTTCCAAGAGTTATTATCCAACAATAATGTAGTCATTGTGGAGCCAGTGCGCACAAAAATTGAAAGGCCGTTGGGCTCGCACAACACCATATCAGGCAGACTAAAAATTGCAAATGCTTCCACATCATCCCCATTAACCCCAAATGAAAATACGAAACAAAAAACTAAACCATTAGGTGGCAGAAACAATTCAGATAGTACTGGTGGTGGCAGTGGTGGTGGTGGTATAAAACGACACTTTTTCTATCAACCCGTTAGAGTTAATCGTGAATTGTATGAGGAAGAATTGCCAAATCCTGACACCGTACGTAATGTGCGTAAATTTTTTGAAGAACACATATTGCCAACTCCAGGTCAAGGTCTATTAACAAAAGGCACTACAAATGACGATACAAACAACAATGGCGCCCAACCAACGACAGAAATGACAACCAAACAAACAAGTCCTAAATCACGTAGAGCTAGAAAATATCGTTACCTCACCATAGACACTTCTTATGGACATGCAGCAACAACATCGACATCAGCATCAGCTTCAAATTCAAAAGTTCAACAGCAACAAACATCGAAAAATTTACAATCACGTAAATGGGACACCGCCAGCCTTTCAAGTGGTATTTCCAGTGGTGACTTGTCTTCACCATGCGAATGTAGTACCAATGAAATGGAAATAACACAACAAAGGAATACAACAAAAACTAATGCTAAAACAGCACCTGCTATTGCCACTGACAATAACAACACGGAAAAACAAATAAAAGGTGTTGGTCAACAAGAAGCAGCACAAGAACATGATGAAACAAAAGGTGTACACGTTCAGAATATTGTTCAAAAACATAATAGTTGTGTTAAGAAATCTCGTAATAGTGGAGCCAATGGTGGTGGCTTTGGCATACCTGTACGTTCATCTGGCATACGTCCTCGCAGCGCCATTTATGGTTCTATGCATAAAACAGGCAAATCGAATAATTATCGTGATATTTATGAATATCATCTGCAACATCAAGATTCTGATGACCATGATGGTTGCCATGCTGATGGTGATGATGGCGACGTCGACGATGATGACCATGATTTATTTGGTGATGTTGAAGACGACGATAATGAATTATGTGACACTTATTATGTTAGTAATGTAAGTTTTATGATTTTTTTTTTGTATAAAATCCAAATTTATTTTCAAAATTAAATGTATGTCTCTTGTGGGAAAGGATAGCGGCCACGTGACCCATCCTTGTTGACAGTGACAGGTGATTTGACTGGTTGTTTTATAAAATAAAGGAACTGTCACTTTAACATGAGGTTGTCCTTGGAGGGGGTCAATTTCACTCTTTGACTGAAGAAAACTAACCTGTTACAGGACTAACACAAAATAATCTGTAACAGATTTGACGCGAAAGAACCTGCCACAGGACTAATGGGAAAGAATCTGTCACAGAACTTATGTGAAAGAACCAGTCACATTAGCAATAGAACTTTAAAATATCCTTCTCTAAAATATCCTTCGCTTTCACATATGAGTCTGGGCCGATAAGAAAATATATAGGTGCATTAGTTTTGTCACTTTAAATACATATCCCAATTTCAGCGTAATTTGATTTCGAACTTGGGAAAGTTTACTTGTAAATTTACTTTATTATGGAAGATTGAGACGAACAGACATTTTTGTCACATATTTGCATAAGTCACGGGATAGGTACATTTAGGGCCGTACTGTTTTTTACCAGTCCAGGCGTAGGTCCTTTCAGACTGTCCACGAGGTAGTTCCTTTCAGACTAGTCATGGAACGCCTTAAGATGCAAATCCTTTTAGACCTATTTTCATCGATCATGGGACAGATGCTCGTATTTCAACTGTTTTATGTAACTTTCCAAACCTCATTCAATTATAATTGGTTCGCCAAATTTCTAACCACGATATAAGCCCCAATTAAAATATAATGGCGCACACATAAACCCCTAAATTGAGTTTCAATTAAAATATTCGTAAATACAATTAAAAATTTAATTAAATTTGGACCAGCAAAAGAATAGGTTATATTAATTATTTTTTTTTTTTTTGTTAAAATTAATTGAAATTTTTCGATTTTTTTTTTAATCATATCAATTGAAAAAAAATATTTAGTTATGTCAATTACTGATATTTTACAATGTTGATATCTCAAAAGTTATTAGATTTCGTTTTAATTTCAGCGAAATCTAATTTAAATTGGATTTCATATTGGGAAATCTGTTTGAAATTTCAAATTTTTATTAGATTTCCTTCAAAATCTACTTTTAAGTTGATTTCGAAGATAATGTGAATTCGTTATTAAGCTCAATTCAAAAAGCACCTTTTTATGGAAGGAAGGTCTGAATATAAACCGGGCGAACGGACGCACATCATTAAATTTACTCGGCAAGTTATATTGAATCGTTTGTACACCATAAGATGGGTCTAATTCTGATACTTTTGGTAGTTACAAACATCAGCACAAACTCATTATATATCGACCACGTAGTGGTGTAGGGTATAATTGATAAATGAGTTTGAAGTAATTCGTTGCAATATGCATCAAGCTATATAAAAGTTTTTTATCTACTGATGACAAGTGCAATTTATGATTGTTTGAATTATCCAATGAGTTTGACATCAATCTTTGAGCGCCCCGGTAGGCTAGTTAGTAGCATGCTGGCTAATCAGTGCCGATTCGATTACTACCAGAGGCTCTGGTCTTTCTATGCTACAAAGTACCGATAGAATTTGTTTCTATTGCTAGGTTAGGGTATTAGAATATAACTGGTAATTATATGATTAATATTTATAGTTTGTAGCCTGTTATTCCAGTTATAATTTACATCCTTTAAACATCTTATAAATGGCGGTTTTTTCTTACTTGAATGACTTTAATTTTATTGGGGTTAAAGACATAATCACCCGTACAATGATGATTCATTTCATGTGAGGTTGTAAAATAAATTTATAGCTTTATTTTGATAATAACAATAATAGGATGAACATCATCAAAAACTAGGTTAGTGATGACAGCATAATGTTGAGTGAAAAATGTTCTGGGATACTTTATTTTGTATTTCTAATCCTTGTTAAAAATTATAGGATAAAAAAATGTGGGTTATGGTTGTAGTATTTTTGGCCATGAAACAAAATGTGTGACCTAATGTGCAAAGAAAAATTATAGTCTAGAAAAACATTCTACTTTTCTCCCCCTCTGTAACGTTTTAAAAAAATGAATTTAAATTATCCCAATTAGAAATTTTTAAATGTAGCAACATAAATTTATGCATTAAAAATTCCTCAAAATTTTGCTTATTTCTTGAGATGAATTTATTATTTATAACACAATTATTTTTAGTATGTATTTTCATTTATAATTAAAAACTTTCTAATTATATTTTCCGCTTAAATACAATGTTTGTTTTACTATTACACTTTTACAAAGGATGTTTTGCGCAAAATTCGTGAATGTGGTTCATCTGTTACATACTATGGCGGTCGTGTTGTACAAACTACCACCTCTAATCCACTTGAAACTTATGGCAATGTTGGAAACAATGGTCACCATGCAATTGTAAACCACACAACAATGGCGGCCATACAAAATCCAACAATGATGACACAGACCCAAACAAGAGCACGAGTTCGTGAAATTGAAACTTGTTGTAATGCGGCTAATGAATGTCAGCATCATCAGCAACCTGCATCAAGGAAACAATTGGAACAAAAGAAACTTCTATTAACAAAAAATGAAAACAAGGAAAATATTATGTCAAGGAATAATGAACAAAACAATACCAAAAATATCAGTAAAGATTTGCGATATGAAGGAGGTAATAAAACTGATTGTAATGGAGGTAAGGTTTTAAAAAGTGTATTGGATTAAGGAAAACCCAGTAATTTTATACGCAAGATAATAGAGAAGGTTAAACAAGGCGAAAACTTATTGTTTAATAGACTTTGGCGTAATTGATTTTTAAAAGTAGGAAAGGAAATTATGTTAGAGAATTATGTGGATAAAATTAAATGTAACAACTGTCCTTTCCTTTACAATTCACTAAGTCAGCGCAGTTATTTTTTAACTGTTCTCTTAGTTAAAATAACTGCAATATTAGTTAATTTTAAAAGCAATTGTTGTGAACACTTAACTTAAATACAATCGCAGTTAATTTTACCGACATAATTGTTGGAAAGACGATGACGCTTATGAGCATGAACGCCAATTTGAAAGTTTAGAAATTCTCTTCAACAGAAACATAATACCTCGAAACTATTAAAAATTCTTTTTGTGTTTGTATTGGGGAAGCTTCCTGAAACATAAATTATGAAGCGATCAATAAAAAGGACCCTTTTGGCGGGCGTCGTATTGCCTTTAGCCCCAACGTAAAACAAACGCAGTAGAGGAAAAACAAGACTTCAAAAATCTTTAATACTACAACTTAGTCATTGCTCTAGGATCTTGCATTGACCCTACTTAAAGCTGTAGAAATTTATTGATTCCGAAATTCAAAAAGAGTTGACGTTTTAGCTAAGCGACTGAGCATAGGGACACACAAAATTTTCTTAACTTAAGTTCCTGTTGAATCTTACCTAAAGAGAGACTATTTACACACGTTTGTTAGCAATATCGATTTGCATAATGTGACTAAATCAGGACTCAATACCATTTTACACACTAAATTACATGTAAATTGCTTTTGGATTGAATATAATCCTCGAAGCTGTATAGCGCCAAAATATTAGAAATGTGACAAATTTGTACACGAAATTTATACGAACCCTCCAAGAACCGATCCAGCAACATAAATAATTATGACCTGCTTCTTTTCCATGGAGTTGTCAGGCTTGGTAAGAGCTTGAGGGGCATGAGCAAAATAAAAGAGCTAATTGACTGGTTATTCGGTGGAGTACGCACGGAGTGTTTCAGCGAGTGGCTGAGGTTATAGAGGGAGTCCGAATTTTTTAGGTACTGGGAAACTGCTATTGGCCAATGCCAAGCTAGGATATTAATTTATTTTCTAGTGGCGGATCGAGACGACTCTTGTCCCTTGACAGGGTCTTAGGTGCCATCGGCTAACGCAGCGTCAATTGGACACTGATAATTGTACTTACGTTTTGAGTTGTCGATTTCTGTAGCTTCATGTAGTCTTTCAATCAAAAGGGTAACGTGGAAGTCCGCGGTGTTTAGTAATTGCTGCTTTATGCACAAAGAGGAGAGATGAAATATGGTACAAGATGAAGGACTTCAAATACGCGCACTGTAAATACGCGAGACGATATTTACGCGAAATGATAAATCTTAGAAGAGTTGTTGGAAGCCATCTGATGGACAGGTGGCCAACTTGGTTGAAGCTTTTTTTAGTTATTAGGGCGTTAAGTGCTATGGGAACTCCGAAGTAGGACGTTACGATATGTATGAGAAATAGTTAACTCTTACATATTATTTTTCTAAATTTATGCTGCTATCGCTAGGGATCGAACTCGCAACCTTATGTGCGTTAACCATTACACCACAACGCCCTCTAAAACAATCGTAAGGCCATTTGTATCGTAACCTAGCTTGACTCCTGACACTATAAGCGTCCATATCATTTCCTTTCCTATGAAATTATTGCTCATTGGTACCGATTTACCGCACAACGAAATTACTTTTTCCTTTATCCAATAGAATTTCATTTAAAGAAGTATGATCAAATTATTGTATTTTCTGTTTCCATTAACAGGTATCACCTTTAAACTTGTTAAATCAAACAGTTGCAACAGTCGTTTAGAATTAGCTGGTGCCACTGACATCGCAGATAAAAATGAAGATGAACTCGAAGAAACAGAAGTTGTACGTAAAATGGTACATCACTTTGAAACGTCAACCACTAACAATAGAACAATGAATCTACTGCTGACAAATACCCACAATGATGTTCCATTAACCATAAATAATCAAACACCAGTACTACAGCGAGCCAAGGAGGAGGATGATGTTGATGATGATGGTCTGGGTGTTGATAACATGAAATACGATAGTGATGTTAAGCAAGTAACCGTTAATAATCACATCAATGTGGCTAAAGGAAATTTAACACAGTCAACTTTATCTACTACAAAAGTGGCGGATGAAAAAAACGAAAAAGAAGAAAAACTTAAAAAGGAAGTAGATAATTTTAAAGTCAGTGAAGAGAAAATGTATCAGACGGAAGCTAAGGATATATATTTGGAGAATGGTAGTGGTAATAATGGTGGTAGTGGAGGTGGTGTAGCAAACACTGAAGGAACATGTGTGAAAATATGTCGTAATAAAAATGTCGATTTGGCATTTACTTTAGTTAACAAACAACATTCTACTAAATCCATAGGGATTAGTCAAGAACTTACCAAAAATAATACAGCATATATTGGAAATCAAAATACTTTTGCAAACAATAATCCTTCAGCAGAAAGGGACGAATTTCAAGATAGAGCTAAGAAATGTGTGACATATGAAAATATATTATTACCTACAATAACAGCAACAACATCACAAGAAACAACAATAAAAAACTCACATAAAATGTCAATTGGGGATTTCAAAGTTGATGAAGCTTATAAACAAGATACTCGCACGATATTGTCAACACCATCATTATCGTCATCATCTTCTTCTTCCTCTCCTTCCTGCTGCTCTTCCACAACAACAACAACACAAAATAAACCCTCACAAATAATTGTACCCGTTGAAATACATCGCGTTGATAACAACACCATACAACAGCAACAACAGAATATATTATTCTCATCTTCCACTGCCACCAATAACAACATTAAAAGTTGCCACAAAGGTGTTGAGGAAAAATCTTTGCTTCCATTAAGCACTACATCAAGTGTAACATCCGTTATTGATAAAACCGTTGTTAAATATTATGTTGCCAACGATAAAAGTATCTATGAAAAACGTAAATATGATGATATTGAATTTGAAGAATTTGAAATCTATGATCCAACCAAAGATTTTGAAAAATTAATAGAAGAAGAGAAATTGCGTAATGCCAATCATGCCAAGCAGGATAATGATTATGGTGATGATGATAATGATAATGATGATGTTCTCGTTAATGGTCAACAACATTCCACGACGACAGCTAAAAGTCAACAAACTCATAATTGTGACGAAACGGAAACAGATTGTTACGATAGTTTAGATGACAAATTATAAGAACAAAAGAAGACAGAAGAAGTTCATGGAAATTAGTTATATTCTAATGTAGCAGCAAAAGAACCATTGAACATTTTAAGTTGATTAATTTTAAGTTTATATTAAAAACTTTTACTACTATTTATGAATGCTTTACGAAAAGAATTTTAAAACAAAAAAGTAAGGTTATTCTCAATTTGGTGCAACGACTATAATTTGGTGTGGGGGATTTTTAAAATACATAAATATTTGTAATTTAGTTTAATCTTTATAAACGCTTTTTTATTTGAAATATTTACACTTTGTTGCTCAACTGTTAGTTAAAACGTATAAATAATTTTTGATGCACAGCAAAAACGTATTTGTAATTGTTGGTGGATTTTTAAACATTTGTTATATTAACAATCAAATTAATTGGATTTACAAATTGTTATAGATTCAATTAATTTTTTTTTATGTTAATATTATAAAATTTTAATTGAAATGGCACCAAAAGTTACAAATTATTTTGTCTGTATACATATTTTATGTCCAAATAATATTTTTTGAATTTGTTTTGTTAATAGAAAAAATAATTTCTATTCACGGTTCGTGGGAACAAGCTCTAATCTATTGTAAAGGTAGGAATACACAAAATGTTTTTCTTGATTTTGCATTTGGGATATCTGAGAACAAATTTGTCATAAAAATCAAGATCTAGTATTTTTACCAGGTTAGGTTGATAAGGACGACGCTTGTCTTATAAACAGAGACTAGCTCCCATAGAGACCGTGTGTTGCCTATTATGATTTTCTCTTCCCTTCACGTTGAATATATTTCAATTGATTCAGGAATCAAACCAAAAAATTTAGTTGCTGGAACCGAAATATTCTGTTCGCAAGAAATTCTGTTATCACAATGAATCTGTTTTTACTGTAATCCTATTAAGCTTTCCATTTCTCTCCGTGGATTTAGACTCCGGATTTCCTGCAGATCCTAATACACTTAAGGGTCAAACATTTTATATCACCAGGATGAGCAGGGTAGGACATTCATATAAAAAGTGATACTAGTCCTCCAGTCTTTTCCTGCACCATATGCATGCATCATTATTTAATTCTTATTATCGTCCCGGATCGGAGATTTGGAGGACAAATTAAAAATTTAATTAAAAAAAAATCTGGGTTCATTGAAGAATTTAAGCTAGTCAAAATTTTGATTTGGTTTCAAATATTTCCACTATAAGGCGTGGCGGGATGTTAATGAAATTCATACAAAATTTTAAATATTTGGCCATACAAATTTTCGTTTCGAAATTCGCTCGATTTTCTAATTCAGGAGAATAAGGGTTAATCATTCATACCATGTGCTTACCCAAAGTGTTATGATCTGTAATAAGATTAAAAACCATCCTTAGTTGCGCCCTGACCAACTCCAAAAGATTCCTGAAGTATTTTACTGAATTCTAATCCCACAATAATTTTGTCTGAGAGCAATCATCACCTGATTTTTTCCATTGGTAGTCCTAGTATTCCTCCTTAATTGTAGACACAGAATGAATAAGGAAGATCCGCCCGCTTCCGAGCTAGCTTATCAGCTATCTGGTTACCTAAAATATCACTGTGGCCTGGTGCCCAGCACAGCCGTATGTTATTCTGTTTGGCAGGAACGCCAAGCTCTCTATGGCAGCGGATGACTTCTCTACCCTGAATCTGTTATTATCACTATTCAGTGCCATTAAATCGGGTTGACTTTCAATTAAAAACTAATTAACTTTGCTAATCACGAAGACATCGGCCTGAAAATTTTTGTAGTCATTGCCAAGTCGATATGATATATGTAAGTTAAGTTCATTGAAGTGAAAATCACAACCTGATCTGCTCTTTGATTTGTTGAAAAAAGCCAACGCGGTCGTCTTCCAATTAATAATATAAACTGTTTGATTAACAGCTAATCCAACTTTTTGATTAACAGTTAATCCAAATTTTAATCTGATTACTATTTCTAAACGATTCTGTATTAGGAAAATAGTTTATGGAAAGAAGGAAAGAGGGAGTAGTGTTTTTGAACATGTACCTTGAATTTCTCTACATTGTATGTAACAGGGAATACTTGAACGAAGAGATTATTCCACCTACAACTTGTACATATGACTGATAAAGGAATTTTTCCTGCAGTGCGTTGTGCGATTCACTGGACAATCAACTACTAATGAATGTGCTCTACTAGATAAGCAAGTATTCCAAAGAGATCAGTTTGCTTATCTCAGCAAAATAATTCCCATAACACAACTCACATTCCGACGATGCTCCAATAGGACAATAGAGCAGAATCTTTGGTATACGGTCCAAAAATATATTTATTTTAGCGTTGTCAACAAATGTTTGCTAACGCCGACAGCATGGCCATCTTAGCATAAGAACAATTTGGAGTCATTTCGGTAAAATTTATACCAATAATACATTATATTCAATATTGACATACAAAGCAAATTTTAATGTACATCATAGCAATTATATATGTTTTCTGGAAAAGTTTTATCCAATTGTATTTTTTTCGTAGTTGGCATAGGTTTGAAGAAAATTTGAAAATTTAAATTTTCTAAACAGATTTTTGCAAGAAGTACTTCATAGAAGATTATAATGTTCTGAGACACCCTAAATACATAATCAAGAAAAGCATTTTGGGAGTTTGCACTTTAGGGTTAGAGCTTAGTTCCATGAACCGTACATTGTTAAGTATTAAATATTCTTTAATTTTAAAGTAAAATATCTTTATTTACACGGAAATGTATGTATGAATCAATTCTGATTAAAATACAATTATATAAAAACAAATAAATTTCAATAGTATTTAATTGAGTTACGTAGCAAAGAATTTATGTTGACCACGGTCCTAATAAAAATTTGTTTCGATAGGGGCACAAAGTGAGGGCTTAAATATTGGGGAAATTCCTGAACACGAAGTTTTCATACTTTTTAAAGAACCTCGTTTTAATATATTTATAGCCAACGTGGCTAAAGTGTAATAAGTTTGTGCTGATTTTTTTAGTACTTATTCAAAATTGTTTTTATAATAAAATTTTTGTACTAACACCTTAAGTCTATATAAGTTTTTTTTTTGTCAACAGTGCACTGATATTTATGTCTTATATAAAGTTTTCCCCATTTACATCCTACTTATCGGATAAGGTTTCTTACATCAGCTGTGATGGATTATCTTTTTTTCATTTCTGTATTTCATTTGAAGATATTTAAATTACCGCATCGGACAAAATACATAACTAAATAAACTTTAGCAGTGATTATACTCAAGTTAAAAGTGTTTACTAGCATAAATTGTTTATACTCGTACTCACTTTAAGTTATCAACATAAAAATGAACTGTTTATTTTGAAAGCAGCGTAAGTCTACTTGTGGTCGAAATTAGGATAAAGATAATTGCATATAATTTTATGGCAAGATTTAACAAGTTCAAAGACTGTTAGATTTTGATTAAGAAAATTTGATCAGTTAACGATTTAACAAACGTGCTAAGTAAACAACAAATGGCATTAGTCCTACCCAACCCTACGGGAAAAGGACATATCCAAGGACATTTTGATATGGACCGGTCATGGGACCGGTTTCTTTGTGAAAGGGACCGGTCACTTTAATATAGGCTTGTCCTAGGAGCAAACTAATTGCCCTCTGTGACATGCCATAGGACTGGTCTAAAAGAACATGTCACGTAACTAACCTCAAAGAACATATCACCAACTGACCCATTTTTCCTAAATGGAACATTCACTAATTTATTTAAAACTTAGAAGTAGAGACTTTTGATTTTGTTCTTAAAATAAACAAATTTTTAAATTTATTTCTATTAAATACCGTATGCCACTAGATTTTTTCTTATCTTTTTTAGGGATTTATTTAATTTTTTTTTTTTGACTTTTTGCGTGAATAAAAAAAAAACTTTTTTTATTCACGCAAAGAAAAAACATGGTTGGGGCAATCATATTCGAAGAGCATCATATATTTTTGGAATTATGATTGTTTTAATATAGCATCATATTATGATAATAAAATAACAATAATTTTACCATACCATAGTCCCAACAGTTATATAATGATTCGAAACTATGAAAAGATAAAAAATTGATATTAAAGGCTTTTGCAAGAAAACTTTTTTTGATTCTATGGACTTTTTCAAAGAAAAATACTTAAAAAAATTTCAAATTCTAAGGCCTTTTTTAAAAAAACAACATATATTCTATGGACTTTTTCTAATATAAATGCTTAGATTCTAAGGACATTTTTAAGATTTTTTTAGATAGTTCTTAGAGCATTAGATTTTTTTTAGAAAAGTCTTTAGAATCTAAAAATATTTCTACTAAAAAGAGTTCCTGCAATCTAAGTAGTTTTCCTGATAAAAACTCCTCAGAATCTAAAAATTTTTTATTCAAAGAAAGACCCTAGAATTATTTTTTTTAAGAATATATAAATTTTTATCTAAGAAAAAGTTTATGAGAATTTAACTTTAAGGAAACGTCCATAGAATCCAAATATGTTTCTAGCAGAAAAACTTCTGAAAATCTAGTATTTCGTATAAGAAACCTTTTACTACACAACAACTCTTGGGTTCTAAAGACTTTTTCTTACAAAAACAAGTAAAAAAGGGCTAAATTCGGCTGTGCCGAATCTTTGAATACCCTCCACCAATATCCTAAAAGGATGTTCTCTTCTGTTTTTGATACAAATAATATAAAAAAAAACTTTAAAAGTAAAATTATGTAGGTGAAAAAATTTTTTGAGGTGAAAAACTTGTTTAGATGTGAAAATAACTTTTTTGGTGGAAAAAAAATTTAGAGTGAAAAATTTTTTTGTGGTGAAAAACAATTTTAGTGGTGGAAAAATGTTTGAGGTGAATACAAAATATTTACTGCTAAGCGACGGGTGAAAAATATGAGAAAATATGTTATGTACCAGTCGCTACTATGAAATTGTACTAAATTTGTATAGGCAATTTAGAGGCACCTTTACATTTTCACTAGTTTTTTTAAACATGGACTGCACAAAAAACACATTTTAAAGCATAGTTTTTGTCAAATACTCGATTTTGTTCCGGCTAATGGGAACTAGCTCTGCAGCTGAATATGCCTAATGGAGAGAACGCACTTTCTGATGCGCCACGTATTTATAAATAGTTGCAACGAATGTTCTTTCTTTAAAAAATTGAAGTGTGTTTGTCTAATGGAGAGAATACAGCAAAGAAATTTATTTGTTAAAAAAGAATATGAGTTGTAACTATTTGTCAATAGATGGCCCACCATTCTCTACATTAGGCATATTTTGCTGCAGAGCTAGTCTCCATTAGCCATATTGTGCTACAATATGCAGTAGAATATTATTGGTTTTCTATTTTCTTTGTAACATAAATGAATATTTGCCAAAAACTATAAAAATATATGTTTTATGTGCATATTATACCTTAATTTTTTAAATCAATATTCATTTAGATGTTTAAGAGCACAATATCGCACTTTATTCATCTGTATTTTTTTATAAAAGAAAAAATTGACATAAATATACATTTGTCAATCTCTCAATTCTCAAAAATACAAATGGAATTAAAAAAATACTATTTTCCTCTATGAAAATTTCTTTTTTGACATAAAAATGTGAAACAAATGCTTTTATTACGTCAAACATTTGAAAAATTGACTTTAAAATTATGTAATAAGTCTACTAGAAACATATGAATGCATTATAATTTTTAAGTATGTAGTTTATTTAATATTTTTGGTAAATAAATTGATTGAAAGCCAAATCCAAGGCTATATCGCCATGGGGCAGGATATATTTTTAATGTGATTTTGCGCCACCTATTCAAAAGTAGCGGCACTAAACCAATTATGGATTTTGCTCTTTCTTTATATATAAATTTCTTTGGACCTAGCCATGGGGCCAAAGACATTTATACATAAAGATAGAGCTAAATACATAATTGCTTTAGTATCTATACTTAGCAGTAGATGGCGCTTAAGTAAATAGATAACAATACCCTGCGCCATGCCTAGGTCGAATGGCCCTGGATTTGGCTTTCAATTGTCTTAGTAACCACAGATATGAGATTTAATACATATTTAAAATTCTAGTACATAAAGCTGTCACTAGCAGACTTATTTCAAAATACTAAAGACAATTTTTGAAATGTTCGACGTGATAAAAGCATTTGTTTCACATTTTCTGTAAAAAAAAACAAATTTTCATCGATCAAAATGGTATTTTTTCGTTAAATTTGTATAATTTTGAAGTATTGAGGCATTGGAAAATCCATATTTATGTTAATTCTTTCTTTCAAAAAATAAATACACATACGAAAAATTGCAATACTGTGCTCTTGAACATCTAAATGAATATTGATTTAGAAAATTAAAGTATAATATACTTACATAAAACATATATTTTGCATAGCTTTTGGCAAACATTCTTTTATGTTACGAACGAAATAGAAAATCAATAATACCCTGTTGTATATTGTAGCAGAATATGCCTAATAGGGAGAATTTTTTTCAGATGCGCCACCTATTGGGAAATAGTTTCAACTAATGTTCTTTCTTTAACAAATTAATGTCTTTGATTTATGTAACAGAACTTTTGTTATTTAGTTTTAGTAATGTTATTTACAGAGGTCTGCCATGTTAGCGACTTTAACATTTTTACTTACTTAACAGAAAAAAAAAAAAATAGATACAGAAAAATTGTACCAATTTGTATGGAAAATTTAGAGGTATCTTTACATTTTCACTCATAACTTTTGAACCACTTGACCAATTTTGCTCATTTAAAATACCAAACTGCTCGGGAGGATGTTTAATAATCTGGGTATAATAGGCAACCCCGCTTGCGTCTTCGCGTCGTGATCGCCATTTCAACAGACAGACAGACGGACATCGCTAAATCGACTTAAAATTGCATAAGGATCTCGAATATATATACTTTATGGGGTCTTAAACCTATATTTCGACATGTTACAAACGGAATGACAAACTGATATATACCCTCACCATATATGGTGGAGGGTACAAAAAATATTTTATTAATATTCTGAGTCGTAATTTTACAAGAAATGAAAAATTAATATATTTATTAAAAAAAATATTATTGTTTTTATTGGAAAGAATTAAAACATATAAAAGCTTTAAATATAGAATCTTTTTGTCAATGAATTTTTTCGACAATGAATTGATTAGTGTTAATTATAAAAATATATGTATAAGGAATTTTTCGAAAATAAAATCCCCCAGATGAAAATGCTTATATATTTTAATTTTTAGATGGGTGACTGAACTGATACATTTTTTTATGAAAGCAAGAAATTATTATGACTGTAAATGTCAAGGGCATGTTTTATTTGATTTATAATTATTTATTGATTAATTATTGTTCGATAATTATCAAATTTTTTTTTTATAGTCAGAATTTTTGTTACCACAGTATGGTTACTGTCAATCATGTTATAAAATAGAAAGTGACAATTATGAAATAAAAAAAATATATACTACAATAATTATGGTAGCGATCATATTAATGGTTAGAACCTATTTGTAAACCAATAACATGAGTGTGACAACCATACCTGAATACATCAAGCATAACATTGTAGCAGTGATGATGTTGCAACCATGTTTTTTCTATGTGTGTTATGTTGGAAATACTTCAGCCATTTCTTACGGGCTGTTTAAACTAGAATGAAATTTCACACCGTAATAACCTTAAGTAATAAATAATTTCAAGCTTAAGTTTTGATGTAAGACCCCAGAGATCCAGCGGGAGCTGTGCCATTAGGTTCCAAAATAAGGCACTTCGAGCAAGTGAAAATTTACAAAAATTTCCATTTTTCAACTTTTGATACGATTTTGAAAATAGGTAACATTTTTAAAATCTGCTAGTAAGCTTACGTAATAAGCAATTTTTATTTTCTAATATGAAGAAAATTTTGACATTATGTGGGTCACCCTGTGCTAAACATAGGAGCGTTGCATTTTTCGATCAAAAAGTTACTAAGCCTCTTTTGCTTCTGTATTAACAAACACGAATCACAATTTATATTTTCTTGAACGGCCGCTTCATAATTCTTATGAAATAATGTGCTTCATTTCCACTTTCCGTAGTTCATTCCAACTTAAACCAATTTTTTTCTGAACGCAGTACTGGGTTAAAAAACAGCTAGAGATGATACCCCAAGTTTCAGGGATTTCTGTAAGAATGTGGTAAATCCTGTCCTAGGGAACACAAAAATTTATGAAAATTCACGAAAAATACCCATATCGAGAATACCCTCTATGAACCAAATTCATTTTTTTCAGGAGAGGTGAAAAACAGATTTATGCTTAAATTTCTAAAGTATTTCTAAAGTATGTCCCAAGAAGAACGCAATTTTTAAATCTGGCAACATTCGAAGTGTCATTGTTTGACATTTGAACAATTGTTATTGTTTGCTAGTAGAAGGTACGAGGTTAGTAAAAATGAAGCGCTACACGAATGAACAACGCATTCTCATTGTGAAATTGTTTTACCAAAATGGTGAAAGTTTTGCGGCTACAGTTCGCAAATTGCGATCAATTTGGGGTCACAATAATGCTCCAAAAGAGTCAACTGTAAAGAGATTAATGGATAAATTTGCCGAAACTGGGTCTGTTAGTGATGTAAAGACAACAACGCGCCATCGACCAGGTCGATCTACCGAAAATGTCGCAGCTGTACGTGATGATGTCGCTCAAACTCCATCCACCTCAATTCGACACCGAGCTCAGCAAATTGGTGTCTCCAAATCCACTTTGCAGCGAATTTTGACGAAAGATTTGCATCTTCATGCATACAAAGTTCAATTGACTCAGGAACTGAAGCCAGCTGACCATGGACAGCGAAGGGAGTTCGTTAATTGGGTATTGGAGAGACAACATGAAAATGCTGATTTTGCCGATAAAATCATCTTCAGTGACGAGGCCCATTTTCATCTTGATGGCTTCGTCAATAGGCAGAATTGTCGCATTTGGGGTGAGGAAAATCCTCGAGTGATTCACGAGAAGCAAATGCATCCTCAACGTGTCACTGTGCGGTGTGGTTTTTGGGCTGGAGGAATCATTGGACCTTTTTTTTATGAAAATGAGGCAGGTCAAGCGCAAACAGTCAATGGTGTTCGGTATCGTGAAATGATAACCAGTTTTTTCTTGCCTAGAATTGAAGAAATGAATGTGGAGGGCATGTGGTTCCAACAAGACGGCGCCACATGTCATACAGCCAGAGAAACAATTCAATTGCTGCATCAGTCATTTCCCGGTCGTATTATTTCGCGTTTTGGAGATCAGAATTGGCCGCCTAGATCGTGCGATTTAACACCATTAGATTTTTTTCTTTGGGGTTTTTTGAAGTCGATGGTTTACGCGAATAAGCCGACGACGACTCAAGCCTTAAAAGAGGAAATTGGACGCTGCATTAATGAAATACCGCAGCATTCATGCAAAACGGTCATTGAAAATTTCATTAAAAGATCGCGTGCATGCCAGCAAAGCCGCGGCGGCCATCTGCACGATATATTGTTCCATACATAACCTCATTCTGTCTACTTTACGATATAATAAAGTTTCACGATTTTTTTTTTTAATATCTGTGTTTTATTTAAAATTTAAAAATTGCGTTCTTCTTGGGGCACCCTTTATTTCGTTAATCTTGTCTAGTATCCACGCGTTGCCACACTTCGCCCAAATTTTGAATAAATTTTAAAAATGTTTCAATTTTAATTAAGATCAATTACACTGTAGGTTTGACATTACCCAGGAAAAAAATACCTTGTCAAATAATGGGTTTTAACTAGTTATTTGACCTCCAATGACATGTCCGTGCTAAAATAATAAACTTCTGCCAGTTACTGAGAAGTTTATTATTTTAGCACGGACATGTCATTGGAGGTCAAATAACTAGTTAATGGTAGTGTCAAAATAACTATTTATAGGTAAGGCAAAAATAGCTGCTTACAATTTATATAATAAAAACCGATTTTATGTAACAATTAAAAAAAATATATATAAATAGCAAAACAAAAAATAGATTTTAACTGCACACACACATTATTTGCACTTTGAAATTAATGCAATATCCAAGGAGCTGTATAACACATTAATAGTAACTCATTATTTTCATTTTAGAAATAATGCAGTGAGCAGGGGTAGATCATTATTGGTAATGGAAAAATCAATGAGCTGTTATTACTACACTCAAAATATTATTTCGTTAAAAACAAACTAAAATGTATTTTAATATATATATATATATATATATATATATATATATATATATATATATATATATATATATGCATTGCCCATACTTTGAAGACATCTGTATATACAATCAAAAAAGTCCCTACAAAATGCGCTGTGTCCAGTAAAATGTCTTCAGAGTAAACACTAGAATAATGAAAAGTTTAAGGACCGTCCCCAAAGTAACAAAATGTCTTCATAGTAACTTGTGGAACGAAAACCCGTCCCCGCAACATGCGCTGTGCATATATATATATATATATATATATATATATATATATATATGCACAGCACATGCTGCGGGGACGGGTTTTCATTCCACAAGTTACTGTCCTTAAACTTTTTGTTATTCAACTGTTTACACTGAAGACATTTTACTGGATTCAGCGTATATTATAGGGACTTTTTTGGTTGTATATACAGATGTCTTCAAAGTGACTTCACCTGCTTTGGAGCTGAACAACCAGCTTCTGTCCATTGTAAACGTTCTTGTTTCAATTTAGAATCATGGTGGTAGATCCAAGTTTCATCCATTGTTATAAAACGACGCAAGAAGTCGGTTTTATTTGGCTTAAAACGCTCCAAATTACGCTGAGAAATTTGTTTTCGATCCAGTTTTTGTTGAATTGTTAATGTGTGCGGCACTAACTTTCCAAACAGTTTTTTTATACGTAATTCTTCATGAAAAATATGGAGTACTCATTCGTCTGAGATTCCTATGGCATTAGCAATTTCACGCTTAGTCAAACTTGGATCTTCACTAACCATATTATGTACCTGCTCAATGATTTCTGCTGTGGTTGCAGTTTTTGGTCGCCCTTCGAGTGTATCGCCTTTAAGGCCACCACCAGCCCAAAACTCAACGGTGCGTTTAAATATTAAAAAAATCAATGACACGTCAACTTCAAATGGCTTGAAATTAAAGAAAGAATTGACAGAATGACTTGCACTTTGCATGTGTTCTCAGGACACTTATACCAACTTGAAAAAAAAATTGGGAGCTTGCAGTGCCATCTTTTGGTGAGCGCATGAACTTTTCAACCAACCTGTATATTAAGGGTGTCAAAGGTTATATGGCAATTTTTAAAAGGGCGAATTTGAAGAGTAATGGGGTCGAATTTGTTTCCTTTTTTTATAAAACTAATAAATATGAAGTTTGGGAGCAATCGGATAAAGGAAAGTCGAGGCGGAAATCGATTAAAAATTTTAAGAGTGTTTATATGGGAAAAATATGACTTTTTTCAGTTTTTAGGAAAATTTTGTTCTATATGTAAATTTTTGCAACCACTTGTGTTATGAATCGATTTCAGTATGATATTATTTTTTCAAAAAGCTACAGAACTCGCCAAGAAATTGCAAATGCTCCAGACCAATTTTGTACCAATAAACACTAGTTCAGGAAATTTGATGGCACTTTTTTTAACTTTCAGAAATTGATTAAAGCTCTCTATACTTATAAATACTCAGATATGAAATATTGTTTTATTAGCTGTCTATTAACCTGCCTGCAAAAACGCCTACAAAATTTGTTATAAATATTTGTATGACTACTTAATCTTATGTATAAAAATAATACAATATTTAACGGCGCTATGGTTGATAGAGGATATTGCAATAGAAAAATTCAAATATTTTTTGTCTGATTGAGTGTTTTGCACAGTAAAAAAGTTTCAGTGTTTTTTCAACAACTACACACAAAAAAATAAAATTCTTAATTTTTATGAAAATTGTTCATAATTTTAAACGTTCATATTATATATGAAGCTTACTTACTATCTACATATGAAGTGTTCCTAACTTCCCAGTGTTTTTTTATAAATTCGATCATAGTTATTATGAATTATGTCCATAAAAAAAATCATATTTAATCATATTTTTGTAAATATTATGAAAATTTCATGATTTAAAAATGTTTCTACAATTCCCTATTTTATATTATGATGACGCACATACATAATATAAACATGTTCATACTTTTTAAGAACGGGTTCATAATTACAAATTATTATAAAATACTTCATATTTTACAGGTTACGTTTTCCATAAATATTAAGAAGTAGTTCATAATAATTCAAATAACATAAAATGTAAGAACAGAATTTTCTAGTGTTATCAACTTTTGAATTTAAAAAATACAAACGCGTAAAAAAGAACAAATAGAATTTTACTCAAATATGGCTAAAGATATTAAGATGAATAAAGTTTTGAAATTATAAAACTTTAGAATTTCACTATTTGCACTTTTACAAACGTTTATTAAAATATATTTTCATATTTCCAAAATATTTGTATTTATCTTCGCGACTTTTTAGAACTATTGAAGGGGCTGTGAGTTTAAATGCTAACTTGCTATCGTTGAAAAAAAGCAGTTTGAAGTTTAAACCATTCGCAAGTATATCACTTAAATGGCAATTAGTTAATTTCTGCATTTCGTGAGCCGAAGTACTTCAGTAAAATGAAACTTCAAAAGTCATTTAGTTAGTTACACAATTTTTTAATTAAATAAAAATATAATATTTTCTAAGACAAGTCTCAAAAAAGAGTAAATAAACGTGGGTAACTTGACATATTTTGAAGGGCGGCGGAATGGAACACATGTGTCTTTTTATTAACTTACACAAACAACTTTTTAATTGTATTTTACATACATATGTAAATACTTCAATAGTTTTTAACTTTTAATTTTTGCATGTTAAAATTTTCTTCTGTGACACGATATTGTTTATATGTTACATGCTTTTACAATACGTTGTTTTTTTCTGCTTACCCACAGCGTATTCAAATTTAATAAGTTAAGCGCAAAAAGCAGCAAAATGGCAACATTGAAAACCGGTTAAGGAAAAATATGCCGTTAGTTTTGTTAGAGAAACGATGATGCTGTTTTTTTCTATTACATTTGCACAAGACAAAAAAAGGAAGTGTATTTATTTATTTTTGTTATAACAAATAAAACAAAAAAATAGTGTATTTTTTTATCAAAAAAATAAAGTGTTTGTAAATAAAAAAATTACGAATTTTCGATTTTTAAATCCAGTATCGTTCCACGTCAGAATTTTTCATAATTTTATATAGTTTCTGACCACACAAAACAATACTGGTATTGAAAATTTGCAATCCGTTATTTATAATTGTTTATCTAATTTTAACAATGAATTTTATTTTTTTTTTTTGTTAATTAAAAAGTAATTCCTTAAAAAATAATAATAAAACTTTAGAAAAACAATACACACAGCAATTTTATTTATGTTGTGGAGAAGTTCCTAGCATATATGAATAGGTACATAAAATTTATTTATAATATTATGAATTATTTCCTAACATTTAAGAAAAGGTACATAAGATTCCCAGTATTATATATATTTATGTACTAGTTCCTAAATATTATGATTTTGTACATTGGCAAATTTTTTAAGTACTTTTTCATTAAAAGTAAGTATATCTACATATATTTTGAAGCCAACTTCATAATAAACCAGTACACAAACTTTCCTAGTATTTTTTATCAACTGTTCATAAATATAACCAGAATTTATGAAAAAGTTCTTAAATAAGTACATTGGCAAATTTTTAATAAAATCTTCATAAATAGTATGATTTTGTTTTTTGTGTGTACATTAATTAACATTAACCCATTTGTTAATTAAACATTGAGACTTTTTTTAGGTTATCTTTAGCAGCTTTTTCATTTGACGATTGATAATCAATCGATATACGTTGTAACAAATATAAAATTTTTTATTTTAATATGATTTTAAAATTCTACTGGGATCGCATGAAATAATAGTAAGGAATACCAAAATATAAGTAACTTCTAATAACTGTAATTTTCTTTAAAAAGACAATAATATAAAATGGGTTAAAACTTTTGTCTCCTAGTCAAAAAAGGACTTATGCCACTTTCAAATTAAACAGTTCTAATACACAAAATACAAAATATTTTTGTTAAGATTATATTATTCACTTACCTGAGTTTAAGTCTTCAGTTCTATTTGTAGAGTAACTTTGTCGTCCTCCAAAGCTCCATGAATTCTGTAATAAAAAAATACGAAAAAGACAAACTATATGAAATTTTTAAGAAAAATTGTGTAATATGTAGTCTAAAACAAGAAAATAACAAACTATGAATCTTATTTTTTTTTGTTTCTTTCAAAATGCTGATAAACACAGAACGAATCCTTGAAACTTTAAATGAAAAAGAAATATTTTTGTTTTATGACAATAACAAAACAAGAGAAACGACTAAAAGGACTGGATTTATTTACACAGACAAGTTTTGAGGTTACTGTATGTTTGTATGTCAGTTAGAATTGTTGCCAAGTTTTTTGGTAAAAAAACATATTTTCAGGGTTTAGCTTTTATTCGGTCCAATCCTATATATGTTTTTTTTTTTAAATTAAAATTTTTTAAGTAAAACATGCAAAACATTTAATTTGATAACCATTATAAATGTATTTTAATTTTTGTTTCAATAATTTTTTCCAAATTAAATTAAACTACACACACGCCGATAAAAAAATCTATTACAGCAATTTTTTACTCTTTTCACACAATTCGTTTTCAATAATTGTAAAACGTTTCAAATGGTAATTGATCCAAAAAATGTTGATTCGATTAATATTTGAAATGTTGCAATTTTACAAGTGCAATTTTATGTCAAACATGTTTAACAAACGTGAGTTACAACATTTTAAAGACGTAAAGATAGGAAGTATAAATGCAAGAAAAGGTAAATGGTTTTTATATGTTTATGAAAATGAAAAAAAGACATTCGTTAAGATGGAATATATAAAATGGATTTTTCTTGTAGCACAATCTTAAAACGGATTAAAATATTTTCATTTAAAGGAAGCAATAATATATCGAATTTAAATTGAGAAGACCTAAGCGAAATAATTTAATGGGTTGTTAAATATTCTTAAAAAAAGGATGCCAAGAAAACATAGTGATTTTTGTTCGTTAAATCCAAGAAGGAAATAATAATACAAAATTACATTAATCTACAGTGACCCCATATAAATACATTTACA
Organism: Eustalomyia histrio; assembly: GCA_949748255.1. Classification (NCBI taxonomy): domain Eukaryota; kingdom Metazoa; phylum Arthropoda; class Insecta; order Diptera; family Anthomyiidae; genus Eustalomyia; species Eustalomyia histrio. Next base: position 104,978,229 of record OX456524.1, on the reverse strand, counting down.
GCTTGTGCTACAATTGAGCGAACATTTAAAAATATAACACAAATCAGAACATCCAAAAATCTTTGTTAGAACAAATATCAAATATGGCGCCATATCAATTCTGTATAATTTATACCATGAAATAATAGATGTAGATTAGAAATGTGTTTTATAATAATATTAATTTTAGAGTTTTCAGTATGTGCGCAATTGCAAGGTAATTTCGAAATTATTAAAATCATTAACATTTTATTTTAAGTTGAATGTGAACCAAAACGCATATCGTGCACTTCGTAATTTTTTCGGTCTATTTAATCGTCCAAATCTGCGTACAATCGAAAAAATCGTGCAAAAATTTGAGCAAACCGGGTCTGTAGGAGGTGTGAAAACACCAGTGCATGCTCGTACAGCTCGTACTGAGAATATATTGCTGCTGTTCGCGATAGTGTGTCTGAAGAGCCGTCCACCTCAACCCGTCATCGTGCCCAAGAATTGCACCTCTGACGCTCGTCGTTGATGAACATTATGCATAAAGACTTGCATTTACACGCTTACAAGGTGCAATTGACTCAAGAACTAAAGCCTCTTGACCATTCCAAACGTCGTCAATGGTCAGAATAGTGGCAAGAAATGGCAACAGTGGATGATCAATTTTCGAAGAAAATCATCTTCAGTGATGAGGCACATTTTCACCTCAGTGGATTCGTCAATAAGCAGAATTACCGCATTTGGGTGAATGATAATCCAAGAGTGATTGTCGAAAACCAATGCACCCACAAAGAGTGATTGTTTGATGCGGCATCATCGGGAAATATACCAAAATAAGGCCGGTCACGCAGTTACTGTGAATGGTGTTCACTATCGTGAGATGATAACGAACTTTTTATGGCCCGAATCGGAAGATTGGCTGCCAAGATCATGTGATTTGACACCGTTGGACTTCTTTCTTTGGGGTTATTTAAAAGAAAAGGTGTACGTCGATAAGCCAGCAACAATTCAAGAGCTAAAGGATAAAAACTCAATTATGCCTCAACATCATCGAAAATTTGGACCATCGGATGGAGATGTGCCACCGAGGTCGTGGTGGCCAATTGGCCGATATTTTGTCCATACATAATTGAACTATACCATATTATCATAATAAAAAGAAATGACAATAATTTCCTAAATAATTTGTGTTTTATTCAAAATCAACATCGGCCCTTAAAATTTATCCACTCTTTATATATTTTAAACTAAAAATTTTTATAACTAAACTAATAAACTTGTATTACTTTTAAAATCCAACTAATGCTATCCGCTCAGTTTTACATACAACTATAATTTTATGTACAACAAAAAAGGGATCAAAATTTAAAGGATATTTCATAAAGTATTTTGAAGAGGCAGTCAGATGAAGCACGTATTCTATTAAATGTGGAAATAACAATATTAGTGTTTTATACTTTTATGTTATGTAGGAACATTGATAGCCTGGTAAATATGTATATTGTTTGTGCTTATTAGGAACTTTATTCAGCTAACAAAGTTTGCAAATCAAATTTTTATGATTAATTATTTTTAATGGATTGCCTTTTTTACGAAAATAAAGCGAACATAAAAATTAAAGGATTTTTGTTATTAAAATGTTAACATATATTAATGCGCTGGTGTTAAAATGCGACAAAAAAGCAACAACCACTGAGTGTAATATAGAAAAAAAATATACCTATTAAAATTATATTTGAATATAATGAAAGATACCATACTTTTATAAAAAAGGCACCCTTTTAATAAAAGGAACTTTTTTTAATAAAAGGTTTTTTTTAATAAAAGTACTTTTTATTTAATAAAAGGTACTTTTTTAATAATAGGTACTTTTTTAATAAAAGGTACTTTTTAATAAAAGGTACTTTTTAATAGGTACTTTTTTAATAAAATATACTTTTTTAATAGAAGATACTTTTTAATAAAGGGTAATTTTTTAATGAAAGGTACTTATTTAACAAGGTACTTTTTTTATAAAAGGTACTTTTTTAATAAAAGGTACTTTTTTTAATAAAAGGTACTTTTTAATAAAAGGTACTTTCTTAATAAAAGGTACTTTTTTAATAAAAGGTACTTTTTTAATAAAAGGTACTTTTTAATAAAAGGTACTCTTTTAATAAAAATATACTATTTTAATAAATGATACTTTTTTAATAAAAGGTACTTTTTTAATAAAAAAAAATACTATTTTAATAAAAGGTACTTTTTTAATAAAAGGTACTTTTTTAATAAAAGGTATTTTTTAATAAAAAGATACTATTTTAATAAAAGATACTTTTTGAATAAGAAGTACTTTTTTAATGAAAATTTCTTTTTTAATAAAAAGTTCTTTTTTAATACAAGGTTCCATTTTTATAAAAGGTACAAAAAAGAAAAGTTAAAAAAGATGACAGTCACGGAATGCATTAAATTTATTAATATTGAAGAGATCACGGGAAATACATAACATATAAGGGTATTTACGGATAGCCAAGCGATCTTCGAACTTTGCAAAATCGTCACACTCTGTAAAATCTGATTGCTCATGAATTGGCCAGAGAAGGTTCTTCTCTGAGTGCACTACGTGAATGGACTGTTGTAACTCATAAATCAATATAAGACAGCTCGACATTAGGTGAGAAAACTAGAATTCTATGGTGAGGTCCGGATAGGGGAGAAACTAAGGATCTTTTGAAACTCGGTATAAAGGAACTTGGTAAGCATTCTCATAGGGCATTTAACAATAAGGGCACAGCTACATGGGCTGTGCGGCCTGGGTCGGTAAGGTGGATGACGAGTCCTTATAACATTATATTTTTGGATGTCCAGCTTTTGCAAGAATACGAGTTAAACACTTGTCTGGCGAAAATATTCTAACTTTGGATGGAAAGAGCAGGGGTCTGAGGAATTTTGTCAACAGGACGAAGTTGCTGGAATAGATAGAGTCGGTTGTGAAGGGTATCTTTACTTATGATTACTCTTTTTCAATCTAACATAACCTAATTGAATAATATAATTAATTTTATGCAGATAATGCTCTCAGTACTTGATAAAAATAAACAGTTTTGTTAATAAATTTAACAAATTATCTGACAAAGTTTTTGCTTTTCAGTAACTAAAAATGTTACTTACCTACTCCCATTAGCTAAAGAAGAATTTGCAAAAAGAGCAAAATAAGTATTAAATGAGTATCATAAAAATTTTAAAACGAAGATTTATGTCATGAAGGTCTTGTAAATATTCTTAAATCTATAATCCTACAAACACAAAACAATTATGACGTTCATATTGCCTTTTATCATAAAACATTTTTCTTTGAATGTCTCAGTAATACACACCAAGGAATAAACCAAAAAGAGACGTATGCGTTAAGCACTAATGGATTAAAAAAATTATCAAAGTTCAAACCACATAACAAAATGTTTGATAATGTCACATGAGGTTTTAGTTATTGCTTTGTTTATTTTGTAATTATTCTTAGCAGGGATTCTTTAGTCTTTGAATTTAAAATTACATTGGTAACAAATTGCCGTTATTTTCATTGCTTTGTTTTATTATCACATTCGAGATAATATTAACTCAGTTCATATCGAAAGATTTCTGCGTAACCAACTTTATTTTGAAAATGGGTAAACAAATCTCACTGGATGCTGGTGAATTTATATTAAAATATCATAGAAAAGAAAAAAGCACTGCGTAAAATTGATTTAACGATTGAAAGAAGCTACAATACCTTAAAATATATAATTTATTTTTAAAATGTACAAAATCGTCTCAAATTAAGAAGGACGAATAAACTGATTGGGACTAAAATACGTTCAATTATTCAAAAAGTGAAACAAAATCTAACTGAAAGTACTGTTAAAATATCCGAGAATGTTTCAGAACGCTTAGGTGTTAACGTTTAAGCCAGCGCAATACACTCAGGAAAAAAAGTTTGTGGAAAAATTTATAAACGGTTTTCAATCCCACTTTACTATCTTTGTACTGATTTTAAGTAAAAAAATTATTATTTAGCAAATTACAGAATTTTTACAGAATATTTATAAATTTTTGTTGCTAATTTCAGAAATCAATTTACAAATTTTTGAAAACCGATTTGCTAAAATTAGCAAAAAAAAATTACTAATTTTAAAAAAGTGGATATTGAACGAAATGTTATTTCTAATTAAAACTTACACCTACAAACTTAAATTGCATTAAAATGATGTCAAGTAGGTTGAAAAAGAGATCAGAGGGTCAATTCTCGTTCTGTGAAACGGTGAAATGAAAAGTTTTTTCGCGTTTTCATAGTACTTTTGATTCGCGTTCTGTGAAAAAATGTAAAGAAATATCAAAACGTTTTCATATGAAAAAAAAAAAAGTGGAACGAAACAAGATTTTTTCACGATTGCACAGCACTGGCGATTCTTGTTTTATGTAACAGTGCAAACAACTGTCAAAATATTTTCATATGAGAAAATTGTTTACACAGGCTATTTATGAGTGAAATAAACATGAAGAAGATTGCAAGAGGAAAGCGTCCCAGCGAAAGCCAAAAGGAGTATTTAATTAATTATTAAGAAAAGCATGTGAACATTGAAAACGATAAGTAAGTAGCTTAATAACCATAATCACACTTTTATTAAACCCACATTTACAGATTTGTAACTGCAGATGGTGCCAAATTTAGAGACGAAAAGTGTAACGAATTAGCGGCGAGCCTTAACAGTTTTAGTGGGACCCAAAAGGACAGTGAAAAATGGCAAAAGTATGGCATATTTATTTATAGTTTATTTATATTCTTTATGAATTTTTTTTTTCTTTAAGTAATATTAGACTTCATACGCGCACCAAATATAGTTCACTTAAAGTAAGCCGATATAAATCCATGAAGGGCTTGTCGGTTGTCATCTCGAATGGATTGTGGTCAGCACGAAGTATGAGTCTCAGCACTCTCAAAAAATTCCTATAAATGATTAAATTATTTACTGCAATGAAATGCTTGTAACGTCATTGCCTTACCTTTGTTCACCCGGAATTCTTTGAGTAATATCCAATAATACAATTAATCCAGATATTTTTATATAATTATTTAAAATAAATTTTACGAACTTAATTCACTTTTCTTTACGTTTTTCTCTGTTTTGACATTTACTTTAAATTTTGGATAACACAGTTACAAAATTTTCGTGGGTACAGTGCGAATGAAACATTTTTTTCACAATACAAACGAGAATCGCAAATTATGTACTTGTGAAAAGTGCGAGTGAAAAGTGCTTATGAAAACGAAAATGAAAAGTTTTTTTTTCACTTCACATTATCACAGAACGAGAATTGACCCTCAGAAGTGAAAATACCGACTCATGTCTAAAAATAGGAAATCCACTAAAAAAGCACTAAAAAGTTTTTTTAGTTCTAAAGATCAGCCCTAAAAACAATTAAAATTTGACCTTAAAAGTAAAAAAAAAATTACTAAAATATTTTTCAAAGCCGATAAAAAAAATAAATTTGAAATTTTGTACTAATATTAATAATATTCAGTAATTTTTTTTTGCTGATTTTAGCAAACAGATTTTAAATTCCACTTTACAAAAAGTTTACTAAAATTTAATAGCGGCAGCTAATTTTTTCCACAAAGTTCATTGTACTACACGTCAGCAGACATGTGTTGCTAAGATTAAAAAAAAATACCGCTGGGCTAAAATTAGCAAAATTTCCCCTAACAGCAAATTTCTCAGTTGCCATTACAGACTTTTTTGTGAGTGTACGTAGAATGGACGAATTTATAGAGAAAACCCGTATATATCGAAATTCAATGAACAACGAAGTCGGGATTCTGTTAGAAAGTATCAAGATATACTTAAGACACTCTGGAACAATGTTGCGAAAGCAATTTGAAATTTCTGTTAAGAAAAAACCCTGTTAAAATTTGGAAATGCAAAAACTCAGAATTTTACCTGCCAAATGTCCACATTCAAGCACGGTGCTGGTATATGGCGGCCAGTTGTGTAGGTTACTTTGTTTTCATAGAGAGCAGCACTATTAATAAAACAGATAACCTCACCATTTTAAGAGATGGGCTTTAATCAAACTTGGGTCTTTCGACAAGACAATGATCCCAAGCACACTGCAAAAATAGGAAAAGAATGGAACCGTACTTCCAAACAGCTGGATTATAACCCCATTAAACATTGCGAGCGTGTACAGGCAAAGAAAAAACATGGTTGAGGCAATCATATTCGAGTTTATGGTTGTGCCAACCATAGTGGTACTATAATAAGGTTTTGATATTATGATAATAAAATAACCATATTTTTACCATAAAATAGTCCCTACAGTTATATTATGACTAAAAAATTACCGTATTATAGTCCTAAATAATCATGTTATGATATTGAATTTATCATATTATGATAGCACGTAATCATAGTATTCTCAAAATCTTATCATATTATAGTCCCTCATAGCTATATTATAATTCCTGGATTATTATTATATGATCCCTAATCTATGAAAACTTCTTAAAGGAAAAGTTCTTAGAAACTATGAAAAAGCTTTTCAAAATTTAAGAATATTTTCTTTAGATATGTTTTTTCTAAAAAAAAAATTGATATTAAGGACTTTTTGAAGAAAAATTGTTAAGGAAAAAATCATAGATTAAAAGAACTTTTCTTTCAAGAAAATTTTGATTCTGTTGACTTTTTTTTAAGAAAAATACTTAATTTTTTTTTTAAATTCTAATGAATTTTTTAATAAAAAAAATCTTAGATTCTAACGAGATTTTTAAAATTTTTTTTTTAGAAATTTTTCTTTAAGAAAAAGTCATTAGAATCTAAGAATATTTCTATTAGAAAAATTTCTTAGAATCTAAGTATTTTTCATGATGAAAAATCTTCAGAATCTATAAATTTTTTTTTCAAGGAAAGGCCTCAGAATCAAAGTTTTTTTGGAATATATGAACTTTTATCTAAGGAACAGTTTGGAGAATCTGAGAATTTTAGTATAAGGAAAAGTCCATAAAATCTAGAAATATTTTTATCAGATAAATTTATAAATATCTATTATTTTTTGAAAGAAACCTTTTAGTACAACAAATCACGGGTTCTACAGAATTTTTCTTATAAAAAATATTTTATTAATATTTTGAGAACTTTTTACAAGAAATTAATTAATAAACATATTTTTTATAAAAAAAAATCTAATTGTTTTTATTGAAAAGAATTAAAAAAATATAAAATCTTTCAATAGAATCTTTTTGACAATAAATTGATTACACGCAGAGAAAAAACATAGTTGCAACATGATCACTGCTACTATATTGTGATTGCTGCAATCGGGTATGGTTGTCACAACCATATTATTGGTTGTCTAACCATCAACATGGTCGATACCATCATTATTATAGTAAATATTTCACTATTTTATGATTGCCACCTTCTATTTTATAACATGATTGGCTGTAACAATACTGTGGTAGCAAATATTCTGACTATGAAAAAAATATGATAATTATGCAACCATAAAATGCTGGCAACAATCAAAGAAAAATTATACATAAAATAAAACAAGACTTTGACATTTACAGTCATAATACGGGTATTGTCTTGTTTTCATAAAAACCAGCAAGCACAATATAGTAGCAGTGATCATATTGCAACCATGTTTTTTTGCGTGTAGGAGCAATTCCAAGCAACGATTCTCTCAAATCAGTTATAAAAGAGTGGAATGCAAAAAAATCTTTCTTGAAATAGCCAGAAACCTACTGGAATTGATGCCCAGAAGATTACAAGCTTTAATCAAAGCAAACAAAATGTTTAATTCCTTAAAATTTTTTTTGTAATTTTCATTCTACGTTTCCACTGAATGTGTTTTGCAAGTGTTTTGAAACAAAACACCGTTTGTACATGTTTTCCCATATATTTTTTGCGTCAAAACAACATGATATACTCAAAACACGCAAATGGAAACATAGCATTACTGTACAATTTCTTTTGACGCTGTAAATATGAAGTATTTTTTGTTTTGTTGTACTATTTTTGATATTTCAAAATTCTTGTTATCTTTTTTTGTATAAAATGAGAATTCATTGATAAAGCAAATTAGTAAAAAGAAGTGGAAAACATGAAAACCTAACCTGTACAGTTTATTTTGATGCTCCCAGTATTAGAAAACCATAACCATAAGTTAAGTAAATTGCAAATGATATCATATTTTTTAAAAAAGTCTTTTTAATTTTTAAATTTCTCTTAACATTAAAATTTAATTTAAAATTATGAAAACCTCAATTTAAATTGAGATTTTCCATTCAAAATTAAGAACATTTCAATATCATGCCCTGCTCTCTTCGCTGATGCTTAAAAGGTATTTTCCACTTCCCATACTAAAATTATTATACTAAAACTGCTAACCATAAAAAATTGCAAGCCTTGTATTTAAGAATCCCTGCATTTAAATGGATTTTATCCATTGTACATAAATATAAGTCAACCTTTGATGTGTTCATATAAAATTTAAAAAATTATACTATGTAGTATAAACAAATTGTATTTCTATTCTGTTTTATGGGTTAGGTAAATTTCGTTTTGCCTTTTGTTTGTCCAAAATAAGCTCGTAAAAATAATATGCCACAAATGATGGTTATAACAACACACAATGTCATGTTCATATCCTTCTTTTACGAACGGAAGGAACAGTTGCCATTAAATAACATAACATACATACTTATCGGTAGCTAAAATGCAAAAGGTGGTGAATTAATATTTTTATTTTTCACAGGAAAGGCAAACAAAGTTAATAGACATTTTAAGAAATTGCTCCTAGACGTATAAAATTTTGTGAAGAAATGAGGCACAGCTTCATAATCACTCAAATCCACTTCAAAAATTTAGTTTAGTCAAATAAATTATAATCATTAATAAAATTCATTTTAAAAATTTTGTTAGTTATGCCCTTTTGAATTTTAGCTGAAGTTATAAGATGGATACACTTTGTGACTTTTAACAATGTGAAAAGCTTAAGAGACTAGATGTGCAAACATATTGTGAATGAAGAATAGTGAACCGTTTTTTGTAGTTGTTACCATCAACTGAGTCAGTATAAAAGGATGAGAATAATAAAACCAAAACAATAAACAAAGCCTTTCTGTAGGAACCCAATAGTGTCAAGTGGAAAATGTTTGTGAATGAGTAGTTTAAGTGAATAGCAAATTGCAGATCTCCAAGAGAATTACAACAATTTTAAATGAGTAGAAATTCAATTTTGTATTTGCAAGCAATGTAAAATTAATGATTTCATAGGTCAGACTCTGAAACCCTTCGAATTAAAAGTCTATTCTTATAAAAAAAAGTCCCTGAGATTCCGAGGGTAATGGAATAAAACTTTTATTTTATTAAGTTTACTCATTGCGTAAAGTCTGAGGCACACTTTATTTTCGATCGCTAAACTAGACAGAATTCCACCAAATTTCTGTGCTCTTGATTCATTCGTTCAGGTTATATCAGTGTTTCAATAGACAGATGGATAGGTGAACATCGCTACAATTTCCGAGAACTTATATATTTTCCAAGGTTATATGTACACTCTAATAAATTTCTGTTGAATTCTACCCAACTTATACACTCAGAAAAAAAAGTTAGTAGAAAAATTTGTAAACGGTTTTCAATCCCACTTTACTATTCTTGTACTGATTTTTAGTAAAAAAAATATTATTTAGCAAATCTTTTTGCTATTTACATTTTACAAATTACAGAGTTTTTACAGAATATTTACAAATTTTTGTTGCTAATTTCAAAAATCATTTTACAAATTTTTGAAAACCGATTTGCTAAAATTAGCAAAAAAAAAAATTACTAATTTTAAAAAAGTGAATATTGAAGGAAATGTAAATTCTAAATTAAACTTACACCTACAAACTTAAATTGTCTTAAAATGTAACATAGTTTACAAAAATGGGCCGAAAGTGAAGATATCAACTACTCATGTCTAAAAATAGGACATCCACTTAAAAAAGCGCTAAAAAATTTTTTTAGTTCTAAAAAAAAAAGTAAAAAACAAATGATTAAAATATTTTTTAAAACAGAAATTTCCAAATTAAAACAAAATAATTAATTCGTTTATGTTTTAACAATTTTCAGGATTTTTAAGCCTTTGATTTTTTTTTTTTAATTTTGTATGAAATATTATAAAAAAAAAATAATAAAGTTAAAAAAATTTTGATGCTCAATAAAAAAAAAATAACATTTTGTACTAATATTATTAATATTTAGTAATTTTTTTTGCTGACTTTAGCAAACCGATTTTAAATTCCATTTTACAAAAAGTATACTAAAATTTAGTAGCGGCTACTAATTTTTCTACTAATTTAATTGTTCTACACGTCAGCAGACATGTGTTGCTAAGATTAGCAAAAAATAGCAAAAATTCTCGTAATAACAGCAAAATTTTCAGTTGCCATTACAGACTTTTTTTGGTGAGTGTAGTAGCAAAGTGTATTCCTACTATAAATTGGGTAAGCGAAAAAAATACACACATTATGCGTAATATTATGCACACATAATCTGTAAATAAACATTAAAATTGCGTAAAAATTTAAAGACATTTTAAAATTAATTTGTAAATTTACTAAAATTGTGCGTAAAAAAGTTTGCTTAAAGGAGTCCTATATTATTGTATGAGCAATAACAGCATATTAAATTGGATAAGTCCTTATTTTCGTAGTCTCTGGCTAATTTGTCGGCCATCATAATATCATAAAATCTCATTACAGTTGCTGATTTCCTTTTTGTGCCCGGGTATAGTGGCTGATCATACAGAGTTCGAAGATTTGGTATGGAAGCTTAGGATTTATCCCTGCATACTATAGGTTGGAAATCCTTATTGGCAAAACTTCTCAGGAGACAGTTTATGTTGGTCACCTATAGGAGTGTTAAAAGAATTCCACCCTGTGAGTTCTTCGTCACCCTTTATGAATTAGCATCGATTCTGGTCAAACTTGTCTAAGGACAGAATAAGAGTTTTGGTCGACATTTTGTTATGATAAACCACATAATGAAGACCAGCTTCTCCTGAACGTCCCTTAAAGTACGCGTGTTGTCTGAATATAGTAGCTCAAAAAAGTACCTTTTATTAAAGAAGTACATTTTATTAAAAAAAATACATTTTATTAAAAAAGTACCTTTTATTAAAAAAGTACCTTTTATTAAAAAAGTACCTTTTATAAAAAAAGTACATTTTATTAAAAAAGTACCTTTTATTTAATAAGTACCTGTTATTAAAAAAAGTACCTTTTATTAAAAAAAGTATCTTTTTTTAAAAAAGTACATTTTATAAAAAAAGTACGTTTTATTAAAAAAGAACCTTTTATTAAAAAAGAACCTTTTATTAAAAAAGAACCTTTTTTTAAAAAGTACTATTTATTTAAAAAGTACCTTTTATTAAAATAGTACCTTTTATTAAAAAAGTACTTTTTAGTAAAAAAGTACCTTTTATAAAAAAAGTACCTTTTATTAAAAAAGTACCTTTTATTAAAAATGTACATTTTATTAAAAAAGTACCTTTTTTTAAAAGAGTACATTTTATTAAAAAAGTACGTTTTATTAAAAAAGAACCTTTTATTAAAAAGTACTTTTTATTTAAAAAGTACCTTTTATTAAAATAGTACCTTTTATTAAAAAAGTACCTTTTATTAAAAAAGTACCTTTTACAAAAAAAGTACATTTTATTAAAAAAGTACCTTTTATTAAAAAAGTACCTTTTATTAAAAAAGTACCTTTTATTAAAAAAGTACCTTTTATTAAAAAAGTACCTTTTATTAAAAAAGTACCTTTTATTAAAAAAGTACCTTTTATTAAAAAAGTACCTTTTTTTAAAAAAGTACATTTTATTAAAAAAGTACGTTTTATTAAAAAAGAACCTTTTATTAAAAAAGAACCTTTTATTAAAAAGTACTTTTTATTTAAAAAGTACCTTTTATTAAAATAGTACCTTTTATTAAAAAAGTACTTTTTATTCAAAAAATTACCTTTTATTAAAAAAGTACCCTTTATTAAAAAAGTACCTTTTATTAAAAAGTACCTTTTATTAAAAACGTACTTTTTGTTAAAAAAGTAACTTTCATTAAAAAAGAACCTTTCATTAAAAAACTATCCTTTTATTAAAAAAGTTCCTTTTATTAAAAAAGTTCCTTTTATTAAAAAAGTTCCTTTTATTAAAAAAGTACCTTTTATTAAAAAAGTACCTTTTATTAAAAAAGTACATTTTATTAAAAAAGTACCTTTTATTAAAAAAGTACCTTTTATTTAAAAAGTACATTTTATTAAAAAGTACTTTTTAATAAAAACGTATATTTTATTAAAAAATTATCTTTTATAAAAAAGTACCTCTTATTAGAATAGTACCTTTAAATAAAAAACTATCTTTTTAAAGCATGCCATAGAAATGGAATAAATTAATTCCTTATCGTATCTGTTTAACTGTTTACTTCAGATAAATCTATTGTTTGCTTATAATATAACTTTATTTACAAAAATATTTCGAGAGATAGATAAATGCATTATTTTTTTTCATCACAGATTGTTTTGTTAAAATAAAAACCGCAAAAAAACTTTTATTGTTTACAAAAAAAAGTTAAAAAAGCAAAACATTTTTTTTTGCATTGTAAATAAACAATTTAAATTATAATAATATAACTTGGTCACACAACCCTACATTCCGTTTAAGATTAATTTTTTGTTTTGGCAAAACAAATTTGTATTCAACATACATAACGTACGTGGTAGGCTTTTTTGTTATTTCATTTTATGTATTTTTTTATGTTAAAAAGAACTTCACTACAGTATGGTCACGTGCTTAATTTTATGCCCTTTTTTATATTTTTTAATAAAATTTGTGTGCTCACTCCCCATTTCGATTACGTAGCGTTACCATTGCAAATAAAATGTGACTGAAACAAATGAAACAAAACAAAAAAAAAAAAACAAGTTTTGTTTTGTTTCATATTGGCTATAAACATTTTATGGTTTGTTTTTCGTTGTTGTAGTGAAAAACTAAAAGTTTTTTTGTAATTGTTTTTTTTTCACAATTGTAGTGGAAAAATAATATATGAAATATAGTATATAAAACGTTCATATAAAGTTAAATGTTTTTTGTGGGGTACGTTTAATCTTAAAGATGGGAGAACAAATTTACATTTTTATAATTTTGTTGAAATTTATGCCATCGTGCTCGATAGTTAAAATTCAAAATTGTTCCATAGAGTTACACCTGGCAGCAGACATATGGGGGCTATTTAACTTAATGGGTAAAAAGTATTTTTAAAAAAATGTTTACCAAATTATGAAATTTACCTTAAATGAACCATTTCGACCCCGAGCACATTAAAAGAGTTAAAGTTAAGTTTAAAAATTACACTTGTAAGCTATTTCTGTTTATTTTATAAAACTTTTTTTGTTTTTAATAATCATTTTAAATAAAAAATACAATACCCAAAACATATTAATATTAAATTTTTAAATGTTTATTTTGTTTTGCATATTGTTCATTTCTTAAATTTTATTGTATATACATATGAGAATTCTAAATGAAGGTGTTACACATGGACGGAACGGAACTAAAATAATATAAAACAAATATTATTCCTTTCTCTTGGTGGTAGAACATGAAAACAAAACAATAGAAAAAATATTAAGCACCTAAACATTAGAGCGACTCACCAAAAAAAGTGTTCGATGTACCCTCCTAAAAATGAACCTTTCTTATGATACTCATATTGTATATGTTGGTAAGGAAACAGATTCTTAAATTAACAAAACATGCCAAAATGGTCCAGCTCACGAGAGGTCAAAGCTAGAGCCGAAATATTTTAAGTGTCATCATAAAAAATCCCAATGTTCATTTTGAGGGGGGTACACCTTGCACGAATTTAACTTCCATACAACTTGAGTCGCTCTACTAAACATATGAGTGTTATTATAATCAATAATAAATGTGGTATATACGTATGATTAATATTAATTCATATTGCCACAAATATAGATACGTTGTGAATAAAGTTTTTTAGACATATTATATTTTATTAGGAAGTTTTGTTTACAGAATTTTAAAGTTGAATTTCCCACATGTAAAATTGCTTTTGAGGTTATTGTATTTACAAAAGTTTATGTATTTTAAAAAATTTTCACGTGGTTACATATCCACCATATATTAATACAGAATGCACTTCACGGTGTCAAAATCGATGTGACCTTAGCTTTGAAAAATGATATGTTTTCTGAATTATCTCTAGTTTTTGCAAAAATAAATTAACCTAAAAATTATATACAAAACTTTCTAAAATCGAGGTTTTGTTTCGCCTATGGCGGAATAAATTTATTTAATAATGCTGGACTTACTAAATGTTAAGTCTAAAATACAAATACGAAATAGTACAAAAACTATAAGATTCCAACAAAAATATTAACAACAAGCGGACAAGCCTGCTACATTGTAAGCGTAGTGTATAGTCCTTAGATGATAAGGAATGATAAATAGAGTGGTCGGTCCTAAAATCACACGATTCGTATTCTTATTAGAAATTAATGCAACATTAGTTATTGAGAAATAATAAAAATAATTGAGAATAATTGAAAGTTAAATTAAAATTTAATTTTTGTCCCTACCCACGAAAATTTCCCAGTATATGTCTCCCTTGGAGAAGGAACCTATATGACAAGTTTTGTGCCAGGTGATAAAAGGCACACATTTTCCTTTTTACAGCATTTTGAAAATTAGCTTTTACTCGGAAGTGTAATGTTGCGGGTTCGATCCCCAGCACCGGCAACATCAATTTAGAAAAAAACATGTATCCCAGCTAAATAAAAAAACGGGGCTATGAAATAAAAAGCTTCAACAATTTCGCAAACTCTCCACATGTAGAGAAAAAACATGGTTGCAACATGACCACTGCTTGCTGCATTCGGGTATGGAGGCTCTAAGGACTATCTACAAAAATCTTAAAAATGTTCTTAGAACCTAAGAATTTTTCTATTAGAAAAAGTCCTTCGAAGCTATGTTTTTTTTAAAGTCCTTACAATTTTTTTTTTGAGTATTCTTCTTTAAATATTTCATAGAATCAAAGAAGTTTTCTTTTAAAAAGTCCTTAAGCATTCTATGGACTTTTACTTAAAGTAAAATTCATATATGGGTTCTTAAAAAACTTAGATTCTAAGGCCTTTCTTTCTTTGAATACAAATTTCTAAGATTCCGAGGATTTTTCGTTATGAAAAATACTTAGATTCTAAAAACTTTTTCTAGTAGAAATATTCTTAGATTCTAAGGACTTTCTGAAGAAGAAAATTTCTGAGTCCCTAAGGACTATCTAAAAAATCTTAAAAATTCCCTTTGAATCTATTAATTTTTCTATTAGAAAAAATTCCATAGAATCTGTTTTTTTTATTAAAAAAGTCTTTTAAAATTTGTTTTAAGTATTTTTCTTTAAAAAAAATCCATAGAATCAAAGAAGTTTTCTTGAAAAAGTTATTAATATCAAATTTTTTCTTTATGATAATCATTTCTTAAAGAAATGTTCTTAAATTTAAAGAACTTTTTATAGTTTCGAATCTTATTATAACTGTAGGGACTATAGTTTGGTAAAATTATTATTTTTTTATTATCATAATATAATAACAATATTATAGTACGACTATGGTTGGCACAATCATAATCCCAAAAATAGTTGATGCTCTTCGAATATGATTGTCCCAACCATGTTTTTTTGTCTGCGTACAAAGTGGACAACATATTTGCATAAAGTAAAAAAAAATTGTCACAAAAATTTGGTAGATTTGTTAAAAAATATCTTTTTAAACTTTCAAATGCAATTATTTGATTGAAAAATTTGGAAAAAATTGTGTACTTAATAAAAAATATGGAGTTTTAGAAAACATTTTGATTTTTTGCTGAAGAAATCGCGAACACTTTTTAGGGTTCGTAAAACACTATAGATACACGCAAAGAAAAAACATGGTTGGGAGAATCATATTCGAAGAGCATCAAATATTTTTGGGTTTATGATTGTGCCAACCATAGTCGTACTGTATCATGGCTATCATATTATGATAATAAAAAATCCATAATTTGACCATAATTTTTAATTCTGATCCAAAAATTACCATATTATGATTCTAAATAACCATATTATGATGTTGAATTTATCATAATATGATAAATCATAGTATGATCAAAATGTTATTACATGATTTCTAGATTATCACAATATGATCCATACAAAATCTTTATATAGAATCTTTTTGATAATAAATTGATTATTGTAAATAATGTTACATGTAAAAGGAATTTTGGAAAAAAAACCCTCAAAAAATGTTCTAAAGTTTAGAAAAAAAAAAAAATAAACTGAATCTTAATAGGTCAATTGATGAAATGTGTTAATGCCATATAAAAAGTATTTGTCCAGTTTTGGTAAACAATATATGATTGTTTTTTTAATACATTTTGGTTTTTATGAAAACAAGACAATATGGACTGTAAGTGTCAAAGTCATGTTTTATTTGATGTATAATTATTCATTGATTGTTGCCAACATTTTATGGTTGCATAATTATCATATTTTTTTCATAGCCAGAATTTTTGTTACCACAGTATGATTACAGCCAATCATGTTATAAAGTAGAAGGTGGCAATCATAAAATAGTGAAATATTTACTATAATAATGATGGTAGCAGCCGTGTGGATGGTTAGACAACCAATAATATGGTTGTGACAACCATACCTGATTGCAGCAAGCACAATATAGTATAGCAGTGATCATATTGCAACCATGCTTTTTCTCTGCGTGTAGTGTAACCTTATTAAAATTTTGAAAAACAGTCTAAAAATGGAAACAAATTTAAAATAATTTCTCAAAATTGTTTAAGTTGGATATAAAAAGTTTGTACTTCAGTTTGATAATATTTTGTATAAGAAATTATTGACAAAAACTTTGCCCGTTAAGTACATACAAAGCGTCAAAATGTTAACTTTAATTATGTATATCACGATAAAAGTACAAAAGCAACAAAAAAGGGCTTATTGGGAAGCCAATACATCTTTCTACCAAATTTCGACTAATTCCCACCGGGTCGATGAGTGTTATAAAATAGGTTTATAAATACAAAAAATTAAGACCTTGCATAGACATCATCATAACAAATAAAATTCTTATTACTTAAACTTTATTGCTGGTTGTTTGGTAAGTTGAGACTTTCAGTTTTGAAAAATAGTCTTATGACAGTCATAACTTGTCACAATTGGGAATAGGCACGTTAGTATCATCAGGGACGTATTTCCCATCCCTGTGATTTATTTATACAATAAACAATTTTAAATTTTTAGCCATCATGCACACACACGAAGTAATATTTAAATGCCTGTAATCAACACATGTTCATATTACGGACATATAATTACACTTGAACTGTAAATTAAACACAAGAGATAACACAAACACATTTTGTAATGAATATTGGTAATCTATGTCATGGAGATGGTATCGTATGTACTATTGTAAGTGTGAGTGTTGGCAATTTGTTTTTGGAAATAATTTGTCACCTTAAAAGAATTTTATTTTTAGATAAGG
Organism: Eustalomyia histrio; assembly: GCA_949748255.1. Taxonomy (NCBI): domain Eukaryota; kingdom Metazoa; phylum Arthropoda; class Insecta; order Diptera; family Anthomyiidae; genus Eustalomyia; species Eustalomyia histrio. The sequence continues at coordinate 104,960,653 of OX456524.1, read as the reverse complement.
TATACATATGTATATTAGCAAATTGTACAAATTCAAATGTTTATGAAAAATATGTGTTTGTATATACAGCCAACCCACGAAGTACGAAATACCATATTTTCGAATTATACACATTATACGAACTGATTATATAATATATGATAAATAAGAATTTTAATTGGGCAGGAAACATTATTAAAATTAGTACTTTTTCGACCTCAAAAGTACCAGAAATAATTCTTTTATATTGTACATCTTCCAAATTTTTTTTATTTAAAAAAATCAAGAAATCTTGAAATAAAATATTAACCCACTTTAAAGAGGTACATAAGTACTGTAGTACTTTGATAATGATTATAGTATCAAACTTTATAATCCTTAAAAAAGTTAATTTCTATTTAAATGGCATTCACAAGTAGTAATATTATAAAACATTTGTCATAAATAAATAATTAATGGAAAAAAGGGGAATCAGGGATGGAAAACATGGTACAATTGTACTTTTTTTGGTAGATTTTTACCTTGGTTGGTACAGTGGTACTACCGCGGCTCATTTAGTACAATTTGACATTTTTTCAAATTTTCAATATATAACTTGATAAAACAACATTACATAAAGTCGACTTTTTTAAAAGCAACTTTAAATTAAAAACCTGTTTTTATTTATTCAGGTACTATAGTGAAAAATAACGTCAGTTTTAAGTTGAAATGTTTGCATACACATTGTACTAAAATATTCGGAAGTGGCAACATTGAAAGGCTGTTTTTAAATTACCTCTCAAAACAAAAAAATAATAAAAAAAAGTGTATTATTATTAAAAAGCTATTAAATGCCTTTAAATTTTTTAATAGCAAATCCTGAAAAGTTTAAATTACCCTCGAGGCAGACACTAAGAAAAAAGGTGTGACATTTAAAAAAATTAGAGTAAAATTTTACAAAGTTTTGTGGTAATTATACGACTACATAAAATTAACGATAAATTTTGTTTCACCCCGTCAATTTAAATTTTTTTAATTCTTTTTAGTGTCTAAGCAAATCTAACTCAATACGATAAAATTGTTAAAAAAAAAGCGGACAAAATTTTGGTACCGTGAGGATTGAAAAAGTACAATTTGTTTGTCTTGTTGGTACAGAAATCAAATTTTCCATCCCTGAGAGGAATATTTACTAGCTTCATTGTCTCTGCCCTCCGCAGTGTTTTTTGTTACAAAAAAACATAACAAATAAATTGATGTGAAATCATTATGAAGGTAAAAACATTTATTTTGAAGTTAAAATTCTTTTTGACTTGAAAACTATTTATTTAAGGTGAAAAAAATTCTTGTGGTGAATAAAAATATCCGCGTCCGCTAGAACCGCATGCCGTCTACGTCCATATCATTCAATTTTGACCAAAATAAATCGGTTTTCGTCGTTATGTAGGGCTTACCGTTGACGGTGATGACCTCAAGAAAGTCGTTTCCAAAAATGTACGGACCATTTACGCAGTCGGCGCAAATCCGCACAAACCAGTTAATTTTTTAGATTGGGACCTGGAGAACCTCGTGTGGTTTGGCGTCGTCCCATATACAGCAATTTTCCTTAGTAACATAGCCAATCATTCATAAATGCGACTTAGTCGCTAAAAAAATTTTTTCATTTCTTTTAATCTTTTTTTCATATGGACGTGCTGTTCAATCGTGTAACTTGTCAAAGTGCTTCGGCATCAGTAACTAAATAATAAACAAAAGATTAGACAGACGCCACTCAACAAAAAAAAAAGGCGGTCACAGGTCACCAACATCTAAACTTCTCGGGAGGATGTCTTCTAACCATGGTTGGCAAGCAATACCTTTTTATTATAACGGTAGTTGCCTATAACGCTCTGATTAATATCCATACGAAAATTGTTAAACTGCGATTGCAATAGTGATATGTGTCTTTTAATATTACGAGGTTTATTTCATAATAATACCTGTTAAATTTTGTTATATCTGCAATCGATGTTTAGGTAGCTTAGCATTATTATAAAGGTAGTTTAATATATACAAAAAAAAAAACACTTGCCTTTAATGGAATCGCCATTTTAAAATTTTCTTATCGGTCTTAAAGGAGCTGTGGTAGCCAACTACCGTTATTATGAAAAGGTATTGAATGCCAACCATGGTATTAACATTGGTAAATGTGATCATCATTCTTACAGACACACAGACGGACATCGCTAGATTGACATAAAATTACATAAGAAACCAGAGTATATATATATTTAATGATGACCTAGACATATATATTGAAACATTTTAGACGACAAACTGATATATTTATATCCCCATCATTTATGATGGAGGGCATAAACATTTCAATTTTCATATCACTTAGGAAATAGACAGATTTTACTTATTTGTATTGCAATAAAAAACTAAAATTAAAATCAATAGTTGATTAGTTAAAATCAATTTTAATTTAACAAAAAAAAATTTTTTTTTGATACCGTTTATATCGAGGTTTATCTGTACATACAAATAAATATTATATCATAGCAACGACAATGTTGTATTTAAAACGTCACTTTCAAAAAATTATAACATATAAATTCATGTCTTTTTTTAAGTTTTATCGCAGAAATATATTTTTTTTTACTTCCCAGCAAAAGCTTTTATTACCAAATAAGTAGTTATAACATACCAAAAAACTTTAATTTTCAACAATTTCAAAGATCATTTGAAAAGGCTATTTTTAAATATTTCAAAGCTTTATTAGTTTCGAAAAAATTAAAAATACAGATAATTTCGTTACAATAATGAAAACAGCAAAACAAGTAAAATTAGTAAATTCCTGAGTAAAAGGAATTTCGTAAAATATACGAAGTTTAGTTTATTCACTAAAGGCGAACTCATTTTTATAAGCGGTCATGCTTAAGAGCTACTACTTATTTAATTTAAAAAAATAATGTTATATTGATAATCACTTCAGTTTTATTTATTAATATCTATAAGACTAAGGTTTATAATTTAAACATTAATTTTTTAATTGCAAATAAGCAAACAAATAACTTACTTTTTATTTGCTTGTAAGGCTTGCCCTCTGCACATTTACACACGCAAATTATCTAAGCTAAAAAAGGGACGTTTTTGATCTTTCTCTAGAAGTTGTCTCTCGCATGCAAATGTGCCTTAACTCAGGGTTTAAACAGAATCCAAAATGTTTACTAAATTTTCCAAAGAACAATTTTTTCTGCTGCCGGCTACAAGGATTTTTAATTTATCGACATTATAAAACACAATGATGTCAGAAGCTATTTTGCGTTTCTTATAAAAATCCTATTTTACCCTTACACCCGAAAATGTTTTCGGTAAACCATTGCGTACATTTTAGCGCATGTTCCAATCTTTTATAGCATCTTCAGATAGGGTGAGGCATTTTGGGTCATCCTGTACAGTAAAAAACCAAACAACAGAATTCTTTTTAAACTTGTGTGAAAATATCTCATTAAGAAGGGGATTTTTATATAAATTTCCTAATGAATACGTCTAAAGGGTGATCCAAATACAGGTATCTTTTTAAATTATATGTTATTTTGACGCTGATGGATTTTTTCTGTTCGAAATTTTGATCACTAGTATTATACCTCCGCGGACCAAAATTAGTAGCTTTACGCTTGTACAATGCTGTGTTGCCAAACGGTGCAATTGTTGAAAAAAAGTTTTGTCCAAAATAAAGCATTCAACGCGCGTGTTGTACGCAAGTTTGTGCAAAAAGTTCGTAAAACTGGTAAGATACTGACTGATAATCATTATTCGAATAAAAGAAAAAATCTCTCAATGTCAAAACACCATATGATTTAAAAATATACTTTCATTTGGATCACCCTGTAAAATCTTCTGTTTAACAAATTTGACAGTTGCAAATGCTTTTTAAATTATAATCTAAAACGAATTTGATTGTTTGTTTTAAAAACAACACATAAAAATAATTTTTCCCCAAAAAAAATTCCTACAAAAAGGGAATTTTTCCTACAAGTGGCATCACTGATCCAATGTTGCTATTACTAAGAAATAGTTTTTGCGCTGTTCGCAACGCACGGAAGCAAGATTTTTTAATTTCTAGTTTAGAGATGATTTGACGACTGTTTCTACATTTTTCTTTCGCCGGGAGTAATATTGAATTAGCGTTTGACGTGTCCAACATTTCATTAAATTGAATTTTACTTTAAATCATTTTAATTTATTCAATTATTATCTTTTTTGCTTTTTTCTGATTCAAATATGTCGCTCACCCTAATTGATAACATTTAAAGTAAACTTATCGCATTTAAGGTCGGGAAAATTAACTGTAAAACATATCAGTTATGCTTAAAAACATACTTATTATTTACATATTAGTAATGAGAACCCATTACTGAGATTTTGCTGGGTTTAACCCAAACTATTTTTGTGTTAATATGAAAAACAAAAATACATATTAGCAAAAGAAAAAGAAACAAGCTAAAATATCATATAGAATTTTAGAAAAGGTGTTTAAATAAAAATAATTTTATTTTGACATTTTGCCAAACATCAAGTGTCTTCTAAAGGAGACTTGAGTTAAAGAAATGGGGGAAAAGCAACAACAATTTGTTTGAATACTTTACGTTTGAAAATTATAAAAGCATCAAGTTTGTGGACGATTATTTCTAGAAGAGACACCCATCATTAACAAAACACTTTGTTTTTGATGCTTTCAGCAGCAGATTTTATTTAACATGGATAATAAGATGACTTTAAACAGAAACAAAAGATATTTCCATATTTCCTAAAAAAAATACATAAAATATATTTGCTTTTGTGATTATAAAAATTGCAAGAGAAAAAATTTAAAACATTTTTTTAAAAATCTTTTAGTTATTTTTACTTTTCATCGCGATCGCAAAAAAACCCCTTAAAATTTATACATACATTTTTTAAATAGAACTTTAAAAAAATGTGTATAATTCAATTCAAAATTTCCATTATTATTTGTATAAATTTTTAAATGTTGCGTCTTATAAAATGTGAATATACAAAACTGAATGAGGGGATTCATAATACACAACATATATTGAATGTCTCACTCGAATAAGGGCACATAATTCGATTTCAAAAAATTTGCAGGAGAAGAGAAAAACTGGGAAGCTGTTATAAATAAATATTTTTATTTACACGGTGCTACAGTGAAAAATAACTTGGAAAACGGCCTAGCGTTTGTTATAGGTCTTCTTGAGTAGATTACAAATTGTGTCAAATTAGAATACCATCAAATTTAGAAGATATTCTAAAAAAAGAGTTTTCAGTGATGTCAGTTTTTCTTCGATTTTAGATTTCTTAAAGGGTTTGGAAAAAAAGTAATTACGCTTTTAAATGACGTGCATATTTTGATACATTTGTAAGTTATAAGTATTGGTTTTGTAAAGAATAGCTAAAAATAAACAAAATTTTTCAACTTTTTCGATTTTAGTAGCATTTCATTGCTTATTTTGATATTCAAGTTTATAAAAATTTATACCAATGTATAAAGAAAATTTAGTTAATTAATTTTTCAAATCGGATAAAAATTGTAAAAGTTATTAAATTGTTCATTAAGTGCTTTTTATTAATTTCTCCCCCTGCGTAAAAAATATGAATAGAAACAAAACAATAAAATAAAATAAACTAAACAAACAAATTGATCAACTTAATTATGCAAAGTGTTTTGTTTGTTGTAATTTTACAGTTACTTGTTTGGTATTTACTTCATAAGTGAAGTTATTATATTCGATAATGCAGAATTAAATATACCCTTCTTGATTGTCAATCTCTCTTTATGTAAAACAAATCACACTGGAAGATAATACAGATAAATGGGGCATATTATGTACTATTTTTTTGAATCATTAAAAAAAATTTAGAATGTTTTATATGCAATTTTCAGTTATATATATATATATATATGTTTATTTTGATTAATACATAAACTAATCGAATTTAATATCAACACAATGTCAAAGTTAAACTTTACGTCGTCCACCTTAGGTGAAGGGTATTGTTTTTAGACAAGAGTAAAAAAGTGTAACTGGATTAAAATTGGTGACAAGTAAAGTGCTATTAATATTTATTTGTATTTAAATAAATAAGTTTGTAATTTTTGTAATCATTTAACAACTTTTAAATTGAGTTTAACTTTGTCTGCAGTGCGTGATAAGCGTAACAATTTTTGTTATGTTTGCGGTTTATTCACTGCCCAGCAAAACTTTGGTAATGGGTGCGATATTCTTATGCGTTACCTTGTAATGATAACCTGTTACCTTTTTCATTATTTGCAAGCATAAAGTAATAAGTTACTGATTATTGATTACGTAATATATGATTTATAAATGTAAAGTAATAATTGAAATATTTTTAAAAATCTATTTTTAGATACATTACATTGAATTTTTTTGTAAGCAAAAGGGTAATGTAGCGCAACAATTCATTTAAGTTTAAAGCAATCAAGTACTATATGCGTCGATAGCTCAGTGGGTAGAGTTCTTGGCTGGCCACCAGAGTTCCCTGATTCGATTCCCCTCATGACCGCACTATTGGTATTAACGTTTAAAATATTTGAAATTATTAATAAAAATTCCTCTGTTTTAAAAATCTATTTTTAGACACATTTCCTTTTCCATTCTCCTAACCATATAAGTAACCCCTTACATTATCACCTCTAAAGTAATGGGTATATACATTATTTTGAGGCTCATCGCCTGTAAAATTCATCAGTGAAGTAAGGTGTAAAATAATCCAAAATTACTACAAATTACTTTACACACTATTTGGTAATGTGTAATTTTGCTGGGTGACAAAACCATCGCTTGAATCTGAAGAAAATAAAACCTTGGTAAATGCCTTTAACACAGTTTTTAACTGCTCATATTCTATATGTTAGTTTTAGCAAATAGTATGAACCTAAAAGTATTTGTAAAAGCAGTTCCATCGCACTTAAGAAAACTAATTCCGAAATGTTTATAAGCCAGTAATTTGCAGGAAGAACGATTTCACCAAGAAATTTCACAAAAGGGAAAGCGATGAAAAGAGCCACATAAAGATGCTGAGCCATATAAAAACAGAGGTTAAGTTATTTGTACAGTTTTAAATTTACTATGTACATTTTTTCGAACTTAATGAATAAATTCATATAAATTTAGTACAGTTAAGAAAATTTTTAGCACAAAATCCAATTCGCTAAAAAGGCTTTTGTTGCGAGTGTTAACTTTGCGGTTATATTTTAAGTTAGAAAAAACAGGCCCGAGAAATATTTAGAAAAATCAAGTAAAAAAGGCTTAAATTCGACTGTGACGAATCTTTGAATACCATCCACCAACATCTTAAAAAAAGTTCTCTACTGTTTTTAATACAAATTATGTAAAAAACTTTTGGTGGAAACAATTTGTTGTGGTGATAAACTTTTTTGGAGGCGAAAACAAATTTTGTGGGGGAAAAAAATTTTGAGAAAAAATTTTTGAGATGAAAAAAATTTTTTGTGGTGAAAAAGAATTTTAGTGAAAGAATTGAGCGCTTATCAGTGCGGGGGTCGTGGGTTCGATTCCGACCAGAGGCTCTGGCCTGTTTTCGCTACAACGAGCCAAAAGCCTTCGTTGCTAGTGCTCGGTTAGGGTAATAAGATATAGTTTGTAATTGCATGTTTAAAAATTGTATTAAGTTATTATTTACTAAATTTTAAATATTTTTTAAAAAATTTTTGAGGTGAGTATAAAATATTATTTACTTCTAAGCAACTGGTGAAAAAATATGAGAAAATACATTTTGTAACTGTCGCTACTATGAAATTATACTAAAATACACCAATTTGTATAGAAAAATTAGAGGTACCTTCACATTTTCAATCATAACTTTTTAACCGCTGAACCGGTTTTGCTCATTTTCAATAGTCTGCTGTCGCAAAATTTTTACTTTAGAAAAATTTAACCCATTAACGGCCAAATAAAATCTGGCAGAGAAAATTCAATAAAAATAGAATAAAGTAAAATCGATATTGAAAAAAAAATGTTGCTATCTTTGTAAATTGTCAAGGAGCAAAAAGTGGAAACCGGCTCTCCCACACACATCGTTCTGAATTTGTTGTTGTAAAATTTGATTCAACAGGTTCAATTAGTGCCTAATTATAAAAGGATCACTAATTATACATAAATTTTAAATTTGTACTACAAATTTCAAAAATAAAAATTTTTCCTTTAAGAAAAATTTTCCCAAAATTTAATATTTTTCAATTGCCATCAAACAATGTTAATTTAAACAAAAATAGCAGTATTAGATAAAAAACACTTTTGGTGTTCATTTCTAAATTTAGTTGACTTTTGAAAATTATTCTACTTAAATTACACTATGGAACATTTTTGGGATTATTGTCTGGGGGGTGAGAAATTTCAAGTCAGGGTGATGGTACTAGTATAGTATAGTATAGTATAGTAAAACCCTCAAAGGGTTTGGCGTTCGTATGTGTCAGTTTTTTTTTATGACCTTATAAATTTTTTCCTTATCTTGATGTTTTTTCGCTTAGTTGTAACATTTTGGCAAAAACGTAGTTTAACATAACTCGAGAACCACTTGTCCGATTTTGCTAAAACAAACTCAAAAAAATTTAGAATTACAATTTCTTTAATCCGTTCATATAACGTTTTTCTTTATAATCAACAGTTTTGCCGGTAAAATAAAAAATTGTGGAGAAAAAAAAATATTTTTTTGCCTAAAAATTAAAATTTTTTTTTTTAAATTCATAAAAAATCCAAAACGGAAAAAAGGATCAAGTGTTATTAATTTGATGTAAAGTCACATAACCTATAAACAAAATGCGACATAGATCATAGAAATCGATTAACGCGTTCTGCTTTTATTTACAATTAAGTGAAGGTATCCCATTTTGACAAGAATATTGATATTTGTTTTTATTAAAAAAAGTGTCATTTATCGCCTTTTTATAAATTTTCCGCAATAACTCCAGACTTCTGGCCATAAACTACTAAAAAAATTAAGTAAACATTTTTATAATTTTTTATTTTTATTTTATTTATTTTAATAAATATTGCCTAGACTTTTTCAATGGTGGTTGTTCGGGACTAGTGGCATCGCATTCATCGCTATCATCAGTTTCTGAACCACACATAATGTCAACGTGTGACTCCACTGTTGTCCCTTCTGCAGCTCCTGAAAATTCTTTATCATCAAGATCATCCTTGTCTTGCCACACAAGCTTACTCCACCAGCAAATTTCCGCAATTATTGCACTCGGCGACTTTTTGCCTCTATATCTGTAAGTTTTTGTTTTATTTAAATGAGTTTGAAAAAATAAAAAATCAGTATTACCTCATTTCAAATGGCATAGCAACTTGATGATAGCGTTCACCTTGTTCATCAGATTCGGTAGCCAATTGTTTGCTGAAGTAGTCCAGATGATGATGTAAATAATGGATTTTCAAGGACATGTGGACACCAATTTCCGAGAATGCTCTTAACATCGTAGTTGTTAGAACGATGCTTTCCCAACAAGCCTTGTATTACTTCTTTGATTGCCTGCCATGCATTCAATTCAGCGTCAATCAAAATATTGTTGAATGCGTCACTTTTAATCAACTTTCGTATATCTGGACCATTTACTACGCCTGATTGGAAAAAATTAATTTGTTAAGATGAAAAATCATGGGAAATGAATGTGATATTATAACTTACCTTCTTTAATTTTACTTTCGCTGAGTCTCGGGTAAATTAGTTTCAAACACAAGAAAACTTCATCTCTTTTGGCGACAGTTTTGATAAAATTCTTAACAATTCCAAGTTTAATATGCAGTGGAGGCAGCAATATCTTCTCCTTTGGCACTAGAGGCTCACGAATAATATTGGTAACATGCTGTGCTCTCTGAGTTTCCATCCGTGGCATGCATATTGGTCACCGGAAAATCGTGTGTCTCAATCGCACAAAAAGCTCATATATTTTATATAGCCGCTTTGAAGACCGCAAAGCATTGCTACAACTTTTAAATCGCAGCATATGCGCCACATATGTTTGGCGTAGTTAACCATTTTTAAAATATTTTCCAGTGCATCATATGTTTCTTTCGTTTCTGTACTATAGGCGATTGGAACTGAAGGTTTTTTATTGGTCTTATGCAGTAAAACCGCCTTCAAGCTGAGTTTTGAACTGTCAATAAATAATCTCCAGTCATCTGCTTCATATTTTATTTCCATTGCGTCCATCAATTTTCCTACATCCGGGCAATATGCAGAAGTTTTTTCATCATTCACAAGGAATAAACTTTGGAGTGTTGCCTGACGACTTCGATAAACTGTGACTTTCACACCGGGTGCCAACAAATTGTTTCATTTCAAAATGGAAGCCAGCTCTTCCGATTTATGCTGTGTTAATTCCAACTTGGCAACAATTGAATCAAGCTTATTTTGATTTATTAAAATTGGCTCATTGGATACTGATGGCTCATATGGGGGATCATCACGTGCATGATATGTCGGAGCAGTCGTAGAAGAGAAAATATCTGGGCTAGAAGCTTTTGGCACAGGAATGTGGTCCGAATGAGGCAATGGTGTTGCGGCACTTGCAACACCAACGTAATTGTACGATTTTCTTATCCTTTTTGTGGCTCCTTTATTCGCACATGCATAGCAATTCAATGGATTGTGGCCTTCGCCAGGATTAGTCCAAGTAATTGGGATACCGAATGGCATACTTTCACGTCCTCTATTTTTCCAATCCATTAGACGGTTGTAGCAGCTTTTACACACTATATTTGGTACCCAATTTTCGTTCACTATAACATTTTAGTTGAAGTACATCTCGTATGTTTGAACAAAATCAGTACTGAAATTTCCCTTTTTTTTATGTGTTGAGACATATTGACCACAGCAGTAGCAAAAGCTATTTATATCTGGCTTGCACAGTTCCATATTCTGTTCAGTTTTGTTCACTTTTAAAAAACTGGAGAAAAATCACTTTTACTGTTCGCGTTCGTCGGCACTTGTTGAATGACAAAAATCACAGAACCAGTGTGAGAAAGAGAAGAAGTATAATGACAATGCATGTTTTATGTGAACATTACAGAACCAGTGTTGCCACATTAATATTTCTCTTTTAGTACAGTAGAAAAATATGAGAGAGTTCGGCTTGTGAGTGTCAATGTATTCTCCAAATAATGTTGTGCATATCTGGAGCAAATTTTTGAAATTCATACATTTACCTAATTGTGAATAAATGAGAAACGCGTGCATCGATTTTCATGATCTATGCCTTTCTTGCTCATGAGTTATGTGACTTTACGAGAAAGTAATTAGTTTTGGCACTTTTTTCCATTTTGGATTTTTTATGAATTTAAAAAAAAAAATATTTAAATTTTTAGGCAAAAAATACTTTTTTCCCTTCATACATTCATTTTTAACTTCGAAAGTGTTGCACATATAGGAAAACGGTATAGCAGTAGATTAGAGAAATTGTAATTCTTAATTTTTCTAAATTTGTTTCATCAAAATCGGACAAGTGGTTCTCGAGTTATGTTAAACTACGTTTTTGCCAAAATGTTACAACTAAGCGAAAAAACATCAAGATAAGGAAAAAATTTAAAAGGTCATTAAAAAAACTGACACATACGAACGCCAAACCCTTTGAGGGTTTTACTATACTGACCTAGTACCATCACCCTGACTTGGAATTTCTCACCCCCCAGATTGGCTGTTGTACTGTGTTATAGGACGAATAGTGTCAGAGAAAATCGAAAAAAATCAAGGAGTACTCAATTGTGTACAATGGCGCTATATGGGTTAATAACTTTTACAAATATAAGCCGATTTTAAAAAGTAATGTCTTGTTATTTTCTTTAAAACACTGTACAAAAAAAGTTATCATATAAAAAATTAAAATAACTATTGTTGAAAAATGCAAATCTTTTGTACAATCTTACCTAATGGAATATACATTTTATGAAAGCTTAATTCTTTGGCTTTTGAAAACAGTTTAAAATTTTGAAATCGGTCTTTAAATGTATAAGTTAGATGTACTAAAGTACTAAGACCTACCAAAACAGTTTTTTTTAAATAATTAAATATTTTAAGGCCTACAACCCCCACTGTTATATTTGATAACAGTAGAAACATAGAAATTAATTGTAAAATAAATTTTAAAACAAATGTGATAAAATGCGATGTTTATTTATACACATACGACATTAAATGAATTTGCCTAACGAAATACTAACAACGTTTAATATATATATATATATATATATATATATATATATATATATATATATATATATATATATATATGTGCACAGCACATCTTGCGGGGACGGGTTTTCGTTCCACAAGTTACTATGAAGACATTTTGTTACTTTGGGGACTGTCCTTAAACATTTCGTTATTCTACTGTTTACACTGAAGACATTTTACTGGACACAGCGCATTTTATAGGGACTTTTTTTGGCTGTATATACAGATGTCTTCAAAGTATGGGCAATGCATATATATATATATATATATATATATATATATATATATGCATATATATATATATATATATATATATATATATATATATATTCATTTCGCATTCTTTGAAGACATCTGTATATACAGCCAAAAAAGTCCCTATAATATGCTCTGTATCCAGTAAAATGTCTTCAGTGTAAACAGTAGAATAATTATAAGTTTGAGGACGGTCCCCAAAGTACCAAAATGTCTTCATAGTAACTTGTGGAACGAAAACCCGTCCCCGCAACATGCGCTGTGCACATATATATATATATATATATATATATATATATATATATATATATATATATATATATATATATCCCTAATTTCTTATTCCCTTTTATGCCATATTTTGTTGCACACAATATGCGACAGTTTTTCTGTTTTCTTTTTTATTATCTACTAAGTATACGCAATGGAAAAATTGTTTTGTAAAAAAAATTATTTTATTCTTTATTACATTATTCTCTTTTGTCTAACTGTCTTATACAAAGAAAATATGCACTTAAATAGGAACTATCCCAACACTGAGGTGACAGTTTTAAGTAAGCATCAACTATATCATAAATGATAAACTGAGTTCTCGATGCCATTAGGTATAGGACTATTTGAAAGAAAAATCTGGTCTTAAGAAAATTTTATTTGGAGTCACCCTGTTTAAAGAAACAATTTTGAAGCTTTCGATTAACTTGCACATATAAATATAATAGGATTTTAAAACTATTTGCAAACCCTATAAAAAAAGGAGTTGGGTTTCCACATATTAGCAGTCATCCTGTTTGGAGAAACAAATTCATGACGGCGCTGACATAAAGCTTGCTAGAAACAACTTGACAACGTTGCACTCACAAAATTTTTTCGTTAAAAACAATCTAAAATACATATAATAATATAATCGAAAAAGTAGTAAAAACAATCAAGTCGTTTAAAATAATCATCAATTTTAAACTCACAAAACGTTGTGGTTTGTTATTCAAATTGAAAGTTTTCTTTTTAATTTGAATGTAATTATAAAACACAATACACACAAAGGCGTATATTTTTAATTTCTATATCTGTATGTATATATACAAGGGTCGGTTGATAAAAAAAAACTTGCATCAGTCACCCCCTATGATTAAAGCTAATGCGAAGACGATCTCAAAAAAAAAAATTTTTTTTGCCACGCCCCTTGACCCCCGCTTTCTTGTGCCTCTATGCATAGTCCCATCGTAACGTGTGATATATCGTTATTCTTAAAATGACTGTTGTGTCGATTTCTTGAGTTCTTTCTTAAGTTTTTTATTTTAAAATAAATAAAAATTCCACTGTTTGGGTAAAAACGAAATAGTTTATATACTCAGAAATAGTTCATATTTCTTGATAAACGAGTATATTAAATAAAAATATATCACTTTTTAAGAAAAACATCTTAGTTTTAAGAAATTTTCATATTAAAATATAATAAAAGTAAGTATAGTTAAAAAAAAATAAGAACATAACTTACTTCCATTTCGTAACGATAAATTTTAAAAATATTAATAAAATATTACTTTTTTTCAAGTAAGAGTTTTCTAATTTCTGAATAGAATTTTTTTCCAAGAAATTTCTTCAGATAAACTAAAAACAAACTTGAGTAAATTTTTCTTAAATTGAGGAAAAATGTAGTTTTTGTTGGAAAACGTTTAACTTATTTTTAATATTTTTTGTAAAAAAAAAAGAAAAAACAATAAATTAAAGACAAACTAATTTAAAAGAAATAATATTATGAAACTTCTTTTAGTTATATTTGATCTTCTTGATTTGTGTATTATTTTTTTATTGAGCTTTAGATCTTTTATATATAAAAAATGAATGATAAATATTTATTTATCTCAATATTTCGTCACCATATTGGGTGACTTCTTCAAGGCAAATTGTTTTTTATAATTAATTATATTATATAATTTACCTATTAATAGCCAAATAAAATTTGGAGGAGTAAATTAAAAAAAAATGTGTTAATGTTATAGGCAAAGGCATCAAATAGAATAAAGTAAAATCGAAATTGAAAAAACAATTAAAACATCCTTGTAAATTGTCGAGGAGCAAAAAGTGGAAACCGTCTCTCCCAGATACACCGCTTTGAAATTCGCTGTTGTAAAATTTGATTTAACTTGTTCAATTAGTGCCTAATTGAATAATAAACACTAATTTCACATATATTCAAATTTTTATTACAAATTTTAATAATTAAATTTTTAACTTTAAGAAAAATGTTGCCAAAATTTAATATTTTTCAATTGCCATCAAACGATGTAAATTTAAACAATAATAACAGCATTAGATTAGAAAAAGCGTTTGCTTTTAATTTCTAAATTGATTTGGCTCTCAGAAAATTATTTTACTTTAATTATAGGACAAATAGTGTCAGAGAAAATCTAAAAAAGTCAAGGTGTACTCAGTTGAGTACAATGGGTTCTTATGGGTTAATTATTATAATTATAAAAAACAATTTCCCCTAAAGAAGTCACCCAATGTGGTGACGAAATATTGGGATAAATAAATATTTATCATTCATTTTTTATAAATAAAAGATCTTAAGCTCAATAAAAAAAATACAGAAATAATATTATTAAAGAAAACAAATTAAAGTATCTATTAAAAAAAATTATGGTGCATGATTTCAATTTTTGGTTCGTGATAGTGCGTGAGTCAAAAATAGCTCACGTGGTCATCTCTAATACAGTACTTTTTAAAGCCGATTTAAATTTAAAATTTTGAATGGCCCACCCTATATTAACAGTCTTAAATATTTTACTTTAAGTAGCTTAAAATATATTTTAAAAATAAAATATTTCGAATTTGCGCTTTCTGTAATAATTTTGTTTGGTGACTACAACACAAAATATCGCAAGCACATTTTATACATTACGGCTTAATGGCTTTAATATAATTGACGTAGCGCTAATTAAACTTTATATTTACCGAAGGTACTTAATTTTTTTTTAACTAAATAATAAAAAAAATGTTAAATTTGTATATGTCAATGAAAGCTTAAGCTAAAAATGCCATAAAATAAACTTATGACATTTTTCCATTTTCCAATAATTACAAAAAATTTAACTGTGATATTTTGTATTTTTACAAAAATTTCCTTAAATTAGTTAATTTAAGGAGACAAAGGACCCCCAGTGTTCCTTAGCCATAGATGCCGTGTGTCACTTAGGGCGTCCCTTTTTGTAGTTCTCTCAAAAAGAACCATTAATAAACAACTTTGTCACAATTTATTACTTTTCAAGATATCCTGCAGTACATTTTTTTAATTTGTTTAGCTTTTTGCTAATGAAATTTAACTTATATTTCAAATACATGAGTTTAGTATAATTCAATTTTTTTTTTAATTTCCTTAATTTTAGGGAGTTTAGTCGTAGTTTTTAGTTTAAATAAATTTCTAATGAACTTTAATAATATACAATTTTTCTTAAAACCAAGGAAACATATCCTAACTAAGTGTAAAATTTAAGATGATGTATGAACTAGTTATGAGAAAATTTTGCTGTTTTCGAATAAAAATTTAGTTCTCAATAGTAAAATTTCTCTACAGTTTACAAATTTTAACAAATTTTAAGTAAAATTTGTTTCTTACTTTCAAGGAAAGTTTTATTAAATATTTTAAAAAGGGTCTTTGCGCCGTTTTTATTTAAAACTATCCTCCAAATAAGTTAATTTTTCTAAATTCTAGTTCATTCTTTTGGTGTACAAATTCTGTGCTTAATTTCAAAAAATCTGTTAACTGGTTTTTGAGTTACCAAAAAAATGGTGTTAACTATCAAACGGATTTGATACACTTTTTTTTGTAAATTGTCACTTCTTCATGTCTTTTTAGTAAATTATTACATGCTCCATCACATCAGAGTTTATTTTAAATACACGACGAGAAAGTTTACCAGAAGTAGTTAACTTTATCATCGTGTAGCTTAATCAAACTTGACAAAAGTTGTTACATAATATTGATTTTATTTATTTGACACTGACACTTTAAGCTTAAAAAATGTTGTTGCAAAAATTGCAAAAAAAAACTGAAATTAAAAGAAAAAATTTTTACTAACATTTTTACATAAGGGACACATTTTACTAACAATGAGGAAAAACCGCATTTTAGCAAGTGTTGTTTGTTGTACAGCAAGATGTGGTGTTTTCTTATTAGCCATGAGTAAATTTTATACTCATATACCCTATGCTAGGAAGATAAAGAAAAATTTAAGGACGTTAATACAATTAAAAATTCTTAGCCAAAAAAAGGACTAATACTTTATTCACATTTACCTTAAATATTCGTTAAAATAATAATATAAAATTCTTAAAAGAAAAAAAACTTCAATTTGGCAATAATAATTAGGAATCAAGAGGGGCATTCGTAAGTGGATCACACATATATGGAATGTGTTTGAGTTTAAGAAAAAGTTATTATAATTAATTATTATATTAAAATATACAATAAAGCATTTTAAAAATCTTTAAAAAAAAACGATTGGCCTATTAAAGACTTTACTTTAAATATAAAATGTTAAATGCTCTCCCATGATTTTTTACCCTACGATTTTCGTCTTTTGAAATAAAATTTTTATAATATCGTAGTTTAAGGAATGTTTAAAATCATTTTTTATGTGAAAAACGTTTTTTCGAATAATGCTGAACCATTTTTAGGTAAAGCAATCCTTTTCCCTCAATGTATGTTATTTTAGTTATTGAGAAAAAAAGTTTATTTAATTGATTCAAAATTAGTTTTAGGAGACACTCAAATAACATACTATAGGAAATGTCAAAAATAAAATATTGCAAATATGCTAAAGGTCAAGGAAAACGTCAAATTGGTATATCCTTTAATTTTTGTAGAAAAGTTATTAGATGCAAAAAAAAAAACATTTTTGTTTTTAGTATTTCAAAATATGACCTTCAATTAAGTTTACATCTGCAATCTATGTGCTTGTACAGTCAATCACATAAGTGAACGTTCATCTTACAAATTTTAATGGTACTGAAAATGTTAGACAACATAATCATTGTGATAATCACATTTTTTTTTGCCCAACAAATGGTTTGCTTGGAGTCACCGATAAATTTATATGTGGCAACAGTAATTCGATTAATAAAGTAAAATTTCGGTTAAAATAATGTATTTCAATTGTGGCAGTAATACATTTATTAACGACAACCAAATAATTCGGTTGCTGTAAACAAATCATTTAGGTTAGGTTGAAAAAGGGGAATCGAAAGTGCAGAAATATTGACCATACTCTTAATATATGATCAGAGCTTCAAAGATTGGATTATATTAAGAAATAAATTCCCTAAAAATTTAATTCGATTTACTTTTTAATTGAATGAATTCCTTTTTAAAAAATCGCAGAAAATTTGTTCTTGGAATTCATTCGATCAAATTCATGTATAAGAATTTAAATCAATTTATTTAATTGAACTTTATCAATTCATTCGATTTACAATTTGGGAATTCAATCAATCATACGTTTCTTTGATGTGATGTGAGCAATTTGGGAATGACATTTGATATAAAAAAAAATGTAAAATTAACAATTATGTTAATTTATTACAGTAAATTAAACGATTTCTTACATTTACAAGAAGTATGCAACAAAAATCATTTCGCTCAAATTGAAAAATGATTTAAATTCTGAATCGAAATAATGCTAATTCTGAATCGAAATAATGCTAAACTTGGAAAACATTTTATAAATTGAAGAAAAATGTCTTAGTTTAAAAGAAACGGCAAAATCAAAAAAATTACAAAATCTCTCTTCTCTGATAACGTGATCTTAAAATCAAGCCAAGTCACTTGAAACTTAAGACCCTGCTGCAAAAAGTTGTTTTTTAGAGCATTAAGTTTTCGAGATATGAACTATTAATTTTATGAATATTAAATTTTTTGTTAAATATTAGCGATTTTTTTAATATTGTAGATTTTTAGAGATTATTTTAAATTTTGGCGATTTTTTTAAATTTTAGCGTTTTTTCGAATTGCAGCAATTTTTTAATTTAAGTGATTTTTTCCAATTTGACGAGTTTTACAATTTTAACGATTGGTTAAATTTGAACAATTTTTCCAATTTTAGCGGTTTTTTTTCCAGTATAAGGGACTTTTTATTGTGTTATTTTAGGGAATCTTTAATTTTTGTGATTTTTCTAATTTCCGCAATTTTTTTTTTAATTTAAGCGATTTTTAATTCTTTTAATTATTATTTTCTTCTATTTATAAAAAAAATCTTCAATTTCTATTCATTAAAACTAATAACGTAGTTATTTTTTTTCAAATTTTAAAATCGAATGAAGAAAGTCTAATATCTTTCCCAAATTACTCAATCGAATGAAACAAAATCGAATGAACAAATTTTCGATTGAATTCCCAAATTTGTAAATAGATTGAGTATGTTAAAAATCGATTGAATTCCCAACAATTGAATTCCGTGATTAACAAAACGAAACCGATTGCGACCAACTAGAAATTATTTCCCATTTAAAAATTGTAGTTTGAGAATTCAATCATTTCATCGTCAATCAGAATTGAAAATCGAATCCTTCAAAAGCTTTGCATACGATAAGTATCTGCTTGTATGTATACTTTTAAACTAAGCCGTACACTTAATTTGAAAAGTAACTGATTATAAGTTTTAAATGTGAATTTGTTCTTGTTAAAAATATTCTTTGGCATAATTATTGCAAGTTTTATACTCGTAATTACTCATGGTATAATGGCAATTGTGGTTTTAGTCGTTTAAAATACTACGCTCGGACACGTTTAAAGTATTATTTCAGAAATATTTTTTAAAAGGTATTAATGTACATTCATTATAAATGGAGGGTGTTTTTTTTTTGTTGCAATTTTAGCATGATGCAAAAAGCATTAAAATAAATACTACAGCGAATTGTTAAATTTGCGCTTTACAGATTTTGAAACAAATAAACCTAAAAAAGGCTACCTTTATTTACTGGTGAATTATGGAGTGAAAAGAAAAGTTTTTAAATTTCTAATGTTTTATCAGCAGGATTTAAGGCCTTATGATATATGTTTGTTGTCTTTTTTAGCAAAATCTTTGCAAGGATTTATATTTGAAAATAAAAACAATCCCAGCAAAACCACACATTACCAAATAATGTGTAGCCATAGGGGCTCATGGATTACTTTACACCTTACTTCACTGATGAATTTTACAGGCCCCATAGTAATGTATATACCCATTACTTTAGAGGTGATAATGTAATGTTTCTAAATATAGATTTTTAAAAAAGAGGAATTTTTATTAAAAAAAACTTAAATGAATTGTTGCCCTTCGTTTTTTCGCTAGTGTTGTCAAAACGAACATACATTACCCTTTTGCTTACAAAAAAACACAAAGTAATGTATCTAAAAATAGATTTTCAAAAATATTTAAATTATTACTTTACATTTATAAATAATATATTACGTAATCAATAATCAGTAACTTATTACTTTATGCTTGCAAATAATGAAAAAGGTAACGAGCTATCATTACAAGATAACGCATGGGAATGCCGCACTCATTACCAAAGTTTTGCGGGGATATATATGTTTTTCATTAATGAGAGTTAAATTAGATATCAGATGAGGTCTGTTAGCCTTTAATGTCTTGTTTACATCTGCATTCAAATTTTGAGATTTCGACTAAAATCGAAATTTGAATGAAAATCTCGTGTATAATCTCAGGATTCCCCTAAAATTCAAATTCCCGCAAATTCAAAAGATTTATAAGACAATCTCATCAAAGTGTAGACATTTTACTTATTTTGTAGAATTTTTGCACGAAAAAGTGTCATCGATTCGTTGTAAATTATGTATTTTTACTTATTCTATCCTACTCCATTTTAAAAAAAATTGGACTTAGCACCTTTTCACACTAAGCTAACGATATTTAAAATACGAAAAAATGGATTTTATTTGGGTACATTTTTATAAGAACTTTTTTATATTAAATTTTAAAAACATAATTTTTACAGAAAACTTCTTAGAATCTAAACAAGGAAGTCCTGATTTTCTTTCGCTAAAACTTTTGTTAACGTAAAAAGTTTTCACTGAAAACCCATCTGGGTTATGTTTATTAGCACTTAAAAATTTTGTTTCAGTTAATAGTGAAAAGATTATGCCCGCCGTCGAGGTTGATGCCAATTTCGGTTCTTTTGATTACATTTTGAATGATTGTGCACAGCATTTGTGGTGTTATGTTGTCAATTACGGCTCGAATGATGTACTTTAACTCCTTCAAGGCCTAGTTCGCGTATACCAATAACTTCAAATATCACTAGAGGGAGAAGTGCGGGACAGTCAAACCGAAAGATCTGGGTGGCCAAACCAATTTGCGGAGTATGCGGCATGCAGGTGCAAAAAGGGGCCCCGTTTGTTGGAACCACATGTTCTCCAAATCATGCGGCTAGTGACTTTCTAGCGACTCTATAGTGACTTTGACAGGTGACTATAAGAGGGTGAATTTTCCGTCCCCCAGAAACGAGAATTTTGCTTATTAAAGCATTTTGATGAAAAACAATCCACTTCGTCGTTGAGTTCCAAAATCGATTCATTGTTATTCAGAAAGGATTTATTGTTATTCACTTTAAATTTCGCACGTGTCAACTGCACATATATGAAAACCAGTCTGACATACGATGCTGTTTGCAAAAATGGCAGCATATTTCAATAATTAATTATGCCTCCTCTACAACATATCCCAACTAAAGGGTGGTCCAAAACTAATGTACAATGTTAATTGTAAATAGAACAAAAAGTTTTCAGATAATTATTTTAATATTTTTTATTATGATAGAAGAATCTATGACAATTATCTGTGAAACAAAATATCGGCAAAATGCTCTCCACGGCTTCGGTGGCATACTTTCTCGTTTGCCCAAATGCCACAATTCTGCTTGTCAACGAATCCACTTAGGTAAAAGTGTGCCTCGTCGCTGAAGATGATTTTCTTTTTAACTATTCGGCGTATTGACGACGCTTGAAGTGGTCAGTAGCCTTCAGCTCGAGGTTGACGGCTCTTCTGCCAGACTATCGCGAACAACAGCAATGTTTGCAATGTTTTTTTCCTCTATGATTTTAGAGATTTTTGTAAAATGGGCTTTTAAACACTATTAAGATTATTATTATTATTAAGTCAAGATCTAGCCCCACGGCCGGCACTGCGACCCATATGAATCTTTTGTACCAAAGATCATAAAACTAAACCAAATTCTCTATTATATTCCCAATGAACTTTAGTATAAAGGGTGGTTTTAAGGGCCGATGTTAATTTTGAATGAAACACAAATTAATTAGGAAATTATTGTCATTTATTTTTATTATGATAATATGGTATGGTTCAATTAAGTATGGAACAAAATATCGGCTAAATGGCCGCCGCGGCCTCGTCCACCGCGACCTCCATCTGATGGTCCAAATTTTCGATGACGCTGAGGCATAATTGAGGTTCTATGCAGTTAATGTGCCAAATTATCTCATCCTTTAGCTCTTGAATTGTTGCTGGCTTATCCACGTACACCTTTTCTTTCAAATAATCCCAAAGAAAGAAGTCCAACGGTGTCAAATCACATGATCTTGGCCGCCAATTGACATCGCCACCACGTGAGATAACACGGCCATTGAATTTGTCGCGCAAAAGAGCCATTGTTTCGTTAGCTGTGTGGCAAGTGGCACCGTCCTGTTGAAACCACGTATCGTCCAGGGTCACAATAAGTTCGTTATCATCTCGCGATAGCGAACACTATTCACGGTAAATGCTTGGCCGACCTCATGATACACTATCGCGAACATTAGCAATGTTATCCGCAGAACGAAATGCGCGAGTATGCACAGGTGTTTTCAATACCCTGTTTGCTGAAATTTGCCCAAAATTCTCCCGATTGTGGACACATTTGGTCGATTGTGCTGACCAAAAAAATCACGAAGTGCTCGAAATGCATTTTGATTTGAACGCACATTTTCATAATAAGCCTTAATAACTTTAACGCGTTACTCGATTGTGTATCTTTCCATGGTCTAAATTTAGTAAGTCTGAAATTGAGAAATGTCAAATGAAATGCAGAAAAAAACTTTACGTTTAGGTGTGGTTCACATTTAACAGCAGCCCTTAAAATTTAACTACCCTTTAGAAGATGAAGATGAGTTCCTTATATCGTAAAAATTCCTTATTGAAAACTTCCCCGTGTTCCTATGCAAAAGAACACACTCACACAAATTGTGGATGGTTGTTTCGTCTTCCTCAAGACAAAGCCGACACAGAGGCGATTCCAACAGATTCATCTTCCACAAATGGTAGTTCAATCCAAAGTGTCCGGTAAGAAACCTTCTTAGTAACCTAATGTCGTTCCTAGCAAGGTTCAAAATTTTCCCATTGGAAAAGGGGTTGACCAATACTTTCGCCTGTCTCATCCCCAAAGAATTGTTCCAAAGGTCCTTTGCCCTTAGTTACTTTTAATATATTTGTAACAGAAAAATTCTTAAAGTTTTTATTGATGGAAAACGCAATTTCTTACAAAAAAGTCTATTTCTGGTAAAAAAAATTGTACTTATACTAAAATAACTCCTCATGTACATTTTTATGGTTTCCAATCATAAATTCTTCAATTAATAATCTTTCTTGAGTTAATTTAAAAAAAACTCGAAGTTGTTCTATGGAACTGGTGCTAAAATAACCTGTTGTAGAAAAGATTACTAAAAATGTTGCTGGGTAAGATTTAGACATTTAGTCATATCTATAAAATATTTAAATGATTTAATTAAATTTAATAATTTATATTGTTTATAAAATATACAAAGTGATTTATTTTAAATGACACACAGGCGTTGAAGTTGTCGGCACTTCAATCTACAATTTGTAACGTGCAGTTGTGCAAACAATACTAGAAGAAGCAATTAAAAAAATACTACAAACACTTTTTTTTTTTAATTTGAGAGCTATTAACGAAGTATCTTATAGCTGAGTAAATTTAAGAAATTAATTATTTGAATTAAAAGTTTTAGTTTGATGACGTTTGCCAGTGTTTCTAAAATCTTACCTTCCATTATTATTATAATTTATTTTTTGCTTATGTCGTTTTTAATGCCCACAGCTGTATATTTTACTTAAGAATTATTTATGATAAATTTATGTTACACATGAATAATAGGCATAGCACTAATAAAACTTTCTTATCATTGCTAAAAATTACAATGAAATATGTCACAACAATATGCAGGTGGGCACAAAACATTACCCGAAAACATTAGTAATAAACAACACCCACTCTTTGTTAACTGCAAAAATAATCTAAATATGTTTAGACATAAAATCTAAATATATTAAGACATTAAAGAGAAGAGAAAATAGGTATGAGTAGATTTAGCCAATGGCTATGTTATTCTCTTATCCTTTGTTGACAAACTGCTGCCTGCAAATAGAAAAAGGGCTATTCTTAAGGATAATCAAAAGTGACTTGATATTACATTAGACGCAAACAAAAAAACATGATTAGGGTAATCATATGCGAAAAGCATAATATATTTTTGGGTTTATGATAGTATACATAATATAGTCATCAGAGAAGGAAAAAAATGTTACATTCAATGTATTTAAAGCAAAAAAATATTGGAAAAAACAAAAGTAAAAAAGGTGGAGAAAGAGTTTTTTTTAAAGGACAAAACTAGCAGAAAAATATGTTTTATTGCAGTAGAAAAAAGCATTTTGAGCAAAACAATAAAGCTCAAAAATCCTAAAAAAAGCTGCTTTAAAGTTCAAGCTAGAAAATAAAAAAAAATAAAAATCAGAAAAAATCAAATATGCAAATTTGTCTCCGCTAATTATCATATTATGATAATAAAATTACCATTATTTTATCATAATATAATAGGAAAATCATGTTATCATTGAAATTCGTAATGATCGCATTATGATTCTGGTGAACATAATATTATTCTAAATGCTAATAAAATCGTAATCGGTTATCATAATGTAATCAGTAGGAATTATTATATAATCATTATGATCATACAATGATCAGTAAGAATCAATATATGATCATTAGGATCATACAGTGATTATTAGGAGCATACATGATCATTAGGGTTACAGTGATGTTCAAACGATTTGCAACTGAAATCACATTTTGCCTAATTCTTTATTTTTTTTTAACAAAGACTTCCACCATATGTTTTTTTTTATTAAATTCAGTTATTGCATATTATTTTAAAATTTACAATCACAATACTGTCTTGTTTTATTTTCGAAAATGTCATATACATATAACATTATAATTTACACTAGTCAATTTATTGTCGAAAAAATTCATTGTCAATAAAAACAATAATAAATTTTTACAAAAAAATTATGTTTATTAATTAATTTCTTGCAAAATAACGACTTTCTTGTGGAAAAGGTACTCAGAATATAAATAAAATAATTTCTTATAAGAAAAAGTTTATAGAAACCAAGAGTTGTTCTGCAGGAAATGCTTTCTTCTTTCTATAAAGTACCAGATTTTTAGGAATTTGTCTGATAGAAATATTTTTAGATTCTATGGACTTTTCTTTAAAGTAAAATTCTCAGATACTGCAAACTGTTTCTTAGATAAAAATTCTTATTTTTAGATTCTAAAAAATACCTAGACTCTGAGGACTTTTTATCATTGAAAATACTTAGATTCAAAGAACTTTTTCTAGACAAATATTCTTAGATTCTAAGAACTTTTTCTAAAAGAAAAATTCCAATACTCTAAGGACTATCTAAGAATTTTTATATTAGAAAATGTCTATTGAATCTATGTTTTTTATTAAAAAAAAATCCTTAGATTTCAAAAAATGTTTTGAAATATTTTTCTTTAAAAAAGTTCATAGAACTAAAGAAGTTTCCTTGCAAGATTCCTTAATATCAAATTTGTTCTTTAGGAAAAGCATTTTTTAAAGAAATATTCTTAAATTTGAAGAACTTTTTCATAGTTTCGAATCATAATATAACTGTAGGGACTATATTATGGTAAAATTATGGTTATCTTATTATCAAAATATGATTGGCATAATCATAATTCCAAAAATATACGATGCTCTTCAAATATGATTGCCCCCAACCATGTTTTTTCTTTGCGTGTGTACATATGAATATATAAAAATTCATTGTAATATAACTTAAGTATGTATGAGACACTCACAATTAATGAATCCACGTTGCATTGCTTCAAGCTTATTTTATTTTTATCAATTCAACATCAAAAGTGAGTGCAACGAATTACTACAATTGAATTGCTACGGTTAGTGAAATAAACATGCATGCAATAAGGCAATCAATTCTGCAATGCAGAAAAGAATGTAAAAAGCAAATAAAAATATTATAAATGATATACTCCAACTTTACAGTAAACTATACCAAAGATTTTTAAAATTTTGGATCCAAATCTATGAATTTTTAAAATGTTAACGCCCTAGGACATAAACCTTTCCTATTTAGGAGGGTAGTTCTTAGAAACTAGGTCAAGAATTTTTCACAAATTGTAAATCTAGTGTTAATACTCTGTACCGCAATATAATTTAGACCATACCAAAAATAATCAATAACAAACGAAAACCTTAAAATTTTCAAGAATCATGAAGGGATAAAGAAACTGCAACCACAGACTGCAAGGCGTCAGTCTGGCTGCCATATAAAAATTGTATATTTTTCAGTCTTATTGATTTTGGGTTGTTGTAAAACATATTTGTGTACCCATATAAAACTTTGTCTTATTATTTAAACTATAGCAGTGATGAAACAACTTCGTTGAGATGTTTTCAACTTTCAAGGCTATGGAATTAATTCTTTAGCGACCAAACAATTTTTTTTGCGGATCTGTGCTTTAGAAAAGTATCGTCAAAAATAAAATATTTTTTTACAACTGCTTCTATGAAAAAATCCATGGGACATACATATATATAACCAGCGACAACATGGTAATGGCTTATCATTACTATATACATCACTTTGTTATATTAAATCATTATCTTCAGCATTATTTTAATACATAATACAGAAATTACATAATGCATTATTCTTATACATTAAATAATTCTATCAAGGACGAATCCTATTTTAGTTGGTTAGAATAGGTCCATATTTAGACACATCTCCCATAGAGAGGTCCTACCTAAATTGTGCTAAAATGGTATTTATATATACAAAACCGTAGGTACCTAGTGTCTTTGGATTGTGAAGGTTTTAAGGAACCATAAACCAATCATCCCTCCAAATTTAAAGGAAATCTGACAGCAAATGGACCTACGCGCAGATAAAAAACATGGTTGGGGGCAAAAATATTTGATAATAAAATAACTATAATTTTACCATAATATGATCCCTACAGTTATATTATGATCCAAAACGATGTTCTTGAAATTCAAAAATATTTCTTTAAGAAATGTTTTTGATGTTAAGGACATTTTCAAGTAAACTTCTTTGAATTTTAAATGCTAAGGACTTAAAAAGTCTATGGACTTTTTCAGATAGAAAAATTCTTAGATTCTAAGATTATTTTTAAGATTTTTTTAGATAATCCTTACAGTCATAGAATTGTTCTTTAAAAAAGTCCTTAGAATCGAAGAATATTTCTAATAGAAAAAATTCTTAGAATTTAAGTATTTTTCATGATGAAAAGTCCTTAGAATTTAAGAATTCTTTATTCAAAGAAAGACCTTAGGATCTAAGTTTTTTAAGCATATATGAATATTTATTTTTCTAAGCAAAAGTCCATAGAATCTTAAAAATGTTTCTATCAGAAAAATTTCTAAAAATTTAGTATTTTGTACTATAAAAAACCTTTGCGTGCAAAACAGCTTTTGGGTTCTACACAGTTTTTCTTACATGAAATTATTTTCTTCATATTCTGAGTCCTTTTTCCACAAGAAAGTCGTAATTTTACGAGAAATGAATTAATAAACATATATATTGTTTTTATTAAAAAGAATTGAAAAATATAAAAGCTTAAAATATAGAAAAATGTAGACAATTCTATTTATAAATTTCATACATCTCTATTTAATTTGTAAATATTCTGTAAAAATTCTGTAATTTGTAAAATGTAAATAAGAAAAAGATTTGCTAAGCAATAATTTTTTTACTAAAAATCAGTACAAAAATAGTAAAGTGAGATTGAAAACCGTTTACAAGTTTTTCTGAGTGTATACACCAAATATTATAAAAACATTTTTTTTTTTATTTTGAGTTACTCTATTCGGTTCTAAGACCATGTGGTTGGTGCAATATAAAAGCTACAAGTATCCTTTGTCGATACAAAGGAAACATCGGACATGTATCAACCACTGGTCGTCAAAGGCATAAAATATTACTAGTGTTTTAGGTAATTAAAATAAATAAATTTTTATTTGTGTCTCACAAAAAAAAAGAAATCATTAAGTAAAGCAGTTTCTGGTTGTAACATATGTTTAGCCAAGCAGAAAAATATAATCGGCACAGTGCTGGCAAAGCATTGGTGAGGGTAGGTTATGCTTTGTCGTAATATGAGATTAACAATCTTGACAGTATCGTCCTGTTGCCAGATTGATAATAGTGGCCATCCGATGGTTGCCACACACATTTAGAAAGCATGAATCCTGTCAGGTCTTACAATTAGTATTTTACCTCAAAAGGAGCATCGATTCAGAGAAATCTTACGCTATCTGGGAAGAATTTCACTATAAGAGTGCTAATTGAAATTCCTTCTCGGTGTCCGATTCGCTTTCCCGAATCGTACTGTGGTGTATGTGGCATGTCCGACTTTCATTTGTTTACTTATTTTATACGACGGCGGGTCAATAAGTCCGTGACTTTTTGGATTTCCCGCCTGTTAACAGAAGGGGCAACATTGCTTCTGTCAACAGGCATCTCTCATTTGACTCCTGTCAAAATTTGAACAAGCTGCATCATTTAGTTTGTGTTTGACAGCCATTGATAGCAGACTACCACGTGATTTGACTTGGGAATAACAGTGTTCAGACGACCTGGATGTAATCAAAAACTATCACTATTTAAAAAGTATGTACTTTTTTCCTATATTGTCACAAAAAATTCAACTTTAAACAGCGATATAGCGCAAAATAACTACAACGAATTGTAATGAAATTTTTAAAATTGATTAAAATAAATTGAATATATGTACGTAAGTTAGTTTTGCTCTATAACAATTTAATCTAAAATTATCTCTCTGTTATACAATTTTATCTGCATCTTAAGTTTGTTAACAAACTGCCATAGTGGGATAGAGAGTACAAAAGCTAATTATAGTTACTATTCATTGTTATTAAATAGAAAATAAATACTCATATTACAGTGAATCATCAAAACAATTGCCACGTTCATCAATAGATCAGCATACTACCCCGTATGGAATTTTAATGAGTCGCAAACGGAATCTTTTGACATATTTTATGTCAGTATCAGGGACATAATAACATATGTAAGTACTTGATTATTGTTTTATGTATTCATAATTTGTTAATATTAAAATAAACATAAAGTATTTTGTAAACAAGTTCTTTTGTTTGCAAATAGAAAGATTAAATAAATCTTTATCAAATATATTTCTATTATGACATAAATATGTACTAATTTTTTCTTGTAGTCATACATAGTAAAAATACAATATAATAATAAAGTGTGATTATTTCAATATTTTTATTATTATTTTTTTTGCCAGCAACATTTTTTACAACAACAAATAAAATATTCTAGAACACATTCTTTTACCTCCTGTTGCATGGAAATTAATAATCAATTAAGATAAATAGAATTATGTTTTTTAACTTTTTGAATCAGTCATTTAAAAACCAAGCTATGAATATGAAAATACATATTGGGTGTATAAATGAAAAATGTGGGTTTCACAACAGATGGCATATCTTTTATTTATTTATTTATTTATTTATTCATTCATTCATTCATTCATTCATTCATTCATTCATTCATTCATTCATTCATTCATTCATTCATTCATTCATTCATTCATTCATTCATTCATTCATTCATTCATTTATTTATTTATTTATTTTTTTATTTATTTATTTATTTATTTATTTATTTATTTATTTATTCATTTATTTATTTATTTATTTATTTATTTATTTATTTATTTATTTATTTATTTTTTTATTTATTTATTTATTTATTTATTTTTTTATTTATTTATTTATTTATTTATTTATTTATTTATTTATTTATTTATTTATTTATTTATTTATTTATTTTTTTTTATTTATTTATTTATTTATTTATTTATTTATTTTTTTATTTATTTATTTATTTATTTATTTATTTATTTATTTTTTTATTTATTTATTTATTTATTTATTTATTTATTTATTTATTCATTTATTTATTTATTTATTTATTTATTTATTTATTCATTTATTTATTTATTTATTCATTTATTTATTTATTTATTTATTTATTTATTTATTTATTTATTTCAGTCTATGGGTACAATATTTCCTTTCAGACTAGTATTAGAAAAAATAAAATTAAAATATATTATTTAATAAGTTTTTAAATAGAGAATGAGATATACTTATGTCTAATTGATCACAATACATATTAAATAAGTTCATAGATCTATTAAGTGGTTCATTTAAAGCATTATCAGTTGCATGTATATCAATATGAAAAAATTTATTAGCATTTCTAAATGTTCTTGGAGGAACATGTATTGAAATTAAATCTAATAATTCAGTCGAATCAAAAACACCAAAAATAATAACATGCAAAAAGGTTAAGGCAGCAATACTACGACGAGTTTCAAGAGTTTTCAAAGAAATAAATTAACATTTATCTTCTATGAGGGAATTGAAAAGTTGGGAACATTATAAGAACTTAATAAAATTTCTTTGAATTTTCTCAATACGAGCTACATGAATAGCTGCAGTTGGACTCCAGATGAAAGAAGCATATTCTAACCTTGATCTAACAAAAGATGTATACACAACTTTTTTTGTACAACGATCAAAACATTTATCTAAATTGCGGCGTATAAATGCAAGAAGAGAATATGATTTGAGAATATGACTTTAATATGTCATTTAATCTTAGTTATGCCGTTTTCTTTTTTGAAAAAAAAATTTGCCTTTTTCTGCCCTTTTTTACAAAATGTCTTTTTGTGCATAGTAAAAGCGGACAAATTAGGTATTTATGAGACCTATTTAAATGTGTATAAAATATGTTGAATCATGCCTTAAATTTATTGAAATTTAAAAAATGTCACATTTTGGATATTTTGCTGTTTTATTAAATAAGTTGTGCATGCTTAAAAACATGTTTTAAACGGAGTAAAAAAGGTCTCTTAAATACCTTTAATTTGATACTTAATTTGTCCGCTTTTACTTTTTATTATTTACTATGCACAAAAAGACATTTTGTATAAAAAAGCAGAAATAAGGCAACATTTTTTGTCAGAAAATAAAACGGCATTTGTCATTCAACGAAACAGTGTAAACAAGAAAGTATTTTTTGCTTCGAAAATGTCAAATTTTGTGCCAACAAAGCATCATTTGCGGGAGGTTTTGTTTTACTTCTCCAATTAAAAAAAGTGCAGCTGAAGCACATTTTTTCCAATTGCTCACCGAAGCTTATTCTGAATATGTTCCAACGATTTCAATGTCCGAAATGCCGCTTGAAGTATTTTTTTCCCACGAAACATTACTGGGTATAAAAAATGGATCCATTACGAAAACCCGAAGAGCAAAGATTGTATGAAAGCTCGGCCAACCAGCCAAATCAACGCTAATGCCGAAAATCTATGACGCTTATGTATTGCTCTGTATTTGGTGGGGCCAGAAGAGTCTCATCTATTATGAGCAACTGAAATCGGAACAGACGATCAGACATGTATGGAACGCAATTGATTCGTTTGAAGCGAGAATTGGCCGAAAACATCCGGAATATTCGACCAAAAATGAAGCCGTAATATTCCATCATGACAATGCTCGGCCACATATTGCAAGACCGGTTAAAAACTATGTAGAAAATAGCAGTTGGGAAGTTTTGCCTCACCCGTCTTATATGTAGTTCAGACCTTGCCCCCGACTGACTGTCATTGGTTTCGATGGATGCAAAACCCTGTCACGCTTCAATACGCTTCACTTTAGAACTAGGTATGCGAAATTGGCTTGATTCGTGTTTGGCCTCAAAAAATTAGCGTTTCTTTTGGCGCGGAATCCACATATTGCCAGAATGATGGGGAGAAGGTCATAGCTAACAATGCTAACTTTGAATAAATTTATATTGTACCAATGTTTCACAATAAACAACCAAAATTTGTCAAAAATCCCACATTTTTTAGTTATACACACAGACACAAATTTGGCCAATTTCCAACTGAAATTCGGTTTCTACAACTGAAATCGGTTGGTGCAACTGAATATTAGTATCCAGAACAAAATTCGGTTAATCCAACGGAAATTTGGTTGCAACACACAAAATATTTGGCAATCACATTTGAATTTGGTTATGCTAACCAAATTTATTGATTGTCGCAACCAAAATATACTTTTCAATTCGGTTGGCAATTTATTTGTCAGTTCAAGGTACTTTTACAATTGCAGAGTAGCAATTTTACCTTTTTCTCTTTCTCTCTAATACACTTTTACAGAATACTATATTTTTTTAATCCACTCAAGAGTCAAACATGTCTGACTTGAGAGTGCAGAATTTGTTTACTTTATAGTGACTGTTTACCATGACAGTATATCACCTAAAACACACATCCCTAATTTGATCATATCTCTAATTGTCAATAAATTAAAAAATACAAAATAAGTGATTGTTTCAGTATTTTTTAATAA
Source organism: Eustalomyia histrio (assembly GCA_949748255.1). Taxonomy (NCBI): domain Eukaryota; kingdom Metazoa; phylum Arthropoda; class Insecta; order Diptera; family Anthomyiidae; genus Eustalomyia; species Eustalomyia histrio. Next base: position 104,928,345 of record OX456524.1, on the reverse strand, counting down.
AATATCTTTATCAGAAAAATAAATAAAACAGGTATTTTTCAAAAAATTGATTTACAGAACTTGGTGCACACCAATGGATTTGTAAAAAACATGTATCAAACGTATACCTTGGCCATCATTTTATTCCTAAATTCCAATTCGCACTTGTACACCGTTTACGTATTCTGGATTGTATTGTACCGTGTGGGGGTTAAATTCCATTAAAATTTGTATTAAAAATAACATATTCTATTGTAGTAGGGCAGAAGATGTAGAATTAAAACTAGAAATAGATGTTTAAAACCAAAAAAAAAAAAAAAACCATATGATGAAACATACGGAATAACGTTTGCTGGCATTGTGCCATAAACACTATGCAACAAAATGAGGGTCATGGTCTTGGGCATGAAAAATTCTTACACTGGACGAATGTGTAAAGTTGGTATAGTAAAACTGCCATAGGCTTGGCGCTACGTGGGTACAGTCAAATGTTATGGCTGCTTAAAATTTTCATTGTACTGAACTAGTGAAAAAGTTCATCTGAGCTAAACTATAAAAGCCTAAAATTATAATTTTAATTATGGAAATAATTTTTTTTATAAGAAATATAAAACCACAACAAACCACCAGAAAAATTATCAGTCTTGTATTTTAAATTTGCGTGAAATCAAAGTGTACTCAAAGTGTAATCAAATATATGGTGTATAACAGTTTTTTCACGTGAAACCTGAACAATTTGCTGTGCTTCAAAATAAAATTGTTATTTCCCATATTTTTGGAAAAGGGTGCAAAATTACCCAAAAGGAGGAAAATAAAAGGTTAAAAATAAATAAGTCCTCATGCACTTTTACTTTAAACGTTTAAACAAATCTTAGTAGAAGCATATTCAGACTGTTTCAATATTATTTACCAAAATTACTATAAATAAACTGCAATTCTGTTTTTCCCCAATATTTTACATATACCTTTTGTACTTCGAAGAAAAATTTGATTGTTTTAACCACAAGGGTTAAATTTTACTGTAATTCTTTCCATGAGAATTTTAACTTTTAGTATCTCTCTGTCTCTCCCTATTTTATTGTTTATTTTAGCCCTTTTTACAAAATGGCAAAAAAAACACACAGTGTAGAAGCAGAATGACGTCGTAGCGTAATTATTTATACAAATTGACATACAAAACACGTCGAACATTGCGGTTGTGATATAGAATCTTTTTTATTCTAACGACATTTCTTCTCTTTCTCTCATTTTTGTTTCTCATTATCAAAACAGTGTTGCCACATTTTACCAAAAGATATATCGCTCATTTGCGATTTTTGAGTTAATGATGCAGAAATGTGTGTCACATTATAATTTAAAAACATCAAAAAATGGTATTAATATCTATTTACCTCATTAAATGACGACCAAAAGTGTTTTGTATTTTATGTACTTAGCAGTTAGGCTTAATTGAAAACTTTAAATGCAAATGAGCGATATGATGACTACATATAGCATAAATAGATATTTTATGGCTCTCATGTCCTCTTAGTGTACATATGTTGAATCCTTAAACTTTTTATTAAAATAATTTATTTTTATACCCTCCACCATATATGGTGAGGGTATATATCAGTTTGTCATTCCGTTTGTAATATGTCGAAATATAGGTTTAAGACCCTATAAAGTATATATATTCGTGATCCTTATGCAATTTTAAGACGATTTAGCGATGTCCGTCTGTCTGTCCGTCTGTCTGTCTGTCTGTCTGTTGAAATGGCGATTACGACGCGAAGACGCAAGCGGGGGTGCCTATTTTTACCCAGATTATTGAACATCCTCCCGAGCAGTTTGGTATTTAAAATGAGCAAAATCGGTCAAGCGGTTCAAAAGTTATGAGTGAAAATGTGAAGGTACCTCTAAATTTTCCATACAAATTTGTACAATTTTTCTGTATCTATTTTTTTTTTCTGTTAAGTAAGTAAAAATGTTATTAAGTCTTCTTATTGTTCGATTACATTTATTGTCTTACATACTATGAGAAGAGCTATATGTGTGTTACTCTGATAACTAAGTAAACGTAAAAATCAACAATGTTTAAGTCGCTAACAGAGCAGACCTCTGTAAATAACATTGCTAAAACTCAATAAATAACATTACTAAAACTAAATAACAAAAGTTCGTTACATAAATTGACAAAACATATTCATATTACAGTTCATGCAAAATTTAGTATATACGTATATCATCTTCAGCCCCTATGGTGGAGGGTATTCAAAGATTCGGCACAGCCGAATTTAGCCCTTTTTTACTTGTTTTCATTGTTTTCATAAGATTTATATGTATGTATAAATCCAAAAATATTATGTTGTTAGTAAGCGAAGGAGGCAATGGGAAGAAAAGAGTCTCCACGGTTTTTTTTAAACTGAAATAAATATGACAGTTTTTTCAGTCGCCGTCACACGCCATTATTCTGTGGACATTTCCCTGGTAGCGACAATGGCTATACGTCTCGTTATTTTTCTGGTCCGACTTTATACTTTTAATCAACAAAATTTTCTCAGAATTACATTTGCATAGTTCTTTTTCAGGACTACAAAAGATATATTACAATTCATCTTTTAAAAATTCAACCGCATTTGTGACATTTTGAAAAGAGTTCAACTGTTAAAACGCCCGATTAAGGGGAATTTTTTGTTCTAGCAAAAAATGTCGCATAATAATTTATTGGTAACCAAAGACTAAATATAACTTAGATGAACTTTTAAACTGGGTTTCAAGTCATATTTCACTTTAATCGTCCATTATATTTGACTGTTCCCACTCTTTATTAACCTAATACATTCATCCATCTGGCGTAGAAATAATCCATCCCAGCAAACAGTGTTGCACAGTGTAATCATTAGTACACTTAAATACACATGTAAATACTACAAATGTAATGGTTTGGGAAATTTGCTTTTTGTCTTTTGTTTCATTATTCGTTTATGCATTTGGAGGAAATGAAGCATGAACCCCATAATGTGTAGAGTAACGACAGCACATTTATATGAGTAATTACTAATTTTTTAGGAATGCATTCAGGAATTAGTTTTCAGTAGCGAAAGTCAAAATATACAATTTATCGTTCTTTTTCGAAAAGAATGATATTTATTTTCACGGAAAAATTTGTAATCATCCTTTTAGTAATTTGAGCTCAGGACTTTAAGCTACCATATCTACAACTAACAGTACACTCGAGCCGCATATCACTTTTAACTCAAAAGAAAAATACCAATAAAATTAATCGCTATATTAAAAAAAAAAGACATAAGATTCGCAGGATTTGGGTTTCTAATTGTTCTGTGAACGAAACACAAGTCTATATCTACAAATGTAAGTAGATATAGACATGCTAGGTAGTTATACACTACTAACAAATTAATAATGTATAAAAATGCTGCCAAGTCTTAGAAATTATTTTCTTTTCTCTTTTAAATGTAAACAAAAATATTAGTCATAGAAATATTTGAAATATTTGTATTTTTAATTTGATAAAACCTTAAAAACAACAAAAACTAACAAATCAATTATGTGATTGTAAGTAAAGGTAGAGCAGAGCTAACAATATAATTGCTATATTTTGCGTTCCCGCGAAGTCCACATATCAAAACAGCTTTCGAAGAAAGTCGGCCCCAAATGTTCAAATTGTATTTGTTTACAAAAAATAAAGAAACGTCAGGTAGTAGGGATAGTCGTTACCTTTACAAGTAGTTATAGAAATACATTTTTAATTAGTGAAATACTCAAATCTTATCATTAAATTGCAATTGACCAATTTATGAACAAAACTGGTGAATATTTTGGTATTTTTTTCGACTTTAAACGGCGGAATTTGGTTTATGTGTAAGATAATATTTTTGTTCAGAATATTGTGAAAAATCACCAGGGGAAGGATTTATTTTATCATCATGAAAGAAATGAGTTTTTGACGGTCCCAATTAGCTGAATAAAAAAATGAAAATTTGACCTTCCGTATGGGCTATAAAGAATGTGATCCACAATAGTTTTAAAATATTTAAATGTCAGCTAATAAACTTTCAAATAAATAAATAAATTAAAGTCATTTCAAAAACAAAGTTTTATTGCACTCAAAGTCATCCTTAATAAAAGAAGATTGACTCATCATCGCCTGGCACAAGGACTGGAGAAGTTGAAATTGGGTTTGTAGGTTACTCCTCAGGCGTAGACATCCGCTAAGCCGGGATTATTATAAATCCGTATGGACAGTGCAAAAAAAAGGAAAGTCTCTTCCTTGAAGACCTGTTAAAACCGCTTTGTCTAGAAAACAAAGCGCAGGAGCTTATAACTTTAATTTGGCATGAAAGTTTCGCATCCTGCGTAGAAATTGGAAATTTTTACGGGGACGGCCAAAAAGGGAAAAAAACCACTCCTTCGTCCCGAACAAACTGCTTCAGCTAAAAATAAAATTAAATTTGTGTTCACTGAGGTATTCATTAAAGAGATATTTTTTAGAGTTTCCAAAAAAAATAATAGGACTAAAAAAGGGGAAAATGCCACTTAATCACCCAGCCCAAACTGCTGGAGCTTGAAATTTGACATCTCGGTTACACAGTACAACAGCCAATCTGGGGGGTGAGAAATTCCAAGTCAGGGTGATGGTACTAGGTAAGTATAGTAAAACCCTCAAAGGGTTTGGCGTTCGTATGTGTCAGTTTTTTTATGACCTTTTAAATTTTTTCCTTATCTTGATGTTTTTTCGCTTAGTTGTAACATTTTGGCAAAAACGTAGTTTAACATAACTCGAGAACCACTTGTCCGATTTTGATGAAACAAATTTAGAAAAATTAAGAATTACAATTTCTCTAATCTGTTTCTATACCGTTTTCCTATATGTGCAACACTTTCGAAGTTAAAAATGAATGTATGAAGGGAAAAAAGTATTTTTTGCCTAAAAATTTAAATATTTTTTTTTTAATTCACAAAAAATCCAAAATGGAAAAAAGTGCCAAAACTAATTACTTTCGCGTAAAGTCACATAACTCATGAGCAAAAAAAGGCATAGATCATGAAAATCGATGCACGCGTTTCTCATTTATTCACAATTAGGTAAATGTATGAATTTCAAAAATTTGCTCCAGATATGCACAACATTATTTGGAGAAAACATTGACACTCACAAGCCGAACTCTCTCATATTTTTCTACTGTACTAAAAGAGAAATATTGATGTGGCAACACTGGTTCTGTAATGTTCACATAAAACATGCATTGTCATTATACTTCTTCTCTTTCTCACACTGGTTCTGTGATTTTTGTCATTCAACAAGTGCCGACTAACGCGAACAGTAAAAGTGATTTTTCTCCAGTTTTTTAAAAGTGAACAAAACTGAACAAAATATGGAACTGTGCCAGCCAGATATAAATAGCTTTTGCTACTGCTGTGGTCAATATGTCTCAACACATAAAAAAGGGGAAATTTCAGTACTGATTTTGTTCAAACATACGAGATCTACTTCAACCAAAATGTTATAGTGAACGAAAATTGGGTACCAAACATAGTGTGTAAAAGCTGCTACAACCGTCTAATGGATTGGAAAAATAGAAGACGTGAAAGTATGCCATTCGGTATCCCAATGACTTGGACTAATCCTGGCGAAGGTCAAAATTAATTGAATTGCTATGCATGTGCGAATAAAGGAACCGCAAAAAGGATAAGAAAATCGTATAATTACGTTGGTGTTGCAAGTGCCGCAACACAATTGCCTCATTCGGACCACATTCCTGTGCCAAAAGCTTCTAGCCCAGATATTTTCTCTTCTACGACTGCTCCGACATATCATGCACGTGATAATCCCCCATATGAGCCATCAGTATCAATTTTAATAATCAGTACCAATTTTAATAAATCAAAATAAGCTTGATTCAATTGTTGCCAAGTTGGAATTAACACAGCATAAATCAGAAGAGCTGGCTTACATTTTGAAAACAAACAATTTGTTGGCACCCGGTGTGAAAGTCATAGCTTATCGAAGTCGTCAGGCAACACTCCAAAGTTTATTCCTTGTGAATGATAAAAAAACTTCTGCATATTGCCCGGATGTAGGAAAATTGATAGACTCAATGGAAATAAAATATGAAGCAGATGACTGGAGATTATTTATTGACAGTTCAAAACTCAGCTTGAAGGCGATTTTACTGCATAAGACCAATAAAAAACCTTCAGTTCCAATCGCCTATAGTACAGAAACGAAAGAAACATATGATGCACTGGAAAATATTTTAAAAATGGTTAACTACGCCAAACATATGTGGCGCATTTGCTGCGATTTAAAAGTTGTAGCAATGCTTTGCGGTCTTCAAAGCGGCTATATAAAATATATGTGCTTTTTGTGCGATAGGGACACACGATTTTCCGGTGACCAATATGCATGCCACGGATGGAAACTCAGAGAGCACAGCAGGTTACAAACGGCCAATATTATTCGTGAGCCTCTAGTGCCGAAGGAGAAGATATTGCTGCCTCCACTGCATATTAAACTTGGAATTGTTAAGAATTTTATCAAAACTGTCGCCAAAAGAGATGAAGTTTTCTTGTGTTTGAAACTAATTTACCCGAGACTCAGCGAAAGTAAAATTAAAGAAGGTAAGTTATAATATCACATTCATTTCCCATGATTTTTCATCTTAACAAATTAATTTTTTCCAATCAGGCGTAGTAAATGGTCCAGATATACGAAAGCTGATTAAAAGTGACGCATTCAACAATATTTTGATTGACGCTGAATTGAATGCATGGCAGGCAATCAAAGAAGTAATAGAAGGCTTGTTGGGAAAGCATCGTTCTAACAACTACGATGTTTCTGTCGCAAGGATGTTAAGAGCATTCTCGGAAATTGGTGTCCACATGTCCTTGAAAATCCATTATTTACATCATCATCTGGACTACTTCAGCAAACAATTGGCTACCGAATCTGATGAACAAGGTGAACGCTATCATCAAGTTGATATGCCATTTGAAATGAGGTAATACTGATTTTTTATTTTTTCAAACTCATTTTAATAAAACAAACACTTACAGATATAGAGGCAAAAAGTCGCCGAGTGCAATAATTGCGGAAATTTGCTGGTGGAGTAAGCTTGTGTGGCAAGACAAGGATGATCTTGATGATAAAGAATTTTCAGGAGCTGCAGAAGGGGCAACAGTGGAGTCACACATTGACATTATGTGTGGTTCAGAAACTGATGACAGCGATGAATGCGATGCCACTAGTCCCGAACAACCACCATCTAAAAAGTCTAGGCAATATTTATTAAAATAAATAAAAATAAATAAATAGAATAAAAATAAAAAATTATAAAAATGTTTACTTAATTTTTTTAGTAGTTTATGGCCAGCAGAAGTCTGGAGTTATTGGGGAAAATTTATAAAAAAATCGATAAATGACACTTTTTTGAATAAAAACAAATATCAATATTCTTCTCAAAATGGGATACCTTCACTTAATTGTAAATAAAAGCAGAACGCCTTAATCAATTTCTATGATCTATGTCGCATTTTGTTTATAGGTTATGTGACTTTACATGAAATTAATAACACTTGATCCTTTTTTCCGTTTTGGATTTTTTATGAATTTAAAAAAAAAAATTAAATTTTTAGGCAAAAAAATATTTTTTTTTCTCCACAAATTTATTTTTACCGGCAAAACTGTTGATTATAAATAAAAACGTTATATGAACGGATTAAAGAAATTGTAATTCTAAATTTTTTTTGAGTTTGTTTTAGCAAAATCGGAGAAGTGGTTCTCGAGTTATGGTAAACTACGTTTTTGCCAAAATGTTACAACTAAGCGAAAAAACATCAAGATAAGGAAAAAATTTAAAAGGTCATAAAAAAAACTGACACATACGAACGCCAAAGCCTTTGAGAGTTTTACTATACTGACCTAGTACCATCACCATGACTTGGAATTTCTTACCCCCCAGACAATAATCCCAAAAATGTTCCATAGTATTATTATTGCTGGAGCTAGGAATATAAAATTTTCAATATTCCTCGTCCGGAGAAAACAACCTCTGAAAAGGGATTTTTGCATCCAAATCCCTTTGGCAAGATATCTGAAATTTCAAAAATGTGCCCTGGATTATGGGTACACATATAAGCCTGTTTAAAACCAAGAGTTGTTTGTAGGTTGGGTGGTTCATAAGGGGGCTGGCATTGACCTGGTAATACAGGTAGAAAGTGTGCACTCCCTCTAGCGCTGATCCTTACAATTTTTTCGATTAAAAAATTAGTGTTACTATTCGTTAGTAACATTTAATTATGATCTCGAGCTTGATAAATTAAAAAAAAATAAATTTGTTTGCTTTTTAATTCAAAATGCGAAAATCTCTAATGTTGACATATTAATTAAGGACGTAACAGTTATAACTTTTATTGAAAAAATTTTTAATATTTTTTTTTTTTTTGTTTATTTTTGTATTTGTTGACGTTCCCTGTTTAATATATATTTGAAATTCAAACAAAAACATTTAAACCAATGACTTTTAATTTTAAAGAAATCATAACAATCAAATTTAAAATTAAAGATGAAAATTAAAAAAATTTAGTTAAAAACTCAAAACAAAATGCTAAAAAATAATGAATTTGCTATATAGAACATTCAGTGATAATTAATAATTAAATTCAAAGAAAAGCATCTGTAATCAATATATTGTCCAAAACAATGGATACATAGAATTTTATTGATTTTTATTATTTAATCTAAAATTATAAAAGTTTGGATTATATTAAAAGAATCAATAAATAATTTTTATAAGGTATTTAAAACTAAAAATCTATAAAATATATGTTTTTGAGCTTTGGACAATTTTATTGTTATTTTTTGGTTGTGGTGCGTTAATCGCGTCTTAGCTGATTTCTACACCGAATAAGGAACCTTCCCATTTTTTGCCCCTCCTAGCTCCAACTGTTTGAGCTGGGTGATGTTAAATGAGTTTAGTTATTATTTCACTTCAATTAGTTTGTAATCTAATATAACAGAAAATACCATTTACAAGAAATGATATTTCATTTAAAAACCGGTCTACTTAATTTTCATTTAAGCTAAATGGCTTTTGTTATCAATTTTTAAATATTGTTTAAACAACTGACACATCCGTAAGAAACAAATGATTAATCAGTAAAAATAAATGTTGAAATTTTACCTACCAATTCCTTAAAAATTCCATTTTGTGGGTAAATTTTTATTAAATTTCAAACAAATGAAAAAATAAACGACACTGAATAAAATCGGTAAATGATAGTAAATTATTTCGAATAAATGTATAAAAAAGTTAAAATAGATATTTCTTTCAAAAATAAATGTATGTTTCTTTATTTTTAAATGGAACGGAAAACTTTTTTATTAAACTACAAACAGTAAACTACATAAAATTCTGGGTGTTTATATATAGAAGATATTTGATTTAACTATTAATTGTTTTCTCTGTGTCAAATAAGAACGTGTTAAAACGGGTTTTAAAAGGGTAAAATAATCCTATTTATCATCCAGCTTTAACCACTACAGCAATAATGTGTGAATTTGGCATGTAGCAAACCTGTGTCATAGACATCCCCTAATTCGAAATTTTTGAGGGGAGGGGATTTTAGATAAACATGAGCTATAAATGGAGTTAAAAAGGGAGAAAGAGCTCTCGATCTGTGCAAACTCTTTAAGCTAAAAATCTGGAACTTAAAATTGTAATATCAATTACCTACCAAAAAGTTAAACAAATTTACTAAAAGAGAAAAAAGTTCAATTCTCTTCTTAACCTAGAGCAGTGATGCTCATCTCTTAGCACAATTGTGCTGCTGATATGTTATATTCTTATTCTCTTTCATTTAGTCGTCAATGAGACATGCTTAGCGGAAGTTTTGATATTTATTTCAAGTGCACTGAAAAAAACTAATGTCGGCTTTTGGTAACATGCAATGCGTTTTATGTTACAAAACATTTAAGAAATGTAGGAAATATGTTTTTAAAGACATTTTCATAGTAATATGAATAAATTTAATAATAAGAGAAGAGGTTTTTGACAGCAATAAAAATAAATAAAAGGATGTTAGGAGAGGAAATCAAGGAAACAAAGTCAGGCCAAAAATTTAAAATGGACATTTCAAGCTTAATAAGCTTGGATGTCGCCAGACAGGGCAGACCATTTTCTGATGGGAATTTTATTAAAAAAATGTTGAGGAAAATTTTTCAAAGGCTTAATTTTAGCATTTCTTTCATCAAATACCTTCCCTTGTCCCGTGAGAGTTTAGTTCGACATGCTGTTAAATTAGGAACTTCTGTAGAATTTGAGGTTAGGGAAAAATTAAGTAATTGCGAATTTTTTTCTTTTTGTTTAGACGAAAGCACTGACATAAATGGTCTCTGTCAACTTACAGTGTTTATTTTTTATTATATTTTATTCATTATTCGCTCTGCAGTACTTATAAATTTTGATGCAAGAGCGGGTTGATGCGTTATACAGTGAGAACGTCGAACTGAAACTTACCTGTCATATTTCCATAAAATGTTTCAAGAAAAAAAATTGTTTCAAAAACTTTTTGATCGCTATCTACGCATCGAACACTAATTATTAGTAAGCAGAAAAACATTTATGTCAGTGCTAAACAAAAAGAAAAAAAATCACAATTACCTAATTTTTCCCTAACCGCAAATTCTTCCTAATTAAACAGCGCGCCAGGCTATGAAGACATAAAACTATCTCATAGAAAAAAGTTGTCAAAAAATTAGTAAAACCGTTAGCAATTCAATTAAATGTTGCAAAATATTTCGAATATTTTAAAATATTTCAAAAATGTAGCTAGGTATTTTCCTTTACCACATATTTTTGTATTTCAGCTTTGAAAAATTTATTTATTTTATTTTAACTTCAATTTATTTGAATAAATAAAAATATTTTTATATTTCAAATTAAAGTATAAATATTTTCTTACTTAAAAAAATATTTAAGTAACTAATAAAATTCTTATACTTGAACTTTCGAAACACCAACTTAAGTAAATATTTTAAAGTACCTATACAGCTCTGTTTTCTATATAATTTCCATTTTTAACGGCATATACATATTATTACAAGTGAAGACTGTGGTAGTATTGTGTAAAAATATTTTCGCTCAATATTTTTTCCAGTGCAGTCTCTCTCTTGCTCACTAACAAAACTGCAAAAAAATTTTGGGCACCACTGCTCTAGGGTTAATACCCAATAGACCAAAATCCTTTGGAAATATACGAGTATTATAATAAGCTTGCGACCATTACACTTAAGCCTTAAAAAGACTTTAGAAACTATTGAAAAACGCTTTATAATAATAGTTAAATAAGCTTATACCTAAAATTGTGGAATTAGGTTATGCTTACAATTGTAGAAAAAGCTTATGCCTACAATTGTATAATAAGCTTATGCTTACAATTGTAGAATAAGCTTATGCCTAAAATTGTAGATTTAGCGTATACTTGCAATTGTAGAATAAGCTTATGCCTACAACGGTAGAATTAGCCTGTATTTGCAAATAAGGAATTCACATTTTATTGTATTTTTTAATTCACTTTTATTAAAATTAAAAATACTTTAAAAAAATACAAAATAGAAAAAAATCAAAAATTAATCATTAAATAAAAAAATTAAAAAAAATACAAAAATGAAAAAAAACATAAAAAACATATGCGCAGAGTATATGCACTTTCTGCAAGCAAAATTATGAATGATAATGAAATGGCAATGCACGCGGTACAAAATAGTCAACGATGAACTTACAGTAAAATTAACGGGACTTTACTGGAACAAGACTTCAAAGAGCTTAGAAATTATTGCTTGCAATAAGTCTTTTATAATCATACTTTGCAATGATGTTGAGAAAATGCAAAATATTACAAGCATGTTTAATATATATTTATAGAGAATAATAGTTTTTCAAATATAAATAAAAGCAAAATAAAGAAGTGTCGAAGAAATATTAACGAACATGAGATTTGAAAAAAAATTATAAAATAAAGTTTGAAAAAATATTGTGAAGGAGAATAGTTTATCAAACATACTTGTTAAACTGTTATGAGTTTTGTTAATAGTAATCTTTTTACAAGTATGTTAAAAAAATATTAATAAGGAGGATAGTTTTTCAACCAAGATTGACAAACTCTTTAAATTTTTAAAACAAGTAAGCTTTTTATATACTATGTTTAAAAACATATTATGAAGGGTAATAGTTTCTCAAATATGATTAAAAAATGGTAGTAATTTTGTTAAAAAAAAGCTTCTTATAGAGAAATTTTATACTTTACTTATTTCTTGGACAATTGGGAATATTCCGATATTTCAAAGTACTGGTAACGAAGTATTAGGCATGTAAGCAATGTTACGAATTTATCTATTTTCTTGTGAAATCTAGCGATTTTTAAACTCATTTAGTGGGGCCAATGTAATGTATCAATCAGTCTTGACGTTTTCTTGCCGCTTTAGTAGATTTATATTTATTTGTGAATATTGTTGAGACGTTTTTATTTAGCTAATATCGCTAAATTATTAAATAAAACTTGAAAAAGCGAAAAATAGCGATTTATAGGCTAATATTTAAGTCAAATTTTTAAAGTTCAAAAAGTTTAAAAAAAATTGCGATTTAAGCACAGTAAATTGTTTTTCCGGTGAAAAAAATTTCACTGGAACTTTAAATGCTTCAAATAGTTATTCAAATTGTGAAAATAAATAATTTTAAGGAAATTTATAGTTGATCTTTTACTTAGTATAAGAATGATTTTGGTTCACATTGAGATCATATAAACATATTCCTTCAAAATTATATTTTATAAGAAAACCCGAATTACAGCAAACCTAAAATGTTTTGAAAACAATATTCTCGTGAAATCAATTACGTGAAAAATATTTTTTTTAATATTTTAATAATTTTAAATAACTAAATAATTTTTGATCTCTAAATTTTTAATCTAATGTAACGATATTTTATGTAAAAAAGTTGGCAACACTGCATTTAAGATAATTTTTTATAATTTATTTCTTTTTGTATTATATGTATGTATGTTTATATATTGCATGTATTATCAAAACTTTCGAAGCATAAACTTAATAAAATTGTTGTTATTATTTATAGTTATTAATACATTTTTTTCAATAAACATGTGTTTAATTTACCAACAAATAAAATATAAGAGATAAATACGTTGAAAGTCAAATGATAACAAAAACTAAAAACAAAACTTACCACACCAATAGTTGCCACTGGCATAATGCGAAGACCTGTACTGCGACGCGTGTAGTGTGTAAAATCTGTTGTACGCCGCATAAGCAGACGAAAACTTGTTACACATACGCCAGCTGTCATGATGGTAAATCTAGCAAATAAGACTCCCGGTGATTTTTATTTTTTTTTTTTTTGTGGGATATAATTTATATTTAGAATATTGTGATACTATTTTATATGTACTTGACTACTGTTGATTCTTTTTGGCAAAAGTAGCAAAGCAAATTTTTTCTACCACACCTAGACTTTTATGGAAAGTACATAGAAAACACAAACTTCTTTTTTTAATTTTAGATTTTTTAATGGTGGAAAATTTTTAAGTATAACTTTTTATAACACTGTTAAGCGCAAAACACTGAACACAACACTTTGTTTCCTTAAGCGGAAAAAAGGGAAACAATTTATTAAATGATTTTTAATTTTAAACTTTTTGCTTCCAAATATTTATATATACATACGTATAATATATATAATTTATATACTTAAAATATTCACACGATTCGAGATTTACTTAATAAATATGCACGTTTTGTTGAGTGTGTATTCGCGAACAGAAAAAAAAACAACAAATAAATTTAATTTTAAACAAGTGTCGGCCGCTTAACTTTATAAATTTGTATAAAATTTCTTTTTTCTACCCCGTTTTTTTAACCGCAAATATTAGGAAAGTATTAAACAACAAAAAATCGCCGCTTACACTCACACACACACAACAATCGTTCGAAATTTAACATAGAGAACAACGAACAACGTTTGTACCAACGAGCTACTAAATCAGCACTAAAAAATTTTTTTAATACTTTTCACTAGACCAGCAACATTTCTTTTGGCTTTTTTTTTGTTCTTATTTATGCGTGAGTTCAAGTTCTTTACAACAAAAATAAAATACACTTGATGTTAGTTCTATTTTTCATCTGAATTTTTTTCTCACGGCGCAAGTTTTTTACTCATAATATTAAAAACATTTATAAAGAACAAACAACAAGTCATATATTTGACATTTAGCCAGCCACCAACTTTTTTAATAAAATGACAACAAAAACACCGACATTTGTCAAAATGAAGCTATAAAATGAAATGTCAAACTAAAAGTTTTCGGTTTTTTCTTTTATGCTTATTCTTTGTTACGGCTAGTGTTGCCATATTAAGGGATTTGGCCCCAAATTGGGGATTTTGGATTGGATTTGATGAAAATATTTGAATATTACCTAATAATAGGGGTATTTTACCCCAGTTTTTCTTTTTTTTTGTTAGTCACTAAATCAGAATAAATTTGTATGTACAGAGGATAAAATTGGGGTTCTTAAAAAATTTTCAAAATATCAAAATTTATTCAGAATCCCAACCAAATCTCGGTAATGAGTACCCATTACTAATATCTAAATATAACAGGTGTTACTGCATATAATTCGGTGTCAAAACCTAAGGGAAAAATATAACAGGTGTTACTGCATATAATTCGGTGTCAAAACCTAAGGGAAAAATACACAAAATTTGTGCAATTGTTTACCCGCTGCATTACGAAAATATTAAAAGTTATCTACAGTTAAAAAGTAATTGGTTACAGGTTTGTAAATAATAAAACTTACTCATTTACTTTTTAGTAATTAAAAAGTACGTTAGTTACCAACATCAATCTATTTTGTAATTAAATATGAAGAAAATAACGAATTATAAGAAGTAAGAAATATTAATTTTATTATACAATATAACCACTTATTTGTTAACGAAACATTTTCTGGGATTCCTGAGTTTTAATTAAGCCTATATGATACTTGCTAGTTTCGGTATAAGAGTAAATTATTTCAGTTTTTGATTTTTGCAAACGGGGTAGAGAAGCAATCGAGGTAAAAAGCACGTTTTTCGTGCATGTATTTCTTTTTCGCACTCATATGTATTTTTCTTTTGTTGCATCATTTACATTCGGTTGTAGTGCAACAAAAGTCACCGGCAGCAACTTTGAAAAGGGAATTAAGGAAATTGTGTGCAATCAATTGCATCGTACAAATTGCCTCTATATAATCCTAATTAGAAGAGAGGTCAAAACAACTTATGTGAAAAATACTGAGTGTGAAAATCTCAACCATATAGAAACAATAGCAATCTTTCAAGTTTAAGTCGGTTAGGATTTACATTGATGGCCAAAAAACTAGAATCTAGAAACTAGCAAGTGTCATATAGGCTTTACAATTTTATAAATCTTGAAATAACATTAACACAGAGCCTCGAAGATTTAATTCATTAATTTAATTTTTAAATTCCAAATTAAAATTTAGCGAATTAAATCCACAATTATCAATCATTGCTTGATTTATAAAAATTAAAAATACATGAATATCGTTTTATAAAAATACATGAATTAAACAATTTAAAATAAATGAATAAATCAATTATTTTTTACGGAATTGGTAGGTAAAATTTTAACATTTATTTTTAACTTAATTAATCATTTTTTGTTTTACTGATGTGAAAGTTGTTTAAGCAATATTTAAAAATATATAACAAAAACCATTTGGTTTAAATGAAAAGTAAGTATACCGGTAATAATAAAATATTTTCAGTTATTTTAAATTACAAACCATTTTAAGTGTATTTTAAATCATCATTAAAAATGATTTATCTAACAATCCATAAATAAAAATATGAAAAAAAATTCAAACAAAAATGTAAAACAAACCAAAAATGTTTTATTTTCGTACGCAGAGAAAAAAGATAAATTGTAACAACCGAATTTTTAGCCAAACGAATGGTTTGGTTCAGGCCACCAACATATTTGTTTGTCGCAACCGAAATTAGATTAATGCAACAGTTTTTCGGTTAACATTTCCATTTAATAATTTAAAAAAAAAAATCTGTTCAATGATTAAAAATATCTTTTTACCGTTTACTGATTTGAAATCAATTTTTTACCATTCAGTTAATAAAACAAATGTTTTGGTTTACGTTAACGTATAGTATAAAATATGTTGTAGCTTTTTTTGGTTCTCTTTTTTATATTATGCTTACCACCCCGGCCGCCCATATAAACTATTTCCCAGCACTTGTGATAAGAGTTGTAAAATTATTTTTAATTGGCTTTTAAAAATGACATTTCATATCTAGTGAACAGGAATGGTTAGTAAATGAATATACCTTAATAGGTTTACGTCTGGATAATATTGAATGTAAAAGTTTTTTGTTATTTTTTAACTTAACCATAAAAAACATTATGTTAAATCAGTGAATAGAAAAATTTTTGTTTAACCATTGCATTATATTTTTTTTAAATCACTGAACGGTTAAGTAGAATTTTCCGTATACACCGAAGGATTAATAAATCAAATGAATTGCTTTTTATTCCGCGTTATTGTGTATAGGTAAATTAAATCATTTCATTTAATAAGAAGAACTGTTACAATTGAATTATTTATTAACTCTTAAAATAGTTTGTAAGTTAAAATAACAGAAAATACCATTTAAAATCAAATAGTTTTTGTTATTTATTTTTAAATACTGTTAAAGCAGTAAAAAACAAATGATTAATTCCGTTTAAAATAAATGTTAATATTTTACCTACCAATTCCGTAAAAAAGCAACTGATTATTCTTTTACTGGAAATTCCGTTTTTGTATTTTTATTTTACTCTACAAAATGTCTATTGATACATTTTGTGTGAATTGCCATATGTATGTGTGTGTGTGTTTATGAAGTCTTGTAATTTGAATTTAAATAATTTTGTATTTAAACAAACAATTTAAAGAAAACAAACCTAAATTGGAATTTTTTGAATTTTTAAACAGACAGCAAACAAAATTTAATTTTAAATTAACTGTAGCGGAAACAAATAAACCATAAATTTCTGTTTTGTGGGTAAATCTTTTTTAAATTTCAAACAAATAAATAAAACTGAAATCCCTAAAGACAGTAAATCATTTTGAGTAAATGTAAAAAAAGTTAAAATAAACATTTCTTTGAAAAATAAATGTATGTTCCTTTATTTTTAACTGAAACAGAAAACTACAAAATTTTTATTCACTTTAGATAAGAACTAAATTCGATTTATGAGGAATTTTTTAAAATATTAATTCTTCAAAGATCTGCTATAACACCGTACTGCAATTTTTAACTTTAAATTTCACATACACTCAAAAAAAACATGAACTAAAATGTAATCAAAATTGTTTTTTGTAATAGAATATTCAAAATAACTTAAACGTTTTCCAACAAAAAAAAAATCCTATAACAAATTTTATTATTTGTTAAAAATTAGAAAACTTTTACTTGAAAAAAAGAATATTTTATTAAAATTTATCTTAATTAAGTTGCATGAAAATTTTCCTTAGAAATAGTTCATCAGTTTCTAACATCCAGTAAATTTTTATTATAACATAGGAAAAAATTTATTACTTTTAGTTTTTAATTGTCTGAACTATTTTTTAGAAAACAATTCTTCATAATTAGAAAGTGGTAAGGTATACTTAAAAACTGAATTTGGAAATGACTTTCTAAAATTTAGTTAAATTTACTACTCGCGAACAAAAAATGAACACACATTAAGTTCAAGTACTTTCTCGATTTAAGTTAGACACATTTTTTGAACTAAATGGGAGTAAATTATGTCCTAAATTTTTTTTTTTTTAACTAAACTTAATTTTATTACATTTGAGTATGCAATTTTTTTAAAACTGAAATGTTTTTTCTTAAAATTAATAAATTTTTATTTAATTGACTTGTTTTTTTCCTAAAATCAAGAAATATTACTTAGGAAAAATATAAACTATTTCTGAGTATATAAACTATTTCGTTTTTCCTCAAACTTAGGAATTTTTATTCTTTTTAAGAAAATTTTTCTTAGTTATAATAAAATTTTACTTAAATTGAGGACAATTTATAAAATATTTTGAAGGAAATTTTTGATTACATTTTAGTTCATGTCTTTTTTTTTGAGTGTACATAAAGCGATACATCAAAATTTGAATATACAGTCGTGGTGACCTAATTCATTGTACTATCATTTTTTTCTGAATTCATTTATGTGGTTCCTTGAGTTTTTATTGATTCCAAATAAATCAATTGTATAGACCTGTTACCTTTCATTGGAAACAAAAAAGAATTGGGCGCTTTGATGTTGAAATGTTGAAACTAGCAATCAGTAAGTCTTAGAATATTGAGTGTTAAGTGGACACATAATTAAGTCACTTAAGTTTAAATAGGTAACTAAGCTCTAGAAAAATAAATATTTGATTACAACATAAGTCGATTATATTGATCTTTTTAACTAACGGGTAAAAATAGAAGTGCTACCTCCGCAGGGAGGTAACTCATTTGGATATGCTTCCCAAATTTTGATTCGGTGGCTAATGTGTTTAAATCACTTTTTTTAACATCTACGCAAATAACTTCTAGCATGGACTTAGAATAACAATATATAAGCAGAGTCTAGAGTTTGCAATAGAATATCACCCTGTGACCAACATTTTTGAAACTGTTTATCTGGAACGATGATCTGGAGTTGGTTCGATAGTAAACATTTACGGTAAAATTCATCTTAGAAAATAACTTAGATAGTGATTATGGTGACGATTTGTCACTAGCAGGAATATTCTAACAACATTACACTTAGAAAAAAAAGTTAGTAGGAAAATTTGTAAACGGTTTTCAATTCCAGTTTACTATTTTTGCACTGATTTTTGTAAAATAAATATATTATTTAGCCAATCTATTTGCTATTTACATTTAACAAATTACATAGTTTTTACTGAATATTTACAAATTTTTGTTGCTAATTTCAGAAATCATTTAACAAATTTTTAAAAACTGATTTGCTTAAATTTGCAAAAAAAAATTACTAATTTAAAAAAAAAACATATACCTAAACAAAGGGATCGGAAGTGAATATATCGACTCATGCCTGAAATTAGGGCATCCACTTAAAATAGCACTAAAAGGTTTTTTTTTTTTGTTCTAAAAATCAGCCCTAAAAACAATTAAAATTTTACCTTAAAATTAAAAAAAAATTTTCTAAAATATTTTTCAAAACAGAAATTACCAAATAAAAACAAACTGATTAATTCGTTTATGTTTTAACAATTTTTAAGATTTTTAAGCTTTTGATTTCGTTTTTGTTTTTAATTTTGTATAAAATATTTTTTGAAAAAATAAATAAAATAAAAAAAAAATTTATGCTCGATAAAAAAAATAAATTAAAATTTTCTACTAATATTAATAATATTTAGTAATTTTTTTTTGCTGATTTTAGCAAACAGATTTTAAATTCCATTTATACAAAAATTTACTAAAATTTAGTAGCGGCTACTAATTGTTCTACTAATTTCATTGTACTACACGTCAGCAGACATGTGTTGCTAAGATTATCAAAAAAAAAAAAACCGCTGGGCTCAAATGAGCAAAATTTCCCGTAATAACAGCAAAATTTTCAGTTGCTATTACAGACTTTTTTGGTGAGTGTACCACATTAAGCTTAAGTCTCGGGTCGACAGGTCTTGGCTGAAGAAGAAACACATTAAGTTTCTCGAGTGGCCAAAACAATGATATCTCACCAAGTATTAAAATATATAATATATCATTAATTAAAATAATTTTTATTAAATGACTTAATTATAACTTTACAAAATTGTTTAAGTGTATTTAAAACGATGAATTGTTTTTGCTTTTATGTTTAATTTAGTTTATAAGATTTTAGACAAACGAATAAACCTTAATTTTTTCTTATGGCAAAAATATAATATTTATTCTTGATAGAAATTTCATGAGTTTAAATTACTTAATTGTGTGACCACGACTGTATTTGCCAATCTTAAGTTAAAAATGGGGACATGTTCTAATATTTGCCTGGTAGCTCTGACCATATTGTCAAAGATAATATTATAAATTAATATGTAGAAAACAGTGGCGCCACTGTAGTTGGAAGATTTTGCAATTGATGGCGCTTTGTAATTATATAATTTTCGAAGTCGCTAGATGGCGCCAGTGTTGTGCCGCCAGGGGTGCTTAAATCATTGGAAAGCTAAATCAAAGACATTCGTTTCCTAAAGCAGATAATTAATTACTAAAGATGGAACTTTTGTTTTGAATTTTTGTTGCCAGGTGCCGCAGCTAGACCCATTTACATATTTGCCATACTGTGGTAAGTATTGCCAAAGTTATCGTGTACAGGGTTGTTCTGGGGTGAATTTTTAGTAAGAGTAGTAGCTCAATTGAACTAATTCGTTCACAAATGACACAACTCTAGTGGTTTGGGGTTGTCAGTGTTGGAAACTTATGAATTTAATCTAATCATAGTCAACGAAAAACATAAACACACGTGAATTCTATAAAAAAAATCGAAATTAAAAAAAATGGAAAATGAATTCCAGCGTTGGATCACATTGGTATTGTAATGCCATTAAAATGGAATGTGAAACGAGTAAAATTGAAACACTAGACATGAGAAACGAAATTAATCGAAACGGGGATCGAATGGAATTAAAACACTAGACAAGGATAAATAATTGGATTGAGACAGGGAACGAATGAAATTGAAACACTGCACAAGGGGAACGAAATGGAGTAGAACGGGTAGCTAGTCGAATTGAAACACTAGACAATAAAAACGGGAAACATTGGAATTAAAAGGGAAGGAAATATAATAAAACTGGGAACGAGTGGAATTGAACTAGTGGTTCGGTGGGAACGAAGTTGAATAGAACCAGGAGCAAATGAAATTGAAAGACTAGACAAGAGAAACAAAATGGAATACAATGGGGAGTGAGTGGAATTGCAACACTAGACAATTAAAAATAGGGAAAGAATGGAATTAAAACACAAAGGGAACGAATTGGAATAGAGCATGAAACGAATGCAATTGAAACGCCAGACAAGGGGAACGAAATGGAATAGAACGGGAAGCGAGTGGAGTTGAAACAAAAAACAAAAAAAGGGAATTAAGTTGAATTTGAAAGCAATAGGCAAGGGAAATTAACTGAAATGAAGGGGTAAACGATTGAATTTAAATTAGAGAACGAAACGGAGGCCCTTTATTGAATTTCCGCCAGGAAAATACAAAAAGTCTTAGCGGCCTGCCTAAACCGCTTTGACTAGAAGCCTAAAAATTCAAAATGCGTATTGCCACTGCCTCGTAGTCATGCTCCAAAACGTGAAATTTATATCGATTGGATCAGGAGTTCTATATTTATTACTATCATTTTTATTTATTTTTTTTAATTCTACTGTGTTATGTTTTACAAATATTTCCCTAAAATAATTTAAACAGCGCGTACTCTGGATTGCATTTTAATTGTATGTACTCTTTATTTATATATTATTTTCTGTTTTTTTTATTCTTTTTTAATATTGTATGCTACATTCTCTCATTTTTACTATGTACAAGAAGCATTAAACTAATATTAACTTAAACATCAATTTTGTTATTTTTATTTTTGTTACATATTTAATATTATTATATTAATTTTTTTATGTGTTTAATTTTGAATTGAAATATTAGTAGTTCTGTTTTTTTTTACACAATCATTCACAATTTATAATTACATACATTACAGTTGCATTAGGGTGGCACCGATTTCAGAATTTACCTTTTTTGAAAGTGTCTTTACTATTTACTTTTTTAAAACATTCCAAAACAAGTGCCATCTTAACACACATGTTAAAGGGATAAAGAGCACACGGAGCGATAGAGAGAGAAAGAATGAAGATATAGCATTTAAAACTACATTAATACTACATAGTTTCTTTTGTATTTTAATTGTATTTTCAAATGTATGCACATTTCATATATGGTACATTAAGTTTTTATTATGTATTATAGATTGTTAGTGTTTTTTTTTAAATATTTGAAAATTAATGTTGCATACGTTCAATTATTGATTTCAATGTTAATGAAGTGACAATACCTGTACATGAGAAATTTATACATTGTTGTTTAAAAAAAAAACATAAAAAAATAATAGAAAAAAATATGCTGATATTGTTTTACACTCACATTCACAACATTTTTGCAATCAATAACTAAACTTTTGATTTAACCCACTAAAGCAAATATTTATGGAAGCATCGAAATCAAATTTCTTTAATTATGGCAGTAAAACTTTCAGAATTCTTAGATTCCGTGATACTTGTTTAATGGAAAATATTTAGTTTTTAAAATACCTTTTTATAGATAAATTTTAAAAATATTTTAAATTTTATTATTTATTTTTAATACAGTTTAATAAAACAAATTAACATGCAAATAAACAACATAAATTCTTTAATTAGTCCTTAAAAATTTAATAAAAAATAAACATTATATTTAAAATAACTCTGATTTTGAAATATTTAAATAAAAAAAATTTAACAAGCTGGGTGACAATTTTTTTTTTTAAGAAACATCTTGTATTTTAATAACAAATTTTCACAATTTCAATATACATTTTTTTTGAAACATTTAAAAGAATTTTTTTTAGAGAAGATGATATGATATGATGACGGCTACAATGTGAAGTAAACATATACATAATATACTCGTACATCGACAAGCCATGGAACGCTATACTCTTTAATAACGCGGAATACTCGTGATTATTTTACAATGCATGATTTTCTGTTACTGTGACTGGTTAGCGGAACAGAGCAACCAGTTTTCATTGCCGCAAATTTATAAACTGGAGGACATGTGATTCCAACAGAACGTCGCAACTGCACACACAGCTAGTCCGACAAGGGACATTCTGAATGATGCTTTTTCAGTTCGCCTAATGTCTGGTTTTGGCGATTTGCAGTAGCCAGAAAGATCGTCCGATTTAACTGCTCCAGTTTTTTTTTTCTTTGCGATTTTTTGAAGTCACGCGTCTATGTGAACAAGCCACAGACTCTAGAAGCTCCCAAAGACAAAATCTTCAGAAAGATGGAAAATGCGGCAAAAGGAGCCAAAATTATCATCAACATGGCGGCCCACTTGACCGAAAAAACTTAAAGGTTCAAATAAACATTTAAAAAAAATTTAATTCCTTAAATTGTAGATAAAAACATTTTTTCAGGTAAGAAATAATTTTTGTGGTGAAAAAAAGAAATTTTAGTGGTCGAAAAAAATTTTATTTGAAAATAATTTAAAGTGAATATAATTCTTTAAATTGTGGTTAAAAAATGTTTGAGGTGAGAAATAATTTTTTGGTGAAAATAATTTGAGGTGAATATGACATATTATTTACCCCTAAGGGTGTGTGTCAAACGGTAGCAAAGTGGCATGGTTAAAAATATTTTGTCTATGGTGAACAAGTTTCAAATTTTTATGTGTGGAAAAGAATCGAATTTATTTATTTGTTTTCATTTTGATTTAAGAAGCTTTCAAATTATAAAACTTCAAAAATTTCTATTCTCATGTCAAAAATTTTACTAGCCCTATGCCCTAGTGAAATTTTATTCACCTCAAAAGTGTTTAAAATTTACCAAGAAGCATACTTTGCTGCCATTTAACACACACCCTAAGTAACTGGTAAAAAAATATGATGAAATAAAAAAATACATTTGTGTAGAAAATTTTGAAGAACCTTTTCGTTTTCACTTATAATTTTGATTTTTTGCTAGACTCATTTTGCTCAATTTCAATAACATTTCAATAACATGTCCTTTAATCTTGGTAAACAAGAGCCCCGTCTATATCGTCTTTGAGCCCAACCGATATCGCCGTGATTTATTAATTCAGTAAAATGAAATGGGTGAAAATGTACCTCGAAGTTTTGAATATAAGTTGGTGTATTTTAATGAACTAGAGACTGGTAAATTAAATATTTTTTTCATTGTTTTCACTTTCAAAATAGTTTATCACCTCAAACACTTATTTTCGACTACAAATTTTTTAAAATTTTTTGGAACAAAAACACTGAAGGACAGGGATGATATATTTTGTACAACAGTGCTTTTTGTGGTACTATTTAAGCCTTAAAATTAATATGGTACTCTTTTGACTTACAAATTATCCCTGTTTTGATAGGCGGCAATTGTTGCGATTTTTTTTTTATTAAAAAATAAAAATAAGAAAAAATCTACACATTGAAACCTTTGAGGCCGAAAATCTAATGTGATGTTAGTTATTCAATTAAAATTTTCATTTATCATCTCTGGTGGAGGTTAAAAAAAATTTATGTCGGTAAAACCGAATATAATGATTTTACTTTGTTTAAAATGTGTTGTTACCAAAAATATTTATTTTAAAAGAATTTTCCCTGCAACCGTTGGTTCAAAATAGGCTGCCACTAAACAAGCAAGAGTAGTCAATTAAAACCTTTGTCCTTATTCTGATTTTTTTTTGGAATTTTTAAGTTTGTTTAGCAGCTTTTTAAAATATAAATAAAAAAGTAAAATAAAAAAAGGAAATAAAAAAAAAAAACAAAAATGGATAAGGTCCAAATAATTTATTTGGTATAATTGTCGTAAGTGACTAAAGCTTTGTTTTGGTATGAAACGAAAATGAAAAATACATATATTTTTTTGGTTTCCTACCGATACCTAATTTAAGTCACTTAAACTAATTATGTTTCTTTCATAAGAATCGTCTTACTTCTTTAATTTCCCGCTTATTAGTTAAAGGTCCACAGTGGCAGCCGATTTTACCTTTTACAAAAGGCCAATGAAGAAGTAGCCACATTGTCAATTATGGTTAATGCAATCTAAAGCTAATTTTATTTTTTTTTAAGATCTTAAATATACAAAATTTTTTAAACTCAATTATTTGAATTTTTGTCAGCTGTTCAAAGATGCCCTTTAGTATGTTGTTGCTACAGTTGCTAAATCCCCTTAAATTGCTGTAAAATTAAACACAACATCATTTGAAAATGTTCTAAAAAAAAAAAAAAGAAAATTGTTACATTCTTTTTATTCGTTTTAAATAATGCTAAATTTTGTAAAAATGTTCATTTCGTTGGATTTAGATGCCTTAGAGGTTTAAATACAATACATTCACTGAAAACATTATTTTCATTTAAATTTTTAGAAGTTTATATATATTTTTATTTTTGCTTTATTTTATAATTCCTGCTAAAATAGTGTTGTATGTCCTGTTTTATATTTGTGATGTCGTCTATATAATACAGGATGTTGTTGTGGTGGTGGTGGTGGTGGTAGAAATATTGGTGGTTGTATTGGCAGCATCATCATCGTCAACGACATTGACATCAAGCTTTTTGGGGACAACTTGTCATTAGTAT
Organism: Eustalomyia histrio; assembly: GCA_949748255.1. Lineage (NCBI taxonomy): Eukaryota > Metazoa > Arthropoda > Insecta > Diptera > Anthomyiidae > Eustalomyia > Eustalomyia histrio. The sequence goes on along the minus strand of OX456524.1, from coordinate 104,902,904 downwards.
GCTGTTCAGGTTGTTGATGTTGTGAATGTTGCTGTAGTTGATGTTGATGAAGATGCTGATGCTGATGATGATTATTTGACACTAACTGCAACTGCTCGTTCTTTTCCTGCTGTTTGTCAAATGATTTTTGATGAATTTGTTCATGTTGTTGTTGTCCTTTTAATGGTGGCTTAAAAATTAACAATTTTTTCAATTGTTTTCTTAGTCTTGCACGCAATTTACGTAACTTGTGCTGTTGCTATCACGTACCCGTTGACAGGTCATCTTTAAGCCACTGTGGAATGGGACGTGCTCCGAGTTTCTTTAAAAGTTTTACTAAAGCTGTATTATGACTTAAATAATATCTGCAATACAAATTAAAAGAAAAAAAGAAACCAAAAAGAAAGTAAGTAAAATTATATATTAGTTCTTGTTTTTTGTTGATTGTTCTACTTGAAAGAAAATTGAAAAAAAAAAATAATAAAATATAAATTGCGAAACTTGTTTGAAGTTTTTCCATTGAAATTGGCCAGAAGATGGAGGGAAATAAAATAAAAAAAGTTTATATAGTTTATACTCTGATTGTCGACATTTACCCTATTTGTTAACCATCAACTTTCTTTAAGTATACAAAACAATGCATGTTTGGTTAGTGCCCTCTAAAGTACCCACTAGTTTAACAAGTGGTAGACAATCAAAACAATAAAGTATGAAAAATTTTCAAAAGAATGTTAGCATAATTTTATTTTAAAAACAATAACACACAATATAGCTTATAAAACTTCATACATCTTAAAAGTTTGTGTTATATACAATAGTTAATTAAAGATTATAAAACTTAATCACCACTTCAGCCCGCACCCACACAAGTTATCTCATAACAACAGCAGTAAAATAGATAGGAAAATTGTTGACTCATATAAATTTATGAACTAATTTAAAATAAAATGTTTCATTAAATGAATGCTTATTTAATAATGAGTAGTAACATAGTAACTATGCGTATGAGCAATATTATTGCATTAGTTATATATAACTCATACTCACAGGTGGCCGACAACTATAAATATTAATAAATGATGTGAGCATCCAAGCGTATGAGTAATATTTGTATATTAAATATCCATTACTATTTATATTTACATTGACCATCTATGTAATTATATTTTGAATATTTGAAATTAAATGTAATGCAAAAAAAAAAATGTATATGGATTAAAACACAATAGGGTGTCCCAATAAATGGCAATAATGGAAACAATACACTCACCAAAATAGCCTGTAATGGAAACTGAAAATTTTGTTGTTATTACGGGAAATTCTGCTAATCTTAGCAACACATGTCTGCTGACGTGCAGTACAATAAAATTAGTAGAAAAATTAGTAGCTGCTACTAAATTTTAGTAGACTTTTTGTAAAGTGGAATTTAAAATCTGTTTGCTAAAATGAGCAAAACAAATTGCTAAATACTATTAATATTAGTACAAAGTTTTGGATTTATTTTTTTTATCGAGCATCAAAAATTTTGATTATATTTTTTAAAAGATGTTTTATACAAAATAAAAAAAAAAAATCAAAGGCTTAAAAATCTTAAAAATTTTTAAAACATAAACGAGTTTATCATTTTGATTTAATTTGGTAATTTCTGTTTTGAAAAATATTTTAGTCAATTTTTTTTTAACTTTTAACGTTAAATTTAATTGTTTTTAGGGCTGATTTTTAGAACTTAAAATTTAAGTGGATGTCCTGTTTTTAGACATGAGTCGGTATCTTCACTTCCGATCGCTTTTTTAATTCTATGTAACATTTTTGGGCAATTTAAGTTTTTATGTATAAGTTTAAATTATTAGAAATAACATTTCCTTCAATATCGACTTTTTTAAAATTAGTATTTTTTTTGCTAATTTTAGCAAATCGGTTTTCAAAAATTTGTAAAATGATTTCTGAAATTAGCAACGAAAATTTGTAGATCTTCTGTAAAAATTCTGTAATTTGTAAAATATAAATAGCAAAACGATTTGCTAAATAATAATTTTTTTACTAAAAAACAGTACAAAAATAGTAAAGTGGGATTGAAAACCGTTTACAAATTTTGCTACTAACTTTTTTTTCTGAGTGTAAGTGAAACAGTTTTGGGGAAGAATATTTGGGAACTAACCGTGTTTTCTGATATGATATTTTGTTCTGGCAAAATTGATATCTGAAATTGTACTACGACGAGTTTGTTATAAGAGCCCGGTCAAAAATATTTATATGACGCGATATTTAAACATATCTTATATCAAATTCTTTAATATCTTCTGTAATATCTAGCTAACCTTATTTGACCCGAAAAAAAGGCAGATGAAATCATCATCCAGCAACATACAGTAGTTGTCAAAACATTTGAAACTGAGATCGCATTTTAACTTTGCATTAATTAATTTTCTCCGTTATTAAAATTTATTTTTTTTTTCATGTCATCATACATTGTTTTTGTTAAAAATATATAAAAAAAAGCCAATTTCGTTAAAGTAAAACAAAAAAAAATTAATTTTATGAGATGTGTTCAAAACATTTGCAATTCTTATTACTCTTACTCTTAGCGGTAATCGCATTCCTTTGATTAATTCGTAATTTAGATCTTTGTATTTTATTAAAAAACTCATGATAATTATTTTGCTACAGGTTGGTTGAAAAGTTCCTGCGCTCACCAAGAGATGGCACTGCTAGCTTCAAACTTTTTTTTTCTCAAATTAGTATAACTGTCCTGAGAACACATGCAAAGTTGCAAGTCATTCTGGCAAGTCATTCTTTCTTTGTTTACAAGCCATTTGAAGTTGACGTGTCATTGATTTTTTTTAATATGGAAAAAATTAAATATGGTGCAGTCATTAGATTCTTTGTTTTGAAGGGTTTAAAAGCAAAGGAAATTTATGAACAATTGTTAGAAGTGTATAAGGAGTCCTCACCTTCAAAACGCACCGTTGAATTTTGGGCTGGTGAATTTAAACGTGGTCGTACCAGCCTTGAAGACGATCCACGCGAAGGACGACCAAAAACTGCAACCACAGCAGAAATCATTGAGCAGGTACATAATATGGTTAATGAAGATCCAAGTTTGACTAAGCGTGAAATTGCTAATGCCATAGGCATCTCAGACGAACGAGTACTCCATATTTAAGATAAAGAATTACGTATGAAAAAACTGTTTGGAAAGTTAGTGCCGCACACATTAACAATTCAACAAAAACTGAATCGAAAACAAATTTCTCAACGTAATTTGGAGCGTTTTAAGACGAATAAAACCGACTTCTTGCGTCGTTTTCTAACTATGGATGAGACTTGGATCTACCACCATGATCCGTAATTGAAACAAGAACGTTTACAGTGGACTGAAGCTGGTTGTTCAGCTCCAAAGCAGGTGAAGTCACAACGATCAGCAAAGAAGGTTATGGCATCAGTTTTTGGGATGAATATTATTGCAGCCTTTTGGATCAGCTGGATGAAAAAATTCGTGAGAAAAGACCTGGTTTAAAGAAGAAAGAAATCATTTTTCATCAAGACAATGCACCTGCTCACAAAAGTGTTTTGACGATGGCTAAATTCAAAGAATTAAAGTACGAATTGCTTGAACATCCACCGTATTCCCAGTGACTACTATCTCTTCAGAAATCTCAAACAATTCCCTCGTGGAAAACATTTTTCGTCGAATGAAGAGGCCATAGCAGCCGTAGACGGTTATTTTGCAGAGCTTCCGGAAAACCATTATAAGGATGAGATAAAATTATTGGAAGATCATTGGAACAAGTGTATTGAGCTTCTAGGAGATTATATTGAATAAAAAAATATATTTCGTAACAAAAACAGTATTCTTTCATTTCGAGCGCAGGAACTTTTCAACCAACCTGTATAAGAGTTTTAATAAGATATGTATCCATAACATCGTAAGAATTACTTTTGTGAAAAATGGCAGGAAACAAATGCAATTCGTATTTCAAGGTCAAATTTTTAAATCACTTTAGAAATGTACTTTCTCAAAAAGTCATTGCTTAAAATATTGCGTTCCAAAATCAACAATTTGTGGCATTGTTAATAGTGGTAACTTCCATACAACTCACAAAGGAGGAAGACCCCGTACTACTACTGTAAGAGAGGACAGAAAAATTAAAAATTTTTTCACGAAATATCCTAAAGCAGTTCCTAGAGAAGTTGAAACTGAACTTTTCATAGATGCCAGCCTTGCGACCATTCAAATAAGAGCCCGAGAATATGCTCTTAGAAGTTTTAGATGCACAAAAAAACCCTTTGTGTCGGAAAAAAATAGAAAGCTCGGCTTAACTTTGCCCGCACCCATTTAAATTGGACTCAACAGCAATGGAAGAACGTACTATGGTCCGATAAGACCAAATTCAACCTCCGGGGTTCAGATGGAAGAGCCTACATTCGATGACCACGAGGCGAAAACTTTAATTCCAGATACACAACTGTTACAGTGAAGCAAGGAGGTGGAGACATTATGGTGTGGGGGTGATTTTCGGAAAATGGGATGCATTGGCCCAATTCATCGGATTAGTAGTACAATGACGGCCACAATATATAGAGACCTTTTAAGCTTAGTTATGCTTCCGTATTTTTAATGGCAAATGCCACTTTCATGGACATTCCAGCACGATAACCTAAACACACAGCAGGGGTTGTAAAAGTATGGCTGGAGAAAAATAATATTAGTGTCATGTCGTGGCCGCCACATTCTCCCGATCTCAACACGATTGTAGATGATTGTAAAACGGAATATTGGTAATAAAGTATTTCGAAATGGTGATGAACTTTTCGCCGAGTTGAAAAAGCAGTGGAATGAAATTCCCCAAGATTATTATTATATTAAAAAGCTCATAGCCTTAATGCCCAAAAAATGTTCTGAGGTAATAATGCTACAAAATACTGAATATAGAAATCAATTTTTGGATTTGTATCATAATTTCTTTAAGAGTTGCAAATGTTTTGAACACTTTTATTTAGACTAATTTTGATAAACTTTAGTTTTTTTTTTTTTGTAAGGTTATGAATATTTTTTTTGTTTTTGTAAAATAATATACAATAACTGAATTTAATAAAAAAAAAAACGTATGCTGGAAGTCTTTGTCAAAAAAAAAAAAAATAAGGAGTTAGGCAAAATGTGATTTCTGTTCCAAATGTTTTGAATACTACTGTATTTAGGAATTTAGTAAGATCAAAATTAATCCGAAAATGGCAGATCACATTAGACCCAGGGATTTAATGAGATCTAAATTTATAGAAACAATTACAGAACAAATTAGACTCAGAAATTTATTTGGGGATTAATTGAGATTCATATTTTATCCACCAACATATAATATGATATCTGGTATAAAAATATATATAGGTATTAGAAATAAAAACAATTAAAATTCGAAAAAACAATGCCTTCGCCACAATTTAAACTCTTTCAGTCAGAGTTGTAGTCGACCGCTTACCTCACTCAGCCACATACTGCTAAACATAATGGCTGACTTTATTATATTATATTGTTCCAATAATTATATTATATATAATTATATCTTTGAGACTTACATAAATATTATTATATATTCGGAAATTTGGAGAAAAATGGCGAATAATGCTACACTCAGAATTTATTTTCCGTTACCGACTGTAATTTATTTAAAAGGTGATACATGGAGTTTGTTTTTAAATGAAGAATCAATTGAAATTCATACAAATATATTTTTTAACCATTTGAATTAGTCATTCAAAAAAAAAAACTATAAAAAATACAGACTTTCAGTAGGAGTTCATATTTTCTGTTAAATGTAAAATTTTATGTTTTCTGTTTCAAAAAATAAAAATTCAAATAATTTCTTTTTGTTGTTTTATGAAAATAGTTTGTTTTAATACAAAATTATTTCAATAAAAATTTTTAAGAAATTATTCAAATAAACACACAAAGAAAATAAAAATATATACATCTGTGTTTGCTGTGTTTTGCAATTGCATACATATAAAAAAAACTTTCAATTTGAAAAACATACCAAAAAATCGTTTTTTGTAACGTTTTGTTAGTTAAAAATTTTTGGTTATTTTAAACGACTTTCGATTATTTTTACTGCCTTTGTCGATTATTAAACAATGATTGAAAATAAACAGCAAAATGGGCTGAATATAATGAAAAATTAGTAGTCCTCTTTTTGATTGTATTTTCGACTAATTTAATATGAATTTTAGAAAAATAATATTGTGAGTGTACATATCATGACTTCATTAATCAGAGTCCCCAGATGAAAATGGTACTTTATTAGAGCAAGGCAACACATATTTTATAATTCAGAATACAAATGTTTTAAATTTCATGTTTCTAAACAAAAGGCTTTGAAGCATAACGTCAAGGAGAACTTTTCCCTTTCACGTAGAAATTTCCAAAACTCAGTTGTTAGCCCATACTCAAAGAATCAAATCAAATTTCAGGCTTCTAGCCAAAGTTGTTTAATGAAGGTCGTCAAGGGGAGATTCCCCTTTTTACCCCACCGCGTATGGATGTCCAAAAGATCCGTCTTTCTAGTTAGAGTATGGGCTAACTTTAGCGAACATGTATTTCAAGTTTCAAGTTTCCAGTCAAAGAGCATTGGGCAGGCCGTCAAGAGGGAGACTTCCCTTTTTGCCTCTCCCTGTAGGACTTTCCAAAAATCCCGCCTGATCATATATATGCAGAAAGAGGACATTTTTTCCCTTTTTTCGCTTCTCCATATGATTTCTCAACAAATCTATCTATATAGAAGGAGGAACCTTCATACAAAATTTCAACTTCCTAGGTCCAAAGGTTTGGGCAAGCCGGTTAGGGGGAGACTTTTCACCCCTTGAACCCCATATTTAACAAGTCCCTGAGAAAAATTCAGGTAGACATATTTCAAATTTCAGGTTTCTGGACAAAGGGGTTTGGTGGACAGACCGTTTATCTTTTTACCTCTCCCAGTAGGAATTCACAAAAGTACCGTCTGAGATGATGTCTACGACGGAGAAGGGACCCACATACCAACTTTTAACTTTCCAGTTTTGGCAGACCGTAAAGGTGGATAATTTCCCCTTGGTAGCCCCTACCCATTTTATAGCTAAATTAGCCCATACTTCAGGGAAGGCATATTTTAAATTTCAGGTTTCTATATAAAGGAGTTTGGGCAGGCCGTCCAAAGGTAGGCTTTTCCCCCCTTTTGCTCCTTCCTGTAGGAATTTTAAAATATCCCGTCTGAGAGTATTTTTCACCTGAGGATGAACCCATGCACAAAATTTCAAAAGAGAGAGAATTTCCCCATTTCGCCCCTACTGGTAGGTTTTTACAAACATCCCGTCTTAAATGAGGAGGAATATTTATACCACCGGAGGAGCACCCTTTATACAAAGATTGGCAACCGACACGAATAACGGTATTGGTATAAATATTTTGTTTCGTTTCGGTATTGACATTGGTAAAGGTATTCCATACGTATGCATTTTATTTATTCCCGATTATTTAAAAAAATACATATTCGATAAAAAAAAAAGATTCCCGTGATAGGCCATTAAAGTTTTGTATAACATATGCAAAACTCAGATTGGTATTTAAAAAATATTTTTATTTAAGCAGTATGTTGCAAATTATTTTTATAAAAAAGTAAAATTTATAATTTTGTAATGAATCATTGCTTCATTTGTTTTTATACGGACAGCCTATTGGACATTTTGTTAAACGAAATGTTTACCACGTTTAAAAGATTTGTATTGACAAAGTTCCCAGAATTCTTCGAAGTTTAAAATTTTTTAAACGTTACTTTTTCTTCTGCTGCGAAGTTCATTAGGGGTTGTCAAAGATAATTAATTCATCCAGTAGATAAAAATATTGAAATTTATCTTTTTCAGGATTTGACTTCTATTGGCTGAATTTTTTCGTTTTTTGCAGCCCGTAGTGAAATTTGCAGCAGATTATATTTAAGTTTATTGAGACAGTATGGGATTTAAATGTTAAAAAAAAATCTTGCGGAATTTTATTATACGCATTCGGACTAAGAATTAAGATCAGAGAAAGTTTTGGGCGATCAGTTTACGATTTAAAAAGAATATGTACGTTAAAATTATATAGCATACAAACAAAATAAATTGTAAGATATATTTACAGGTAATTGTATACATGTTTACAAACTACCATATATATTTTTGAAGTCTTATTATTAATATCGTTATCATAAATACAAGGGCGGATCAATAAGTCCGTGACTTTTTGAATGAAACAGTTATTTTTGCAAAAAAAAAAATATTTTTCAACATAATCACCTTTTAGCTCAATACACTTTAGTCCAAGGTTTCTCCAATTTTTGTATCCCTTCCAAAAAATAGGATTTTTCAAGATCCATAATATATGTAGGCATTTGTTTGATCAATAACTTCATCGTTGGAGCTAAACATCTTTCCACCAAGCCATTTCTTTAGGTTTGGAAATAGGAAATAGTCACTGGGGGCTAAATCCGGAGAATATGGCGGATGAGGTACCAATTCGTAGCCTAATTCATGGAATTTTGCCATTGAGACTACACACGTGTGCACCCGTGCATTATCTTGATGAAAAATAACTTTTTTCTTGGCCATATGGGGTCGTTTTTTTAAATCCTCGTTAAATCGGTCCAATTAGTTGGCATAATATTCGCAGTTTATTGTTTTCCCCTTTTAAAGATAACCGAAGTGGATTATCCCGCGTGCATCCCAAAAACCTGTTGCCATCACCTTATTGGCCGACAAACTTACCTTGGCCTTCTTCGAAACCGGCTCATCCGGAGTGCTGTAATGGATCCATGTTTCATCCACAGTTACAAAACGACGCAAAAACTCATTCGAATTGCATTTAAACAACTCGATGGTGCAGAGTCCCCATAGTATTTATCAAGCTTTTCCTTGGTTTGATTGCCGTTTTGTTTCGCAAAAAATAATGTTTAATGAGCACTCGAAATTCACTTTTTTCATTAAAAAAAAAAAACACGAGGTTGTATGTTTTGAACAGCTGTTAAACGCAAAGTAAATATAACTGCGAGGGAAGTTCGAAAAATTACGAACTTATTAATCCGCCCTCGTATGTTTCCAGCCAAACATTGTATTTTTTGTATTTTTCCACTTTAACAAAGATACATTTATCATTATTACATTTAAGCTTAAATTTTAAATTTTCATCGATTTTAAAAAATTTTGCCCCTTTGGCAAACTCTGAGCCGAATAACTTAAAAAAAACCTAAAGTACAAAAAAGAACCTTTTAAAATTACTGCAGCATATGGTTCCTTTGGATAAAATGTCATAAAAAGCCAAAAATCTATATAAACGGCCGATTTTTTTTATGGCCCAAAAGCCGAGACAGGTCGTTATTAGAATTTTGTTTTTCTACAACATATCCAAGTTGCAGGAAAATCTGAGTGTTTAGCTTGGACTCCTTCTTCCTTGTAGAAATAAGAAATTTGCATTATTTTTGTCAGTAAATGTCGACCCGTATTATGTGGCAAATTGAATGAAATAGTTTTAAAAACTTTTAGGAAACTGAAAAAAGGTTTTAAGGGAAAAACTAAAACATAACAAAAAACAATGTTAATGATGATGACGAGACAATAATGAAAACGAAAACGACAAGAAGTAAAGTAAAATTATTTAAACTATTCTCATTTACTAGGATAAGCATGTGAGTAAACTACAAAATAGTTTTTTTTTAACTTAAAAAAACAAAGAAGAATGTATGAAATTTGGAATGAAAAAAAGCACAGTCAGAGAAATCACAACATGACACAAACTTAAAGTCATGTTAGGAGGATAAATAATTCCAACGCTAAAAGTTCGGTTAGTGTAGTAAAATCTGTAAAGCGTTTGGCACTGGTAGATAAAACTTTTATGTTATCGTTTACGATTTTTTTTTTCAAAGAGTGCTCCTCCTTCAGGAAATTCTTCCTGGGAGTTAATGTGTTGCTTCCTTTGGAAAGGGGATAGAGAAGAGATGAAAGGCGGTGGAAGATGCATGGCTGCATATATGGTTGGCAACACTGCAATTGCCCGGGATTATATATCTTAGAACACTTGTTGTTGTTCGCTATTTGATGGAGGGATAGTGAACTTGTTGAAACTTTCTTGTTCATAGCCCTTTTATGTTATTTTACTACGGTGGGACTATGTGCTATGGAAACACAGAAGAAGGACGTTGCAGTGTGTAAAAAGGATAGAAAACTTAATAATATTATTTTTCTAAACTGATATTGCCATCGCTGGGAATGGAACAGGTAACCATCTGTGTAACAGTCCAGAAATATTTTCATATACGAAGTTGTTCAATAAGTCCGTGACTTATTAAATGAAACACAGGTTTGTAGATAAAAAAATATCATTTTATTTTTCAACATAGTCTCCTTTGAGCTCTAAACACTTTGTCCAACGTTTCTCCATTTTGTTTTGTCCCTTTCAAAAAATAAAATAATTTCCACTGAGCCATTCCATTTCTTCCGGTTTGGAAACAAGAAGTAGTCACTCGGAGCTAAAGGTGGAGAATAGGGGGGGACGAAGGAGCAGTTCATGGATTTTTGCCATGGAAACTGTAATTTTCCATTTTCTTCTCAATCTGCTATCAATGGCTGTCAAACACAAATTTTGACAGGAGTCAACTAGCAGATGCCTGTTGACAGGAGCAGTTTGTCCTTTCAGTTAAGAGGTGGGAAATTTAAAAATTCACGGACTTATTTACCCACCCTCGTAACTTTTTTACCCACAATAAACCGTTTTGATGGGTCATCAGAGTCCTTTTTTCAAAAACAATGAAATATGTTACTATAACATATTAACAATATTTATATATGAGGCAATTTCTAGGGAACTGAATGTCATCTCGGAAAAGACCAAAGTTTGTCTGTACAATAGGAAAATTGCGATTTTCTTATTCCGGACAGGGAGTTATGGAGGGATATAAGGAATATTGGATGAACCGATGTAATTAATTTTAAGGTTTATTTTGTGGAGATCTGGGAATGAAAATGTGCTTTCGGTTTCGAGACCACAACACCGTTTTTCAGGCGGAGGTTGTAGTTATACGGAGTGTTACAGTTTCTTACCGCGACTGATTATTTTATCTTCAGTGATATTCAGGCGACTACGGTTAAGGTTCTATCGTTGGAATCTGAAAAATCAAAGACGGTTTTTAACTGCAAAAAGGGACGTCTGGGATTGATATGGGTAAACGACTTATTTAATACACTTAACCCATTCTCGGCCAGTGATGCCACATGGCATCACACAGAATCTGTGAAATTTTAAATTCGCAAATATTTTTGGGCCTGGTTGTGGGTCCATATTACGTACAAATTTTTTAACACAACCCAAAAAAAAAAATCAAATGATTTTATTTTTACCGGATTTGGATTCGCATCAAAAACTCACATCAAAAACTCAGCACTAAATTCGAAAAAAATCCAGGCCATTATTAACCACTTCAATTTAGCGATAACACAAAAATGTTATCTACTAATTTTGTTCTTTGAAAAATATTTAAATTTAATAATAAAAATTATGATTAAGTCAAAATTTATATCTTTTTCGGACTGATCTATTTTATGTTTTAAATATTTTAATTATTTCGTTGACTGTGCAGAATGTTGATTCTAAGTACGTTGATGGTATAGCAAAATGACAGGCAATAAAAGTATGCATAAAAAACAAAAAAAAAAAAAAATAAGCAAATAAATAAATAAAAAAGTGAAATTCTAAACACATCCATCATTTTGGTATGCTTCAACGAAAACCAGGCAATGTCAGTTATTTTCTTCTTTCGTCCGTCTGTCTGTCTTTCGGTCTGTCTATTACACAGTCTGTTAATCTTACAATTTCGTTTCCCAACTAACACAAATACCCACATTATATGATGTGTAAGTAGAGTAAATAATGGTGGTATTTTTGCTAAAGGACAGTTCAGTGGAAATCTGAAAGCAATTAAGACGCCATGATGCTGATATCCTTTTATAAAGACCAATTTTAATTTCACGTATGTTATGTACAAATATGTTACTTACTTCATTTTTTTTGAACAATCGGTAGCAGATAGCACATATTTTCACAAAGAATTTGTTTGATGTTGCCAAAAATCGGTTTTTAAAATTTCTCAAGCACATCATAGTTTTAGCAAAATTGCACTTGAAAATAGGAATTGTTCCTTGGGTCATTTTAAAAGCTTACATTCTACAGATAGGATTTGCTAAATCTTTTCTGCAACACAACTATAAGATAAGACTTTATTCCTAAATATATAGGAACTTGTAGGGGAAAGTGGTGAACCATGAAACGAGTACACCTTGAAACGTTCCAAATTTCCAACACATTTTATAAATATTTTTGATCATAAACTGTCTTAATTGAAGACCGTATTGAATGTATATTCAATCGAAATTCAAAAATTAGGACTTGATGCCAAATGATTTATGAATCAGAGTTTTATGAAGGAAAATTGGCATTTACTGGTGATTTTAGAAGACAAACCTTATGCAGGAAAATGAATTTCTTAAGTCTTCTAGAAAAAAAAAGATTTGTTTCCACATGGAAGGCGGATACCTTCTGCTCCACTTAAAACTTTGAATACAAATACTGGAAAAGCAATGCAAAATATGTAAACTTTTCAAAATGTAGCAAAATTGTCACAAGGAACTCCGATTTTGTGATGCGATAGATGTGCGATGTGATAGATAAAGAAAATCTAAGATTGACCTGTCCCGGCTTTTGTGTCCAAATTTTAAGGTAACAATAGGGCTTTTTAAGGTATTTAAACTAAAAGAATCATATCGTTAGAAAGTAATTTTTGAGGGTTTTTTACTGGTACCTGTTTTCTGTACATTTTTGAATTAGCTGTTATATCTGTTCTTTTTTATTTATCACTGAACTGAATTATATTAAACATAATTATTTTAAGACATTCACTATAAGATTAGATACTTATTGTCGATAATTGACAGTTGTAATAATAACTAGGAAATAACAGAAATCGGAGTGAACCACATTGTGTACCTTCACCTTCGTTAACTACTGGTGCTCGAACATTAAATTCCTTTAATATGAAATTTCACTTTTTAAAATGAAACAGTGCGTCCCAATTTTAGGTGAACTGGTCTCTATGTAGTTGCTTGTATATCAGTAAACGTTACAGTTAAGGAACATTTTGTGAAACATTAAAATTAAACTGGAAAACTGTAAAAGCCATTTATCAGTTGGACGACATTTTAGTAGAAAAAAAGCATAGGCAAACAAAGAAGTTATATGGCAGTCAGAAACAAATTTCGCTGACATCCTATTAACAAGTGTATTTTAACTCAGACAATTGGGATTATATTTTGAAAATTTTAGCAAAATCAGATAACGTCCCGTTATCGCGTTGGTTTTATTGTTGCACCTAAGATTGAAGGTTCGAACTCCAGCGACAACAGCATCAATTTATAAAAAAAAGAATGTTTATAAGTTTTCTATCCCTCGTATCATATCTCGTTTAATCTCATCGAAATAGAATAATATAACAGGGCTATGAACTAGAAAGCTTCAAAAAAGTTCACCAGCTCTCCATCAGATGACACGCAACAGCTGCTCTAAAATCTAGCACCTCGCGCATTACAGCGAGATTTCGTACTTTAGTCGTACTATCGGTATTAGGAATAGACTCTCTGTAGAGATCTTTACCGTGACTAACAACTTAGTGATATTTGAGTCAAATGTCCACAGACACTACTTCCTCTTTAATCTAGTCTCTAACCTAACTTCCTTTCGCCAACGCAAAGGGCAACATAAGTACAAACAAAGTAAAAAAAAATTACAGTGTTGTGATACTTTAAATCTTTCTATTAGCACATTTCATCTCTCCTCTATTCCCCTTTCCAGAGAAAGCGATGGGTGACATTGCAGCCATGCTGGACATTCCACCATTGCATCTTTCTGTAATGGAGGCAGCTAGTAGCTCTCTAAGACTACAGGATTTCGGTAACACGAAGAGTGGCGTCCATATAGGTGGTATCAAGATTGCTGAGACCTTTATCGGCGCCCCAGTCTCAAAGGTTGCAGCGTGCTCTGGCCCCTTCATCTTTTGTCTGTGCAACGGAATGTCTACGGTCTGGTCATAGAGTGCATTCGGGCTTTAAATCGACTTGGAAAGAGGAACTCGCTTACACAAGGGTGGGGGTTCCTAGAGATCGAGGGATGCCTGGCCAATTGTATGGACCGTCGACTCATCATCGGCCAGGAACAATTCTGTGGGGGGGTGTCCAAATTTTCTGGATATTGAAAAACTTTTATTGCAGATCGCCAAGCTAAGTGATTTATTTCAAGGCGACTCTAGTCCCTTACTTCGGGGAATTAAGTGACTTTAAAGGCGTTATGTACTGGGCACTGTGTTCTTAGGTACCATCGTCACAAGCAATCGGATACCATTATTTGGTAAGTTTTGCGATAGGAGGCTTAAGTTTCTGGTCGACCACTTCGAGCATATTGCGTAATTGGCTTTTATGGAAGCTTGAAGCTGGTCACGGTGTGTAGTGACATTCATAATGTCAGACTACGTTCGAGATGTTACCGAACTGCGTTGGTACCGAGATATGTCAAAAGGGATGAATTTCCACTTGTTGTGACAATGCCCTGTAACAGTGACAGATTCCTTTTATATAAAAGGACAGTTTCTATCGCAGTCAGTATAAATTCCCTGTAGGGTAAATTTAAAATAAAGGTCAAGAGAGATTAAAATTTGTTCTCCAGTTGTACACGATAAGAATCATTTTAAGATTTAAGATTTAACAGCTTTAGATTTTAAGATTTAACAGCTGTGAAATCTACTACTCTCGTTTTCTGTATAACTTGTAATATGTTTCTACGTATTTTTAAATAGTGAAAAAAAATCTAATATGTTGACTTAACATATTAATTTAAATACGAAAAGATTTATTTTAACTATAATCATATTTACTTTAAAAAAAATTTTACTTTATTTAAAAATGTTCGCAAAAAATCAAATGCTAAGTGAAATATGATATTATTCAAATTAATTTAACTATATATTTATTTTTCTTTATTCGATCTTCAATATTATAATATATTATTCTTTTTAATCGAGTTTCAAGATCTTTTTACAAAAAATAATGATTATTTATTATTTTCTTCCAATATTTCGCCAATGTAGAGACGAAATATTGGAAGAATATAATAAATAATCATTATTTTTTGTAAAAAGATCTTAAACTCGATTTAAAAGAATAATTTAATTTAACTATGATTTTTTTCTCTGTGATGACTTTTTTAATTAAAACAATCACTTAATGTAGAATGAACATTTAAAAACTTCGTTATACTCCTATGCCATTTAATATACTCTGCAACTACTCAATCTCTCACTCAATCTTTATCCAAAAAAAAAAAAAAAAAAAAACAAAACAGAAATGAAAAAAAAACTTACCTTTGCAACAATTTAGCACTACGTTCATCCATGGGCGGATATTGGCGACCTTTTGATTTACCCAAACATTTATTGCGTTTTTCAGTAACCACCTGACAAAAGAAACCTTTTTTTACATCATAACGCAAATGATTGGAATAGTCAAAGGCGGGTTGGATTTTCAAAAAGCGTTGCAAATCATTCATTACATCAACGGGATTGAGACGCAATTGTTCACCATCTATGATGTGCAATTGTTGGGCAGGATAATAGGAGAGCCAACGTTCTAGGTGTTGTGCGTATTTACCAGGATTAAGGCAGCGATTCCGTAAATCCCTGAGAGCTTTTGGTGCCGAATCAGATGCCGTTATGACCTGCAAAGAAGATAAAACACAAATGTAAAAAAAAATCTCATCATTTATATGACTACAAAAACCTGGCAATGAATTGGACAAAACAAATAAAAAATAAGTGAATGAAAGCAAAATGCAAAGCTGAAATGTAAAACCGGATTATATTGTTGAAGTTCATAAAATAGTTGTATAAAAAACACTAGAGAATAATAATATTTTTGTAATAGTGTTAAACAAAAGTTAAATGGCTATTTTTTACATTCTTCTTGGCTTAAAGTAATTTTTATACTTTTTAAGTTGAACTCATGACGGATAAAGTACTTAATATTTACGCATAAACGTAAACAGCTATCAACTACAGTCAAGTGACACAAAGTATTTAACCATTAATAGTAGTTAAATACCTAACATAACCATGGTATCAACTACTTACCAGCCTATTTACTCTCTTAATTACTTTTGTTCGCAATAATTTCGAATAAAGTTTTGGGACCTTGAATTAATAATGAGCGTTTTGCAGTTTTCGTAGAAATTTACGGATTTATTGTGTAAAAATGATTACAAATATGTTATTTCAAGTATTGTCCATCGCTGGCCACAACTGTTTATCATCTTTCTTACAATTTTCGAATACCAGCTCGGAAGAACGACTCGTATTTTGAGGCAATCCAATCATTGATCCATTTTTTGCACTGTTCATATGAAGTGAACTTCTGCTGGCACAGGCCATGTGTCATCAACCGAAATAGGTAGTAGTCGGAAGGAGCAATGCTTGGAGAATACGGTGGGTAGGACTTCCGTTTCTAAGTAAGTCACGCGGCGCCAAGTACAGAACATAAACCAAGAATATTCGGCTTTGCGAAAGATGTAGATGGCCGGGACAGCCATTAAACCATTACTTTTTTTGCTTGGGGTTGTCGTATTGGATCCACTTTTCATCGTTAGTTACAATGCGAAGCAAAAAACCAAAAAAAAACCAAAGCCCTTTTAGAATTTTGATTGTTCAGTAGCAATGTCATATAACAATTTTGGTCACCTGAGGCCAACAAATTAATTTGGTTTATTTTGTTTCTTAATGCCTAAAAATAAGTTTTGACTACTCGCGACTTTATTTTGGTCCCTAATTTTGAAATTATAACGGTTTTTTGGTGTCGCACATTTTTGTGCGACATGGCCTGGGAGAACATAAAACATGTTTTTCTACTGATCTTCAAATTGAATTTCTAATTTTAAGTTTATTGTTTTTCTGCTGATCTTTATTTGAATTTACATAAATATGTATTTTTATATTTTTTTTGCACATAAATGAATTGATTTTTAAAAGAATTAATAAAAAGATAAATTTAAATTTCCAACTTTTTTATTATCCAAAAAAATACCATTAAAAATTTACAGCGGCCATGGGATATACAACAAAATGTTCACCACAGGCCAGAGAATCCAAATTCCATGTAAAATTCCATATTAAAATTTACGAAAATGTGCGACGTGGCCTCAGGGTAACATTAAGGTGTCGCAAGAAAATGTGCGACGTGGCCTCAGGGTAACATTTAGGTGTCGCACGAAAATGTGCGACGTGGCCTCAGGGTAACATCTGGGTGTCGCATGAAAACGTGCGACGTGGCAGCCAACGTGTTTATTTGATTTATTTTGGAAAGGGGATAGAGGACATATGAAAGGTGGTGAAAGATGAAGGGCTCCAAATATGGCAACACTGTAATTGCGAGAGATGATATATCTTAGAACATTTGTTGCCCACCATCTGATAGAGAGTTGGCGAAATTATTAAAACTTTTTAGTTCATAGTCCTGTTGTTATTTCATTTACACCGAAGGAGGACAACTCCTCAGCCGTTTGACGTTCGTCCACATAGAGCAATGAGTCCAATTCTTCGTCTTCAAACTTTTGTGTTGACCGGGTGTTCCTTGGCATGCTCGCAGAAAACTTCAACTAAGATTCGATGACTCTCCGGGGCTATGTTGTTCTTATTAAAGTAATGAAGAAGAACTGCCCGCAAAAACTCTTAATCTGGTACAAAATTCCTCATGTTCGAGGCATTATTTAGTTGTTGTTTACGTTTCAACCAAATGACACAAACTGCCAAAGACGCTCATTCAGAATAGGTTTTAGTGGCAAGACATTGGAAACTGGAGTATTGGTTCGTATGCTAGTGGCGGCCTGTTGTTTGAAATGATAATTATTTATTCCAGGTCCCAATAATGTTACGATGTGTTCATTGGACTGAAAAAAAAAAAATTAACTAAATATTTCCCTATGGACTAAATTATGGCAAAAACTAGTAAAATGAATAAAGTCTGGCATGCCGACTATATTATACCCTACATCAATTATAATTTGGGTCAAATTTAGAGCAATCGATTCAAATTTTGGGAAGTGTATTGATTCTTTTCATTTATGCAAACACCAAGAAGGTGGGTTGATATGGGGACTATATCTAAATATGGGACAATGGTCTTTAAATTTGGAGACATGATTTACTGTTTTTATTTGTGGGTCTAAATACCATTTTATCCCAATTTAGATAGGTCCTTTCTATGGAAGATAGGTCTGAATATGAAAAGATTCAATCAAAATTTAAATTTGCCCATTCGGAACTATTAAAACTCATTTTGAACATTATCCATCATCGGTTAACACCTCTAGTGCACCATTTAAGAAATTTGTACGAGACGTCCTCTGTTAGTTTTACAGCATTTTCTTATACTGCGTCATCACACCTACACTCAGAAAAAAAGTTAGTAGAAAAATTTGTAAACGGTTTTCAATCCCATTTTACTATTTTTGTACTGAAAAACATTTTTTAACAAATCTTTCTGCTATTTACATTTCATAATTTACAGAGTTTTTACAGAATATTTTCAAATTTTTGTTGCTAATTTCAGAAATCATTTTACAAATTTTTGAAAACCGATTTGCTAAAATTAGCAAAAAAAGTTACTAATTTTAAAAAAAGTATAAATTGAAGGAAATTTTATTTCTAATTAAAACCTACATCTACAAACTTAAATTGCCTTAAAATGTAACATAAATTAAAAAAGGGATCGGAAGTGAATATAGCGACTCATGTCTGAAAATAGGACTTAAAATAGCACTAAAAAGTTTTTTTAGTTCTAAAAATCAGCCCTAAAAACAATTAAAATTTTACCTTAAAAGTAAAAAAGATTTACTAAAATATTTTTCAAAACAGAAATTGCCAAATAAAAACGAAATTATTAATTTGTTTATGTTTTAACAGTTTTTAAGATTTTTAAGCCTTTGATTTTGTTTTTAATTTTGTATAAAAAATTTTTTGAAAAAAAAAATAAAACAAAATTTGATGCGCGATAAAAAAAAATAAATTTAAAATTTTCTACTAATATTAATAATATTTAGTATTTTTTTTTTTTTGCTGATTTTAGCAAACCGGTTTTAAATTCCACTTTACAAAAAGTATACTCAAATTTAGTAGCGGCTACTAATTTTTCTACTAATTTCATTGTACTACACGTCAGCAGACATGTGTTGCTAAGATTAGCAAAAAATACCGCTGAGCTCAAATTAGGAAAATTTCCCGTAATAACAGCAAAATTTTCAGTTGCCAATGAAGACTTTTATTGGTAATTGTAAATCCTAAACAAGACGAGTGTAAAAGAATAAATAATTTATATAGTATAAAGAAGTGCTTCAATATGCGTTTTCGTTAAGTGACACTTTTACACGTCCTTCTACAGTTACACTTCATATAAAGGATCTGGTGCTGTGACAGTTCTTATAAATTCCCCCCCAGTGTATTTAAACATTTCTCAATTTATCTCTATCCTTCAGTCACAATACATTTTTAAACTTTAATTTAAAAAAATCATTTAAACATCTAAATAAATTTAATTTAATTCATAAAATCCTACATCATTCAATAGACTCCTTTGTTTGAAGAGAATACTAAGTAGAGAAAATATTTGTTCATGTGTGACTAATGAAATTTATAAACAACTCTCAATATTATTGTGGTCAATTTAAAACCACTTAACTTGGATTAAAAATGAATTAAATGACCACAAATAAATCGCTTCTAAATCCAAGTATAAAAAAGGTTACAAAATAAATTTTGTTTTAACAACTCTTAACAAGTAAAGGAAATTGTTGGTGTTCATGCATAAACAACATGTCTTTTTGTAGAATTATCTTCTTTTTCATTTGGAGATATACACTAACACACATAATCATAAACTCACATAAAAGTAAAGTTATATTTACACCGATCCCTTGTTATACAGCTTTAAATTAGATTTTAAGCTAAAAAGGAACCGTTTGTTGCATTAAATTTATTCATTGTTGTATTATACTAATTTTTATTTATTATTTTATTCTTTTTACAATTTCTGACTTAAATATCACTTTTACTTTCTCCTTGTGGTGTTCCGACTTGACAATCTTCTCGCTGTTCCCCTGGCTTGAAGGTATGAAACCTCTAACTACCCTGCCTCTTAAGAATTTTTCTGGTCGGTTGTAAATCCAACTGTTAGTTACGAAATATAGCCTTGGCAGATTGTGATCCCCCAAACCTGCGGCAGATAAGTATTGGTTATAAAACTGGGAGTCTCCTAAAGTTTTAACTGAATGTGAATCCGGCTTCTGACGGAAGTAATTTGACTCTATTACAATCGGTTGGAGTTTCTATGCTGCGCTGGCCTCATTTCACTTATATGGTGGTTGGTTATACTTACCATGAACAAGGAAGTTCACGTTTGGGAAATATAATGTTTGTAATCCTTCACTTGAACGATGGATGTAATCCATTTCCTTGATTTGCAATCCATGCTTAAGCCCTTCCCGGGTTATGTCAAATCCCAACTATTCTAAGAATTACCTTTTTTAATTTACTCTTTTCCTGATAATAGAAAATTCCTGAAATTCCCACATAACGAAATCACCTGAAATGGTTGAACATCCATATCCACAACCAGTGGATGATGTCCATTTTGCCTATAGGTTAAAGCCCATTTATTCTTACCAGGTTATCGAAAATCCCCACATCGAAAGACACCTTAAATGGAACAACGTTGTGTGCCCTAAAGTTACCCAAAGATTTGGGGTATTCACAAATCCGTATAACAAGACACGAGAAATTTTTATACTACATATTTTTTTTTGTTTTTTTGACAAATTTAAATGGAATTTTCATTATAAATCATTGCCAAATTCATCATCATGCAAATGATGAGATTAAGTTTGTGGTAATGAATAGTATTTCGTTGTGTGTGAATAACAGTGTTGCCACTTTTTATGAATATTTATTCAAAAACAGGATTTAAAATCTTTTAATCATACTTTTCGTGTTTTATTTTATTTTATTTTATTAATGGTTTTCGGTAGATAAAGTATCAGAATTTGGGATAAAAAAAAACTATTAAAAAGTTTAGAATCACAACGGAAACAGCGTTGTGGATGGATCGCAATAACTTCTAATTAAATAGAGTTTATTTAGTAGTATTGTTACAAGAAATTTCTAGTTATAGAAATTTCTTCACACGAATTTCGACAGCTAGAAAAATCTAGTGTCGTAATAAACTGAAAATAACTAGAATACCTGACTACTCATATAAATACTGGTACTCGGTGACGCAATAGTTCAGTTTATAAAGTAAAACGCTGAGTGTGAAGAACTAAAGTGTGGCTAACGTTTAGTCTATCTACACCGTGTAAATAAAGTGTGCTATGAAAGTGTACTTCTGTAATTTATAGTGACGGTTATAAATAAATAGAGCTATAAACAATTTTAAACAGTGTTTATTATTTGCAATATAGAAAGAACTCGACTTACTTAAAAGCTAAATAAATCAACGATTTTATAAAGGGTAAAATCGTAACAGTATAATATTGTAAATATATAAAGTTTTAGAAGGTCTTCAGAGTATAATGAAAAAATGATTTCCATAAAGAAAGGTTCCGTGCCGTAAAAAATTAATTAATGTAATGCTGGATTTTTGGTATTATTTTTTATAATTTTGCATTATTTCCTAGCTGGGACTGTGTAAAATGTTGTTTCAGTGGTGGCAACATTGAAGTGTGTTATCTGTGTGACTTCCTTAAATTTGTTTCATATAATTTCAAACATTTTGATCTAGGATAATTCTTTGTCATACTGACTATAAATGTTTTTGTCATAAAATGAACAAAACAGGAATTAAGAAAATGTGTGTTGATCAAAATCAAACAAATCATGCTCTAAATAGAGATGGGTGGCTAACAAGAAATTTTCGGGTTTTCGTGATTTACAGCTGAGAGTGGTGCGTTTGTTAAGCAAAAATGTTCATGTGTGATTCGCGCGTGAAACCAATTATTTTTTTCATGATTTTGCGTGATTATTATTAAAGGAGTGAGATCGACAAAATCCGATACATACACTAAAAAAAGTCTGTAATGACAACTAAAAATGTTTCTGTTATTACGGAAAATTTTGCTAATTTGAGCCCAGCGTCATTTTTTGCTAATTTTCGCAACACATGTCTGCTGACGTATAGCATATTGAAATTAGTAGCCCTAATTAACAAAAATTTATGATAAATATTAGTGAACTAAACTCAATATCGAAAAATTTTAAAAAAATTATTAAATATCACAAATTAACTCAATTATTTTGAGGAAAACTTGTTACACTGCTGCTTATTCCTTTAAAATTGTCTTACGAAAAAAATGACACTTATTTTTTTATCGAGCAACAACATTTTTTTATTTTAATTATTTTTTTCCAAAAATATTTTAGACTAAACTAAAAAAAAATCAAAGGCTTAAAAATTTTAAAAACATAACGAGTTAATTATTTTGCTTTAATTTTGGGTACGTTCGTAAATGCAATATTTGCGCATCACTGCAGCATAATATAAACAAAACGTTCAAAAAAGCATCACTTGGCAGCACTGATTTACGTCAAAAGTTTTTTTGTGCAACCAATTGACAGTGCTTGCGCAAATTTTTGCAACTATGGCATCATTAAAGTGTCTGATGCAATAGTGCAAAATTAGTCTTCCTTTTCATTTTAATTGATTTTTAATTATCAAAAGTCGTTTCATCTTTCTATTAATTCTATTTTTATTATAAGTTAACAAAAAGTTGTCAATGTTATTGCGGTGAACACAATTTTATCTTTTGCAAAACGTTCTAAAAAGCAAACTGTGCAGTTGTTGAGCAGTAGCAAAGCATCTGCAACAGATGATCACGCATCAGCAACAAAAATTTGCATAACTGGCGCAGTGATGCACAAATTTTCTGCATTTACGAACGTACCCTTTGTAATTTTTGTTTTGAAAAATATTTTAGTTATTTTTTTTTTACTTTTAAGGTAAAATTTTAATTGTTTTTAGGGCTAAAAAACTTTTTAGTGCTATTTTAAGAGGATGTCCTATTTTTAGACATGAGGCGATATATTCAATTCCGATCCCTTTTTTTAATCTATGTAACATTTTAAGGCAATTTAAGTTTTTAGGTGTAAGATTTAATTAGAAATACCCTTTCCTTCAATGTGAACTTTTTAAAAATTAGTCATTTTTTTTGCTACTTTTAGCAAATCGGTTTCCAAAAATTTGTAAAATGATTTCGGAAATTAGCAATAAAAATTTGTAAATATTCTGTAAAAATTCTGTACTTTGCAAAATGTAAATAACAAAAAGATTTGCTAAATAATAATTTTTTTACTAAAAATCAGTACAAAAATAGTAAAGTGGGATTGAAACCCGTTTACAAATTTTTTTCTGAGTGTAGAACATAACAAAGCCCTTTCTGTTCAGAGAAAATTTCTCCTGGAGTTCCACTAGATGAAGCGATGAATTTCTTAATCAGGCGCTGGTAGCATTTCAGAACTGAATGGTCCTGAATTCCCACCACATCCTTAGTTTTTATCTGATATACCCCGCAGGTAAACCACGGATATAGACGTGTCACGCGGTTGGCCAACTTGTCTGCCGAACAACTTATCATTAAATTCTTTTTTTTTTAAATCGGCGATCTATTTTGTTGACACGGCGTTCAGCGACACTTTAATGTGATCTCAACGGTCGGAATTAACAGCTTCCGACTGTTTTCTTTGCAGATATTTGAAAGAATGTATGAATGATAAAAAGCCAATAACCATCCATTAGCTAAAAACCAATATTCGAATAAAAAAAATGGCATTACACCCAAGATTAACGAAAAAAAATATTTAAAATGTATAAGAAAGGGCACATAGTGCAAAGCAGAAAATAACCGCCACTTACGAAAAATAATTGTTTATAGTTAAACAAAAAAAATTCATAACAACATACCACCAAGTTACAAATTCACCACCAATATCTCGGAAACTAATGTAAATTATAAATATTGATTTGTCTTGGATCAGATACGGAGATTTACAAAACCCACAAAATTTTAGATAAATAAGTTCTGTTAAATTTAGTTCAAATTTTTTTATGAGTTTTTTAAAATTTAGAATGCCATGAGTCACAACTTCGTTGAAAATATTGAAGGCGTAAATACAGGTACTATTTTCTGTAATCGTAGCAGAATTTTTTACTATTTATAGGCAATGTTTTTAAGAGTGCACTAAAGGGTTAAATCCCAAACATACCCAAAAATCCGATAAATAGATTATATTTCAACAAAATCGAGCATTCTTTGTGAGATGAATAAAATTCATAATAAAATGTTTTATGACCAGTATTTATTAATATTATGAAAATAATTCTTTTTGTGTATTGAAATATTATATTTAACATACACAGCTTTTGTTCAAAGGATACTATGATAAACTATATAGTACAACTGACTAGTTTATACATGTCACTCGTATATTGTTGCAACAGGATGTTAGATTATATGACCTGTATAAACAAAATATTTTACCTCTTTTTTGTTTTCAAATTCATTTGGTCCAGAAAACTTTGTATGGTTGTCATGAACATTATACATTCATTCATTTAATGTCATTCACTAACATATACAGGACTTAATATATCTCACCCAAGCACTCAATTGCCTGACCACCCCCCATAGATGCAAACCCATCTTTTAGGACATCATTCATCAAAATTGTTTGTTTTTTCGCTTTACCATGTTTTTCTATTTAAAGTTATATCTTGTTATGTTGTTGAGGTTGTTGCTAGTTTTCTCAATTATTCCACAAATTTGTGGCAACTATTTGTAGTTGAAATCATCACTATGGAAAGAGTAAAGTACATTTAAAGTTTTATACTCATATTTTTCTTTACATTTCAATTACTTATTGAAGTAATCGGATTTATAAAAGGATTAATTCTATTTTTTTTTTATTAAATCAAAGTTTAGAATTAAATGTGTTTGTTATACAATTTTATGAATAACTGCATTAATTTAATTAAAACTTTCAATGGTCAAATTCCAGCGAAACTTTAATGATTGGCTGCAAAAAATCAATATCATATAAGAAATAATATCATGCAGATAATTCGCTCAGTGCATACATAGATTAGCATTATGCATTAGTTAATGCAGGGCTTCTCAATGCGATAACGTTATAGGGTGTCAATGCAATACTGTTTTAGGATATTTGATAAACTTTAGATTTTAAAAGTTTAAAGGACTCGTTTATTACCCAGGTGAAAATGTTCATACATATCGTTTGGTGTCATGCATATATTGGTACATATATTGATTCGTATATGCCATAAATGTTCATATATAAATATCCATATTTGGTTTGTATGTTTTATCAGATATGGCCATATATGTAGGCAAAAGTTTCTTTCAAAAACACGTGTTCCAACGAATTCAGATCCAGTTCGAATTCTTAAGCGGAAATTGGTGTAAACACGAGACTTATAGTTATTTTGAACAGGTGTATTTCATAGCCCCGGAATGCTAGTTGGTAGCGTGCTAGCTTATCAGTGCAGGGGTCGTAGGTTCGATTCCCACCAGAGGCTCTGGTCTGTTTTCGCTACAACGAGCCGATGGCATTTGTTGCTAGTGCTCGGTTAGGGTATTAGGATATAATTTATGATAAGTATAAAATAAATAAATAAATAATTCAGGAAATATTGAATATTTTTGTTTACTCAATTGAATCCATAAACAGTCAGTTTATTTGTTTTACCAAAACGTAATGTTTTCCAATCTCAATTCAAAAACGTATCAATTCCAAAACGTAACAGCAAACTTTATTCTGTTTTGAATCGGTTTTTTCTTTTCTAATGAATAATCATATATCATTCACTCAAAACAAAAAACGAGTTAAAAGTAAAAAATAGGATCATATATATTCATTTATGAATTCAACGAATTATATATGAACATATATGATTTTAAAATGTTAAATAGGATATTCATATATGGATCAATATATGGCATTTAATTCAACACTTGATATCAGACATTACTATATACGAGGGCAGATCAATATCTCCGTGATTTTTCGAACTTCCCCCGTAGTTATATGAAATGCAACACTTCTCTCATCAAGTACCACCTCTTAATAGACAACTGGCAAGTTCCGTCATTTACTTTGCGTTTAACAGCTGTTCAAAACATACAACCTCGTGGATTTTTTTAAAAATGAAAAAAAGTGAATTTCAAGTGCTCATTAAACATTATTTGTTGCGAAAAAACCGTTAATCAAACCAAGAAAAAGCTTGATAAATACTATGGTCAATACACCCGAAAATATCGAAAAAATCCACGATATGGTGTTGGCTGATCGAAGAGTAAAAGTGCGTGAGATTGTTGATGCCAAAGGCATTTCATATGGCAGTGTGGTTTCGATTTTAAATAATCAGTTGGCTTTAAAAAAGCTGTCTGCAAGATGGGTGCCGCGTTTGCTCTCAATTGCCCATAAACGTAATCGTGTGTAGTCTTAATGGCAAAATTCCACGAATTGGGCTACGAATTGGTACCTCATCCGCCATATTCTCCGGATTTAGCCCCCAGTGACTATTTCCTAACCTAAAGAAATGGCTCGGTGGAAAGATGAAATAATTGATCAACCAAATGCCTATTTTATGGACCTTGAAAAATCCTATTTTTTGGAAGAGATACGAAAATTGAAGAAACGTTGGACTAAGTGTATTGAGCTAAAAGGAGATTATGATGAAAAATATTTTTTTTTTTTTGCAAAAAAAAACTGTGTTTTATTTAAAAAGTCACGGACTTATTGATCCGCCCTCGTACACTCACACAAAAAAAGTCTGTAATTATGGGAAATTTTGCTAATTTGAGTCCAGTGGTATTTTTTGCTAAACTTAGCAACACATGTCTGCTGACGTGTAGTATAATGAAATTGGTATAAAAAATTAGTAGCCGCTACTAAATTTTAGTAAACCTTTTATAAAGTTGAAATTAAAATTGGTTGACTAAAATCAGCAAAAAAATATACTAAGTATTTTTAATATTAGTACAATCAAATTTGTATAAAAAATAGCAAACTGAATTGAAAAATAAAGCAAACTTTTAATTTATGAAAAAAAATATTAAATGCTCAAATTAATTAAATTATTTTTAGAAAACTATATTTTTTTATTGAACATTTTTTTTAAATATTTTAGACATAATTAAAAAAAAAAATAAAGACTTAAAAAATGGTTAAAATATAAACGAAATTATCATTTTGTTTTTATATACTAATTTATGTTTTGAAGAATATTTTAACTTAATTTTTCGGATTTTAAGGTCAAATTTTAATTGTTTTAAGGGTTGATTTAAAAAAAAAGTTTTTAGTGCTATTTTAAGTGAATGTCCTGGAAATGAGCCCGATGTGAAAAGTATCTGCACTTCCGATCCATTTTTTCAACATATGTAACATTTTAATGCAATTTAAGTTTGTATGTATAAGTTTAAATTATTGGAAATAACATTTCCTTCAATATCCACTTTTTAAAAATTAGTAAATTTTTGTTTTAATGATTTCTGATGTTAGCAACAAAAAATTGTAAATATTCTGTAAAAGTTCTGTAATTTGTAAAATGTAAATAGCAAAAAAATTTTGTAAATAATAATTTTATTACTTAAAGTCAGTACAAAAATAGTAAAGTGGGATTGATTACCGTTTACAAATTTTTCTACTAACTTTTCTTTCTGAGTGTATGAACTTTTGATTCGCATGTATGATTTCATATATGTTTCTATACATTCCATATATCTTCATATATGCTTATACTAGGAACCATATATGCTTATACATGAAATTATGTTTGTTCATATATAAGAAGAAAAATTTCTAATGAAAAATCGTAAGATGCTGTCTAATTTTTCCAAAGAACACGATTAGATTCTATGGTTTTTTCCTATAAGTAAAGCTTAAAGAAGCTTGTTCAATTACAACAGATGTTGAATAACTTTTTTCATGGAAAAACCATCATAATCTAAAAATGTTACCCAGTGAAACTTCCTTGATTTAATACTATGACCACTAGCAAAAATGTGTTTTGAGTGTTCGAATTTTCGAAATTAATTCGACGTTACATATTAATAACAAATAAAATAAAAAAAAATAACTTTTTGTAGACATTTTTTGATTTATTAAATTTTCTTTTTTATATATATTAAAACCTTTTTATATTTATTACTACCACCTTGAAATGCCACTTTTTTCGAATTTGTCATTCTCCATGAATGGATAACACAGAGTAGTATAGACACAAGTCAGTGTTGGATTGAATATTTTCTATATGTTTTGAAATTGAACACGTTGTTTGAGATGTTTTGTACATGTTTTGCTCGCATAAAAATATATGGGAAAATATGAACCGAAACACGTATTTTGAGCAAAACATGTTATTTCGCTTAAAACACGTATATGGAAATGCAGTATACGGGTAGATTTTATATTGGAAAAAAAAAATCTTAATCAAAAAGTTTGAGAATCTCTTAAAAAAAATACTGCAAGCCACTTGTTTACAATTTTTGTTGTGAATTGCATTTTTTTATCAAACGGATTATAAAGTTAAATGCCTAGGAACTCTGAAAAAAAAAAAAAAAATTGTTCTAACAAGTGTTTTATTATCTGTTTT
The DNA here is from genome assembly GCA_949748255.1 of Eustalomyia histrio. Lineage (NCBI taxonomy): Eukaryota > Metazoa > Arthropoda > Insecta > Diptera > Anthomyiidae > Eustalomyia > Eustalomyia histrio. The sequence continues at coordinate 104,874,125 of OX456524.1, read as the reverse complement.
TCTTTGTCCCTGTCTACTTCTTTCAATTCATCATTCAGACCGTAAATATTTGTTCAGTCAATTATCATTTGTGTATAAAAAAATATATAAAAAGTAATGTAATAAAAAAGAGATTTTTAGTTTTTATGAATATTAAAATATTTTCTTATTTTTATACAATTAAAATCATAGAATGCACTTGAATCGAAGTTGAAGTTAAGGGGGAAAACTAATAAGAAAGTCAAAAATATAATATTATTGTTTTAATTCTTATTAAATCAAAAGTAATTCTAATTGAAAATCTTATCCAAGAGTTGTAGAACGAAAGGGGGAGTAATATTTTGCCTACATAATAGTATTGAAGGTCACGAGTTTTACTATGGCTTAAGATCTAGGCAATAATGTTTTATTTTAAATAGTGGGTTTTAAAATCAAAGATGGCGGAATGAATATGCAAGCTAATTTCCGAAAAAAAATATTATTTGGGTGCGCTGAAAAAAAAAACAAAAAGAATTTAATGCATGAGATTAGTGTTTAGTAAATACCATTCGTTCGAAAACTATGTGGCTCAATGCTATTTTCTTTAGTAGATCTTTTTAAAAAACTAAGACCATGATACAGTGCTGTGCAAAATAATAGACTGTTGAAAGAGCGAATTTTTTGTACGTATATTTCTCTTATATAAATTCATTCTCTTATTATTATTTGGTACCGTTGGTTTTACTATACTCTTTAATATCAGTTGTGTGTATTTTATGGAACTTTTTATTTACCGTTTAAGTGCATTCAACTAAAATCCAAAATAAAACAAAATACAATTCTCCAAAAAAATAGACTAGAGCAATTTCGGCGGAAATAAATAATGAAATTAGCGCTTCAACAGTTCGTCGAAGACTAATAGAAAAGAATTTGCCTGGGAGAATTGCCCGAAAGGTTCCATTGCTAAGCAAAAAAAAAACAAAATAGCCCGGAAATGCTTTGCTTCCAAATTCCAAAATAGCTCAATTGATGATTTCAAAAATATCTTGTGGAGTGATGAGACAAAGATTAGTTTATTCGGTTCTGACAGTCGACGCAATGTCCGAAGACCCAAAGGAAAGGAGCTTGATGATCGCTACACAAAAAAAAAACCGTTAACAACAGTGGAGGTATCATAATGGTCTGGGGCGCTTTTTCGTGGTATGGTGTTGAACCTTTGCACCAGATAATAGATATCATGAATAAAGAAATTTATCTCGATATTTTGGAAGAGGTAATGCTCCCATATGCAGAGAATCATATGCCACCAGAATGGCACTTTCAGCAGGACAATGATCCTAAGCATTCTTTAAAATTAGTAAAATCTTGGCTGAGTGCACATGAAATGTCAGTTATGGAATGGCCTTCACAGTCCCCCGATCTCAACCCGATTGAGAATTTGTGGATGGAACTGAAAAGAAGCATAAAAGGAGATATATTTCATAACAAAAATCAACTTTGGGAAGCAGTTAAGGCCAAATGGGAAGCTATTCCTGTTGAAAAATTACAGAAACTCATAATCAATGCCGAGAAGAGTAAGAGTTGTTTTGGACACATGCCACAATAGTCCTCTTCAAGAAATAAAGTAAAAAAAAGTTTTTGTTTTATATTTTTTATTTTTTAAGACCTTTGTTAATAAGATGTTAAATAAGTCTATTATTTTGAATCATTAAAACCGGGCATTTTTTTTATTTTTTAAAAATAAAGAGATATTGAAATAATTTTTTTTCTTCACATTAGAGTATTTTTGTTGTAGATTATAAATATATAAAAACAGAATTCATTAACTTCAGCTGTTTTAAAAAATTAAAAGGAACAAATTAAGTCTATTATTTTGCACAGCACTGTATATCCACTTAAAAATTTCTCAGACTGTACAGGTCCTGATAAAATCTGATCCCCGAGCTATCTGTGTCCCTGCTTTTTTAGGGCTGGTCATTGGCATTGCTTTCTCCTTGATCTCACAATTTCGAAACAGTTAGCCCTACACGAGTAACCCCATCATATGTTGGTGCTGACTCCCCTGTGTAAGGACTCAAGGAACTCGAGTTGTTTTTCAAAACTAAGAAGAGTTGTTGTTTTTTAATGGCCCGAGATATCTACACATAGTCACTATGCGACATGTGTCACCCTTTACTTAAAACATCTCCACCAAACGAACTAACGTTAATATATACGAAATGCCAAAGAAACATGTACCTTTATATAAAATGGACCTATCACCTGTACATGTCACAAGAGGAGGAGGGAATTGACCTCTTATGAGGTCGGCTATGAATACGGCAATGTAAACTTCCCGAGTAGCTTAGTTAAGTGGAAACACAAAACCAATGCGTAAATTCAAATTCAAAAAATTTGCTTTAATTTTAAGCCTTTTTTGTAATTTTTAAACAATAACCCACATTAAAGCAATTTTTTTCTCACGATATTAAAAAGTCGATATTGAACTAAATGTTATTTCTAATAATTAAAACAAAGAAGGTAGAACAATATTTTTAATTAATATATAAAACTTATACCTTTAAACTTAAATTCCTTAAAATGTTACATAGACTCATGTTTTAAGTTCTAAAAATCAGCCTTAAACAATTTAAATTTGACCTTAATATTAAAAAAATTTACTATAAATATTTTTTTTTAAATAGAAATTATCAAATTAAAACAAAATGATGAATTCATTTATGTTTTTACTATTTTTAAACTTTTATTTTTTCTTTAATTTTGTCTAAAATATTTTTTAAAAATAAAAAAATAAAAAATTTTCGATAAAGAAAATTTAATTTTTTTTGTAGGGCAATTTCAAAAGAAATTAGCAGTTTCGAAGTGTAACAAATATATCTAAAAACAATTGAGTTAATTTTTGCAGTTTTAATATTTTTTTTATAAATTAAAATTTTTCCATATTTCACAATTTGTACATAATTTTACTAATGATTAGTAGCGGTTATTAATTTTCCTATTACCATTTCACTAATATTTAGTACAATTTGTTGCCGATTTTAGCAGATTTATTTTAAAATGCAGTTTATAGCAACTTACAAAAATTAATAATATTTAGTAAGTTTTCTTTTTCTGATTTTAGCAAACCAATTTTGAATTCCACTTTACAAAAAGCTTACTAAAATTTTGTAGTCGCTACTAATTTTATTGTACTACACGTCAACAGACATGTATTGCTAAGATTAGCAAAAAATACCGCTGGGCTGAAATTAGCAAAATTTCCCGTAATAACAGTAAAATTTTCAGTTGCCATTACAGACTTATTTTGGTAAGTGTAGGATCCAAACCATGGACCACAGAATATGCAAAGCAAAGGCTGCAGCCACAGCTCCGGAGCGAATAAACATGGTCAACGGTAATATCTGTTTCGAACTAGACGAAACAAATGATAGGACTGCAATGATTTGCAAAAACAGCAATGTCAGGAATCTTAAATCATAAAGATCGCTCTGTACTAACAGAATATCCATACTGATGAACATCTCGATGTGTGGGAAACAGAATATTTGTCAACCTATCAGTCACCCTTATGAACGAACCGAGGTCTTAAATATGGGTCACGATATTGAAGCCATGGAATCCAATACCAGTATAAACCCCAGGTTAGTGTACTACCTCTTTGAAGAACTTTTTGCAAAAGTAAACCAGTTTATAAGCAAGATATAGCTGGAACTGAATTTGAAATCATGTTATCAACATATAAAGCGGTTGACCGTCCAGTGGTAAATTATTCTGAGCCAGCATAGTCTCCGCGACTTAGCAACATAGTATAGCCAAATGTTGGCAAAACAATTTTGACTGCAATTTTTTGCAGGGCTCATCCGCACTATTATTTTAAACCGAAGCATCTAAGCGTGTTGTTACAGCAACAAAGGGAAACCATTACAGCGCCTACAGTTATGAGACTGTCAATCACTAGATAAAAAAGTAAAATAAAGCCCTTCAATAGTCTAAACTCCAAAATATCGAGTGTCGCACGCGTCTATGGTCGGTGCTTCAACACATGTGCAATTATTTGTGTTGCTAACTCATAGCACACATGAGGGCAACTACATTGTAATACTGAATTCAAACGGCAAGATTGAGAGAGTTGAAAAGCTGCACAATCGACCACAAATGAATAAACTCTTCTGGGGCTCTAGAAACAAATTCACTCATCTCAGCAGAACATCTTCTATGGTATTATTGATAGAAGATTGTCACACAGTCCATATTCCATCGACGTTCTGAGCGAGATATACCCTAATCAAGAATAAGGCCGGTGTCCTCTTTTGTAAACGGCCCCAAAACTCCAAAATGTACTTCCAATCTTATTTCCATATATGGGAGTGGTATAGATAGCAAGGAAATTGGATAAGGTTAATTATAATGTATACTCATACCAAGAATATCAAAATTACATGAGTCAGCATGCAACAATATATCTTAGATGCATTAAAATCGACCCTATTCCAAGACTCCACTTAGAGATTGTCAAAAGATTGCAATTAAATGTATCATTAATATCATTCCTCTTACCCCCAACCACTAAAAGGCATGTGGGAAAATGAATGACAAATGTTGCTGTCTCTGGAGAATTTTCGACCACGTAGGTCATTAAAACCACGTAAAACGAGACTTCTGAGAAAGCTCTAAATAACTAAAGAGAGGCCGTTATCAACAGCACTCATCTATACGGCAAACTCCTGTTTATCTACATCTTCAATCCGTCTTGACTCACCCAATTTTACAATCGTGCGTTTAAATGCATCCCCAATCTTGAATTTGAAAATATTCCACTTAGTATTCTTTAGCGTTGTAAATATGGATCTCTCTTAGTAAAATTTATAGCGAACTTTTAAAGTAAAATAATTAATAAAGTCTAATCAATATTAAAACGAATTTTTATAAAAACATAACTTCAAATTCTCGCAACCTCATAAAATTGATTAAAAATATTATGCAAATATTATAATTTTTCATTATTTCCTCACTTACCTGATAAAAACTGTAATTGTTAGCCATAGTATCACCATGGGCTCGCTGATGTTGATACCATGAATAAGCTCTTTTGGCCGGTGATATTAATATTGTAACAATTTTTGAATGTGGCAGTAATGCATGCGCTCGCTTCGGAACCATTTCACCATCAAAGTACGTGGCACTCTTTTCAAACATATAATGGGGAGCGGGTGCAATTGTGGTATTCGAAAAGTCGGACGGAAAGAAATCCATGTACCAATCTAAGCCTCTATAATAGTTATTGCCATTAAAGAATTGCACTTCTTCGTAAGTATCAGGGCTGGGAACATTGCTGGCCAGATTTGAATGCATCGAAAGGAATGTATACAAAGCTGTAGTGCCAGTTTTTTGTGGACCAATAACTAGGAATTTTGGTAGAGAGTCGCAGCTTTTAGTTTTTGACCAGATTTTCCGATGTCTAGGATCATCGCAGGGATTACCCCATATGGGATCTACTTCTTCGGGATGCAAACGAAAATACATTTCAGCTAGTTGGATGGGTGGTGCTGAGACTAATTTAAGATTTGTCCAACATTGTAGAAATTTAATGACAGACTGAAAGGTGTATAATGCCAAACGATCTGAACCATAATTTGACATATGTGTCATAAATATGTTTATAGGATTATAGACTATAGTTTGAAATAGTTCTCCACCCTGTATCGATTCATCTAATTTATCTCGGCCGCCGGGATAACGATCTATATACATTGTGTGCGTGAACAGACCACAAGTCTGACGGGGCAATACCATAATATTGCGATGTATAAAACCTCTTCTTAAACGTGCCGGTCTTAAGTGGGGATATTCTTCGGTAGAGGTAACTTTAATATTCCACACCTTTTTCCAGGCCTCATAGAGAATTTCATGAGCTGGATAAACACCCGAATGATGAGGTGATATTGAGTAGCCTGAATCCGTGGGTATATTATGCTCTACGGCAAATCCATGGTTAAGTTGCATTTCAGACATGAGTAGTGTTACATTATCATACAAATGAGGTTGTTGATGTTTCCACATGTGGGAAAACCAATTAAATTCTTGTACATTTTGTAGTAAAAAATCATCACCTAGATTTTCTTCACGTGTACCATGGTGATAATATTTCCCTGAGAAGCCTAAATTAAAACGAAAACCAGGAACCATACCGGCTATAATTTTTTGTGTAGCCACCAAAGCCCGTACATCATCCGGTCTAAGGCGTGTACCCTTTTCACCCACAAATATATCATCGATATCAACTAAAATCATGCGTTCCAAATTTAAACTCAATTGACCGTGACTTAAGTAGGATAAGGCATCCAGGAATAGCAAACGATGTAGCCAAAATTTTAAACTACTACCAAAGAAAATACGTTGTATACCATCATATTGACCGTGATCTTGGAGCACAGTCGTTAAAGGTAAATGGACTTGACCACCCGCGTCCGAGGGATAATCTTGACTGTTACGTTGAGCCCATTCTATGGGTTCATAGGTGGAATGATTATGTTGAAATACTGTCCAATCATCACCTGGCAATGCACCCCAAGCAGTTTCACCTGCTCGCGTTAAACGTAATACTGGTGAAGCGGGATTTAAGCTGGCGTCTCGTAATCGTAGATTTGTATGGACAAATAGTGGAAATCCTTTAAGTTGTGCCGCCACTAATGTTTCTTCGCTAGGACTAACAAAGCCCACTATACCTACGGAGTATTCCCGACAATATTTATCCAATAATTCACGATTCCATTTGTCCATATGCAAATATTTGTCGAGATTTTCAAAGACTATAACACCATAACGACCCTTATCTAGATTAGTTAAGGATGGAAGACTCTTGCCGGCTACTTCAATTTTGTACCTGGAAATGTGGAAAAGAATGAAAGAAATTATTAACCTGTTAACTGCTTGATAACATATTCTAAATTTTGGAAATAAAAGAATATATATTATTTAATTATTTTCAACAGGTGCATTAAGATCGACTTAACCCTAAGGAACATTATCCCAGTTTCCGTTTTTGGGAATATGTCCGAAAATGTTTCAGACAAAAGCCTGACTGAAGCGTCTTCGGCCGGAATTCCCATAATTTTTTTGAACACTGTTTTATGTTCACCGAATACTTTGCCAAATGAAGGCTTTTTGTATAGCAAGCAACTTTTACATAAAATAATCTTTAAAAAGTAAATGGCAAGCATTCATTTATCGCCCCAAACAAATATGACTGTGCAAATGTGTATGGTAATACAACGCAGGGTTTTGCCCCACCTCATAAAAATTTTTTTTTGGATCGAATCAGACCACGCTTAGACGTGGAGCATCGCGTTCTAAAATAAAAAATCACCTTAATGTTTAACGTTATAAAAAATATAAGTTTTTTACTACTCTCATGATTTATAAATCTTCATTCAAACGCATATAAAAAACAATTAAATTTTTTGCATTTTTTAATTTTTTTCAATGTAGTCTCTTAATTTAGGCACACGTAGGCACAGAAGAATACCAACCAATATTTCTAATATTTAAAAATTAATTGAAGAAAAGCTGATGCCAGGTAATGTGGAATACTTTTTTTACCGAAATCAACACTCATGTCGTTCTTAATCGACTGCTAACGATATCTATGACAAAACATTTATTAACAATTTCAAAAATATTTTTGAAAGTTTTCATTGTTCTTTAAAATGTATGCAGTTTATCTTTGAGTGCTCTCACACACACAAAAAATTTACATATATTTTCATAACTATCAAAAACTTAACTTTTTATTAAATATCGTTTTAAAATAATTTCTTTACCATTTTCCACATGAATCATTTCTGATGCTGTCAAATGTAATAATAAAATCCATGATCACTTTTTGTTGTTTGTTATACCCTACACACGATTTTTTTGGGTATTATAAGTTGATCAACTACCAAATGGCAAAATAGAGAAAGTTGAAAATAGTAAAATTTAATTTTGAACCAAAAATAGACCTAAAATTTCTAAAAAGATCTAATTGCAACATTTAACAACATCATATCAGTATTAATAATGAAGTATTTTTAAAGAAAATTTAAAAAAATTATATGATTGGATGGGTGATTATTGTATAAATTTAATGTGAAAACTCTTAAAATCTGAAGTTAAGGACAAAGATTCATTAAAGGCATATTTAAATGCATTTTTAGTTTTTGTGCTATTTAAAACATTTACGAGAATATTTGTGAAATTCAAAATAAAACTATTAAATAACTAAAGAAATATCGCTGTTATTCTATTCGACCTTGATGGAAAATAAATTTACGAGTTGTGTTTTTTGAAAATATTCCTGTTGTTTTTCCTCCCTGTGTTTCAGGCAACCAAGTAAACAACTCACATCTATCCTCAAGGGTCGGTTGATTCGACTTAAATATGTAAATAACTATGTAATTGTATATGCTGTTAGATAACTCTTCTTTATTTTCAAAGCCACTTTATGTGAAATAGTAGTTGATTCTCTTTACGAGAAATTTCAAAAATTGGCCAAAAATAGGTCAAATAATATAAAATTAAGCAAACCATTTTTTATATAATTAAATTTCTTGGATTTACTGTTCTATATGAAATAACTAATTCTTTTTTGGAATGTATTCCTTAAAAATTTAATTCAATGTTTTAATTCAAGGAATACATTTATTAACATGTAACAACCAAAAACTAATTCCTGTGAAATCAAAGAATTCAAAATCAACCGCCTGCTCGGATACCAGAAAACTTTGTTTATACAGGGTGTCCGCCGGGAAGGTATACTACTTTGTTTATAATTTTTGATTAAATGAAAGAGAATATTGATAAATGTTTTATTTAATGTCGGCAATTATGTATGGAATACAATATCAGATAAATGTCCGCCTCTGTTATCCTCACAAATGCGAGCCCTTTTGAGCACATTTTTCATTACATTCTCACACATTTCACGCGGTATTTTATTAAATTCATCACGAATATTTTGTTTGAGTTGCTCAAGCATTTCTGGTTTGTTTGCATAAACCTTGCTTTTCAGATATCCCCATAAAAAGAAGTCCGGAGCAGTCAAATCAGGCGACCGTGGAGGCCACTCAACATCACCATTTCTTGAAATAACCTGTTGTAGAAAGAGGTCTCGCAGTTATTCCATTATGGCACCGTCTTGTTGATACCACATGTTAATCAAGCCCAAAGCATGCAGTTGTGGCGTTAAAAAGTTTTCAATCATATCACGATATCTTTCCCCATTCACAGTAACCGTTACGCCGTTTTCATTTTCAAAGAAGTAAGGTCCAATGATTCCTCCTGACCAAATTGCACACCAGACTGTCACTTTTAATGGATGCAAAGGTGACTGATGGATAATTTGAGGGTTTTCCATTGCCCAGAACCGACTATTCTGTTTATTCACATATCCATTCAAATGAAATTGTGCCTCGTCACGCATGATGATTTTTTCATGAAAATCGGGGTTGTCTTGGGCGAGCTGTAACATCCTATTGGCATATGTACGGCGGCGTAAATGGTCTTGTTGAAGAAGCTCTTGTGTCAACTGAATCTAAAATGCAAACAAATGCAAATCCTTGTGCAAAATTGTGGCCAAAGTTGTTCTTTGAAGACCAAGCTCCTGAGCACGGCGTCGAATTGAGGTTGATGGATTGTTTTGAACACTTTCTTGAGCAGCAGTAATGTTTTAAGCCGATCTTGCAGTACGTTGTGGTCCATGCTTGGGCCTATCACCTACAGACTCTCTTTCATCGAAATCATTCACAACACGATAAATAGTTCGTTTTGTTGGCACGTTGTTTCACCCAAAAATTTCACGTAACTTTCTCATCGTCACAGTAATCGATTATTGAATTTGATAAATGTTTGAACGATTAAAACACGTTGGTTTATCGAATATTATTCCATAATAAATTTGACACGTGTCTACTTCACGACTGCCAAATATGAACTGTCAAGACAAATGTTTACCAAAATGGCGGCAAAACAAAGTAGTATACCTTCCCGGCGGCCACCCTGTAATTTTTGTATTTCACTTCAGTCGATCTCGCTGTAAAGATGCTTTCCGTCTTTTACGTCAACAGGAAAGCTAAACGATATTGGAATTTCTACTTTTCTTTTCTGAAATATCCGAAGGTTACTATGTAAAGAAAATCTTATAAAAGACAATCAGCAAAGGTATAAAAAATATATAGTACTTTCCCCAAATTCTGAGAACTATAATACTTTTTATAGAAAAACCCTCAGAATCTGAGAATTTTATAAAGGAAAGGCGATCGGAAATTTAAAACGAACTCAAACTTTAATGGCACTAGGATCATAAGAACTTTTCTGCAGAAATAACGCTCAGAATTTAGAAAAGTAATAAATTTCTGAGGGTTTCATAAAGGAAAAACCTTAGAATCTGAGAACATTTCTTTGGGAAAAGGATATCAGAGTTCGTGGGTTTTTTAAGGAAAACTTCCTTAGAATTTGAGAATTTTTCTTTCAGAGAATTCCTAAAAATCTAAGAATTTATTAGCAGTTTAAAAGTTGAAAAAAAAATCGCGTGCTTTCAGGGTGATTCTAAGGTCCTCTGAATTTGAAGGCTTTGCAACTGGGAAAATCCTTCTAAGGATTTTCTTTCCGCATCTTCAGAATCTGATAATTTTTGTTGTAGTTTTTTTTTTTGATGCAAATTCACTAAGTGTATACAATTTTTAAAAAATGAAATGAAATTTTTTGAAAAACTAGAAATTCATCAATACCATCTCAGTGTACAACAACACATACCGGTATTAATATTTCGTGTTTGATCCAAATGAAATACCACTACCATTACCGATACCAATACCAAAACAAACAAAAATTCGATACACTTAGAACAGTTTGTAAGTAAAAACAACAGAAAATGTAATTTAAAAGGAATAAAATTTCATTTAAGTCCCGGTCTACTTACTTTTCATTTAAATCAAATGGTTTTAAATGTCATTTAAACAAGTGACAATGATTATTTAGTTAAAAATAATTGTTTAAATTTAAAATTGTTTCGTTTTTTTATATTTTGTTTTAGTTTTTTAATCTGTAATATGTAGAAACACATGTTTTGTAAATGGCCCTATGGGTGTGTGTGTTTATAAACTTTTTTTGGTTCGAATTGAAATAATTTTATTTAGAAACAAACAGTTTAAATAAAAAATGAAATTTTTTTTTATTTTGAAACAGACAGCAAACAAAAATTTTAATTTCTAATACCTGCAACAGAAACAAATAAACCACAAATTTCAGTTTTGTATGTAAATTTTTAGTAATTTTCAAACAAATTAAAAAAAAAAAAATAACTAAATAAATGAAACTGAAAAACTCAGTAAATGACAGTAAATCATATTGAACAATGTATAAAAAAGTTCATATAAATATATCTTTGAAAAATAAATGTATGTTCTTTTATTTTCAACTGAACTGAGTTTAAAAATACCACGATTCGTTTTGGTTGCCAACCTTAAAGTAAATAGTATAATCAAAAAATATCCGTTGATAATATGAAAAATCTGAAAAACTGCATGAATTAAGAAAACAGTTTTTCTCCCTAAAAAAAACAGAAAAATGTTAAGCATCTCAAAAAACTGGAACAAAATAAATAGTTAAAACTGGATATATGGTAGCAGATAACATTTATTGCAGTTGAAGTCTTCTGGTGTTCTAAGAGAGTAAAAAGCAAGTAAAAAAAAGGCTTAAATTCGACTGTGCCGAATCTTTGAATACCCTCCACCAATATCTTAAAACATGTTCTCTACTGTGGTTAATACAAATAATGTAAATAACTTTTGAAGTAAAATTATGGTAGTGAAAAAAATTTTTGAGTTAATAAACCGAAAACAAATTTTGTGGTGCAGAAAAAAATTTTAAAGTGAAAAAAAATTTTTGAAGTGAACAAAATTTTTTGTTATGAAAAAAATTTTTGAGGTGAAAAATATTTGAGGTGAGTACAAAGTATTATTCACTTCTAAGCGACTGGTTCAAAAATATGAGAAAATATATTTTGTACCTGTCGCTACTAGGAAATTATGCTAAAATACACAAATTTGTAATTTGAAAAATTAGAGGTACCTTCACACTTTCACTCATAACTTTTTAACCGCTGGACCGATTTTGTTCATAAGCAATTGCAAACTGCTCGGGAGGAAGTCCAATAAATTAGTACCCCCGTTTGCGTCTTCGCGCCGTGATCGCTATTTTAACAGACAGACACTTTTTGGGTAAATTCGGTTACATTTCGATACTGCTGGATATCTTTATTTTGGATACTCGATACCCGCAATACTTTTAGAAGAGTGTAAACAAGTTGAGTTAACAACATTTAAATAAATTCTTTGGTGAATCAATTCATTAAATTTTATAAAGAAATCAGAAAACAATTAGAGAATTCCTTTAAGATAAATTCAATGATAATAAAAGGTTTTCATTTAATTGCTTTGAAGCTCAAAACCATTAAACATCTCAAAATTTGTAATACTTTTTATATTTGAGCCATTTTTAAAATTTCTCAAGCCGGGAATCAGCTAAGTTTTTAGTGAAAGTGATTTTTAAATTTATAAAAAATCATCTAACATCACATCCAATCAGTTCTTTTTCACATTTCGCATCCCACCTACTGACACTTTTTTGAGGATGCCTGTGAACCAAACACCAGCCCATTTTTTGATGCTTTATAGCCTTTTTTGATTTCATATAGTAGTAGTGGTAGTGGTACTATATACACTGTTGCAATGGAAATGTGTGTGTTAATAACGTGGAATGCACACTTCAAATTCCATATGCAATTTTCTCACATCAATGCCCATGTATACCGCGATTTATTTTTAAGTCAGCTTTTGTCAGTATTTTTCATTATTTCATCATACCAACTGCATACAGAGAAGCGAAATACGAGCGTTATAGTTGTTGTTTATGTGAAAAAAATTAAATAAAATCATAATGTTTGTGTTTTAGATTCATAGTGAAATAAAAAAAAAATGATGTGGTAGTGGGTGAATATTAAAAAAAAAAATTTGAAAAAATGGTGCCAAAACAACAACAAAGACCTAGAAAAAACAACTTTTTTAACATATTCCATTATATTCATAAATACCATAGAGTATAAATAAAAGGAATGGTAGTAGTTGTAATAGTTCCCAACAAAAGCATCATCCCAATCATCATCATCATTGTGGATGGTTTGGGAAAGCAGCTTGTTTTTTTTTTTTTTATATGACTGTGACTTTTGAATTTCATATTTGTAGTTACCTTTGCCAAGTTGCATTCAACATACATCTTTTTTTTAAATGTTGTGTATGTAAAAAACATATTGTTTTGAAGAGGAAAAGGGAGTTACCAGAAAAATCTTAAGGCAAAATTCATTTTAAAAATAGAAATCCCTCAAGTGAGCTAAAATTTATACTCCAGAGAGATGCAAGATTATACTATATAGAAAATTATACTATATAGAAAACTTTTATTGAACTAATATTTGGACTAGAAATGAAACACAATTAATTGTAGATTTATGTATAATAAGCACTCTATTGTATTGAAACTTAAACTGCTAAAATTGAGTTTTGAACGAATATTTAAATTCATCTTTGAACTAAAATGCTGGCTATAAAATATATTATTATTCTGCATTATTTAATTCAATTTTATCTAAATATGTAATTAAAAAAAGAGCTATTGAACTTAAATTTGAACTATAAAAAGTTTATAATTAATATTTAAATTATTAAATGAAATTTGAAATACAAAAAATATGTTGAACTAAATTAAATACAATCAAAATGTATACGATTGAACTCAAAAGTAGACAAAAAGTTCTGTACGAAAAATGTTGACTAAAAGAAAGAAGAACTTTTCAACTAAAAGTTAGGAAAATAAAAACATTTTTATGCTAAAATTGTGAATACGAAAAGATGCAACAACAAAAACATGTGATTTTTTGCAATTAAACTTAAATTAATGCCAGTAATTTCAAGCAATAGATACCTACCAGTGCCTAGAAACCTACCGTGCACCGACAGATATCTAACAGGTCAATTGAGAAGTCCCCGGCCTGACACATAGATGGCACTACTAACCTTCAAAAGACACGTGTATAAATTTGACAGCTGCCGCATCATTAGTTTGTGAATTTTAGCATTTTGAGTGAATCAACTTTTGTTATTGTGAAAAAAATGGATAAAAAGGAATTTCGCGTGTTGATAAAATATTGCTTTTTGAAGGGAAAAAATACAGTTGAAGCAAAAACTTGGCTTGATGACGAGTTTCCCTGGAAAATAAACCATCACGGATTGGTATGCTAAGCTTAGACGTGATGAAATTATAACCGAAGACGGTGAACGCAGTGGACGCCCAAAAGAGGTTGTTACGGACGAAAATATCAAAAAAATCCACAAAATGATTTCGAATGACCGTAAATTGAAATTGAATGAAATAGCAGGGACTCTAAAGATATCAACTGAACATGGACATCATATCATTCACGAATATTTGGGTATGAGAAAGCTCTGTGCAAAGTGGGTGCCGCGCGAGCTCACTTTTGACCAAAAACAACGACGAGTTGATGATTCGGTGCAGTGTTTGAAGATGTTCAAGTGTAATAAACCCGAGTTTTTGCGTCGATATGTGACAATGGATGAAACATGGCTCCATCATTTCACTCCGAGGTCCAATCGACAGTCTCCAAAGCGTGGAAAGACGCAACAGTCGGCTGGCAAGGTTATGGCGTCTGTATTTTGGGATGCGCAGGGAATAATTTTCATTGAGTACCTTGAAAAAGGAAGGACCATCAACAGCGACTATTACATAGCGTTATTGGACCGTCTGAAGGACGAAATCGCCCGAAAACGGCTGCATCACAAGTCATTGAAAACGATGCCGAAAATCCATGAATTGGGCTTCGAATTGCTTCCGCATCCACAGATCTGACCCCCAGCGACTATTTGTTTTCAGATCTCAAAAGAATGCTCGTCAAATGAAGAGGTGATCGCCGAAAATGAGGCCTATTTTGAAGCACAGGACAAATCGTACTACAAAAATGGTATCGAAAAGTTGGAGGGTCGCTATAATCAGTGTATCACCCTTGAAGGGAACTATGTTTAATACAAAAACGAATTTTACCAAAAAAAAATGTGTTTTACTATGATAGGCCGGGGACTTTTTAATTGACCTTTTATTGCTTGAAATTACGGGCATAAGACTAGAAAATTTACCTTATTGCATGATGAACAAAATAACAAATTAGCTTAAATTTGAACCATAGAAATGTTTAAAAATTACTTAAAATTTTGACTTAAAAAAGAAGTTTGGAATAAAAATAAATTATATTCTATTTAACTAAAATGCAGACTATAAAATGATTCGCCGTTGAATCAAGTATGAAACCATAACAGTTTGAACTTCTTACAAAATATTGAACAAAAAATATTGAAAGTTAATTTTAAAACAACCAAACATTGAACTAAATTGTGAATATAAAAAAATTGTAAATTGTAGACTTTAAAATTAGGATTGATCATTTAGTGGGTTTTACAAAGACTAACATTTGAAAAATTATGCGATATAAAATGTAAACTATAAAAATATGAACTATTGAACTAATTTTAATGTCTATTTTTTTAATATTATGGTACCTACAAATAAACTAAAAATTGGGCTTTCGAACTAACATCTCTTTGACTAAATAAAATACAGTATTGGACTAAAATTGGATTTTAACACTTTCGTGTTCGATTTTTTAAGACTGTGAAGTTTTAGATCAAACTTTGTGGCAATAAAAGATAATTTGAGAGTTCATCTTTCATTTTTGCTACCCGTAGGGTTATTTTTGTAAACCAATCGAGCAGATGTTTTTAACAACATGTATATCAGGCGAATAAATGGGGTTAATTTTAAAGGTATGTACAATTTGGCTCATAACCTTTTTACCACGACATACTTACGAACTCCAGAGAATATTAACAAAAATTTTGAATGAAATCTAATAGCTCCGCATCTAAATTTGTGGAATTTTAACGGACGGATATCACTACATCGACTTCCCCATTTGTAATAATCGCGAATATGTGCTAGGCTTTTTCGACAAACCTATTTATACCCTCTTTTAAGAATGGAATAAAGGTTATGAAAAGATCCACGATTTATTGATAAAAATCAAATTATATAAGAACCCACGATTAGAGCACCAGTGTTTTATGACTCGATTTCAATTAAGTTTACATGCCAAATAATACCAATTGGCAACATTTCCATTTATTTTAACTATTTTTTTCTTTAAATCCTGTAAAAGGTGGTCCAAAAAAAGTATCTTTTTAAAAATTATATAAAAGGAATCAAACTTAATTTCTTCCTTTTTAGAAATAACAAATATTCCCATTATTTATGGAACACGATTTCATTTATTTGGCTGCCGCAACTGGCTTCGCAATAACTTATACTGTCAGTCAAATTTTCCAAGACTTTGTTGACGTTTTATGGGTCTATCTCACGAATGGTTCGGTTCGCATTACATAGGTCTTTATTTTTAATAAAAACAACAATGATTTCTTGTAAAATAACGATTTTTTTGTAGAAAAAGTACTCAGAATATTAATAAAATAATTTTTTTATAACAAAAAGTTTTTAGAAACCAAGAGTTGTTTTGTACAAAAAGGTTTATTATATAAAATACTAGATTTTTAGAAATTTTTCTGATAGAAACATATTTATATTCCATGGACGTTTTGTTAAAGTAAAATTCTCAGATTCTGCTAACTTTTTCTTAGATAAAAATTCATATATTCTTAGAAAAACTTAGATCCTAAGGCCTTTCTTTGAATAAAAATTCCTAGGTTCGGTGGACTTTTCATCAAGAAAAATACTTAGATTCTTAGGAATTTTTCTATTACACGGAGCAAACAAATTTATTGTGACAACCGAATGGTTTGGTTAAAGCCACCGATATATTTGTTTGTCGCGACCGAAATTCCGTTAATGCAACAGAATCTCAGTTGGAAGAAAATATTTTAACTGTATGAGGAATACATTTGGTTGGGACAACTAAATAATTCGGTTGCTGCAAGCAATATATTCAGTTGGCAAGAAATTCGGTTGTTACGATGAATTTGTTTTCTCTGTGTATAAATATTCTTAGATTCTAAGGACTTTTTTAATAGAAAAATTCCGGGATTCTAAGGACTGTGTAAAAAAATTTAAAAATGTTCTTAGAATCTAAAAATTTTTCTATTAGCAAATGTCCAAAAAATCTTTTTTTTTTATTAAAAAAAAGCCCTTAGAATTTAAAAATTTTATTGAAGTATTGTTCTTTAAAAAAGTCTATAAAATCAAAAAAGTTTTCTTGAGAAAATCCTAAATATCAAATTTGTTCTTTAGTAAAAACATTTCTTATAAAAATATTCTTAAATTTATAGAACTTTTTTAGAGTTTTGAATCATAATATAACTGTAGGGACTATATTATGGTTATTTATTAGTTTATTATGATAACTATATTATAGTACGACTATGGTTGGCACAATCATAATCCCAAAAATATATGATCCTATTCGCATATGATTACCCCAACTATTTTTTTCTCTGTTTGTGGTCATTTGCCTTCAATTACTGAGTCAATTGGACCGTGTAAGCGGATTATTGTGCAAAATTCTTATCATCGATGGCGAGTCGATGTTCTTGGATTGAGTTGCACACTTTCCACCACAGCAGCTACATTCTCATCGGTATGCACCGTACGACGACTGGGACTATGAGTGTTGTCCACTAGCAAGCCTACCTCATGAACTTTTTGCCAAAACATGCGCACAGCACGCGCGGTAGGGACTTCAATTCGGCCAAAACATTTTTTTTTCAACAAACTCACAGTTTGGGCAACACAGCACTAACTTTGGATCTAAGTTAGCAGTATGTCCCAACCTTGTTGAAGCGTAAAGCGACTCATTTTGGACCGCGAAGGTATGATACTGACTAATAGTAAATTTTTAGAACAGAAAAATCTATCAGTGTCAAAATAAAATATGATTTAAAAAGATACCTGTATTTGGACAACCCTGTATTAAATTTATACAAATATGTATATTTTGTAGTTCGTTGCCGTAGTAGTACTACTTATTAGCAAGTATGTAAATCCAATTTTTGTTTGCCCAAATAACACCATGTTTTTATAACACCGGACGTTGTTATTGTGACGCCTATTTCCGACAAAATATGAACAAACACAAATAACCTAAATAATTCGT
Organism: Eustalomyia histrio; assembly: GCA_949748255.1. Classification (NCBI taxonomy): domain Eukaryota; kingdom Metazoa; phylum Arthropoda; class Insecta; order Diptera; family Anthomyiidae; genus Eustalomyia; species Eustalomyia histrio. The sequence continues at coordinate 104,855,905 of OX456524.1, read as the reverse complement.
TAAATGGAAAAATAGTTATGTACATATAACCACAAAAACGTTTCAAATCGTTTGGTAATCTCACTGTCACTCCTTTTTTGTTCGTTTGTTTGTTTGTTTGCTTTTGTCCTTTAGCCTTTAAACGAATTATAGATGGTAACTGTTTCATAGGGAAGCTTATTAACGAGGAAGGGAGGCGGGGGGGGGGGGGGGGGGGTGGTTATTTTTTGTTTTTAGAAATTTCAATATACATACGTTGTACAAAGCTCGAGTTTTTTGATGATGCAAATAAAGTTTTTCAAAATATATTTGTTAGTTATTACTAAAACATTGATTCGATTTCCGTTTTAGATGGAAATTCGAAAAAATAATTGTAAATTAATTAAAAACATTTTTTCTTAAAGGGTTTGCCTAAATGCAAAAACAGTTTTCAAGCCTTTGAAAAGATAATATTATTAAACAAATTTGTCAAAATAAATATAAACAGTCTTAAATGCATTGAAAATTAAGAAGTACAATAAAAAATTTCCAATCGAGTGCTTTGAAATAGTGAAAAAAAAAATTTTGTATGTTATGGAATGCCACATATGTATGTTGGCATGAATGTTAAAATATGTATGTAACATATGTTTATAAGAGCGTCTACATGTCAATTACAACTAAAAATTATATAATAATAAAAAAGAAATAACCAATGTTTTTTTTTTGTTGTGTTTAAGACTGTTTGTATTACATTCTATAAAAAACTGCAAATAAAATTTTATATTATCAAAGAGGCCACTTTATGACATTTATGCAATATGCTGTTAAACAAAAAAAAAACATCCTTTTAAAGCTTTTTATACCCTCCATAAAAGGTGATAAGGGTTATAATAATTTTGTCATTCTCTTTATAACAATGTAGGAAAAATAGGAAGTTTTAAATTTTACATGACCCTCCACGAAATAACGTCATTTTTAAAGGATGTAGGGAATGATGTAGAAAAATCATTTCCCTAAAATAAGTTTATTATGTTGGTTTTTTTTGGAAAGGTAAGAGATAAGAGCAATTGTGAACAAAGGTAATTTGAAGCGGAGAGTCGGGGACAACAGAAAATGTAGTGGGAAATAAGACGTCTCTATATGGTTCCTCTTGCCGCTTAAGAGTCTTCAAAAAGTATTCCTTGTTCAAAGTGCACAAATAACTATACTAGCCAAGAGAAATGCGGGGCGATTATGGGCTCTATGGGAAAATTGTTTTTTGTGGCATATTATTATTAGATCGCAAATCACAAAAATAAAAAATTTAAAATTGCTTCGACATAAAATATATGTTCGTCATAGGGTTAACATTTCAATTAGTAAATGCAGTTTTTATTTGTTTTGTACACGAAAGTATTTGTTAAAACTTGTCAACGACAAATGTATCTGAAAGAAAATATTTATAATATTTTTTTGTTTGTTTATCATTTGCACTACAGGACAATTTATATAAATTTTCGTTCAATGAAATATTGCGTCATATTTATTTATTTATTGTTTTTTAAATATGATGAAATGTTTAAAATATAATAAAATGATTTAAATATGAAGGGTTGTTTTGTAATGATATCTTATTACCTTCTGCATTATTTTAAACTCACAAAATAATGCCTTACCGTTTATAGATTACACATTTTATGTTTTATAAACATACTATAATAACACTGGTACGGAATGCTGGAATAAAAATTGCTCTCCTCGGAATGAAAATAGTTCAACTCGGCTTTTTAAGCATATTTACAGTTTAGAGGATGGTTCGACTCCTCTCAGTTTAAATGGTTGGCCACATTCCATAATTGTGGCAAAATATTGTTTTATATAAACATCATATAACACATTGGCTGAAAAATCCGTAGGTGGCGCCACTAATAAAACATATGTTATATATGATTTCTTAGAACTACCAACCTTTAGATGATATCCCTTAAAAATTAAATGACAGCTGTTTTAGTGACGCTACTTTTTGCGATTTTGAAAACAATGGATTCATAGCAATTTCGTGTGTTGATATACGAGGGCGCATCAATAAGTCCGTGACTTTTCGAACTTCCCTTGTAGTTATATGAAATGCAATACTGCTTCCATCAAGTACCACCTGTTAATAGACTACTGTCAAATTTTGAACAAGTTCCGTCAATTACTTTGCTTTTCAAAACATACAACCTCGTGGCTTTTTTTAAAAATGGAAAAAAGTGAATTTCGACACATTATTTTTTGCGAAAAAAACCGTCAATCAAACCAAGAAAAAGCTTAATAAATACTATGGGGACGCCCAGTTGAGGTCTCTACACCCAAAACAATTGAAAAAATTCACGCTATGGTGTTGGCCGATCGGAGATTGAATGTGCGATAGATTGTGGAAGATATAGGCATCTCACATGGCTCAGTGGTTTCAATTTTGAATGATCACTTGGGTATGAGAAAGCTTTCCGCAAGATGTATGCCGCGTTTGCTCACAATCGACCACCAACGGAATTGTGTGACAGCTTAGTTTCTATGGCAAAAATCCGTGAAGTAGACTACGAATTGCCTCCTCATTTGCCTTATTTTCCGGGTTTAGCCCCCAGTGACTATTTCCTATTTCCAAACCTAAAGAAATGGCTCGGTGGAAAGAGATTTGGCTCCAACGATAAAATTATTGAATAAAAAAATGCCTATTTTATGGACCTCGAAAAATCCTGCTGTTAAACGCAAAGTAAATGACGGAATTTGCTCAAAATTTGACAGTAGTCTATTAACAGGTGGTGTTTGATGGGAGCAGTGTTGCATTTCATATAACTACGAAGGAAGTTCGAAAAGTCACGGACTTTAGAATCCGCCATCGAAGCATTGCTTTTTAATGGAAAAAAACACGATTCAAGCCAAAGCTTGGCTTGATAAGTGTTGTTTGGACTCTACTCCATCGACACAAATGGTAGAAAAGTGGTTTGTTACTTTAAACGTGGTCGTACAAACACCGATGTCGCCAAACACTCTGGCGGCCTTAATAGATAGACAAAGATGAGGATTGTTTGCGATGGATACTGATGATCGGGGTAACGCTGTCCGAAACTAACTGTCTGTCCTGTTTGGAAAAAAATTTTGATAATACCCACGGCTTTTGTTAAAATTTATAAAAAGAATTAACACAAAACTTAAGACTGAAAAACTGTTCCTACTTATAAAATGTATTTTTTTTAGAATATTTATCAAATTTCAGGCTACTATTGTGTCCCGCTATTAGTAATTTAAAATTGACAAAAAAAAAAAAGAAAAACAATGTACAAGCATTCAATTCGATGATAAATGAGAACTTTTTTTGGGTACCAAATCAATTAATTCGTAAAGTATTAGATCAATAAGTATCGCCCTTTTGGAAAGTGCTGCGATTTTTGTAAATGACATTATATGTCAGTTTTGTTTTGACATTCGTAAAGTACACACGTGTGAAATTTATAGTCAATAACAATAAATCGCCACACGCTTTAAGAACGCGTAATAATTGTGACAATTTTTACTGATGATATGCCGTTAAAATTTATCATGAGCAACGACGCATTTTTTCTCACAGCGGCCAAGAAAATAAACAAAATACTCATTTCTGTGGGACGGAATATCCACGCAAAATTCATGAAGCACTATTACACACTGTCAAAGTCACGAGGTGGTGTGCAGTTACATGGAAGAAGGTGATTGGAACTTTTTTCAAAAGAGCCAACGGTAACGCTATTACCGTGCACGGGACCGCCATAGTCATGCTGACTGAATTTATGTTACTGGAAGTTGACGATCTGGATTAGGAGGATATGTGACTGGGCCACTTGTCCTACTACACGCCACACAATGCGTATTTTAAAGGATGCCTTCCCAGCGCGTGTAGTTCCGGATTTCGTTATTCACTGTCCCGATATTCTTCTTCTGGGGATATTTAAAGTAGTTGGTGTACGCGAAGAAACATAATTAGTTAAAACCAAATCAGTTTTTACTTTAAACAAAAGTTATAGCGAAATAAAATCAGATGCTGATGTTTGCTCCACACTGTACAAATCAAATAAGACCATTATTAATTAAAATGGTTTGTAAAAATAATTTAAAACAATCATTTGATTCCAATAAAAAAAAATCAAAGGTTAAAAATCCGACACATTGTCAGTACTAATAGTCCAATACTATGGCATTACTGTGCTCTTTACATTATTTATACCTGGGTACCGATGCTTGAGGACACCTTTATGAATTAAACATTAGGGTATCTCGAATTTTTTGTATTTGCAAATTTCGCGACAGATGAGCTTTCAAAGAAAACGTATTAAAAAGCTGACTGTGGGAAAATAAAGGAAATATTTTTATGGCTCTGGCTAGCGCTGGCTATTTGCACTTGAAGTTAGCAAAATTTTTGGTAAAATTTTTTACATTTATACTCATAACTTTTGAATTCCTGAACCGATTTGTTCAATGTGCATTGTCGTTAGTTTTTAAAGAAAAAAATTTTGAGTGTATGGTTTTAAGTCATTGCTGCTTTGCCATTAGCAAAATTATAATACATAGTTATGACATTCCTTATTTATGTCGCACTCATTCTTTTTTCCATTGAAAAATAGCATGTTGCACTAACAAAAAAATTATAAAAAAATATCCTCCCAATTTTCCTTTTTTGCTTTCATAAAAAGTTACGCAACAACATATAGTATTTCATTTTTTTTTTCGTAGATTCCCATGTTTTACGCTCGCACAGTCGGCTAACACTTATTTTTTATTCATTCATTATTTCTTATTTATTTTCCAATTCGCAGCTTTATTTACAATAAAACATTATTTCGAATAGAAACATTTACTGATTTACTTTCGAAAATCTTCCAATTTATTTCAGACATTTCTTATCGGTTTTTAAATGGCAATTTATTTTACTGTGTGTGTATAAGTGCAATCCTAATATATTTATATTAAAACTGTATGTGGTAGTAGTAATATGAAAAGTTTATATTTCCTCCTTAAAATATGCATTGTATGAAAAATTTTTTCTATCACCCAAATGTATGCTATACATTTTGGTGTTGGCTTTATTATGTCGAAAATCAGCATAAAATTTATAAAATTTTTTACATTTTTGCATTTTTGAGGTTTATTTTACATTTATGTATACAACAAATATATCACATATACAATGGGGTGGATCGAATTCAAAATTTGTAGGAGTTTCGCTTAGGCCTAGGGTTTACAAGTTGTGGATAGTTGTATAAATATTTTTGAAAAGTTTCCGCCAAATGGGAATTAGTCTTTGACCTGAGGTTTCAATTTAAAAATCTTAAATTTTCGAACAAAGTAAAAAATAATATTTCGATATTGAAATTTTTTTTAAGAAAAAAAATTTATTCTCTTATTAACGAGAAAAAACCGGAAATTTGATCGATTTTGTTTTAATGTTTTTTTTTCTCAAAAAATTTCACATAAAAATCCCAAGTCAAAGATCAGTTCCAATTTGGCAATTGAACAATTTTTATCTCTTAATCCATCCTAAAACAGTATGTATTATTTCATATGAAAACAATGTTATAGTTATAAACAAAATATTTATTTGAAAAACTTTGTTGAATTCATAGTTTTATATATAATTAATGAAATTTTTCTCTCTGTACTAAAATCTCATACAAAAAGTTATTTTGAGTGCAACAAAAAAAAAAAAAGAAAAAAATATTAAATTGTTAAAAAAAACATCTCTGATAAATTTTTGAAATAAAAATTTCATTACTATGTGCTCCAGCAATAATGAAAGGATATCAACTTGACCAAATTTGGTATTTTCAGGGTTGTCGCTTTTTAATATACCTGAGTAAAGAAAAAAATAAAAAGTCATTCCATTAAGTTTTCTACCAAAATTATTATACCCTGCACATATGGTGAGGGTATATATCAGTTTGTCTTATATAGGTCTAAGACCCCACAAAGTATAAAGTCGATTTAGCGATGTCCGTCTGCCTGTTCGTCTGTATGTTGAAATGGCGATTACTACGCGAAGACGCAAGCGGGGGTGCTTATTTTTACCTAGATTAATGGACATCCTCCCGAGCAGTTTGGTATTGAAAATGAGCAAAATCGATCCAGAAGTTATGAGTGAAAATGTGAAGGTACTTCTAAATATTCAATACAAATTGGTGTATTTTAGTACAATTTATAGTAGCGACACTGGTTCATAATATATTTTCTCATATTCTTTCATCAGTCGCTTAGAACTGAATAATATTTTGTTTTCACCACAAATATTTTTCACTCCAAAAAATTTTTTTCACCTCAAAATTTTTTTCACAAAAAAACTTTTTTCCACATCCATAATTATACTTCAAAAGTTTTTTACATTATTTGTATCAAAAACAGTGGAGAACATTTCTTTAGGATATTGGTAGAAGGTATTCAAAGATTTGGCCCAGCCGAATTTAAGCCTTTTTTAACTTGTTATCATTACAATTGTTTCATGTGGATTTAATATTTAACAAAATACTGCTTAAAACTATAGGCCAGAGACGCAAGCCGCCGGTAAGTAGCCGCTTAGCCGCAGAGATCTTTTTTTGTTAGCCGGCTTCAACCGGCTGATCCGTTTGACATATAAAAACAGATAAACAAATCAGATTTTTAAATAAATGATTTCCCAAATTTATTTTTTAAATCTTAAATAAATTGGTAAGTAAAAGAGACGCCGTTTTGCAAAAACCTGTCGGTTAAGCCCGACTAAGCAGCCGCCGCCACCGCTTTAAAATTATTAGAATACACTCCAAGAAACTTCATTTTTTTCAGTAGCAGAATTTTCAAAGTTTTTTGTCAATATCGTACGACATAATATAGGACATTAATTTTTCAAAGCAGAATTATTTCATGCATACCAAAAATAACCTACATATATATGTTTTTGGGTTAGAAAATTAAAAACACCCAAGTATTTAGAACTATATTCTTTTGTGTTTATTCTTTTAAGGCACAACTATTGTTTTTATGACCCTCAGGGTTAATAAAGATGACAATGAATCTAAAAGGAATGAGATATAAAGGTTGGTAAGAAAAATTAGTATTAAGCTTTCAGGGCACTAACTAGAAAACCTTAAAGTCAGTACACTTATAAGGCATTTCACACAAACAATGCTACTCAGAGAGAAAGCTTATGAAAAAATTTATAAATTTTATAAATATGATGAACAACTTTATGAATACGAAGAAAAAGTTTTTTATGAAGAATTTAAAGCAGCTGCATGTTATTCATAAAGTGTTCCATTACACAAAAATATATAGTTTTTGTTACACAAAAATCTATAGTTTTTTTTTTTTTTTTTCTTTTTAAATTAAGGAATGTTGAAATTTTTCCCTGAGTTTGACCTAGTTCTATTATATAGACTGGAGCACAAACAAGCATCTGTTTTTCTTTCGCTATAACTTTTGCTTGAAGTGAAAACTTATTTGGGTTTTAACTGATTATGTTTATTCGCACTTATAAATTTTGTATGAATTAATTGTGGAAAATTATGTTCGACAAATAGCCGCTGTCAGCGTTGATGCAAATTTGTACGTTTTTGATTACATTTTGCATAACTGTGCGCAGAATTTGTGGTGTCACGTTTTCATTTTGGGCTCGAATGTTGTTCTTTTAAGCCTTCGAGGTACGGAGTTTGTTCGCGTACACCAACGACTTTAAATATCACCAGAGGAAGAAGTTCGGGACAGTCAAATTAGGGGATCTGGTTGGCCAAGCAAAATCATCGAAATACGAGATTACACGCGCTGCGAAGACATGCTTCAAAATTCGCATTGTGTCACGTTCCTCGTCCTTTTGGATGCACATGACCACCAAATCCAGATCGTCAACTTCTAGTACGAAAAATTTAGTCAGCTCGGATCTATAACCGTCGCTGTTTACTGTAAAGCGTTACCGTCGGCTCCTTCAAAAAATAAGGACCAATCACCTATGCCAACGTAATTGCACACCCCACGTTAACTTTGAGATTCTCTAGTGGTGATTTATAATTTATGCATGGATTTTCCGTCCCCCAGACTCGAGAATATTACTTATGAATTTCACTTACAATTGGCTTTAATGACTTAAGCAAGGTATCGGTATGAAACGAAAATTCAGAATTTTTTAATATTAAAAATTTGTATTTCTAAAATTTCATTTCATACCAAAACAAAGCTTAAGTCACTACGGCCAATTAAAGTAGGGCCTTTAGTACTATACTAGTGTCTGTTTACCCCTATCTTTCTCAGTTTTCGAGATATGATCCATTAAAATATATATTGATGAAATATTTCATGTAAAATCGAAATATATATGAACATACAAATCCATGTAGAACATATATGCTATATGTTCATATAGTTTCAGGTTTTACATGGGAAGTTTCATAAAATTTAAGGCAGTTTCATCATATTTATTACAATTTCATATATATGATGAAAAATTGATGCCAAACGATTTATGAAAGAACTTTATCAATATGATGAAACCTTTCTCCTTGAGTGTAGAGGAGTAAAAAATAAATAATGCGACTAAAAATAGTTTTAAGAAAAATAAAAAATTAGAAAAATGTTAGCACTATTTTAATAAAACATGGTCGTGCCGAGCTATTTTCCTGTACATTTTACTCATGGTTAAGGTTTAAGATTAACTTCGTTACCTTAACTAAGTGTAAAATGTTAATTTAAATAACTCTGGACCTAAAACACAAATTAATTTTTTTATGGTATCCCAAAATTTATACCCTACCTTCATGTTTACAAAAAACAAAAATGAATTGTCTAAAAACAGATTTCCACAAAAATGTATCATTACTTTATCGCAAAAAGTAATGCAATGTATAACCAAATATTGTTAAACAATTATTTTACGGTTAAAAATAATAACTTAAAAGGAATAACTAACTAATAGGTAACACATTATATTTTGTTTTTAAAAAATGCTGAAGGTAAAATTGCAAGGTAATGCATACATTAGTGATAAGTCATTATCATGTTTCCTCTGGATATATCCCATATTATGGCGATTTCCTCGCATTTGAAACTGCCTGATACAATCTGACCACAAAGTAGGTGAAGTCAGTTGGCGTACAATACGTCATATGTAAGTACATTGTACATGAATTTGAAATGGAGAAATTCATGTGCAACAATTATTAGTTTTGGCATTATGCATACAAATGAATACATACACAGACTCACAGGAGCAATGAGAATGACAATTTGTATGTAGTTTTAAGCAGTGTTTCGCTAATTTTAATAATCAGCTTCGAAGATTTAATTCATTAATTAAATTTTTAAATTCGAAATTGAAATTCAATGAACTAACTCCAAATTTCTTAATCATTGATTAGATTTAATTCGCATTTGGCACCGTTCGATTTATTTTTAAAACAATTAATTCAATTGTAACAGTTTGTTATATCAAATCAAAGGAATTAATTTGTTTCAAACAACCGCTCAAGGGATTCATAAAAATCTGTTTGGAAGGATTTAATTAATGAACGGAATTTTTTTTAAATCACTGAACGATTTAGTGATATTATATGTTCACACTGAACGATTGCTAAATAACAAAAAAATTCCTTGATATAATAATTATATTCGATTTATGGGAATTCATTAAAAAAAGAATTAATTATTCAAATCTGTTATTAAGATTTTATTTGAAAATTTACAAAAACATATATATTTTCTGACTAAAAATCATAATTGGATATGTTGTAAAAATAAAAATTCTAAGATCGACCTGCCTCGGCTTTTGGGCCACCTCGTGAAAAATCGGTTGTTTTTGAATTTTAGATTTTTATGGCATTTTATCCAAAGAAAACATGTGCTAATCGTTTCATACGGGTTTAGTTTCCTGATATCTTTGTTAGTATTGTTTAGCTTTTTTTAATGAGTTGTAAAATATATATATAATTTTTTGGATACTTTATGTGGAAAAGTATACTGCAGTGACTTTCCAATTCACATATTTTATACCCTATTAAATTTAAGCTCGCACGTAATATTTTTTTTTTTAATTTAGTGATAACTTGGATTTTAAGGAATCTTCCCGAAGCCCTTGTTTTGTTCACTTTTTGTAACAACTTGTAAGCCCAGTTTTAAACATCGACATTATGTATATCAAAATTCCTCATTTAAGAAAACATTATTGTTATGAAGTTTTTAATTCGAAATTCGTAAGTTGTTGGCATGCTGCCAAACAAAAAAAAAGTACCATTAATCGCCTTAATAATGTATTGGCAGAAACTATGAGACATATTCTTTACAAATGTCTTTTCTCTATCACATATCACAATTTTATTCAATTCGAAGGGTTTAACTTATTTTTTTTTGTTAAAATATTTTTTGTTTGTATTCCATATTTTATCAAATGGCCTTTCGTTAATTGTTTTAAGGTTTGTGGTTCCCCAAGGTTAATATTATTTAATTAAATTATTAAATAGTATTTTGGATCATATATGATCTAAAATCCTGCTAATACCATTCATTTACCAAAATAACAGATTTACAATAAATAAAAACTTCTTTACCTTAAACACAAGGATACAGTGAAGAGTATAATTCAAAAATATTGTCTAATCATTAACTTTCAACATAGATTATGTTGTATATTTAATGTTGATTAGGACAAACACTTGAAATTAACGGCTCCATATAAGCTTTATTATTGGATACTTTAAGAATAAAAGTTTATTACAAAAACTGTAAAAAAAGAGAGGATACATAAAAATTGTTAAATTTCGTTAATAATAGTCTAATTGTCTATTGTTTGCGGGTTTGCTAATTTGTATCCAAACACTCAATATAAAATAGACAATCATCAAGCATTGACCCAACAATGGCGTGGATACTGAAGAGGGTTGTGTTGCGGCAACCAAAAATACTAAGTATTTTATCCTGCTGGCTCTGTGAAATTTTTTAAATTTTTATTCTCTTAATTTACTAATAAAAATTTGTATGTTTCTTTGCAATAAAAAACAATTTATAAAAAAATATGATTATATGACCTAAAATCCTATTTCAAAAATCAATATTTTTTTTAAAAATCTAAAAATTTTGTAAAAATCTAAAAATTTTGTAAAAATCTAAAAATTTTGTAAAAATCTAAAAATTTTGTAAAAATCTAAAAATTTTGTAAAAATCTAAAAATTTTGTAAAAATATAAAAATTTTGTAAAAATCTAAAAATTTAGTAAAAATCTAAAAATTTTGTAAAAATCTAAAAATTTTGTAAAAATCGAATCATTTTTAAAACTAAAAATTTCTTAAAAATCGAAAAATTTTTAGTCGATTTTTTTTAAATCGAAACATTTTATAAATATAAAAAATTTAAAAAATTTTTAAAAATCGAAAAATTTGTAAAAAAAAATCCAAAAATTTTTTAAAATAATAAAATTTTTAAAAATGGAAAATTTTAATGAAAATCGGTAAATTTTTTCAAAATTGACAACACCTCAAGTTTATAAAGGCCTGCATATTTCGTATAATACAGATTTATGTATAGGTCATTCCGTTTGTAATATGTCGAAATATAGGTTTAAGACCCCATAAAGTATATATATTCGTGATCCTTATGCAATTTTAAGTCGATTTAGCGATGTCCGTCTGTCTGTCCGTCCGTCTGTCTGTCTGTTGAAATCACGATCACGACGCGAAGACGCAAGCGGGGGTGCCTATTTTTACCCAGATTATTGAACATCCTCCCGAGCAGTTTGGTATTTAAAATGAGCAAAATCGGTCAAGCGGTTCAAAAGTTATGAGTGAAAATGTGAAGGTACCTCTAAATTTTCCATACAAATTTGTACAATTTTTCTGTATCTATTTTTTTCTTTCTGTTAAGTAAGTAAAAATGTTATTAAGTCTTCTTATTGTTCGATTACATTTATTGTCTTACATACTATGATAACTAAGTAAACGTAAAAATGAACAATGTTAAAGTCGCTAACAGAGCAGACCTCTGTAAATAACATTACTAAAACTAAATAACAAAAGTTCGTTACATAAATTGACAAAACATATTCATATTACAGTTCATGCAAAATTTAGTATATACGTATATCATCTTCATCCCCTTTGGTGGAGGGTATTCAAAGATTCGGCACAGCCGAATTTAGACCTTTTTTACTTGTTTTTTTTTTTTGTTTGGAAATAAAAAAGAGAAGTTGTTTCCATGAATTGATTAGTTACACACAAACATATTTACATTTAAAAAAATATTAACATTTTATTAAAATTTTAATTGATTGGATGTTGGAATTGTAATTAAAAATTTGATTTAAATTTTAATTGATTTTTGGTTAGAACTTTAATCAAAGTTTTAATTGATATAACAAAAACTTTAGTTGAAAATTTTGAAGTTTTTGGATTAAAAATTTATTTGATATGATTAAAAAAAATTATTTAAAAAATTTCAATTAATTTTTACAAAAAAAAAAAAATAATTGATATAACAAATTCTTTTGCTGGTCCAAATTCAATTAAATTTTTTATTGCATTTACAAATATTTACATTGAAACTCGATCTTAGCTTTTCTGCGCACTGAGAGAAAATTATAATTTTTGTTTCCATAAGATTGTGATTTTTTTTTTTTATTTATACAGTAAAATTTCATATCAAAATAATCAAAATTTATATATATAAAAATATATTTTAAGAAGTCTGGTTTGATTGGAAAGGAGAATGTAAAAAACACGAAAATTGTAAGTAAATTTTATCTTAACTCAACAATAAAAAAATCAACTGTGTGTTAGCATAAATAGCTTTTTCCTTTGATTTGTGAGTTATATAGAGATATTTACAATTAGCATTTTCAAGGGCACGAAGAATGTTGATGAATATAGTAGCGGACCAAAAAATTCATTCCATTCAGCTTGTGTCTAATAACTTTTACTAAATAATAATAAGAAATTTTTTTTTTATTTTGGAAAAACAAAAAAAAAATCTATGATCTCGAACCAGACTAAAAATACAATTTTATACATACTCGTATAAGTATTAAAAAGATCAACTATAAAATAAAAATTTTACTATAATCAAAATTTTCAAAAAACTTTAATAAAAAATTGAGTTTTACAGTTTGGCTGAAAAGTTCGTTGGGTAATACATAGATGGCGCTACTAGTATGAAATCTATTAGTTAGCTATAACCTTCGAAAGACACATGAACAAATTTGAAAGCTGTAAGATTATCAGTTTGTGAGATATAGTATTTTGGGTGAAGCAATTTTGTTAGTTTGAAAACAATGGATAAAAAGGAATTTCGTGTGTTAATAAAGCATTGCTTTTAAGCGAAAAAAACTGTTGAAGCCAAAGCTTGGCTTAATAAACATTATTCGAACTATGCACTAGAAAAATTAACCGTTGAGAAGTGGTTTGCTAAGTTTAAACGAGGTGAAATGAGTACCGAGGACGATAAATGCAGTGGACGCCCCAAGAGACTGTTACCAATGAAAACATCAAAAAAGTCCACAAAATAATTTTGAATGACCGTAAAGTGAAGTTGATCTTTATATCTGAGACTCTAAAGATATCAAAGGAACGTGTTGAACATATCGTGAGTGAATATTTGGCTATGCGAAAGCTATGTGCTCTGTGAGCGCGCGCGGTACCCACGCGCGAGCTCACAATCAACCAAAACCAACAACGAATTGATGATTTTGAACTGTGTTTGAACTGTGTTAGCGCCGATGAAGAAGTAATCGCCAAAACTGAGGCCTATTTTAAAGCTAAAGACAAATCGTACTATAAAAATGGTATCGAAAAATTGTATGACCGATATAATCATTGTATCGCCCTTGCAGTCAGTCAACTACATTAAATAATAAAATCAAATTTTTATCAAAAAAATTTTTTTTTTCAATGTTAGCCTACGTCAAACCAAACCGTTATTGCAGTTTTCAAAAATTTAAGGCAAAATTAAAACAAGTTTCATAAAATTTGTGCAACTTTTTATTAATTTTAAGAAACTTTTTAATCATTTTGTAAAAAAAAAAATAATTATTAATTTAAAAAAGGTTCCGTTTAATAAACATTTTTTTACATTACATTATACTGCGCTTAGACAAATTAATCTGGTAAAAAGTGGATTAAATGCTTAATTTTAGTGCATGCCATTAGCAGTTAATCTATTAGATTAACTTAACAGTGTAGATTGACTACTAGCCCCCGAGTAATTTTCTTTTTGGGAAAATAATGTATGTGAAGAGTTCAACAAGGATGTCACAGCTTTCCCATTTGATTTACATTGCTGTCAGTATTAATCCCAAATAATGCTAGTGTCGCACGGGCTTTTGGAACCCCTGATTAAACTAACTTCTTTCTGTATGCACCCACATTTACGTCTTCATGAACGATAATAATTACATTTAATAATCCACTTATACATACTACATAGTTTATTTAATATACATTCCTACACACTTACGAATGTATGTATGTATGTATGTGTCTGACTTATTCCCAAAATTAAAAGCAATTATAGAATAGCGGAAACGGAAGTTTAAAGGCAAAATGCCTTAAAGACTTTTGAGCACTACCAAATGAATGTGTATTTACATACCCAAATATAGCTATGTAAGCAAAAACACAGGAATATGTTTTCTTAAATACAGTCACATAATCATTAATCAAAATTTTAAGCTTATGTAAAAAAGGCGACTGAAGATTTAAAAGATTTTAAGAAATGATTTTAAATTAATAGTCCTTTTCATCGACATTATTTAGCATGATAAGTATGTTTTTATGACCCGTATTAAACAAAATTGAAAGAAAAAAAAAAGATTTTCAGCCAAAAACAAAAAAAAACGTTGGGAATAAGAATGTGTGGCCTTTATTTTTAAAGCACAAACTTAGTGCTAAACTGCTTCTAGAAAAATAGGAAAATGTTCAAGAAATATAATAGATTTTAAATTTATGTTATTTTTTATATTTTAATTGAGCCACCTGTTTTTAGAGTACGTGGCTTATTCACTTACCTCGAAATGTCGGTTAAAACGAACTGCTTCTGACAGTCGCAAAAACAAAAGCATATAGAATTTTCCATTTCTAATTCGAACTTCCCAAAATATTAAAATTGTATGTATTTGTCATGGTTGGCATTCACTACCTTTTCATAATAACGGTAGTTAGCTACCACATCCACTTTAAGCTCGATATTAAAATTTTAAAATTGAAATTACTTTAACTCTTTCCGGGCCAGTGGTATAAGAATAATACCACTATTCTAAATATTTTTTATAAATTCTGTGGTATGGTACAAATACCGTTTTAACATGTAATTTAAAGCTTATATTTTATAAAAAAAATATTTCAAGTGCGAAAAAGAAATATATATGGGATTTATTTAAGTACAAAGATGAACGTCTTGAAGTGCCAAAAGTAAGCAAAATTCTATATGTCCCATAACATAATTTTCTGAGTCGAAACAGGGACCTACTACAATAATCGACCTTGACTTGTAATGTGCCTTTTTTGTCCAAGCAAAACTAAATAATGTTTTAGTGATTTTCATAAATAAATCATTAATTTTATGCGCGGGGTATATATGTAATACTATGGCCTTGCTCAGAATCCTACAAGAATTAAAATTTTTTTAATACATATTTTTCAATAAAACTCGATAATAAGTGAAAGCAAATTAAAATTTTGTATAACCGGGTTTATTACGCTATTTTACCGGGTTAACTTTCGGTCAAGCGGTTAAAAAGTTATGAGTGACAATGTAAAATTATAAATTTCTAAATTTTTCATAGTAGTGACCGTCAAGTAAAATAGAATTGAATAATAATTTATAATCACCTTATTTTTTCATCACTAAGGCCCACTAATAATTATTAGTTTTTCGTTATTATAAGTATACTTTAACCTAAAAGTGACCGATAAGCTATAGGTAAGTTCATCTTACCTTAACCTTTTAACGTAAGGTTTATACATTTGAAGTTGCCATATTTTCTGCTCTGCAGTGTAGTTGCCGTGTAATTTTTAGACCGTATCTTTGTAAATTTTTTACAACAAACATTTTTATTTTTACACAATTCGAAGAAATTTTATTTTTTGTTTGTTGTTTTTTTTTTTTTTTTGTTGTAAGTAAATAAATAAATAAAAATACGTCGTTGCCACTACGTATTTTTAAGAACAATTTAAATTTGGCGAAAGAAAGCGGTTTTTGTTCTGGTAAAGCACCTTAAAGGCTAGTTATAATAATGGACCTAAAATTTGTTTCCACCACAAAAAATTTTTTTCACCACATAATTTTTTTACACCACAAAACTTATTTTCACATCCAAAAAAGTTTTTCACTTCAAAAAATTTTTGTTGACTTCAAAAAATTTTTTTCACCATTATTTCACTTCTAAAATTATTTACATTATTTGTATCAAAAACACTGTACACATAACTTTTTCTGTGTATTCTCCATGATTACGAAATAAAAAATAAAATATTTTCATTTGAAAAATTTTTCCATGATCTTGAACGAGACTAAAATACATTTCATACATATAAATATTAAAATTGTTTAAATCTAAAAAAAATATTTGTTTATGTTTTACGTGCTGTCATGGAAAATCTGGCCGGCAATAGTGGAGAAAAACAACGTAACATTTAGGATAAATTTATAGGTTATCAAAGATATACAGTTTTAAACATATGACATACACTTAATTTTTTTTTATTATTATTTATTAATCATATAATTACAAATTATATGTAAATACCCTAACCGAGCACTAGCCACAAAGGCCTTCGGCTCGTTGTAACGAAAACAGACCAGAGCCTCTGGTGGGAATTGAACCCACGATCCCCGCACTGATAAGCTAGCACGCTACCAACTAGCCTACCGGGGCGCTCGTTTGTAAGTTAATGTAATAGATAATAAAAGAAATGATATTTAATTAAAAACCCGGTCTTTTTTACTTTTCATTTAAATCAAATGGTTTTTGTTATTTATTTTTAA
Organism: Eustalomyia histrio; assembly: GCA_949748255.1. Classification (NCBI taxonomy): domain Eukaryota; kingdom Metazoa; phylum Arthropoda; class Insecta; order Diptera; family Anthomyiidae; genus Eustalomyia; species Eustalomyia histrio. Next base: position 104,838,970 of record OX456524.1, on the reverse strand, counting down.
ATGATGTTTAAACAACTGTCACATTAGTAAAACAAAATATGATTAGTTAAGTTAAAAATAAATGTTAAAATTTTACCTACCAATTCCATAAACAATAATGTATTATTCATTTATTTTGAATTATTTCCGTTGTTTTGAATTTTTGTTTGTTTTTTAATCTACAAATTTATACTTACACAGTTTATAGTCACTTTTTGTGTGAATGACCATATGTGTTTGTGTTTATGAAATTCTTGTAATTTGAATTGAAATAATTTTGACCATTTAAAAAACAAATTGGAATTTTTTCAATTTTTGTTTTTTTGAAATAACAAAATAAACTACAAATTTACATTTTTTGTGTAAATTTTTAAATTTCATACAAATGTAAAAATAAATGAAACTGAAAAAAATCGGTAAATGACAGTAAATCATTCTGAACTAATGTATAAAAAAGTTAAAATAAATATTTCTTTGAAAAATAAATGTATGTTCCTTTATTTTTAAATGGAACGGAAAACTTTTTTATTTAACTACAAACAGTAAACTACATAATATTCTGAGTGTACATAAGTTATTAATATAGATTACTAAACACATGTAGAGATCGTAATTAAATTTCATCCTAACTCAATAAATCAATTTGAGATTAGCTTTCACTAGCCTTTTCCTTTAAAGTTGTGAGTAAAATAAGAAATATTTACAACTAACACGAAAAATATTAATGATGGTAGTAGTTGACTAGAAAATCCATTCCATTCCGCTAGTATCTTATAAGTGTATTCCTCACTAGTTGAAAAAAGAAAAATGTTCATGATCTTGACCGAAAAAAACAAACATTTATACACTAAGAATATTATTTAGTTTACTGTTTGTAGTTTAATAAAAAAAACTTTTCCGTTCCATTTAAAAAAGAAATATTTATTTTAACTTTTTGAAGCATTTGTTCAAAATAATTTACAATCACTTACTGATTTTTTTCAGTTTCATTTATTTTTTTTCCATTTTTTTAAAGTTTAATAAAAATTTATCCACAAAACAGTTGTTTCAAACTAAAAAAAAAAATATTCAAAAAATTCCGATTTGTTTTTTATATTAATTATATAAAAAATTATTTCAATTCAAATTACAAGAACTTCATAAACACACATACATACAGAAACACATTCACATAAAAAGTATTTATAGCCATGCATACATACATTTTGTATATTAAAAACCTAAAAATAAAAAGACAGACACAATTTCAAATAAATGATAAAATCATTTATTTTTACTGATTATTCTTTTGCTTCTTACGAATGTGTCAGTGGTTTAAATGAAAGTTAACTAGACCGGTTTTTAAATGAAATATCATTTCATGAAAATGGCATTTTTTTAAATTAACTTACAAACTATTTGAAGTGTACAAATAATCAACAATAAAAAAATATATATTTTTAAATAGTCGAAAAAAATATTAATTGTTGTGATCTTTCTTCCAACACTGTATGTATGTCATCATGTGTCAATATCGTCTCGTATTTTAAAAACCTTTTTAAAAACGGCTTTCTTTTGACTTATGTTTCGGTCTTAACTTTATATGATTATTACCAGCCAACATGTCAGTCATTCAATCAGTCATTTAATATTATGCCTATTTTGGTTTAAACCTCTACTAAATCCCAGCAGGGTGTTTGGTTGTCATTTATTTGAATATACAGTATTTTCTTTAACGTTTGTTTCGTTTTTTTTTTGTATTTTTTGTAAGCAAAAAGTCATAGTATAAAATTTGCTGCCAGCTTACAATTTTCCACCCAATAAAGCAATAACTCTTTGTGACAGAACATGACCAAATGTTACTTTAACATACGAGTAGAACGTTTACAAACGTTTCACATTCATATGTAGTAGTCGAATATTAACTTTATACTAAGAAAAAAAAACATCAAAATTGCGTGTAGATGTATATGAAAATTGCATTTGTTAGTGTTGAAATGGATCCACCCAATTGGAATAAAGATAACAATTTTTAAAATAAAGCTTTTTATTTAAAAGTAATAAAAAATATTTAACTATAGAGCAATTCCATATGAAAACGATCAAAATTGGCAAATTTTTGGACGACCCCTCTCCGATTTTAAAATAAATAGTCTCAATCGATTGCCCAGCAAAAAATAATGTACCTACATTTTTTTTTTTTTTTTTATAGTGACTGGTTTAGTGGTGGTGTACACCACTGTCATGTGACAAAATTTAAGAATTCTTCATAAGGGACCTCATTGAAAGTTGTTTAAAAAAAAACTACTAAAGCGATCGCAACGAGTGATAGCTCGTTGGAAAGGTATTGAATCAGGCTTTAATTGAAAAATACAATTTTTCTCAGAAATTTACCTTTTTTCCCATGAAAATTAAATTTTCCGATTTTCCACAGAAGCTCCTAAATTTTCCGGCTAATTTTATTTTTTTTGGATTCCTCATAATTTTTGCTTTAAGAATCAGCAATAAAAAAATGGGCCCCGACTCCTTGTTTGGACAGAAGAGCATTTAAGAGACCACCTTGTTCTCATTGTTTTTATATTTTTTATAATTGAATTATTTTTAATTATTTAACATTATTTTATTTTATTATTAAAAATACATTTTAAAAATTATTTTACAGTTAAAAATACATTTATGAAGAGAAAATCAATTTTTTTTAAGAGCCCCAAGTTGAGTGTGTAGTGAATATGGTCTGCCCGCCTTCACAAGATCGGCCATAAATCCATGGATAATAGCAGCAGTGGCATGTAATGGCACACCAAACCCGACTGAGGGTACAGGTCATAAAATGTTTTGTAAAGTTTTTAAATTACCAGGTAATAAATATTTCGCCTAAAATGACACGTTGAGAAACAAGTCATAAAACACGGATTTTCCATAAATATGACGAAATATTTATTACCTGGTAATTTAAAAAATTTACAAAACATTTTATGACCTGTGGTCTGCTTATTGGCAGTAACCAATTAAGTCCCTCTTTAAAAAACATTTTATGACCAGTAGTTCACGCAAATTTTCCTATTAAAGAAAAGCAAATATCGCTTATTTTTTTTACCTATTTTTTACCAAAAAAATAAATATAAATACTTCACACACTCTGAGTCAAATTTCAGTTGAATACTATACGTGAAAGTGTTAAAGTGTTTTTTTGTAAAGTAAAGAGTGAAGCTGTAAAGACAATTTAAAGTAAAATGAATAAATTTTGCTGCAATCCGTTTAACAAGAGTGGACATCGTTCGAAAAAGATAAAAGTATTAAAATTAACTGGTGTTTCGAAGCGATACATGAATGAATTAAATATACAATACGGTGAAGAAGCAGAATTCGTTTGCCCCAAGTGTAAAATCGATTTGTCTCAACAAGCAAATGCATTGAAACAAATGCAACCACAATCAGAGAGTGAAATGACAATTGAACAAAATGTTTCATCTGATAGTGAGGCAGACATTCCGATTGTCAATATGTTTTTGAGTCCTTTGAATGAGGCTATTACCACTTTAGGTGAAACGCCTATTAGAAAAAGAAAGTTGCGAAGTGAAAAATACAGGAAAGATAAAAAAGGCAAGGTTATGAGTGCAATTGCGACAATATTTGATGAAGGCTCTGATAACGAATGCAGTCAAGCAGATGACGTTGATGACGGCAAACAAATGATTGAGCAGTTGAAAAGAAAATTCAATTTAGCGACCACTTTTCCGGAGAAATATCTCATTTTATCTGTGCTGCCTCAATCATGGTCTATACGCAAGATTTCTGAACAGTTTCAAACATCTTTTTACATCGCGAGAAGAAGCAAAGAATTAGTTCGACAGAAGGGCATATTGGCGACTCCCACCAAGAAATTTGGCTCAAGGACCCTCAGCGAAGCAACGGTGAAATTGATTCAAGATTTTTACTGCAATGATGACAACAGCCGCGCCTGCCCAGGTACACGTGACTATGTTATCACACGTGAAGATGGAGAAAAAGTACACAAGCAGCGCAGATTATTATTATGTAATCTATCCGAAGCATACCATCAGTTCAAAGAGAAATACCCAGCAGAAAAAGTGGGATTTTCTAAGTTTGCCATCCTACGACCAAAAGAATGCGTGCTGGCATTAGACAGGCACGGAACGCATTCAGTCTGCGTTTGCATGTTTCATCAAAACATCAAATTAATGTTCTTTCCATGCAAGAAATTGAAAGTAATTCACGGTGAAATTGAAAAATATATAGGGTCCTCCTGTCGAAGTCGTTGTGCGCATACCCCACGGAAAATTGTCATCTGTCCAAATGCGACAATTGTCCGAAGATTGACGAGCTAGAGCAATATTTGGCGGAAAAGTTTGAACAGCTGTTAATTCAGGAGGTGCATTTCAAACAGTGGATAATTAGCAGCGGCAGATGTTCCCTTGAGACCGTGGTAAAGCAGATTCCGGAATTCATCGAGGAATTCGGATTCAAGTTGAATGAACTGAAGGCGCACCATTTCATATCCGAGATGCAATCGAAATTTCTAAAGGAAAGTAAGGAGAAATTAGCCCAAAATGAATTCATTGTGATAAGCGACTTTGCCGAGAATTACACTTTTCTCGTTCAGGATGAAATTCAGGCTTATCACTGGGCAAACGACCAGTGCACGGTGCATCCTTTTTGCATTTATTTCAAAAACGAAGATAACGAACTACAGACCGTAAGCCTTGTTGTTGTCGCGGAGAGTTTAGCTCATAATTATGTGTCCGTTTATTTATTTCAAATGAAACTGTTTGAGTTCTTAAGATCAAAATTCGATGCAATCGACAAAGTAACGTTTTTCTCAGACGGCTTCTCAGTACAAGAATAAAAAAAATGTTTACAATCTTTGCATAATTGAAGAAGAACAAAACTGCAAGGTCGAGTGGCACTTTTTTGCGACGTCCCACGGTAAGGGCCCATGCGATGCGTTAGGGGGAACCCTAAAACGCATGGCGACTAAGGCAAGTTTGCAAAGGCCATATACTGACCAGATCTTAAATGTACAACATTTGTTTTCGTGGATTCAAAGCAAGGAAATTGCCATTAACACAGTTTTATGCACTCAAAAAGAACACGATGCCATGGAGCGACGACTTCAAAACAGATATAATAATGTCAAAACTATAACTGGAACGCAAAAGTTTCATTGTATAATTGTGAAAAATTTTGTCCGACAAATGACAAATTTGTTTTCATTACGGCCTAATTACTTAAAAAAGAAAATAAATTTGCATGGATTTTCTATTATCCCAACCTCGTCTGACACAAAACAAAAATTGTTATAATTAGCGCCTGAGTGGGGACCATAACAAATTAAGCTGAAATCTTATATAAAAAACTTCACAAATTAGTTAAACTTTTTATTTATTATTTCCAAAATATTTGTACCAACTTCGCTAATAAATGTATTTCGAATTTTTAGCCATCTTAATTTATGGAAATTTCCTACAGGGTTTTCTTTTGGCAAAAAGGAACGTACACACAATTTTCATTATTAGTTTAATTTTATACGCTGTGTATCAGGAGTATTTTTCATTTTCATTTTTCAAACCAAATTTTATGAGTTGCGTGTTAAGTGCTGACTGTCAGCTAATCAATTTTATGCAATATTCTTTATTATTGATGCCATTTAAATTGTCAATAAAAATAAAAACTGAACCAACAATCATATGAAATTCGCTGAAGTGGTGTATACAATTAATTTTTTATGACATAAACATCAGCATAAAAAAAGTTAAATGATGTGATATACATACAAATGGATATATAAAGTGAAGTTTTCCAATCAAGGATACTGCCAAAAGAGGATGCATTTCTTTAAAAGACAAAAACCTAAACCTACTCAACCTGGCTCACAATGAACATGAAACTAGATAAAAGTCTCTGCTTTGAGAAAAAAATGATTATATCAGTTCAAGCAGAATTCCTGAAGGAATTTACTCAACATATTTCTTACACCGCTGGAGCTAGGAATTTGATATTTGGCGGTTATTCCTTAAGCGTAGCCGTCCGCTAAAATGAGATTTTGGGAAATTCCTACGGCGCAGAAAACCTTTTTGGATATTGAATAGAAATTTAAAATACGCATTTCCGGAAACATAGACGAATTCACTGATATGGAACTTTTTTGGGAGGAACGTTGTACGAATGGGAGTACGAAATGGACAAATTCTCTCATTTAACAGCCTGCAGAAACCGCTTAAGCCAGACACCTGAAATTTAAAATATGAATTTCCTGGATTACAGGCTCATTCAATAATGACATATTTTTAAGGAATTTTCGCCAGGAACGTGGTAAATATGAGGGTTCAAAGGGTAAAAGGCTACCCCTTAACCACCTGTTTAAGCCACGTTAGCTAGAAACTTGAAATTTAAAATGTGCTATCTAGAGAAAAGGATAATTCACTGACTGAAGTTACTAAAAGTGAAGAAAACTTCCCCTTACCGGCCTTACGAAATAGAATAGAATGTGAAACGAGACACATTGCAATACTTGATGCAATGAACGAAAAGGAACGGAGAGCGATTGCCATTAAAACACTTAAGCCTATGTAATTAGTGATATTTATCACTCTGAACATATTTTAGAAATTTTCCTCTTTTTATAGTTTAAAGCAAAAACTGTAATGATAAATATATAATTGTTAAATTAGTTAGACTAATTATGTGTTGCTTCGGGTTTTCTAATTTGTTTTCAACATTCAATATAAGTAGTCCACCATTTACCCAAAAATCATTAAAACCAAGTATACTTGTATTCTATCCTGCTGCTACTTTTCTAATTCTTTCAATTTTATTCTCTATAATTTACTTATAAAATATGATTATATGATCCAAAATCGAACTAAATAACTTGTAAAATTCATCAATGAAGTAAAGTGTAAAGTAATGCATCGGCTAATATGGCCATACATTACTTTACACATTATGTGGGAATGTGTGGTTTTGCTGGGTATCAGAAATATATTTGCGGTCAATAAATTTAATGAAAATTTTCACAAAATTGCAAAATCAACAAATCAAAAAATTCAAAACTTTTAGAAAATAAAATTGTTTATAATAAAAAAAATATAAATAAATTTATAAAGAATATTTTCTCAGTGTAGACCAATTAAATGGGTGATTTATTTAAAAAAAATTGTTGAGTCCTTTAAATTGTGTTTTTTTTTTTTTGAAATTATTTTTCTAATTTTTATTAAAAAGCAAAACAAAGATTTAATTCCGTTACAACTCTGTTCAAATGTTAAATGGAGTTATATTTTCTTTTCATCTTTAAAACAGAAAATTGAATTATCTCTTATTTATTTTTAAAACGGCCTTTTTTAGATGGATACAAATAGGTCCCAAAAGAAAAACAAAAATTTTATGAATTGAAAATGAAATTATCCTTTCTAAAAAGGTGATAAGAAAATAATATATGAAATGGTTCGTAATAAATGTCAAAAATTAAAGATATGCCTCTTCTTTTAAGAAAAAAAAAATATAAATATAAAAATCTAATGCAAAATTACAAGGCGATGCTAAGAAAAGGCAACATTTAATTTATTGTAAATATTTTAAAATTTCATTAACCCAACAATTAAAGAATACCTTATTAATTGCGAGATACATAGAATAGTAAACTCTTTACTTGTACCAAACTTTTGCAACATTTAAATATCCTTAACTTTAGAATTTAACATTTCTTCATGCCATCCCTTCCATAATAACAAATAAGCGACAACATTGTTGACATTTTATACAAATTTCTTACAAACAAGCAATTTTCAAAACCAACCAACAAGAAAATTCATATTTCCCTACAAAAACAAAACAAGAAAATATATAGAAAAGCACAAAACATAATAATAATAACTACAATATAAAAAGAAAAACCACCATGCGCATAAAAAATAATGCTTTTAACTAATTTACCTAATTAAAATGTAAAATGGTAACCTAATTATATTGAAGCGACAAATACACTTACACAAAAGCATATACACAAACACCACAAAATGCATTTTTATATATGTACGTTAGTATATAACAACGGTGTGGCACTTATTTGTAACCAATTTTTACATCAAATAAAAACATTTCAAAATTGATTAGTTTACGGTATATTGTTGATTAGTTTTCGGTATATTGAATTTTACAGAAAAAACGGCTTTTAATTCAGTTTTCTATACATTTTAGTATACCTTCAATATACGATAAATTTAACTGATGTTTCAATAAATTTTAAATGCCGGTTGTTTTAAATATCAAAATATATTAAGAAGAAATTTTTTTTCTTCTCTAAGGATTTTCTTCTATAAAAAAATTTGTTAGACCTTTTTGTAGTGGATGTTTTAATTTCAAGTTTTAGATTTCTAATTTAAAGGGTTTGCATATGTCGTTAAAGGCGTGGTTTTTTGCATTTTTGACCCCATTTTCTTATCACGTTTTAGTTGGATATTCCGAAAAGTATCTCCTTAATGAATAAGGCCATATCCCAGGAAAACATATCTGAAATCTCGGATATTTAACCGATGATTTTTGGGCGGAATTCTTTTTGCTTTTGCCAGCGGGAATTTCCAAAAATTTCTTCCCAGAAGATGTCTGTGCTGGAGGAGATATCTTCATGCCTTATTTCAAGTTTCTATAAAAGCAAAAAAAAACATGGTTGGGGCAATCATTATTGAAGAGCATCATATGTTTTTAAGATTATGATTCTGCCAACCACAGTCGTACTATAATATACTTATCATATTATGATAATTAAATAACCATAACATGCTTCCTACAGTTATATTATGATTTGAAACTATGAAAAAGTTCTTAAAATTTAAGAATATTTCCTTAAGAAATGTTGTTCCCAAAGAAAAAATTTGATATTTAGGACTTTTTCAAGAAAACTTCTTTAATTCTAGGGACTTTTTTAAAGAAAAATATTTAAAAACAAATTAAAATTCTACGTATTTTTCAAAATATTTTTCATAATAAAAAGTCCTCAGAATTTTAGAATCGGCTAAGAATTTCATGGTCTCGAATAAGAATTTTTTTGTAATCCCACCATTTGGCATCATGGCATCATGGGTGGCTAAAAATTTGGTAGTTCTTTATCCTGGTTTATAGGATCCTTGGTGCTCCACTCATTATATCGTTAACCTTTGATTTTGGGTTTGTTTATTAAATATAAAAAACAACAAAGCTAATACCCCATTCATACTGAAGCCCAAAATAAGTATTTTAGTTTTTTTTTCAAGTTTTCAAGTTTTCAAGTTTTCAACTTTCAAATTCCATTCAAATTTTGAATCCAAAACTTGATAATAATGAATTATGTGAATGATAGTAAAGGTAGAGCAGGGCATACAATATAATATTTCGCGTTCCGGCAAAGTCCATATACGAGAACAGCTTTTGTACAAAGGCCGCCCCAAATGCTCAAATTGTATTTGTTTACAAAAAATTATGAAAAGTCAGGTAAGTAGGAATAATAATTTTCTTTACAACTAGTTAACTATTTATAGATTAGAGATTCGAAAAAAAGGTTATTTTATAAAAAGAAAATATTTAAGTCAGTGTTGCCATAATATAAAATTACCCATATGATTAAAATTAAAAAAAAAAACTTCGAAATACAAGAACACAATTTAAGTTCATAAAATTAAAAAATTCCAAAAGTAATTAAAAAAAATATTAATTATTCAACAACAATTTATTTATTTAATTTAATGTTTTTGAATTTCAATTGATGTTTTATAAATTACATTGGAAGTCATTCCAAAAGTTTTTGAAACGATCTAATTGCTTTTGAAATCTAATCGTTTTTGATATGGTATTTGGATTTGGAAAATGTTTAGCTCTTTTACGTTCCTATGATATCTGTGCTGTTTTTGTTTTTCAAAATTCGATGTAGTTCACGGTGTATCACGGCTTTAAAAAAAAATTATAGAAAATATATTTTGGCCCCCCCCCCCCCCTAAAACAAAATCCTGGGCATGCCACTGCCCATTTTTACATGGGTGACTAAACTGATACAATTTTTTATGGAAAGAAGACAGTATTATGACTGTAAATGTTGAAGTTATGTTTTATTTGATTTATAATTATTCATTGATTATTTATTTATTTTATAGTAGTTCCACAATTATCATATTTTTTTAACAGTCAGCTTTTTTGTTACCACAGTATGGTTACAGCCAATCATGTAAAAAAATAGAAAGTGGTTATCATAAAATAATAATAATAATGATGGTAGCGACCAAATTGATGGTTAGAACTAGAGGTCCGAGCTGTAGTCCGAACCGGTCGACTAGGTAGACCGGTCTACCCGGTTAACCAAGCTATAGAATTTAAAAAAATTGATAAAATTTAAAAAAATAAAAAAAATGTATAACGTATCTTTAATTTATAAATACCTACATATTTCGTATACTACATATACTACTTTCTTATTGTATATGAAAGAGCAACGGTCTTTTTCGGTTCTATATACGGCCTTTTTATTTCGTTGCACGCAATGGGTTAAAACTGTGTATAAAAAATATAGACATAATTTGGACTTAAGATTGAACAAATTTATTTAAGTTGTGGAGCAAAAATGTTCCGAAACTGGCTGTTAAATTTAAAAAGTTCTGCGCTTTTCGTACATTTATATGAAAATGCCACGGTCTTTTTCGTTCCCATGTACGTCGTTTTTATGACTTGGCTTACAATGGACTAAAACTCTGCAGAAAATATTCTAGACCTAATTCTGACTTGAAACTGTAAACTTTTTTTAACTTGTGGAACAAAAATATTCCGATACTGGCTCTTGAATTGGGAAAGTCCTTTACTTTACGTAGATTTATAGGGAAACACCACACGCAAAGAAAAAACATGGTTGGGAGAATCATATTCGAAAAGCATTATATATTTTTGGGTTTATGATTGTGCCAAACATAGTCGTACTATATTATGGTTATCATATTATGATAACAAAATATCCATAATTTTACCATAATACTGACCCTACAGTTATATTATGATCCAAAAATTACCACATGATTCTAAATAAACATATTATGATGTTGAATTTATCATAATATGATTGCATGTAATCATAGTATGCACAAAATGTTATTAATTATGGTCCCCATAACTATATTATGATTTCTGGATTATCATAATATGATCCATATAAAATCTTTATATAGAATCTTTTTGACAATGAATTGATTATTGTAAATAATATTACATGTATGAGGAATTTTCGAAAGAAACCCTCAAAAAAAATCTTCTAAAGTTAAAAAAAAAAAATAAACTGGATCTTAATAGGTCAATTGATAAAATGTTTTAATGCCACATTTTCTACCCATCTGATATTTGTCCAGTTTTAGAAAACAATATATGATTGTTTTTTTAAGACATTTTGGTTTTTATGAAAACAAGACCATACCCGTATTATGACTGTAAATGTCATAGTCATGTTTTATTTTATGTATAATTATTCTTTGATTGTTGCCAGCATTTTATGGTTGCATAATTATAATATTTTTTTCATAGTCAGGATATTTGTTACCACAGTATGGTTACAGCCAATCATGTTATAAAATAGAAGGTGGCAATCATAAAATAGTGAAATATTTACTATAATAATGATGGTATCGACAATGTTGATGGTTAGACAACCAATAATATGGTTGTGACAACCATACCCGATTGCAGCAAGCACAATATAGTAGCAGTGATCATGTTGCAACTATGTTTTTTCTCTTCGTGCACGTTCTTTTTTGGTGCCATATACGCTGATTTATGACTTGGTTCACAATGCACTAAAACTTTGCAGAAATAATCTGGACGAAATACTGTCTGTAAACTTTTTGTACGTTGTGGAACAAAAAATATTCCGGTACTGGCTCTTAAATTCAGAAAATCCTGTACCTGTCATATTTTAATATGAAAATACCAATGTCTTTTTGCAAAAATAATCTGCATAATTCTGCCACCAAATTTATATAAAATTCATATAAATTGTATCAAAAACGTACATTTGGAAAAGTACTACAACTCGGTTAACCGGGTAGACCAATCTAGACCATAAAAACAGGGTAGACCATAAAGACCGATCGACCGGTCTTTATGGTAATGGGGGGGCTCTAGTTAGGACACATTTATAAACCCATAACTTGGTTGTAACAACCATACCCAAATGCAGCAAGCATAATATAGTATCGTTGATCATGATGCAACCATGTTTTTTCTCGACGTAAAGTTTCAGCGTTTGGGTTGTACGAATTAGGGGCACTTTTAATGGATAGTTAAAAACTACTATATCACTGAAATAAGTCCATGCTATTGGGAACACATATTTTAAGTTTTAGATTTTTAGGAATGATGACGTTAAGGGGGAAACTATGCCAATATTTGTTTTTCAGAACAGCTAACAATTCTAAAATCATAGCTTCAGCAGTTTGCAATGGGTTACTAAGGACGCACGATTGCCCCTTTCAAACCAAATTTTTCATGACATGTGGTAAGTTTTTTGTATCCCTTTTGCTGTTACACTCATAGAAATTCCAATGCAAGTGGAAATGTCAAACGGATTTGGCTTCATAAGTTTCGCTTCTTACAATTATTAGTTGGTTGGTAATTTTGATTGATCTAAGCAATTTAGCACCGTACCGTGTGTGTGTTTTCATAGTGAAGTTTATTGGTATTCTGTATACGTTTTATAATAAGTTCTACGTTCGTAATTTTGATTGATCTAAGCAATTTAGCACCGTACCGTGGGTGTGTTTTCATAGTGAAGTTTATTGGTATTCTGTATACGTTTTATAAGATAAGTTCTACGTTCGGTTCAAGATCTTGAAAAGAACATCTTACATCAAATTTATACAGATCAATTATAAACTTCACAATGAAATATCAGCAATTAGCTAAAAATTAACAAATTAATGAAACAATTCCTAAATATTATGAAGATTTTCTCATTGTAGAGTCAGATTTAATGAATATAAATAATTCCAAGCGTTAAATTAATATCTCTAATGTAATTACTTGTAACATTCAAAGTTAAAAATTATTAATACCTTTATACTTAAACCAGGCAAGCATATACAAACTTAAATATAATTGAAAAAAAAAAAAACAACCGCAATGTTAAATACAACTCATTATTTCAATAAATCCTTTGAGGCCTTCATTTACTATCTAATGCAACCACTATTGATTATATACCATCAACTTCCACTACACCAGTTGCAATTTTAAAAGAAACCGCAATGAAGATAAACACCACCACCATCATCATATCTATTTGAATGGAATCAGACATACATATACAAGTCTGGAATGGAAAGTTGAACACTTTAATGAAATTTTTAATACTTCTTCGTTCATAATATCAAATGAATAACATTACCCTTTAAGTAAACCCTTAAATGTATGGACTTTGCAGTACCAAAATATCTGATGAATCTAGGTAAAAATTACAAAATTTTAAGTAATTTCAATTAGAACAAATTTTGTAGAATTTCAAAATATTTCCATACACTCCGTAAACCGTAATATTTATCTTTTTAGGGAAAACCTTTGAATGGGTGTTATGAAAAAATATTTCTTAGAATCTGAATGTCAAGAAAACTATTTTTAACAACTTTTTAAGCTATTTAACATTTTTTTTTATATTGTGAGTTTAAAAATTTAAATTATCCATCCCTGGTATTCCTACATCCTTTACACACAAAAACAGTTAACTGTAATTATGGACAAGAGAGAAGCATGTAAGAACACTGCTTTATTAATTTGCATATGGTTATAATAATTAGGACAATCTTTAAAGGTACACTGAAAGAATTTTATTTATTCATTTTAAAGAATTGTTTAATTAAATCATTAAAGTTCGTTCCATTTAAATACCGCCAAACAAAATATGCCAACATGACAATATTTTCAGCTAGATTTAGCAGATTAAATTGGGAATTGCATTATATTTTGCAGAAAATATTCTAAATACTTCTTTACATATGTTATATCCTTTGTTAAAAGCAGGCCTTAAGCATATTTTTTTGAAAAAAAAAGATGAATATTTTATAGTATTTTCTCATTATCAATTTGAATTTTTACATAACAAAAAAAATTATCATTTACACTAAAAATTTAATTTTTTTTTGCAGCAGATTTTTAGCATATTTTTCTGATTTCAAGATTCAGCAGATTTTACCATTTTGTTTTTTGGTGTTTAGCATATTTCGAAATAAATCAGCACTGCCGCCAACAAGACTTTTAATTTTTTTTCTAATATTTTATAAAAAATATATGAAGAAAGTTTTTATTTAATAAAAATGTTTCTTAAAAAAATAATTTAATTTTCAAATTAATGAAGCAAATTTTATAAGTTTAATGAAAGTTTCACTGGCTAAATTATATTAAATGTAATGAAATTTTTTATTGGATGAACATTTATTCAAGTTTTAATAAATATAATGATCAGTAAATACGAATAGAATTGTTTGCATTATATTAATGAATTGTTTCACGAAATTTATGACTTTTTTTCTTTGATAATATAGCTATATAAAATTTCATAAAATTAATAAAATTTTTCATTAAATGACATGAACAAAAGTTATGATATTTTTAGCAAATAACAAAAATGTAAAAAAAAAATTTATTTGAAAAATTTTCCACAATCTCGAACCAGAATAAAATACATTTTATATATAAAATTCATAAAGATCGAATAAAAAGTTTAATTTTAAAGCTATTTAAAAAAAAAAAAGTTGCCAGCTTTTCATTAAAGTTTAAAAATTTTCCGGTTAAGTCCAGTTATATTCCATTACTTTTCAGAAAAATTCATTGCCCAAATTTGTATGTAGCATTTTCTTTGTGCACGCATATTTATCAATACATATTTGTATAATAAAATATCACATACAACCATCCAATTTAATACATTAATTATTATTTATATTAAACAAACGTGTATCATCGTTTGTGCGAATTTATAATTAAAATGTATTACTTACTTTATTCTATTGTAAACAAGTAATTCTGCTATATCACGTCCCAATCCTGAATATGTTGTTTCAACAAACACCAACACTTTTGGATCGATACGTAAACGTGCCTCTGTTCGATGATCAGGTGCTGGTGATGCATTTCTCGTATGTTTTCCGCTGCCCATGCGGCAATTTATAATTGGTGTTGGTCGTGTATCACGTTGTATTAAACTGCAAATATAGAATATAATAGAAATTAAAAGTTTTTTTAAATAATAAATAATGAATGTTAATACTCTGTGAGAAAAAAGGGGTCAGTTGAAGTTGGTTGAAAGCTGGACTGATCTGAAAGTGCATACCCTGTGATTTGTCTGGTGACTGAAGAAAACTAGATATATCCAGCACACATCAGTGAAGTGGTACAAATATGCTTGAGGAAATGTAATTTTTTTCTCATCTGTATGACTGATGAACAGTGAATTTAAGAGTCAGTTTTGGAATATTTTTGTTCCACAAATTGAAAAAAAAATCACGGTTTTAAGTAAGAACTAAGTCTAAATTATTTCTGCGAAATTTCAACACTTTATGATCCATGGCATAAAAACGCCGTACATGAGATCGAAAAATACCGTACATATTTCTATACATGGGACTACTTAATTGATTATTTCATTAGCATTTAATTGGTATCAATTGTAATTATTTTTTTTAAATAATGCTAATAATTTTAAATTTTTTAATTCATTGCTTAATGGTAATGTTTTTAAATTAAAAATAAATAAATGTAATTGACAGATAAGCTTTTTAAAAATTGTTAAATTGGAAATAAATTTATGAAATCAGGAAATTGGTCGCTCGAGCTCGTGATCATTTTAAAAAATGAGGAACAAAAAAAAAATTGTATCCTTGTGGCTGTTTTATAAAAATTCAAAGGGTACAAAACCTCAAACGAAAACGTCGAACTTTGCAAAAATTTTATACATTTTGCATTATCTATCTTCGCCATTTTGTAAAATGGAAATTTTGCTAAATGGCTGGTATCTCGAAAACTGCACTCAGAAAAAAAAGTTAGTAGAAAAATTTGTAATCAGTTTTCAATCCCACTCTACTATTTTTGTAAAAAATTATTATTTAGCAAATCTTTTTGCTATTTACATTTTACAAATTACAAAATTTTTACAGAACATTTACAAATTTTTGTTGCTAATTTCAGAAATCATTTTACAAATTTTTGAAAACCGATTTGCTAAAATTAGCAAAAAATATTACTAATTAATGGAATTTTATGAATTGTTGATCTGTTATTTTGTAAGTGAATAGTATAGTAGGATTTTTTTAAGATCATATCATATTCTTTTTAATTATTTTTATTGTAAAGAAACATGAAAATTTTATTAGTAAGTTATAGAGAATAAAAATTGAGAAATTCCACTGAGCCAGCAGGATAGAATACTTAGTATTTTCGGTTGGCGCTACCCAACCTTGTCAATACCCATGCTCTTCTTCTCCCTTTACGGTCATTGCTTGTTGATGATTGTCTATTTTATATTGAGTGTTAGGAAACAAATTAACAAACTTGTAAACAACAACACAATTAGACTAACATCAACGAAATTTAACAATTTATATTTATCCTCTATATTTTACAGTTTTTTGTTATGAACTTTAATTCTTAAAGTATCAAATAACACAGCTTATATGAAGCATTTAATATCAAATGTTTGTCTTAATCCATATTAAATCTACAACATAATCTATGTTGATAGTTAATGAATAGACAATATTTTGAATTATATTTTTCACTGTATCCTTGTGTGTAAAGTAATGGAATTTTATGAATTGTTGATCTGTTATTTTGTAAGTGAATAGTATAGTAGGATTTTTTTAAGATCATATCATATTCTTTTTAATTATTTTTATTGTAAAGAAACATGAAAATTTTATTAGTAAGTTATAGAGAATAAAAATTGAGAAATTCCACTGAGCCAGCAGGATAGAATACTTAGTATTTTCGGTTCGGTTGATGTTAGTCTAATTGTGTTGTTGTTTACAAGTTTGTTAATTTGTTTCCTAACACTCAATATAAAATAGACAATCATCAACAAGCAATGACCGTAAAGGGAGAAGAAGAGCATGGGTATTGACAAGGTTGGGTAGCGCCAACCGAAAATACTAAGTATTCTATCCTGCTGGCTCAGTGGAATTTCTCAATTTTTATTCTCTATAACTTACTAATAAAATTTTCATGTTTCTTTACAATAAAAATAATTAAAAAGAATATGATATGATCTTAAAAAAATCCTACTATACTATTCACTTACAAAATAACAGATCAACAATTCATAAAATTCCATTACTTTACACACAAGGATACAGTGAAAAATATAATTCAAAATATTGTCTATTCATTAACTATCAACATAGATTATGTTGTAGATTTAATATGGATTAAGACAAACATTTGATATTAAATGCTTCATATAAGCTGTGTTATTTGATACTTTAAGAATTAAAGTTCATAACAAAAAACTGTAAAATATAGAGGATAAATATAAATTGTTAAATTTCGTTGATGTTAGTCTAATTGTGTTGTTGTTTACAAGTTTGTTAATTTGTTTCCTAACACTCAATATAAAATAGACAATCATCAACAAGCAATGACCGTAAAGGGAGAAGAAGAGCATGGGTATTGACAAGGTTGGGTAGCGCCAACCGAAAATACTAAGTATTCTATCCTGCTGGCTCAGTGGAATTTCTCAATTTTTATTCTCTATAACTTACTAATAAAATTTTCATGTTTCTTTACAATAAAAATAATTAAAAAGAATATGATATGATCTTAAAAAAATCCTACTATACTATTCACTTAATATTACTAATTTTAAAAAAGTGGTTATTGGAGGAAATGTTATTTCTAATTAAAACTTACACCTACAAACTTAAATTTCCTTAAAATGTTACATATATTAAAAAAAAGGGATCGGAAGCGAAGATACCGACTGATGTCTAATAAGAGGACATCCACTTAAAATAGCACTAAAAAGGTTTTTTAGTTCTAAAAATCCGCCTAAAAACAATTAAAATTTAACCTTAAAAGTAAAAAAAAAATTGACCAAAATATTTTTCAAAACAGAAATTACCAAATTAAAACAAAATGATTAATTCGTTTTTTTTTGCTAATTTTGACAAACAGATTTTAAATTCCACTTTACAAAAAGTCTACTGAAATTTAGTAGCGGCTACTAATTTTTCTACTAATTTTATTGTACTACACGTCAGCAGACATGTGTTGCTAAGATTAGCAAAAAATACCGCTGGGCTCAAATTAGCAGAATTTCCCGTAATAACAGCAAAATTTTCAGTTGCCATTACAGACTTTTTTTGGTGAGTGTGAGTTAGGACAAAACGGGCAAAATTTATGTTCTACAGTCATAATAATCCATGCTTTAGATTTAAAATACAAAAAATATTTTTCGTAATTTGTTTTCGTATATGTATATTACACCCATTTTGAGACCCAGCATTCACTATTGGATAATATTTGAGAGTCGATTCGGCGCTATTGTGCCATGATAACCGACTATTTGATGCCTGAAATTGAAGCTCGTGATCTCGGCGACATTTGGTTTCAACAAGACGGCGCCACTTCCCACACATCGCATCAATCAATGGATTTATTGAGAGAACACTTCGGTGAGTACATAATTTCACGTTTTGGGCCGGTCGATTGGCCACCAAGATCGTGTGATATCACACCGTTAGACTTTTTCCTGTGGGGATATGTAAAATCTGAAGTTTATGCGGACAAAACCGCTTCGATTCAGGCCTTGGAGGAAAGCATCACGCGTGTCATTCGCCAGTTACCAGTCGAAATGCTCGAACAAGACATCGAAAATTGGACTCAACGGATGGACCATCTGAGACGTAGCAACGGCCAACATTTGTTAGACATAATTTTCAAAAAATAAATGCCAAAGAATGTTGTTTCAACATTCCCCATTAAATATGAACTTTCCGTGTTTTTTTTTCTTTAAAAAAGTAGGGAACCTCGATATGGATCACCCATTATTACAAATTTCATAAATTTGTAAATAATACAAACATGATTTCGTAAATTATTTTTAGTATAAAATATGAAAAATTGTTACATCTAATGGTAAAAACTTTCTTAAGTTTACAAATTTCGTAAATAATACAAAGTTTTGTTTTTGCATACAATTTTTTTGCATTTTAATAATATTTTTATTTTTACAAATATTTTTAGTATTGTTATGAAATTTTGTTAAATATATAAATTAAAATTTGCTTCTATTTGCGATATGTCATTTCTATATATTACAAAGTTTATCGTCATGTCAAAATAAGCAAATCGTGTATTTTACCAATGGATTGTTATGAGTGTAGTAGAATACTAATATACTGCGATAATAAAAATAGGTCAGAGCCGGGAGAAATCTCGAGGGATCCATTTTTTAAAACATCCTAAGTAAAGAAATTTAAACTTCCCCTTTTTATGTAAACTAATGCTTTTTTTAAAAACTGCAATGAAATTTGAATGCCAAAGAAAAAATCCCAAGTATGCCTATTTCATACAAATGTATGAGAAGTGAAAGAATTTCTGAATTTTGAGAATTTTTTGAAAAATTCTCAAAAATCGAGAAAGACAAACAGAAAATACTTATGTAAAAAAAATTATATTTTGATAAAAACTTAACTTGTTAACATTTTAACTTGAATTATGTTCGTGCATGCACCATCATTACAAGCAGAGAATAAACATGTTGCAACCATGATCACTGCTACTGTATTATGCTTGCTGCATTCGGCTATGTTTGTCACAATCAAGTTGTTGTTTATATTTAGATTCTAACCATCAATATGGTCGCTACCATTATTATTATAGTAAATATTTTATTATTTCATGTTTGCAATTTTCTATTTTATAACATGATTGTGGTAACAAAAATTTTTACTATGGAAAAAATATGATAAATTTGGAACTATAAAATGCTGAAAACGATCAGTGAATAATTATAAATCAAATAAAACAAGACTTTGACATTTACAGTCATAATACTGTATTGTTTTCACCCATGTTGACATGATAATATATGATCACTTTCACCTGGGGGAATTTATTTTCGAAAATGCCTTATACATATAACATTATAATTTACACTAATCAATTTATTGACGAAAAATTTATTGTCAATAAGATTCTACACAAAGATTTTATATTTTTTAATTCAGTAAACACAATAATAATTTTTTTTAAATTAATATGTTTAGTAATTAATTTCTTGTAAAATAACGATTTGCTCCACCAACCAAATCACTCAGAATATTAATAAAATAATTTATTTATACGAAAAAGTATGTTGTTATCTACGAAATGGTTTCTTACAAAATACTTGATCTTTGTAAATTTTACTGCAAGGGTGTCCAAGCCCTATGCTCTTGGTGCTCATTTGTTTTTGTAAAAGCACTAAGCTATAGGCTGTGTGTTTTAATACACATAGAGCACTCAGCAATAGCAATACGAAATACACAAACAACATTGCCTTATTAGTTTTTTTGTCGTTCTTCACTGTATACACACAAGTGCAAAGCAACAACACTTTCGTATACTTTGCTGGTGAACATTGACGACAGCGATCTTCAATGTAGATTTTGTTTTTGTTTAACGTATGATATGAAATATTTTTTTTTCTTTTTGTTTATATGTATTCGTTTTTACAATAAAAAATATTGAATAAAAATTAGTTATTCTTTAAATGTATTTGTGTTTGCTCTTCCATAAGGAACTTTTGGGCAATCCTGTTTTACTGACAGAAGCATTTTTAAAATCTTTGGACTTTTCCTATTGGTAAAATTCTCTGACTCTGCAAATTGTTTCTTAGAAAATAATTCATATATTTTTTAACACTCAGAAAAAAAAGTTAGTAGAAAAATTTTCAACGGGTTTCAATCCCACTTTACTATTTTTGTACTGATTTTTAGTAAAAAAAAATATTATTTAGGAAATTTTTTTGCTATTTAGATTTAACAAATTAGAGAAGTTTTACAAAATATTTACAAATTGTTGTTGCTGATTGCAGAAATCTCTGGAAATTTTTAAAAACCGATTTGCTAAAATTAGCAAAAAAAAATGTCATTTCTACACTCAGAATATTTTGTAGTTTACTGTTTGTAGTTTAATAAAAAAAAGTTTTCCGTTCCATTAAAAAATAAAGAAACATCCATTTATTTTTCGAAGAACTAAATATATTAACTTTTGAGCGCCCCGGTAGGCTAGTTGGTAGCGTGCTAGCTTATCAGTGCGGGGGTCGTGGGTTCAATTCCCACCAGAGGCTCTGGTCTGTTTTCGCTACAACGAGCCTATAGCCTTTGTTGCTAGTGCTCTGTTAGGGTATTAGGATATGATTTGTAATTATATCATTAATATAAATAAATAAAATAAAATATATTAACTTTTTTATACATTTATTCGAAATAATTTACTATCATTTACCAATTTTTTCCAGTTTCATTTATTTTTTCATTTGTTTGAAATTTAAGAAAAATTTACCCATAAAACAGAAATTTGTAGTTTATTTTTGTTCGTGACAGTTATTACAAATTTAATTTTGTTTGCAGTTTGTTTAAAAAAAAAAAAAAAAAATATTCAAAAAATTTAAATTTGTTTTTTTATTTAAATTGGTTTCAATTCAAATTACAAGAACTTCATAAACACACGTACATACACAAACACATTCACACAAAAAGTGTATATAGCTATGCATACATACATTTTGTATTAACAAAAAAAAACAAAAATACATAAAGGGAAACAATTTCAAAAAAATGATAAAAACATTTCTTTTTTAAGAAATTGGTAGGTAAAATTTTGACATTTATTTCAACTGATTATATCATTTGCTTCTTACGGAAGTGTCAGTGGTTTAATCAACATTTAAAAATAAATAGCAAAAGTTGATCGGTTTTTAAATAAAATATCATCTTGTAAATGACATTTTCTGTTACTATTTTAAGTGTAATTAAAAAAAAATTAAAAAAATTAATTAAAAAAAAATAGGACATTCACTTAGAATAGCGGCAAAAAGTTTTTTTAGTTCTAAAAATCAGCACTTAAAACAATTAAAATTTGATCTTAAAAGTAAAAAAATTTACTAAAATATTTTCCAAACCAGAAATTAGAAAATTAAATCAAATTGATTAATTCGTTTATGTTTTTACAGTTTTAAAGCCTTTGATTTTTTTTTACATTTGTTTGAAAAATTTTTTTTAAAAAAATCAATAAAGTAACAAAATTTTGATGCTTAATAAAAAAATAAATTTGAAATTTTGTACTTTCCACTTACCATTACAGACTTTTTTTGGTGAGTGCAGATTCAATGAATAAAAAATTCTTAGATTCTGAGGACTTTTCATCATAAGAAAATGCTTATATTTTAAGAACTTTTTTTTAGTAGAAATAGTCTTAGATTCTAAGGAATCTATGTTTTTTAAGCCCTGGAATTTTAAACTTTCCCTCATATAAAATTTTTTTCTTTACAAAAAACATTTCTTAGAAAAATATTCATCAATTTCAAGAACTTTTTCATAGTTACGAATCATAATATAACTGCAGGGACCATATTATGATAAAATTATAATTCTTTTATTATCATAATATGATAAGAATATTATAGTACGACTATGATTGGTACAATCATAAACCCAAAAATATATAAAGCTCTTCGAATATGATTGTCCAAACCATGTTTTTTTTCTGCGGGTAAAACCAATCTTCAACTAAATTCCGTCAAAAAATTGGCTCTGGATTGTGAGTTTTATAAAATAGGAAACATAACTAAAAAAATTATTCAAAATTTTTTTCATAAAATATGCTGCTAAAAATAATTTTATTCGAAATATAAAATTGCTAACAAAATGCTGTCCTAATTAGAGTTTTTTTTCTGTATTTCCCTGTTGTGGTTAAAACAAATTCTTTCTATACACAATATTACAATATCCGTTATATTGTTTATTTATAAATAAAAAATAATAATTTAAAAAAACAATGTACTATAAATTATTGTATAACCGTTTTGTGTTTATGGATAAGTCCTTATGTCTACACCAGTAGTAGCTGTAGTAGAAGTGGTTGTATTTCCGGTACTTATCCTTATTTAACAACACTCATTTATTTACAGCTTTTTTTCATACTATTTCATTTCTTGCCTTTGTATAAGACTGTCTTTGCGAATAGCTAGTCTGCCAGCCAGCCATCGAACCAATGAAGCAGTTGTGAGGAAGCAAATGTTAAAACGTACAACGAGCTTGAATACTACGCAATAATTTCAGCTTATTTTTCAACAATGATTTGGTATTTATTGTACATTTACAAACCAAAGGAATCATAAAAATGAAAATACAATTGTACTCTTATTTATATTGGTGGATGGAATGGTGTAAACACTACAATTCTTAATACTATTCATTCTTTCTTTGTGAGATTTTGTTTTTATCGTATATTCTGGACGCTTCCTTTTTTTTTTCTTTTTCGCCAAAAGTGCGTTGTTTTCCATACTTATTTTACAACTACTATGGAAAAAGAATTGATTATTAAGTCAATGATATAAAGACTTGAAATCGTAGAAATTTTTGTATTGTATTACCAACAGTCCCTGCTCAGGCGCCAATATCATTTCAAATGAAAATAAAAATATTGATGTTAAAGATTTTTATTCTTTAAATATCTATCAAACTACCCACGTAGTAATGTAAAGTTTAGAATCTATTTGTTAAGTGTTCTTTTAGAATATTTCATTCATTTATTTAACATGCATACATACATATGTATGTACATATTTTCATTTTATTCCACATACAGTTTTCTGCAAATTTGCATTCATTAAGTATTTTATGTACATTTTTCACATTTCATTTTTTTTTTTCATTGATTGTCCCTGCACATGTTTTTCCAGCAAACAATCGTATGTAGTTTTGTAGTATATTCAGCGTTTATGGGATTTTATTTATATTTTTCACTTTTATATTTTATATACAGAAATGGTTTAATTGAAATTTTAATTTTTCTTTACCATACGATTGCAACAATTGTGAGTTTTAGAAATCCTTTTATATTTACACAAATACTATGACAACCAGACTGTGTCAAAAAGAACAGAAAAATTTTAAGATATTTTACCTACCTACTTTGCTATCATTATTATATTATTCCCAGTGATTCACGTTGGGTTTATAAAATAAGTAGTTTTATGAAACAATTCATATCATAATTTGGCTACAAAATATCTGAATTTGTAAATTTGTTTGTCGACAATCAGTCTAGTTAAAAAAATGCGAAAATTATTAATATCGTAAAATCTGTGAAGTTTTCTACAGAAATTATGCCACAATCTGAATACCTAAATATAGAAATATGCGGATATATATAACTATATTTTTTTTTATAAAAATTAAGAGAGGAGATAAAACCAACGGAAATTTATTTTGTCTTAACGATCCAATCTCAAATTTAAGCGGTAAAATTGCAATCCCTTTGATATTTCATATATTATTTATATAACGTTGAAATATTAGATAAAATTTAAAAATTTTACTGGTTTTCAAATACAGCCCGAAAAAAACCTAAACAACCCCTTACTTAACAGGGAATTCTAGTCTAGAAATATCAAAAAAAATTAATTTTTTTTTCATATTTTTAAAGTTTTTATATTCAATAATGTGTCCTTAAAAGCATTTTTTAAAAATAATCAATTATTGACCAGTCGCAAACTTTAAACACGTTTTTCCGAAACAACTTTCTTTTTTCTACTGAACCGATTTGTTCGAAATTTGTCACATCCCTCTATGGTTTGACACTCACTTAAGTCAAAATTTCAAAACCTTTAGAAAAAATAACTCAAATTTATCGGTCTTTAAAAATTAGGCAACTGTTCATATTTCCTGCTATTCCACTATGGGGAATTTATAAGAAATTGTTGTGCCAAAACCTCAATTTTTTATGTGTTTCAAAACAATTTTCTGTGATGCCATTATAAGTCAACTATATAAAACTATTTTACAGCTAGCACGTAAGCGTCAAAAATAAATTTTTTATATATATTTATAAATTAAATACTAAAGTACTTAAAATAGTATTGTTAAATCTTTTAAAATTTATTTCAATTAGCAATAGAGAAAAAAAATAATATATTATGTACAATTTAAAATTTTAAAATTCAGATTTACATTTTATATTTATATATTTAATATAAATTGAATTTTATTTTTTTTTTTTTTTTTTTTTTTTTAATTTAAATTTAAATCACAGTCTGCATTTGACTGCGATTGCGTACAAACGTACAAAATTCTTCTCTCCCTAAAGTGTAAAGTGTAATAAAAACAAAAATAACTGTCTTGTTACAAGATCACACAAAAATATATTAAAAGTAAAAAAAAAAACAATAAAAAAAAAAAAATAAATACATAAAATTCTTTTAAACAATAACAATTTAAATTGCTATCATCATGGATGATAGCAATGATAGTAGTGAAGATGATGATACAAGCTGGCAGGTTGTAACAACAACCAAAGCACAAAAACGTCATTTAAGTGAATCCCCAAAAACAATTTTGAATAAAAGAAGAAATATAAACAATAATCAAAACAATAATAGCTTGTTAACAGTTAGTAAAAATAATGCACCTGCATTAGATTTAAAAAACACAAACAATATTAATTATAAGCACACGCAAAAAAATGTCAACAGTAGAAGCTCAAATAATATTAACAACAATGATAGCACTTCCCATCATACAGCTTTTACAGGCAATAATGAAAATTATAATAGATTTTCTGCTTTAGTTAATAATGAAGAAGAAAATGAAGAAATCGAATCAGATGATGAACAAACTTCGAAAATTAATTTACCAAAGCCCCCACCAATAATTATTCCGAATGTTGCTGATATATCAGCAATGATAAAAAGTTTCTCAAAAATAATTTCCTCCTCATCATTTAATTACAAATCTCTAAGAGATGGACAAATAAGGATAATGGTTAAAGATGTTCAATCATATCGAATGCTCGTTTCTTTCTTAAACGATAAAAAAATTATATTTCATACATATCAGCTAAAACAAGAAAGAGCCTATAGAGCTGTAATCAAAAATCTACACCCTTCAACACGAGAATATGAAATAAAAGATGCCATAGAATCACTAGGCCACAAAGTTCGAAATGTTTCAAATATACATAGTAGAATTTCAAAAGAACCTCTTCCAATGTTCTATATTGATTTAGAACCAAGCCCAAATAACAAAAATATATATGACATCAAAATTCTTAATAATGCAGTTGTCAACATTGTCCCACCAAAGAAAACTAATGATATTGTACAATGCCACCGATGCCAAGAATACGGACATACAAAAACCTACTGTAGGAAACCAGTTAACTGCGTCAAATGCGGATTAGGTCATCTAACGGCTGATTGCACTAAAGACAATGATGCACCTCCTAGATGTGTTAATTGTTTAAAAAGTCACCCAGCTAGCTATAAAGGCTGTGAATTCTATAAGCAGGTATTAAAAAGAAAGTTAAAAACCAATATCGTTAATAGACGTAATTATGTTAACTTTGATTATAATAAGGAAGATTATCCATATCTAAATAATAATACAGCTTATGAAAACACTAGTGAAAATAATAACATTTCTTATTCTGATGTTTTGAAAAATAATCAAAAAACTTCGTTTGAAAAGCTCGAAAACTTAATACAAAATCAAATTGAATTAACAAACAAGCTTTTAAGCATGATGACAATATTAGTAGCAAAATTATGCAACTGAACTTGAATATTGCAATATGGAATGCTAATGGGCTTTCCAACCATAAACAAGAACTCGAGCTCTTTCTTAAACTTAATTATATAGATATTCTTTTAGTGTCAGAGACACATTTTACCAGCAGAACTTTTTTTAAAATCTATGGTTATGAACTAATAACAGCCAACCATCCTGATGATAGAGCACATGCTGGGGCTGCAATACTCATTAAATCAACAATTAAATTTGAAACTCAAGATGAAATAAGAGAATCATATCTTCAAGCTGCTTGCATTAAAGTTAAATGCGATTCACATAGCATAATTTTCTCAGCCATATATTTTCCTCCCAGATTTTCAGTCAAATGCCAAGATTTTCATAATTTTTTCAATAGCTTGGGGCCAAGATTCTTCGCTGCAGGAGACTTTAATGCTAAGCATCCATGGTGGGGATCTAGACTAGTTAATCCTAAGGGAAGTGAGCTGTATAAGTGCATAGTTAACAATAACTACTCAGTTTTATCGACAGGCAACCCAACGTACTGGCCAACGGATCCAAGAAAGATACCCGATCTCCTAGATTTTGCCGTTTATTCTGGAATTTCTAGTCAATTGCTATATATAACTGATGTTAACGATCTTAGTTCTGACCACACTCCTCTTATAGTTTGTTTTAACACTTTCTTGCAATCAGAGATTTATAAACAAAAAATTCTTACTGCCAGAACTAATATTAAATCATTTGAAACTTGGATAGAAAGAAGTGTAAATCTTAACATCTCTATTTCATCTCCAAAAGAGTTAGATGATGCAGTTGAAACATTTAATCATGTAATTCATGAAGCCGGGTTTCTTTCAACTCCAAAACCAATCCAACGAAACCATAATCAAACTTTTATCACATCAGAAATTAGAGGCATGATAAGAAACAAAAGAAGACTTAGAAAAATATGGCATAATAGTAGGAATCCGAATGATAAGCAAATCTTTAATAAAGCGGCTAAAGATCTTAAAATTGCTCTCTTTGAAATGAAAAATGAACAGCTTGGAAACCTTCTTAGAAATCTTAAGCCGGTAAAGAACGGGAACGATGAGTATAGCTTGTGGAAGGCAACAAGATATATAAAGAGACCTGCTAAAAGAAATACACCAATAAAAGATATTAACGATGTATGGTGTAGAACAAATAAATCTAAGGCTGAAGCTTTTGCTTCTCATCTTCAAGTTACTTTCCAGCCTAATACACACAACTTTTGTGATGTTGAAATACAAGAATTTTTGGATAGTCCTTGTCCAATGGATTGGCCCGTTAAACACATTCGACCTCGTGAAGTTAAAGAAGAGATAAAGAAACTTAACTGTAAAAAATCTCCTGGTTACGACAGTATAGATGGACAAGTAGTCAAAGCCCTTCCTAAGGGGGGTATACTATTTCTCACATTGTTGTACAACTCTATATTGCGACTAAATCACTTTCCCTCGCAATGGAAATGCGCAGAGATTGTAATGATAAATAAACCAAACAAACCAGAGAATATTGTAACATCCTATAGACCAATTAGTTTACTGGTAGTATTCTCCAAAATATTTGAAAGAATATTGTTGAAAAGATTGTTACCAGTCTTAGAAAAATTTAACATCTTACCTGAATATCAATTTGGTTTTAGGCACAAACATGGTACTCCAGAGCAATGCCATCGTATCGTTGCCTTTATAAGAGATACACTGGAAACTAAAAAATATTGTTCAGGAGTATTTTTGGATGTACAACAAGCATTCGATAAAGTTTGGCACACTGGGTTATACTACAAATTGAAAAAACTACTTCCAACACCTTTTTATCTACTGCTAAAATCTTATTTAACAGACAGATATTTTTACGTTAAAGTTAATGATGAATTCTCCAAAATTTATGAAATCAAAGCAGGCGTACCACAGGGTAGCGTTTTAGGACCAATTCTCTATACTATATTTACATCAGATATGCCAATAGCTGAAAACGTACTTGTTGCAACATATGCAGACGACACTGCAGTACTAGCTTCTGATATTTGTCCAAACAATGCATCAAATATTGTGCAAAGAGAGCTTAATGCAATTGAAACTTGGTTAGACAAATGGAATATTAAAGTCAATACTGACAAATCCCTACATATAACCTTCTCACTACGACGCGGCAATTGTAGCAATGTATATATGAATAATAGATTAATTCCTCAAAGTGATTGCATAAAGTATTTAGGGATGCATATTGACAGAAGATTAACATGGAAAACACATATCAAAGTAAAAAAGCAGCAACTAAATATCAAAACAAAGCGACTCTTCTGGCTATTGGGCCCAAAATCTCAGTTAAGCATGGAAAATAAAGTTTTGATTTATAAAACCATTTTAAAACCTGTCTGGACATATGGAATACAGCTATGGGGAACTACGAGCAATTCCAACATCGAAATCTTACAAAGGTATCAGTCAAAAACTCTAAGGTCAATTGTAAACGCTCCCTGGTTTGTATCAAATAAATCGATTCATGACGATCTCTTTATTCCAAAGATTATAGATGAAATCAGAAGATTCAGTGATAACTATTTGGGGAGATTAAGTAACCATATCAACCCGTTAGCTATAGCCCTACTTGATGACACAGAAGAAGTTAGAAGGCTTAAAAGATTTCATATCCTAGATTTGCCGTTTCGAAGTTAGTTCCTTATTATCTTGTATTTACGTACAAATTTGTTAATATTTTTTAATTTTGTACTATCCTTATGATTTTATGCACATTGTTGTTCTCAATGGAGTTCAGCAATAATGTTATTTGTTTTTATTGTTATAAAATTTACTTATTATCCTTAAATGGATAGATTGTAAATAAAAGAATTGAGAAAAAAAAAAAAAAAAAAAAAAATTTAAATCATTTTGAATTACTACTTATTTTGCATATATTTGTATATTCTCATACTTTTTCACGGTATAGAGGAACTCTTTATAGGTAAAATGTATTTGACCGCCAATCCATTAGGCTACATAGATCATGAGGCTCCCGTTCATAAATTTTAACCATTCTTGGAGCCTCTGGTGATTAATTTTATAATTCATATGTAGATATACATATTAAAGACCATTCGAAACAAACCCAAACAACAGACTGGGACGAATAAAACCAATAAGATGTGGGACAAGGTGATTTTTTGATATTTTCCAATCTACAGTATTTTTTAATTAGCGAATTGAAATAATTGAGATTTGTATACAATATATTTAAGCCTTGACCTCTCTGAATCTTACACTTAAAAAAAATTAACTAGAATTTAGAAAAAATGAAATGAAATCGGCGCCAAAGACACTTTTTACCAATATTTAATAAAATTCTTCTTAAAAATAAAGAAACAAAGTTTACTTAAAATTTGGTCAAAATTTCTAAATTATAGAAAAATTTTACTAATGAGAACTAAATTTTTATTTGAAAACAGTTAAAATTCCTCCTAATTAATTTAAACATTATCTCAAATTTTACGGTTAGTTAGGAAATGTTTTCTAGGTTTAAGAGAAAAATTTTATTTTATTTTATTTAAGTTCATTGGATTATTTTTTTTTACTAAAAACTAGAACTTAACTCCCTAAAAATACACTTCTTTTAAGTGAAAATTATCCTTAAATTTTATAAAAATTTTCTAATAAATATGAAACTGTTTCTATGGTAAAGGTAGAATATTTTACCTTATATTTTAAACTACTTTACACTCATTGTGTAAGTATTTTATCACTTTTGGAGGACTTCCTATTAACAAGCTTCTTGCTATACATTTTTGTCTTTAAATTAAAATGAATTATACTTAACTCATGTATTCAAAATATAAATAAAATTTTATTAGCAAAAAGATAAACAAATTAAAAAAATGTACTGTAGGATATCCTGAAACGTAATAAATTGTGACAAAGTCAGGCCCCTTTTCGTAATTAATTAACGGTTCTGCTTGAGGGAACTACAAAAATGGACGCCCTAAGTGACACACGGCATCTATGGCTTAGGAACACTGGGGGTCCGTTGTCTTCTTAAATTACCTAATTTAAGGAAACTGTTGCAAAAATACAAAAAATCACAATAATATTTCATGTTATTATTGGAAAATGGAAAAATGTCATTGTAGTGAAGCTTTTTATAATTTTGTATAAAAGTGCTTTATTCAAAGACAAGTAAAAATAATATGAAAATTATTTCAACTTCAAATTATAACAAACAAAATAATTTCATAAAAAACATAAAATTGGAGCAAGCATTTTAGAAACAAGTTCCTACAGTCATAAGTTTATTTTATGACATTTTTAATTGACATACAAATTTCAACTTTTTTTATTATTAAGTGAAAAAAAAATAGTTTTAGTGCCTTCGATAAATATAAAGTTTAATAGGTGCAACATTTATTATAAGCTATTTTAAGTTTAATATTTAACTGTTTTACTGAACTAAGTTGCATGAAAATTTTCCTTTGAAATAGTTCATCAGTTTCTAAAACAAAATAAATTTTTATTATTTCAAAGAAAAAAATGTATTACTTTTTGTTTTTAATTGTCTAAACTAACTTTTAGAAAACAATTCTTAAAAAACCAAATTTAGAAATGGGTTTCTAAAATTAAGTTAATTTTACACAAGTAATTTCTCATTTTAAGTTAGACGCATTTTTTAAACTAAAAGGGAATAAATAATGTTAAATTTTTTTTTAACTAAACATAGTTTTATTACATTTCAGTATGCAAATTTCTTAAAACTGAGCTGTTTTTCTTAATAATTGATAAATTATTTATTATACTTGTTTTTTCCCTAAAATCATATAGTATGAATATGGTTTTAACCCTCCGATGAGTGACAGTTCTGAACTTCACGGCCGTGTGAAAAGGTCCCTACTGACCTTTTTTGTAAATCATGTTTTTTCATATAAAAAATTTTTTTTTGATTTTTTTTTGTTTTTATTGTTTATAACTAAATTCTACATACAAAAAAAATTTTTTCAATTTTTTTAATTTTTTTTTTTTTTGCTTGAATTTTCTTGGTTTATCTCCCGTTGTTGGTTTGGCAGTTTTCCAGAATATATCATTCCCTTCACAGGATAATAACTCTGTGAGTCGCATAACCACCATACTTTCAAACCATACATAGCTGGCTTTGACGGAATATATGGCGTGAAGCGGGTGCGGCCTCTGTAAGGGAACAACTGCTCATCAACTGTTAGTGCTTCATGAGGAGTGTAAGCTGCTGCCAAGTTATGTTGCAACATTTGCCAAATATCGTCAATAGCCGCAGTTTTGCTGTTGATGAGTCGCTGTTGTCGAGTATTTCCATTGTCGAAGCGATCGTACGACAACGCAGCTTTGTATATTGGGCAACGCGTCGCGCCCCATAATTCCATAGGTGGTTCATGGTTTGATCTTGTGAGTCCAGCATACAAAAGAATAGCTACAAAGGCGTCAAACTCTTTCACTTGCACTGGCTTCCACTCCTTTTTCTTCATGGGATTTGCCGAATTCCATGCAGCTGTAACCTCCCTGCCTTTACGATTTGTTTGACGTAGCACTAAGTGTATTATTTCCTGTGTCATGATTGAACGCATTATTGTATAGGAGTCGTGTATATTTCCTGTTGGTCCTGGTTTCTTTCTTGTGAAGTCGACCACGTTGTGATTACGAGTGCGTGATGTTGGTGGTGCTTTTTTACTCCATTGGGTGCCATCTTTACCAATATAGTAACTTTCATTCGTTTCCTGTCCATCATATTTTTCCTCTTCATCATCGTCGTCATCAGTATCTTCATTTAGCTCGACGTATCCTTCAGTTTCGGCATCTGACTCTTCAGCAGGTTGGTATGTGCGATCTTCATCATCCTCAACTTCATAATTATCAATTGCAGCAATATCAATTTCTTCATCCATGTCTTCGTCCATAAAATCAGCAAATCTACTATCAGCTGCACGCCTTTCATTCGCAGCCATTTTCTGGTAACGTGTACTACGGCGTACAACCAGTTGAGCAACGTCCAAATTACTTGCATCTGCCATATTTATATTTTTGTTTCTATCACACACGATTTTACTCTTCGCTGTCTAAACTTTGACTGATTTGGTTTACGAAACTACAACTTCTTTTATACTCTTTCGTACGTCTACCTGAACTCAAAGACATTTAGGGATTACTTCATCATCATTATAATTTTTTCATTGTTTCAACACATAACTTACTTGTTCTGAACACAAAGACCTAAACTCAAAGACATTAGGGATGATGATTAAAACAAAAAATTCTAAGAACTGGTTTATTGCTAGTAGTATAAAATTAGAATATTGTGCCTTTCCTTGAAAGCAATAAAGTTCATGTCTTCGAATTTTTCTTAGAATTTTTTGTTTTTATCATCATCCCTAATGTCTTTGAGTTTAGGTCTTTGTGTTCAGAACAAGTAAATTATGTGTTGAAACAATAAAAAAATTATAATGATGCCCAAAAACATGGATTTATTAGTGAAATTCAGTACAAGGTACATACGGACCTATTCACACGTCCGCGTACTATTCTCACTAAAACCTCAATAACTCCTAAAGTAATGATCCGATCGGCTTGATTTTATTCCAAAAGATGCGCAACAAAATACTATTTGAATACAGAGTTACTTTGGGTTGGCCTGGGGGGGGGGGGGGGGGTTGTAGTGGCCGAAGTAGGAGTAATTTCAGCTTGAAAAGGCAAAAAGGTCCCTAGGGACCTTCTCACTCATCGGAGGGTTAAGGTGATCAAATTATTTAAAAAAAAATCGAGATCCTTAAAATACCCTTTAACAAATTTTAATAAAAAATCAATTCCATAAAGTATCGAGATTCCAATATAAATAACCATAAATTTAAGAAGCATAGTTTCATTGAAAAATATTAATCAGATGGTGTTAAACGTCGCTGAATACGAATTTGAAATCAGTGCCCAGATTCTATGAGACGATTATCGTGATAATCGTTGGTCGTCTTATAGAATTTGGGCACAGGTTTTAGAAATTGAAAATAGCGGATAAATTAAATTTTGAGTAATTTTTATTTGATTTCATATATAAAAAGAAATTATAGAATTTTTTCTCGAACTGTCATACTTTTTAAATTCTAAATAGTTGTGCTATTACGAGTTTTGGTCTTTTACGACCATTGGGACATATATGTTTAAGATCAAAGGAAACATATTTGACTAAAATTTTCTCTACAAATGTTAGATCGATAAGAGCGAATCCTCCAAAAATATATGTTCGAATATGAGGTATTTCTTGAAGACCACGCCACCTATCTGTACAAAATTAGTGCAAGCTTAAATAATAGTTTTTAATGTCAAGAAATAAACTTAAAAATATTTAATTTTCAATGCGGTGGAGTGCAGTTTTTTAAAATTCAATATGGCTGACATATATTTTTAAAGTGATGGGGTTATCTCGAAATTTTTCACTCCTGTGTTTTTGGCGTTGCTTAATAAAAATCTGAAGCTAGCTTTTTAAAATTCAAAATGGAAAATAGTTTTTTTAATTTTTAATTTAATAAAATCGCCATATCCACTTTTATTTCTTATTAACCAATCTCAAAGGCATGTGTATCAACCAAGAGTTTCAAATGAATTCAATCAATTTGTCCACCATCTGGGATCTGTGACATTAAATTTCAATAAACTCCACCACTCGGCATTGAAAAGTAAATATTTTTTAAATGGTTTTTAAAAGTAAATATTTTTTAAATGGTTTTTAAAATTATCATTGATAATTTAAATCTGCTTCAATTTTGGAAAAAATGCGGGCACGATTGACAAAGAACAGGAAAACCTTGCATTATAAAACTAGTGTAGAATAAAATTATTGGCTATGCGAGTAGTTTTAAAAATTATTTAAATATATTTACTTTTTAATGCTGAGTGGCGTTATTTTTTTGAAATTCAATATGGTGGATTTATTTTTCAGTGAACAAACTTTTTACACACAAACTTTTGATTAATAAGAATCAAACAGAAACAATATTTCTTTGTTTTTTGGAAAGAGTAACAACACTCAGGAAATTCTTCCTACTAATCATACTTGGGAATTTTTCATTGCCATTGAAATTTCATTACCATTAGTTGACACTAAAAAATGTTAATAAAATTTTTTCCATTTAAAATTTCAGTACTAATTGTAATAAAATAGCACAAATGCATTAAAAAAAACTAATTATAATTGATTAAAAAATCATTTTTGGTGAATTCCACGTGTGACTTACACGACACGAGGCAAAACTTTTGTAATTTTTGATAAAATTTCTGGTACAATCATAATTTTTTTAATTTTTTCGTTTTAAGAAATAACATCTACACGAACATACGTATTTATTTATTTATTCATGCACTTTGATTTTTGATTTGCGATTACATATTTTTATACCCTTCACCATAGGTGGAAGGGTATATATAAGTTTGTCATTCCGTTTGTAATTTCTACAATATTGATCTTAGACCCTATAAAGTATATATATTCTGGGTCCATATGAAGAGCGAAGTTGATTTAACGATGTCCGTCTGTCCGTCTGTCCGTCTGTGTGTTGAAATGGGTTTTCCGAAGAACCCAGACATGATGAGGACTTGATTCTTTTTTATTTCTGTTACATGTGATCCATTTCTGTTTGCTATTAAAAATCAGACAGATCGGTTAATAAATGGCTGAGATATTAGCAAAAAACCAGGACTACCTCTAATTTTTCCAGTAAAATCCCTTTGTTTAATAAGAGTGTGAAGATAAATACGTAGGTTAAATACGTTTCACAACTATTGTGAATGATATAAATAAAAAATAAATAGTAGTGTCGCCAACTTTTTTTTGCCTAGAAAATGCCAAATTTGACAAGAAAAGCGCTGAAACATATGGAAAAATATAAATTTGAGATTTTACATGACATATTATTTTGGATTAAAATTTTTGGACATTTAAGAAAAAATAAATGGGGATACCGCTTGTTTGTGGAGAGCTATGAGGTAGTAGATTCCAACGATGTATTCATCTCCTTCAGAATACCATGGTGAAGAGTATATAAGATTCGGCATAGCCGAATTTAGCCGCTCTTACTTGTTAATTTTAATATAATTAATTAGTTGTGACTTACACGACATCAAATCCATTGATTTCAGGGTAATCAAAGATAGTTTGAAAACTCTGTTAATTGTGTAGTCCGATTCCTTTTAAACTGCACCAAAAGTATTTGAGAAATACAAACAACGACAAAATGGCTTCAACTTAGTGAAATTTATTTTATTTTTCACAAAAAATATTTTTTTTCGCGTGACTTACACGACATACAAATTGTGACTTACGCGACACTAAATAATATGAAGAGTTAAAGTTATGAAGTTAAGATTATACAGTTTTTGATTAATTTAATTTTTGGCATTACAAATAAATTTATTTTAGCGCTTCAACTCTTTTTTGAAAATGTGCAGTTACATTAAAATGAGTTATCCTCGTCATCTTCAATATTCTTTCCAGTTATAAAAAAATAATAATGTGAAAATTTGACTTTGTTGTGTACTTTTGTATGGAATTCACCTTTATACGATTTGAAAATTATCAAAGTATAGAAAATAATAATTTAAAATATCATAAATAAATATTAACATAAATATTAACACATAAAATGACGGTTTATAATGCTAATAGTTTGTTTTAATTGATGCATTAGTAATGGTAATGAAATTAAAAAACATTGTTATTGATCAATGAAATCAGATCCTTACATCATTGCCATTAATTCAAACAATGGCAATGAAATTTATTTCATTACCATTGCTATCAATGTAATGGTAATGAAAATATCAATTAATTAGTCCAATCAATGCATAAGTCCCATGTATGCAACTAATTAATGTGTTGCTTCCTTTTGAAATGAAGGGCTTCAAATATGAAAACACCGTAATTGCACGAGATGATAATTCTTAGAAGAGATGTTGCCAGCGATCTGATAAAGAATTGGAGGAATTGTTAAAGCTTTTTATTTCATAGCCCTGTCATTTTATTCTACTTCGGTGGGGTTAAGTGCTATGGGAACATCGAAGGAGGACGTTGCGATATGTAGTATGAGAGATAAAAACTTGTGTAACAGTCCAACTCACTAACCATTACACTACAACGCCCAAATGCGAAAACAAAAAAGTTGATTTCAACTAGAATTAAGATTTATTTTAAAAAGATTCGTACTTAATAAAAAATCTCCGTAAAAAAATACTAAATATTTTCTTTCCTGTAGATTTTTAAAATAGCGAATATATACTTAATAAAAATCAAACAACGCTATGTTGGACACGCCATTTTGAATTTTGAAAATCTAACCTCTGAATCTTATTTATTAACCCCAAACAACGGTGAGTGAAAAATTTAAAGAGAATTCGCTCACCTTCAAAAAAGTTTGATCGCCATTCGACATTGGAAAATAAATATATTTTAATGACCTTTAAAATTAAATCCGATAATATAAGCCTGTACCTACCAATTTTGTAGGGTCCGGTCTGATAAAAAAATACCTAATATACAAAAATTTTGCACCAGTTTAGATTCGGTCTTTAAATTCTTAAAATTATTTATCTGCGAATTATTGGAGGTCGTTGAATACGAATCTGTCATAAGGTGTATAAGGACCGACAATGAGGAAAATTTAATCGATCTCATTTAAAGTTATGTATTACGATTCGCTAAAGATTCGTTTCCGCCCGAAATAAATCGGTTAGTACAACGGAATATTGGTCTCCGTAACAAAATTTGGTTAATACAACTGAGTTCTGATTGCAACACCTAAAATATTCAGCAATCACATTTTCATTTGCTTGTGCTCAGAAATTATAACTTCTTAAAGACTCTAATATATGATCATTTTCTGAGCGCTGAAATTTTGGAGTGATAAATAAAACATAATTGACTAATGATTGTCGCAACCAAAACACACTTTTCAATTAGGTTGGTACTTTATTTTTATTTACGAATATCTTTTCTTTTTAAATTAATGTTGGAAACCTTTGAAAACAATTTTTTACCAAATAGATCCAATATGTGTATCTTTTTGAAAATTCGAAATTTTTTATGGAAAATGATCACAGCCAACACATTTCTGAGCACTAGAAATTATGACTCCTCAAAAACTCTAATATATAATTAATTTTGGAGTCATAAATAAAACATAATTGACTCTTATATATGGGACAGATGAAAATGTTTTCATTATTTACAAATGATTCAAAAATGATTTATAAAAGACTCAGAAAGTTCAAAAATTCTTAATCTCATATTTTTTAATTCTCATATTTTGAGTTTTTTATGAGTCATAAAATAACGCTCAGAAGGAGTCTTTATAGTCAAAGAAACAATTTCATACAGTAAATTTTAGGGTTCTTCGATGAGTCTTTTCGGACCATAAGTGTACCTACATTGGTATCTTTGAAATTATAATTTTTACAAAAAAAAAAAAAAAAAAAAATCAGAATTTCTCTTCGGATTTGCACAATTTTCCAGAGAAATAATTTATAAGAATTTGATGATTTTTTTTGACAAATAATTAAAAAACAATTGAAAGTTCGAAGAATACAATTTTAATTAATTCTTGTGGACTTATGGCAAAGCACTTAAGTCAACTTAAGACAATTTATCCAAGATTTTTGTAGTCAATAAAGTTTGAACTGCCCTCTTAGATTAACCTTTTGATAAATTTGTTTGAAAAAAGAACTTATTTTATTTTTATCATTAGTAAAGTTTATTTCAGCGTTTTTTTTTTCTATTCAAAAACCTAAATTCTGAATGTATAAATGTTTTAATAACCAACAAAATGCTGTATGTTACAATGGAAGATGTGTTTTTTTTAGTTCTTCTGAAAAATGTGACTTTTTAAAAATGAGTGCTTTTGTCCAAAGTCAACAAATATGTTATAAAAGTGTTCTCAGAATTTTGATATCATATTTTTGGCTTTTAATACGACACTTAAGTTTATTTGTATCATTTCAACTATAATTCTCTCTGTCAAATTAATAACAATTATGAAGTGAAGATGAAACTAAATTTTATAAAATTAATCCTTTGAGCATACGAAAAATACCAGTATATGATGCAGGCATGTTAAGTCTGCGGTCCAAAAGTACAGTGACTAGCGAAACTTTAACGACTATATATGAAATGGCCTATATAAGATTTCATATAAGAAATTGTATTTTCTCAGAGATGGGAGGAAATGTAAATAAAAATTTAAAATATGGATTTGGCTCCAACAAACTCGTCCGTTAAAGGGTAGTGCCTGCTATTAACAATGTCCAACCAATTTTGGCACACACTGTTAATATATTTGTGTTACATATAACATTGCCTTAAAGAAACATTTACAAGAATTATTGACCCCCTCCCCTTCCCAAAAAAATGCACTTTAAAACCTAAAATTTGTTATTGCACCATTTTACAATTTTATTTATGTATAACTTTTTCCGAAAGAGAGGGAGATCCTTCTACATAAGGACTCTTTGTGTGCAATAAATACAAAACAATTTTAAATGAATTCTGTTTGTAGGAATCTGCATATAAATTTACACCAAGTTGTGCATTTACATCCGTTTGTTTGGTCATGTGTTGTAGTTGTAGTTGTAGTAGCAGTAGTAATAGAAGCATTTGAACATAATAGAGAATTTGTTAGTTTGTTTCATTTTGACCTCTCTGTTGTCTGTTTTACATCATCTTTTGCTAACAACTTTGACAACATCTATGTAGATTGCATGTACATATCTTTAGTATATGATAAATTGCGTTCTTCTAAACTATGGTCATGTTTATCTTAAAAGTTTAAAATATTTGTTTAGTTGAGTGTGCTTTCAATGTGTCTTTTTAGCATACTCTACAGAACATTGTTGAGGCAGTTGCACTTCATATGATGAAAAATGTACCAGCCCTAAAGTAAACTTATATAAACAGCCACATAACCAGCACCTTGATATGAAAGGGACCTCTCACAAATACATGACGTTGATATAAAAGCAGAAAATTAACGCCTTATGACATGTCACAGAACTAACTCAGCCATCTCTGAAAACTCGTCTTTTTTAAGAGTTTTCCGCGATGGTCAATCTACTCCTTACATGGGACCAGTTTGCACAGAGAAAACAAATGTATCATAACAACCGAATTGTGTGCCAACCGAATGAGTTTGTTTCCATTTATATATTTGAATTTCGGTTGAAACTTCTTATTTCAATAGGCTCAGGAATACATTTGGTTGCGACAACCGAATAATTTGGGTACTACAAACATACTATTCAGTTGGCAAGAAATTCGGTTGTCACAATGAACCAGTTTTCTCTGTGTGCGGGTGTTTATATAAATTTCAAGTAAGGAGCCTAAAAGTATTTTTTGAGCATCACTTAACACCGTCCACCCAGAAAACGGTATCTCTTGTGGCTACCGAATTCTTGAGGTTGCGGCAACTGTCTTCATAATAAGTTTTTTTTTTAGTTGGAAAAGCCAATACTTAGTTGCATTATTTAATATTTATATTGCACATAAATATTTTTACGTTGCACAAAATTTTATTTTTATAATTTTTTTTTTTTTTTGATTTCATTTTATATTAATCATATAATTACAAGTTATATCCTAATACCCTAACCGAGCACTAGCAACAAAGGCTATCGGCTCGTTGTAGCGAAAACAGACCAGAGCCTCCGGTGGGAATCGAACTCACGAACTCTGCAATGATAGACTAGCACGCTACCAACTAGCCTACCGGGTCGCTCAAGCAAAAATTTTATATATGTATTTTTTCCGGTATAGAACCTGGGCATTGAGATTCATATATATAGTTTTAAATGTTTGCCTTTTAAGGCATTTGAACTCGGATTTTCGGAGTACTACATCTCTACCTACTACACCACAAAGACTTATAATTGAATTTAAATAATTTGTTAGGAAAAAAATATTGTTTAAAATTCGTTGACCAAATTATACCAAACATAAGTGGAATCTATAATCAATACAATCCACAATTCTGAAATCCTAATTTAATAATAAATTAGATCAGGATAATCGTACTGTAGTTACCACTTTTGAATATCGACAAGTTTTTAATAAATTTGATAGATTTTACTAATTTTCTTGTAAATTCACTTAATAAATGGTTGGTTCTACTGTACACAATTAATAAACTAATTTTATTTTTAAAGTTGATTGAAAATACCAATAATTGAATAATATGATTTATTTATTTATTTTATTTATTAATCATATAATTACAAATTATATGTTAATACCCTAACCGAGCACTAGCAACAAAGGCCTTCGGCTCGTTGTAGCGAAAACAGGCCAGAGCCTCTGGTGGGTATTGAACCCACGACCCCCGCACTGATAAGCTAGCACGCTACCAACTAGCCTACCGGGGCGCTCGAATAATAGAGAGTATCTTCACTTCCGATTGGTTATAAGGAATGATTAAATACCTACCCATGTATATTGGCCGAATTTGGTTTCATTAAGAATCTACGATTGTTTGAAATGTTTAAATTTCTAAGATTGTGTGCAATATTTAAAACTTTGGTTAAATTTTGTTGAAAAGTTTTAAGAAGCATTCGCTGGGTTTCTAGCTCCCTGCAAATACATGCAAATAGGTTATAAGGAGGTATATAGAGGTTAAAGTGCTTATAGACGTTTAACTTGAATTTATCAACATTTCAATTAACAAGTAAATCAAGGATAAAACTCAGGATACGGGGTTAAGTTCGCTTATAATTAACAGGGATAAGAGGGGCAAAACTCGGGATACGGGGTAACATCACTTATATTAGAAGAACAACCAACACGATAGTATCGATAAAAAGTATAACACAACCCATATTCAGACGATACTCCAATAAGTCAATATAGTTGGGTTCAGGTTCCCAGTTTATAAAAACTTTGAACCCGAACCCAAAATTTTAACCAGGTTCGGGCTCAAAATCCAAAAAATATTCTTGATGTTCATGGCGTAAGAAATGTTTGATAGAAAAATCATAAAAAACATAACATTTCATGCATTCCACTTGCAGTGCTCGACACTATATCTAGTCCTTCTTTTAAGCAAATACTTGATCAATGCAGAGCTATTTGCAAAAAATTGCGAATACCAAAAAATTTCTTCTTTAGATAAAAAGCTAAACTTAAAAAAAAGCCATACTAGACTAGACTGTCAAACTAGATGGAATTTCAGTTATGCCATGGTTCAAGCCTTATTGGAATACAGAAGTTTTTGTTTGGAATTACTGGATGCTGCGTTAACTACGAATGATAATATTTGGAATATTTGTGAAGAATTCGTAGAAGTTTTTGCACCTGTTAAAAAATAAAGCTGAAACTACAAGAAGAACAGATGACTTTAGGCGGTTTTTATAGATTCTGGCTTAGTTTTAAATTAGTGATAACAAAAGATGACAAAACAAAAACATTTTCACAAGAATTATATTTAAATATTATAAAAAGAGAAAACCACTTTATTAATAATCCACTTCTGATTGCAGCATTATATCTGGATAGCAGATTCAAGTTAATGCTAAGTCACGAAGATGTTGAAAATGCTAAAAAACATATTTTAAAAACAATAAAATTTTTTTAAAATTTTGCAAATGGAAAGTGAAAAGAATTCATTTTGAAAAATTAAGAAATTTCCTATTAATAAAGCATTTGTAGTTTTTTTTAAATGTTGAACCCCAACTCCGAACCGAACCCGAACCCTAACCTGAACTTTTTATTTCGAACACATTTTTTTCAGTGTTTCAGTTCCTGCTTTATTGATAAGCACCAACACCCTCAAAACACGATTCGACAGCTCATAAATATACTTCAAAGCTCCTGCCCATAAATGGGAGTAAGACTCCATCTCCGGTCGAATATAGGTGGTATATAGTAAGGAGATCAGATTAGGTTAAGTGCGATTTAAAAGAATTTAAGAAACCAAGGCACTTGAATGCT
The DNA here is from genome assembly GCA_949748255.1 of Eustalomyia histrio. Lineage (NCBI taxonomy): Eukaryota > Metazoa > Arthropoda > Insecta > Diptera > Anthomyiidae > Eustalomyia > Eustalomyia histrio. Next base: position 104,796,221 of record OX456524.1, on the reverse strand, counting down.
TCTTTCATATAGACACAAAATGTTCATGCCCAGAGCATCAATAGTATAAGATTCTTCAATATTAATGTTATACCATCCAGATATTCAGATGACATGTTTGGCTCCACAATCCTATGGGACAACAGGCAACCCTGGGAAATATGCGCATTAAAATGGACCCTATTCCAACTGGTGTATTTCGAAGGTAACTAAAGTCACCTTATCACTGAATCTTTATACACAATCGTGGGTTCCTAAAGAACTAAATAACTGAAACTAAATCTTCCTGACGTGGGTTTTTAGGAAACTGAAGTCGTTGAACGTCACTGAAATTTTTTATACAATCAGGGATTTCTAAAAACAACTAAAGTCATCAACCTTCCCGTATAATCATGGATTTCCAGTAGATGTTATGAACTTGCCAGTAGAGTCTCTACTGGAGTTTCTTTTACAGAAAGGGGCGGTAAATTTAGTTGGCTTAGGAATTAATAATTGTATTGAAAGATAAAGCAACTACAGTTTTTTTTTAATCCAACGATTAAACTAATTTAATTAAGTTACTTTTATTTGTTTAGAAACCCATGATTGTACAGAGCCCAACGGTTTGGACCTTCGCATAAAGGACAGCTGTAGGAGATATCATATGTTCTCTATTAACCATTTAAAACTTTGAAAACTTGTCTTCTATTTCATTTCAGTTGGTTAACGGTCGTATTTTTTTCATTCTCTGTCCCCCTATTTTTTTTTTTTTGTTTGTTTCACACAAAATATTTGAAAATTCAACAAACTGCAAATACCAAAAAAATAAAACAAAATACTGAAAAAAGAAAACATGTTGTGTGAAACGGAAGTATTTCGTTTTTGCTTTGAAACACATACATATAAATCACTGTCATTTTTTGGGGAGGATAATAATTTTTGTTCAGCAGCCATTACAAAGTCTAGTTTATGAACGTATGTGTGAAAATAAGCAACAACACAACAACAAAAGTTTGTATAAGCCAGCATTAGGACTTTACCAATAGTTGTAAGAACTTTAGAAGCATTTAAAGCATTATGCACATTACTCGAATTTTTGTTAGTATGCAATTTTTATATTGTACTTGTATGCAAGTTGGAATATTTTATTATATTCTTTCTTTTTATATATTTTAATGGCATGTTTTGCTTTTTTTTATTCATGTAACATTTTTGTCTGTCTGACTTGGTTGGTTGGTTGATTTTACTAAAACAGGGTTTAAGAAATTTAAAGGAGTTTGCTTTATTCAAATTTGGGGGGAAACATATTAAAGTTGATCGGAAACTCTTGAATTCTTGCAATATTTTTTAAATGAAAAACACGAAAATTTTACAATTTCAAAGGAATAAAAATACGATAAATCTAAGAAAGTTGTGTAAAGTAAAAAATAAAAAAAAAAACAATTAAAAAAATTAAAGACTGACTACATGGTACCCTACACCAGTCTGGATTAAATTCCACAGACTTGTGTCCAAAAATGTTTTATGAATCTGATCAGCTGAGGATGTCGATTGAACCGGATATATTATACGCCTTTTAACATGTGTACACTCATCTCACTCGTGACATATATTGAGAGGCGTGCATCTGAATAAAATGGATTTTGTTCCCTTCACTGGGAACTTGGAATTTCCAAGTGGGCCAGAGAAATTATTATTACTAAAGGGCTATTGTGGATAACTGCCACTCTTCGTGCCACCACCACAACAAAAGCTTTAGTGGCAATGCTGCACTGGTTACCAGTAACGCAAGTCTGGCGGCTATCCAGGTAGGTACAAGGTGGCGCAAAAGTAATCCTCCTATCAGAAAATGCTATAAATTTTGCGATTGGCCCCTAATGTCAGTTCTGTTTTGACATTTGTGTAGTAAACACATGCGAAATACACGTTAATAAACATTGTTACGCTACACTGCTCCAGAACGCGGAATATTGGTGACTATTTATTTGAGCAATAATCGGTCGGTGACTTTAGCACAACGTGAATTTCGTCGCAGATTTCCTAGCCGTCCAACGCCTACTGGTGAAACACTGCAACGTTTAGCCGCTCGCCTTGAAGAGACTGGCACAACACGAGATGCTGCCAGGCGTGGCAGACCCCGGAGTAGCCGTTCTGCAGAGAATATTGCTGCTGTAGCCGAAGATGTCATGGATGCGCCGTCGACATCGACCAGACGACGTGCCACGCAAATGGGTATCAGTCGACGGTCTTTACAGCGAATTTTGGTACATGATTTGAAGATGTTTTCGTACAAAGTCCAGACGGTGCATCAGCTGTTAGCTGCTGACCGCCAATCGCGTCTAACATACGCTCAAGCCATCCTTAATCACCACCAAGAGGAAGATGATTTTTCATCAAAAATAATCATGAGTGATGAGGCCCATTTCCATCTTAGCGGGTACGTAAATAAGCAAAATTTACGCTTCTGGGGCACTGAAAATCCGCGTGTAACCCAAGAAGAGCCATTACACCCGCTCAAAGTCACTGTATGGTGTGCTGTTTTCGCTGGAGGAGTCATCGGACCTTATTTTTCGAAGACGTCGCGGGCCAAACGGTTACTGTGAATGGTGAGCGCTACAGAGCAATGATCAACGAGTTCTTTTTGCCGCAACTTGATGAATTGGGATTGGAAATATGTGGTTCCAACAGGACGGTGCACCGCCACACACTGCACGTGCCACAACCGATATGCTGAAGGATGCATTTCCCGGGCGCCTAATCTCCCGTTTTGGCGATTTGCACTGGCCAGCAAGATCGCCTGATTTGACCGCTCCAGACTTTTTTTTGTGGGGCTTTTTGAAGTCGCGGGTTTATGTCAACAAGCCTTAGACTCTTGCAGCTCTTAAAGATAATATCCGTCAAGAATGTGAAGACCTATCGCCGGAAGTTTTGGCCAAAGTGATGGAAAATGCCATAAAAAGGGCTCAAATGACAATCAACTGTGGCGGCGGCCATTTACATGACATCATATTCTCGACTTGATGTAAAAAAAATTAAAAGACCAAATAAAAATAGTCCACAAGAAGAATCAAAGTTTTTCATTTTTTTTTTTTTTTTAATTACAGCCAAAAAACATCGGAAGGTTATTTTTGCGCCACCTTGTATGTGCTTACCGATGGTTTGGATATTCCACTCCAGCGAAATTCCACGGTTCAAGTTGATTTTGGGACTGGAATATCGGGCAAAGCGGAGGGGTCAGAAGGAATCGACCCATCACATACGGGGGTACAGGAGGTATACACGGATGGTTCTAAAATAGATGGAAGGCTAAGTGTTGGCGTATATAAAGTTTTGTAAATTAATTCCAAACAACCGTAAAAGTAACTAAAATATATATTAAACTTTCAAGTTTTATTTATTTTATCTTTAATAAAGTTTAAAAGAATTAACAAAAAAATAGCTCCGTAGCAGTTTGCTTTCCTAATTTTTTGTCGTAGTTCCTCATTGACCTCTGAATGCCCACTGTATTTATAGTTTTCAGCTTCCTTTTTATCTTTAGAATTAGGCAATCGACATTTTTGGCTCTATATTTATTTTCGTATACCTTTCTCTTCGAACTAGCCCAAAATGTTTCAATTGTTCTCAGTTGAGGAGGGTTCATTTGTTTTGAGACAAATTAAATTTTTTGATTATTTAAACTCTGAGTTGTAGCTTTGTCGTAATGTGAGGATGCCAAATCAGGCAGAAAAAATTGTTTTATCATGTGGATGATATTTTTTGATAAACTTTTTAAGTGCTGGTATACATTTTTCATTATAAACTTGAGCATTGACTGCTAACAATCATTTAAAAAAACATCTGGTCGTTTATTCCACGTTCACTTATGACTAACCACTTTGTTTTGCGAATAAATTTATATTTTTCGGGTGCTTTAACACTAGAAGATTCAAAATAATGTTTTGACTGCCATTCGTTGCCTTCCACAGTAAAATATGACTCATTATCCATTTGGCGTTTGTAGTCTAATGAGGAAGAGAATCTTTTGTTAACGTTCTGTAGTGAATGGTGCTCTTTTTTTATTCCCATTGATTCAAAATATTATAACAGTATTTTTGTCACATTTATATTTTTTGTCCAACTGACCGTAAGATTTTGCACCGCGTCCTACAGTTTCAGCCTTCAGCTTAGCCCGAACTTTTGAGTCTTGCAAACTACATTTCCGACCTGATCCACGTTTTCGCTCAACAGTTTTATTATTTTCAAACAAGCGCATTGTGTTATAAATAAAAGTTTTTTTGAATCCCATATCAGTAAAATTTTAAAAAATTTAATTTTTTGTGTTGCTGGAATTGTCTTCACAAAATTCGCAAATGAACTTGCGACGGTTCAACTCGTTGAGCGACATTTTTAAAACTGAGTAGTAACTAATCCACTTGTTCTTATTTTTTTTATTGAATAACTAGATAATGCAATTCAATTCAAAGCATCTTGAGATTTTTTAAAAAATCATGCCGTATAATCTTGGGGTTTTTTCAGAGGAATTTGACGATTCTTTAAAAAGAAAATGTCAGACGAGTTCAGTGGAAGTAAACCCTTAAAACGCAATGTAGATTACCGTAGTGGGATATTTTGTCGATAAAGTTGGTTTTTATTACCTTTATATGACATTGTCCAGAATAATAAAAAATTTGTAAATAAACAAAAGCTGCCTTCAAAAAAATTCTATAACAAATTCTTTAAAATATGGTATGAATAGTTTTTGCGAAATTTACCAACAAAATTTGGTATAACTGCCACTGTTCCCTGACTCTTTCACTACTTGCTTTCACCTTAAGAGTTAAAGAGGTTATCTATTAGAAAAGAAGTCCTCACGGAGTTTTCTCTGTTTGTGCAAATAAGAATTCAAATAAGCGAATTTTTACTTTTGACAAAAAAAAAAATTTATTTCTACTGAAGTTCCAACTTCATAAAAATTTGTTGATAAATCCAATTACAAACCAAATTTTTTTAGTTTTTTTACATTTTTTCATAAAATTTTAAATGAAACTGTTTTTTTAGAAAATACAGTTTTCGAATTTAAAGCAATTTTATATTAATATTTTAAAGCACAAGTAACGTCATAGTGCTTTTTCGGAATATTCCTAGTCACGTGTTTTTATTGTTAAGAAGAAAAAATATATATTTAAGCAGGTTTTTTGTTAAAGCTCTGTTTAAAGGCTCTAGCTTTTCTCGAAACACATGTAGTATACGGAGGTTGGAAGCTCTATTTAAATTTTTTTGGATATGAAAATATAATTTTATATTATTTAAAATTTATTTTTTAAAGGAATTGACACAAATATAAAAATTGCCTATCATATTTTCTAAAGCTTATATATCATTTGCTTTGATTCAGTCGATTTAAAAAGAATTTGATTTTATTTTAGTTAAAGTTGTTTTTACGATTTTTTTGCAAAAGTTAAGAAAAATAACAGAAAAATTCCCGGTTAATCAACCTATTTTAATCGATTATTCGGGTCGAACAATTATATGAGTTTTAAATTGTTTGTTTCGACATTAACCGAAATAGAGGCGATTAATCGCTTAATCGATTAACCGAAATGAAAACACTAGTAAATTAAAAAAATATATTTAAAGCAATGACAGAATTTTTGTTTTACTTTTCCAGCTCTTTTTTTTCTTTCCGTCTTTAAGAATACTTAAATTTTTTTTCTTCTCATCTCTATCAAATGCTTCAAAAACTTCCGTCTTCTCATTCAATAAATAATTAACACCTTCGTTTGCCATGGCCAGTATACGTGTTTATGTCGAAAACAATTTATATTCAAATAATTCGTCAATTCAAAAAGAATAGGATTTTACTACTGTGATCTAATTCGAATACTTATTTTGCAATTGAGTATTGAAATAGGGCAAAACACTAATTGCATTAATCCTACAAAACCTTTATAACAAATTCTGAAAATAATTTGTTGGAGGCTGGTCTCTATCCGGATGTCATTCTTGCCTAAGGAAATTGTGATAATATTTTCGTTGTTGTTTTTTCTTTAATATTTGAGGATTTCATTAACACCCCTAGACGAAAACAAAAAATTCTTATTGAGTTTGTAATTTAATCTAACAAATATCTCTAGAAATTCTATAAGCGTCGCACAGTGCTTTGTTCCCGTAAGTGAATCGGCAAAATTAGAGTAGCTATCGCAGAAAAACAAAATATGGTGAGCTGGTTGAAAATATGTAAATTAGGAAAAAATCGAAGTTTTAGACAATTCGGTGCAAGGACATGACTACCTCCCATACATCCTTAAATTTAAAAGTTTATATAATATAATATAATTTTAAACATAATAAAGCAAAAATCGGTAACTGTCTGTTAAAAATGTCATTTAGCTCAATGATTAATTTCGTTTTATTCGGTGTAAGGACCTCCCATACATAATTTTTCTTAAAAACTAAATTGTAACTACATTAGTGATTAGAATGCACTAAAAACTAATAATAACTTATAAAATTATATTTTTTAGCTATCTGGAAAATTTCGCTTCATTCTATAGAAGGACATGACTATCTCCCATATATAATTTTTCTCAAAAACTTAATTTTAGCTACATTTATGATCAAACTACAAATAATTTAATATTCAATTTAAAATGGGCCATGAATAAATAAATTTATTTCTAAATTTGCTCCACAAATAAGATAATTTATTTTAATTGTATTTTATAATGTTGTCTTTCAAAATGTATTTCCCATTTTTTTTAATTCATTTGAGATTAAACGGAATGTCAATATACAACTTATATTGCCTGGATGGATAAATTTCCCGTTTAACCACTTAGAATATTTTTTTTATCGAAGAATTGTCTGTTGGATTTACTCTCAATCCAAAATTTTTATACCCTTCACCACAGGTGGAAGGGTATATATAAGTTTGTCATTCCGTTTGTAATTTCTACAATATTGATCTTAGACCCTATAAAGTATATATATTCTGGGTCCTTATGAAGAGCGAAGTTGATTTAACGATGTCCGTCTGTGTGTTGAAATGGGTTTTCCGAAGACCCCAGACATGATGAAGACTTGATTGTTATATATTTCTGTTAAATGTGATACATTTGATAAATGGCTGAGATATTAGCAAAAACCAGGACTAGCTCCAATTTTTTCCTTAAAATCCCTTTGTTTTATATGCATGTTGAATATTACGCATAACAAACACATCAATTTGTTAAAATTCTTTTCTTTCACCTCTTCACCTTTTATACACACACAAGAAACCAAAACAAAGATTTGTCATTTAAATAAAAACCAAGCAAACCCATATTGAACGAAAACTGTTTATTTAATTTTATTAACGATGATTCCACATGACCTTAATAGCTCAGTTGTCTAAACGCTATGTCACAAATACTATTTTTTCTCTAAGACGCGAGTTCAATTCCTACACAAGTCAATTCAATTTTTTTTTTGTACATTTTTTTTTTTATTTTCTTAAGACTTGTTTTTTTTTTGTTTATTTTTTGTTTTTTTTTTAACATTTAATAATTAATTTAAATAAAATTTTAAAACATCAACATTTTTATAAAAACCCTCTGATACAAACAAAATACAAACGGTTTTATTTCTTTTTCGATTTAAAAGAATTTATAAAAAGATTTTTAATCTATTTTATTTCTCATATATTTATTATTTCTCATGTATTATTTTATTTCTCATATATTATTTTAGAGCTGTAATATGACCTATGGATACGTCTTATATAGCAAAAGATCAAAAATCTTTAGTATAAGATATTTGCTAAAAAACTCGGTTCAGATACAAAAAAGTTATGCCCAAAACATAATTTTTTTTAAATACCTATTTTCTGGAACCATAAATCTTCCCGAGTCCAAGTTTTATCACCAAACTAAATGGTTAATTTCCTCTTAAAGGCGTCAGTATATAAATCTGTAAATTCCATATATAAACTTCAGTTTTTCCCCAACCATGGTGAAGGGTATATAAGATTCGCCATAGCCCAATTTAGCCGCTCTTACTTGTTTTATTTTACGGTCAAACAATCTAATTTTTCTTAATAACACTTTGTTTTCAAGACTTGAATGCCCAATTTTGGCCTTTATGAATTTATATACTTCTGGGATCTTATTTTTTGAAGACACAGATAACCAAAAATTAACTATATAGGAATTTTTAATAAAATTTGTCATTATCGAAAAATATAAGAACAATATTAAATAAATTTGTCAAAATAATTTTATTATGCATACGAAGGCGGATCAAAAAGTCCGTGACTTTTTGAATGAAACACAGTTATTTTTGCAAAAAAAAAAAATGTTTTTCAGCATAATCAACTTTTAGCTCAATACACTTATTCCAACGTTTCTCCAATTTTTGTATCCCTTTCAAAAATAGGATTTTTCGAGGTCCATAAAATAGGTATTTGTTTAATCAATTATTTCATCGTTGGAGCTAAATCTCTTTCCACCGAGCCATTTCTTTAGGTTTGGAAATAGGAAAGTCACAGGGGGCTAAATCCGGAGAATATAGTTTAGAGTCATTTGTACTTGTGCGACCACAACAAAAGTCAGTAAACCACTTTTTTACCATTGAAATCGATAGTGCACAGTACCCACAGTATTTATCAAGCTTTTCCTTGGTTTGATTGACGATTTTTTTTCGCATAAAATAATGTTTAATGAGCACTCGAAATTCACTCACTTTATTTCCATTTTTAAAAAAATCACGAGGTTGTATGTTTTAAACAGCTGTTAAACGCAAAATAAATGACGGAATTTGCTCAAAATTTGACCGTAGTCTATTAACAGGTGGTACTTGATGGAAGCAGTGTTGCATTTCATATAACTACGAGAGAAGTTCGAAAAGTCACGGACTTATTGATCCGCCCTCATATATAAATATTAGAGATGAACCAGTGAGATTATTTACCTCACGAGGGCTCACTCTTTGATTATACATAATTAGTGGTAATTCCACAATTAATTAATATTATTCATAAAAAATGGCGAAAACTTCAAAACAATTATAAAATATAAAAAAATTATGACTTTAAACTGAAATAAACACGCTCTCATCTCTTCTTCATATATAAAAAATAATGGAAAATAGCAAAATGTAAATAACAAAACATATCGTCAGCTTATTATTAGTTTGCACATTTTTGAAAATAATGACGATATGAATTCGGTTTTGCATTTTTAATATCAACCAAATTATCAATTTTAAGGGCCCCACAGACGCGCAATATTATAACTCAATTTTTCAAAGTTTTTTTATGGTGCAATATTATTTTATTCAAGAAAACCCTTCTATATGACATAAAATTGCATAACTAGCAAAAATTTAATTGAACAATGTACATAAGTCTTTGGAGCCCTTCATTGGGAAAAAATTATATAACCATACTTTTTGTCTTTTTAAAAGTAAAAATATAGATGTTTTCAAAATATACAAAATTTCGAATTTCCGCCAAAAACTCTTCAATTTTTTTCTTACTTATGGTTAGACTAGTTAACAAAGTGTTCAATTGAAAAATAAAAAATCGCTAATTTTTTATTTATTTTTTAAATTTTGTGAAACATTGTAAAATTTTAGGATTTTCGCCAGAAAAAAAATTATTCTTTCAATTTTTTTTTGTAAGTTTATGTTGCTATTTAATAAAAATTATACACTACATAAAAACTTGATTCATTTTTTAAAGTAATTAAAATAAAAAAAGTTGCATAACTCAATTTTTTTCAATTTTGGAAGTACCATAAGCTTAGGTATTTGTGACTTTTTCTGAAAGTTTTGGATGGCCCAAACAACTTTTTCATTAAAAATTTTTACCAAAAGTTATTTTTGTAATAAACAAAACTGTTAAGTTTCAAAGCAATACACTAAAAATTTTTGACAATTTTTTTGTAACTCAGTAAAAGTCGGTTTTCCGTTAAAGAATTTTACCTCAAAAGTTTCTAACTTTAGCGCCCTCTACTGTTAACAAAAAGACGAGATGATAAATTCTACTTGCAAATCTTTTTAAGGTACTTTGTTAGCTTTACAAGAAGGTATATTACTTATATATTCTAAGCACTTTATTTTAATTTTGCCTATGGGACAAAGCACTGTGCGTAGTCTGCTGATTTGTGGCATTTTAGGACATTTAATTACTTTAATTAAAAACAGTTATATTTTATAACACATAGGTGTTTTTGTTGGAGAATTTATACTTTAGGTTACACATACAAAATAACTTTAAAACTAGTAGAGAAAAAAATAAAAATTACACAAAGGTTTTTACGACGGCGCAAAAACAAGATGAGATTTTAATTTGAAGATTCAAGAAGGGAGAGACTCAGGTTGTGGAGAGTGTTGAGATTTTACGATTATTGGCTAACATCTCGTGGCCAACGACAGGCTAAGAGATTTATATTTATGCCCAGTGGTGGGTCTGGGCGACTATTAGCCCTTGGTCGAAGGGAGCTTTAGGGTGGTTCTGGGAAGCACAAAAGACATATTGTGGTCGCGGTGCGTAGTACCATTTGAAATAATAATAATAATAATAATAATAAATTTGAAAATTAATTTTGTGTTGTTAAACTTTCTGCTCTTGTTATAGAAATTTGTTCTGGAAAATAAAAAAAAAATAGTAAAAATGATTTGGAAATCGGATGTTTGGTAAAAATAGAGGTTAAATGTAGATATAGAGGTTTAAGGTAAGTATTACAAAAATGAAAAAAAAAAAAATAATTCAAAAATTGTTAGTGTAAAAACTAAGATTTATATCACCCCAAAAGCAAGGGCTGGATCCGCTACTGTCTTCCTACACATTGCAATATACCGCAATGATTTCCGAATATATACTATTTATTTTATAACCTTTTTTTTTATTTCAGCAGATTTGTATTTTACTTTTTTACAAATTTGGATGTGCACGGAAGTTTTTGTACTTCAAACTTCCTCTTTATTTTATGCTGTTTTTGTTTCGAAATTCATAAGTTGTTAACATGCTTCCGAAAAAAAGTAGTAATTATTTTTTCTATCACATATCCAAAATTCACACAACTTAAAACTTTAGATTTGTTTCTTCTAAAACATATCCAAATCTTATCGCATCCGAACTTTTACCCGTAGAAGACTGTCTTTGAAATTATCTTAAAGAATAACATCCTTTTAATGTACTGTGTTTATTTTGTTGCATTTTATTACTTAGTTCAGTTCAACAAAACACAAAAAAAAAAAAAATTTTGGCAATTGTTGTTACTGAAAGTTGTATAATATCTGTTGGTATCTTAGTTGTAACTTGCAACATATTATCATCATTCCAGATGGCCCTTCAAATTCACATTCTCATCTACTAAAACTAGCAATGTTTTGTTCATATTCTCATTCTCATAATCCTTGTAGTTTATGGATTTGTATGCATTAAGACTATCTTCTATGCACATAAAAAAAAGATGTGCACTTATTTGAGGTTATATTCTTTGAATTATGTATTCTTTGGAAATTAAGAATTTTTCTTGAAACTTCAGTATTTGAAAATAAGTACCCGCCTACTGTGTAGAAGTGCCTGTATTTGTGTTAAAAGTAATATTGTTAATAATCTATCGTATACAATTGGTATGTAGCATAAACAAATTTGTTTTTTCTTAAGATTTCTAAGCTGATATTTAAGATGCAGCAATAAATTCTAAAGTGCAACATTTCATTAAAACATCCACCATCTTTTAAGGTTTAAAAACAAAATCAATTTAATTTTAATGTTTTCTTATGCTTATCTATGCTTTTCTTTTTTTTGTATCTCCCCTGTAGAAAAAAGGAGTCAGCTGAAATTTGAGCACCTTATCCAATGACCGGTGCAAACAAGACCGGTCTGAAAAAAAAAACCTTTATGTGTACATACCCCGTGATTTGTGAAATAAAACGGATCTGAAAGTGCCTACCCTGTCCCGTGACAGGTGAAAATAACATTGGTATACAAATATTCTACCCCATGACTGGTGAAAACAGAACAGATCCAGCACAATTTAGCGAAATGGTACACATATGCTTGAGAAAAATCTTTGATGAATTTAAAGCACATTATAACGTTCAGTGGAAGTTTAAATCTAAAAATTTTTGAAGAAAAATTTGAAAACTTTTTTGGAAAATTACGATTTTTTAATTTCATCGGTTTACATTTTTTACATCGTTGGTATATTATTTTTAATGTTTCTTTACAATTATATTTTTTTTTCGTTTAAGTGCTCTTTCAATTTTTGGAATTTTTATTGTTAAAGCGTTTTATTTATAATAACACAGTTTAACACAAAAAAAAAAAAAAAAAATACGGGGTTCCGATGATTGATTCTTGCTAAGGAGACAAAAAAAAAATATAAGTGTTTCGACGTTCCGATAGTTTATGGCCAACATTTTTGTAGAACATTTCATCCCCGCCCTTCCCCTTCTTCGGGGTGTTTTTTCACAATTTGTTAGAATAAAGCCAAAAAATGCCGATATGAGGTGGAGTTAGAGGGTTAATATGTTCTACAAAAATATTTGCCATACCATTATCTACAAAGTTTCTAAACATACCCTACACCTCAGATGTAAAGAAAACATAGTTTTATATACCGATATGCTGCAGGAAACTTTGACCGTCTCTAAAATGCAATTCCGATGTAAACTATCAAAATGCCGAAACACGTATATTTTTTTGGTCTCCTTAACTAACAAGAATCAATAGTCGCAACCCCGTAATTTTGGAAAAAGTTTGAAATTGTTGTACAGTGTAATTGGTATTTCATATAATATAAATTTTTAATTTGAATTTATTATTAAATTTATATTATTTGACTTTTTGTAATAGTTTAAATTTTAACTTAAATTTACAATTTTTCATTTTAATTATTTTTTTTTTTTTAATTTTTTATTACTTCACAGGGAATATTAAGTCAATTGACCTCAAAGGACATATCATGGTTTGAAATTTCCGCTTTGCTTTATTCTTCTTTTGTATTTATCTGAACAGAAAATAAAAAAGTTTGCCTTAAAAGCCGAACGTGCAATCGAGCCCTAGACGATTTTTTTAAATAATTACTTTTTAATTTGAGTGCACCCAGAGAAAAGTTCAGTTGGAAAATCGTTACATTTACCATGATTTTATAACTACTGCAAAATATAAGTAAAACCTTTACTTCAAAAAAAAAAGAAATCATTCAGTTTCAATTGATTATTTATTTATTTATTTTATTTATTAATCATATAATTACAAATTATTTGTTAATACTACTAAAACTACACAAAGACCTTCGGTTCGTTGTAGCGAAAACAGACCAGAGACTCTGGTGGGAATTGATGTATTTTCCCTTCCATTAAAAACTTCATCACACCTAAGATTTTTTCCTGAAGAATCAATCCCTTGAATATAAATTATTGTCTACAACAAGAGAATGTTTCCCACTATTCTGTTGAACCCATAGATTCTGAGGAATTTTTCCCATTGAAAATCTATGGTTTTCTAAATTTTTTTCCAATAGAAAATTCATAGATCCTGTGGGGTTCTTCTATATAAATACTCTTGGCTTTTTCCTGTAAAAATTCATCAGATCCTTTGGACTTTTTTCTTTTACAAAATGAAATTCTAGGAAATTTTCCAATAAAAAACACTTAGATTCTCAGGTATTTTTCTTTAGAAAACCCTAATTACTTTTGCTTATAGAAAAATCATCAAATTCTGAGGATATTTTTTTTATCGAAAAACTCTTAGATTCTGTTGAATTTTTCCTGTAAAAATTCATCAGGACCTCTGGGCTCTTTTCTGCAAAAAAAAAATAATTCTAATAACTTTATCTATGAAAAACACATAGATTCTGATTTTTTTTTATAGAAAACTCCAAATAAAACCTAAGTACTTTTGCTTTTACAAAATCCCATCAAATTCTGAGAACATTTTTTCTGAAGAAACCGCTTAAATTCTGAGAACCGTTTCCTACACTGGGTATACAAGTTAATAATGTCGATTTTTTTTTGCTTGAAAACTCATTTATTATAATAACAAAATGAATTGATACATTATTCAAAGTATTGTCCATCGTTAGCCACTACTTTTTCCCATCATTTTGGTAGCATATGGATTCCGCACCAAAAGAACTAATGCGGTTTTGAGGTAAAGAATGAATCAAGCCAATTTCTGATACCCTGTTCTGAAGTGAAGCGTATTCCAGTAAGGGCGTTCTACATCGATCAAAACAAATGGTAGTCAGAAGGGGCAAGGTCTGGGCTATAAGGCGGTTGAGCCAAAACTTCCCATCCACTGTTTTCCAAATAGTTTTTGACCGGTCTTGCAACATGTGGCCGAGCGTCCGAGCAAAAACATGGTAATGACAGGTCGTTACTCTCGAGATTACCATGTAATGATAGGTCGTTACATTTTTCATTACCCTAAACAACAAAATAATGACCTACTGATAATGGGTGAAAGAAGTGCTCATATGTAAACGGAAAATAATAATTTACTGTTAGTTGTTTTCTTACTATTATATGTATTAACTTGTTTTGAAAAACTCCAACAAAATAGAAAATTATATGCTGTAAAATTAATTTTTTAAAAAATTTTATATTTTAAAGCTTTGCTATATGAGAAATAGCCTTGAATTATGAACTTAAAATTTTGAGTGTAAAAAGAATATATTTTTATAATTTAAATACAAATTATTCTTGTCGATTTCTTTAAGAAAATTTTACATAATTAAGGTACACTATTGTTATATTAAGAACAATTACTTACTTTATTATTGTAGGTAACCACTTATTTCTTCACTATAAGTAACCATACTGGTAATTCACTATTCTCACTTTTTTTGTAACCGAGAGGATAATGACCACCCATGAATTTTGGGACATCGCGAACAAAAGTAATTAAGCGAGTAAATAGCCTGGCAACTAGTGAAAGCCTTTGTGTGCTACTTACTCCCATAATTACTTGGTAATGTCTGTTTTTGCTGGGGTTGTTATGATGGAAAATTATTACCTCGTAACTGGTGGAATATTCTTTTCGTTTTTCGTTGATTGCTCTCTTCAAACGAAATAATTGTGTTCCGTACAGGTCTCCTGTGATCGTCTGAACCGATTTCAACAGCTCATAATACAAAATACCCTTCTGATCTTATTAAATACAGAGCATTACCTTGGCGCCATGGATATTCGGCTTCGGCTTTGATTTGGCTGGTTGGCCGGGCTTTATATCTGTCTTTTTGCGCTTGGGGTTATCGTAACCCAGAAAAAACAGGTTTTCAACTACATACCAGCCTATTTACTGGCTTAATTACTTTTGTTCGCGATGTCCTAAAAGTAATGAGTGGTCATTACCTTTTGACTTACAAAAAACACAAAGTAATGGGAGGTCATTACCCTCTCGCTTACAAACAGCCAAAAAATAATGGGTACCTATTACTTTTTGGACATTGCGAACAAAAGCAATTAAGCGAGTTAATAGCCTGGTAAGTAGTTGATAACATGTCTTTGCTGGAATGTATCCATTTTACATCACCAGTAACAATACGATGCAAAAATTACTACTTTTTGTAGTGTTCAAACAGGATTTTCGACATGCAAAATCGCCGTTTAACGTCTCTCGGCTTCAATTCATATTGGACCCAATTTTCTTGCTTTTGAATGAATCTAAATGCTTTTAAACAGAGGAAAATGACTTGTTGTGTGACTCCCAATGATAATGCAAGTTCTCCTGCGTTTGACAATAATCCTTGTCAAGTAATGCTTCCAATTCTTCAAACTTTTTCGACTGACCAGGCCTCTCCCGCTTTTGAATTGCGCAAACTATCGTTCACAAATTTTTTGAGTTGGTTCATGTTGACTGTAAGCTTCTACCAACAATCGATAACTTTCAGCAGTCATTTTCTTCAAATGAAAGAAGGTTATCAGACTTCCCCGCAAAACATCTCAAAATTCGACATTATTATAGCGACTAAAAAAATGTGTGTTTACACTTTAGCGCCTATCGAATACTAAATTATAACGACAGATGTTTATCCTCCAAGTACCATATTTGTTATTATTGATACAAACCATACGTGATAGTTATGCCATCTCTTGTCCAAATCGACATTATTAACTTGAATACCCAATACAAAAATCCTTACTTTAGGATTTCCTAAAAATTTTTTGTTATATGTATTTATTTTTGATTTCTACTAATTAAAAAAATAAATAAAAAAAATAAAAATTGGAAACAGTGTTTTGCCTAACTTGATGGAATTTTATTTAAAAAAAATCGTTTGGGTGTACTAAATATTTAATTCGGTCGGGATGATTAAATAAATTCTGTTGGGGTAACTTTTATATAGTGATTCCTGCAACCTAATAATGTGATAGTTCATGTAACCACTTAAATTCGGTTGGTAACGAATTCATTTGATTGACGAATCTGTTATCTGCGTGTTAAAATCTGTTTTTAGACATGTTACTTTGACTTAGGTTTTTCAAACAAAATATCGCACTTAAGTAAAAATTCTTCCTAAGTGCCGAATATAAAACTGGTACAATATATTATTTATTACATTCTAAATTGTAAAATTTTCGTATAGCAGCCAGAAAAATTCAAGTTGAAAATTTGTATATATGAAGAAACTTAGGAAATTTTATTAAGCTTTAAGTAGCTAAGTTGAAAACTTCTTACAGTTTACCAACATTTTCTTTTAGCGTGCCACATAAAATTGTACACTTAGGAAAATATATTTCATTATATTGATGAAACTGTTTCATAAATGGTTTGTCATCAATTCTTCATCATAAATATGATCAAGTGTTCATGACAAATACTTTATAAATCTTCATCATTTAATAAAAAAAATTACATAAAACTCTTACAAACACATTGATGAAACTTCTTCATAAAAATGATGAAGTTTTTCATAAATATTACTTACAAATTTTTAAAAATTCTTCATCATATTTAATAAAGAAACATGTTTTCATTATATATTGTTAATTTTTATCAGGCTACAGATCATAATTTAATGTTACTAACGAATAGTAAACACTAATTTTTTTTATTAATTGGAACAAAATTGTGAGGATCAGAGCTAGAGGGAGTGCACACTTTCGACCTGAGCGACCAGGTCATCTTCAGCCTCCTTAAGAACCACCCAAGCCACAAGCAACTCATGGTTTTCAATTTGCATACGAGTATTTATTAATTAGCTTCATCATATTTAGTAAATGTTACATGGGACAAAAATCATTGAAGTTTTCATGTTTCATAAAAAACTTCATAATTTATGAAAAACATCGTTAATATGATAATGTTTTTTCCTGAGTGTAGTTTTACTTAATTTTAAAATTGAATTGAACGACTTCTAAAATATTTTAAAATTCCTTCCCATTTGCCAACTTTCAGTGTTTGCAAAAAGTTGCTTAATAACGACTTCAACTTTTTATACAACATTAATCGAAAAACTTTAAAATTATATGTAAAAGAATAAACGAAAATTAAATATACCCAGCAAAAAAATAAAAAAAGACATCAGCTTTTTAATGAATAACATTTTTCTTTCAGTACAAGCAAGACCCCTAATTTTTTTGTATCCAATGTGCAATAGATTGTAGAAACCTGCTATTGTTTTTTATAATACAATATGAAAATTTTATAGGTATAAAATAAAATATAGTTTCATATATATTTTGTATTGCAAAAACTAGGGAATTATCTATACATCATACAAAATATAATAGTGGAATAGCTCTTTAAACTTCTTCCGTTGAAATTATGGCTTCGAGGATTTTAGTCTTATGATTTGTTTATAGTTTTACTCTATTTTGTTGTATACATTGTATACGCATAAATCTTCAATATTAATTTATAATTAAAATGGTTTATAGCTATATATACGATATATTTTATAAAATGTATAAACAGATACTCATGCAATATATATGAAGTACATGATTGTCAAAATTAAATAGTTTATATTTGCCTTAATAACATAATATGTATGTATGGGGATGAAAATTAATTTTGAAACAGTTATTGTACAATTAACACTCTAATTGGGGTGATGTTAGGTGGTGAAAAACATTGTAGATGTGTTGTAATAACAAATATTTAAATAATTTGTTTCTTCTCAAAAATCGAGTTATGAATCTTTATTGTTTGCAAACCTTTATTTCATTCGTTAATTAACACATCCTCCAGGGATGACATATTTTTAATTACCTCGTCAGTGACAAATCCAATTATATTTCAAGTTCTAGCCAAAATGGTTTGGGCTGACCGCTAAGGGAGAGACTTTCAATTTTAAACCACCTTTTCATCACGTTCGTGGCGTAACTCCCAAGAAGTACTTTCACGCAGAGAATAAAACATAGTTGGGGCAAACATATTGGAAGAGCCAACCATAGTCGTACTATAATATAGTTATCATATTATGACAACAAAATAACAATAATTTTACCATAATATAGTCCCTACAGTTTTATTATGATTCGAAACTATGAAAAAGTTCTTTAAATATAAGAATTACTTTAAGAAATGTTTTTCCTAAAGAAAAAATTTGATATTTCCAAGAAAACTTCTTTGATTCTATGGAATTTTTTAAAGAAAAATACTAAAAAAAAATTAAAATTCAAGGACTTAAAACAACATAGATTCTATGGACTTTTTCTAATAGAAAAAATCTTGGATTCTAAGGACATTTTTAAAATTGTTTTTACATAAAAAGTTTTTAGAATCTAAGAAAATTTCTACTAAAAAAGTTCTTGCAATTGAGTATTTTTTATGATGAAAGGTCCTCAGAAGCTAAGAATTTTTTTATCTAAAAATCTAGTATTTTGTTTAAGAAGCAGACTTTTTCTTATACTTTTTCCACAAGAAAGTCGTAATTTACAAGAAATTAATTAAATTTTATAATAAAAAATCTTCATATGTGACCTTCTCCGAGAAAAGGGACCTAGTGTGTCAAAAAACGGGTTTGGACTTAAGAGTGGATTCTGGTACCTAAAAGGGTGAAGAATGAGATGAAATGAGTTCGATTTCTGATAAAAATTTATTTACCCCATAAAAACGTACAAAACGAACTTGGGAAAATCGATTAAAGCAGATAGCTGAGAACGAACAGAGCAGGCTGGAACAATAGCAAAGGTACTGTCAAACTAAAAGCGAAAAAAAACGTCACCACAAAGGCATGACGTCACCAAAGTCAGCACCCAATCATAACTGACCATACCAAATCGCATCTCCCAACTGAAGGTGTGTTCACAGTGATAATGCGTTAGGAAACTTTAAATGCGTTTTTCTCAAAACTTCATTTTCACACACTAGGTCCCTTTTCTCGGAAAAGGTCACATATATAATACTTTTGACAATGACTTGTTTACTTTAAATTATAATGATATATATATAGTTGGGCATTTTAGTTATTTCTATTGAGTGCTATTTATAGTTCAATTGTTGTTTCAGTTCAATCGCTCTTCTAGTTCAACAGCTTTTCTAGATCACCAGCTCTTCTAGTTCAACAGATCTTTTAGTTTAACAGCTTTTCTGGTGATCTTTTAAAGGGTGGTAAAATTTTAAGGGTTGATGTTGAATGTGAACCACACCTAAACGTCAAGTTTTATTCTGCATTTCATTTGACATTTCTCAATTTCAGACTAACTCAATTTGAACGATGGAATGACACAATCGAGCAACGCGTTAAAGTAATTCAGGCTTATTATGAATATGGGCGTTCAAATCAAAATGCATTTTGTGCACTTCGTGATTTTTTTGGTCAGCATAATCGACCAAATGTGTTCACAATCTGGAGAATTGTGGGCAAATTTCAGCAAACCGGGTCTGTGAAAACACCTGTGCATGCTCGCCCAGTTCGTTCTGCGGAAAACATTGCTGTTGTTTGCGACAGTGTGTCATGAGTCAAATACTGAATTTTGTTCCGGCTAATGGGAACTAGCTCTGCAGCTGAATATGCCTAATGGAGAGAATGCACTTTCTGATGCGCCACGTATTGATAAATAGTTGCAACGAATGTTCTTTCTTTAAAAAATTTAAGTATGTTTGTCTAATGGAGAGAATACAGCAAAGAAATTAATTTGTTAAAGAAAGAACATGAGTTGTAACTATTTGTCAATAGATGGCCCATCAGAAGGTGCATTCTTTCCATTAGGCATATTTTGCTGCAGAGCTAGTCTCCATTAGCCATATTGTGCTACAATATTCAGTAGAGTATTATTGATATTCTATTTTCTTCGCAACATAAATCAATATTTGCCAAAAACTATGAAAAGTATATGTTTTATGTGCATATTGTACCTTAATTTTTTAAATCAATATTCATTTAGATGTTTAAGAGCACAATATTGTACTTAATTCATGTGTATTTTTTATAAAAAAAAGAATGAACATAAATATACATTTGCCAATCCCTCAATTCTCAAAAATACAAATGGAATAAAAAAAATACTATTTTCCTGTTTGAAAATTTCTTTTTTGACATAAAAATGTGAAACAAATGATTTTATTACCACAAACATTTGAAAAATTGACTTTAAAATTATGTAATAAATCTACTAGTAACATCTGAATGCATTAGAATTTAAAGTATGTAGTTAGTTTAATATTTTTGGTAAATAAATTAATTGAAAGCCTAATCCAAGGCTACATGGCCATGGGGCAGGGTATAGTTTTACTGTGATTCTGCGCCACCTATTTAATAGTAGCGGCACTAAAGCAATTATGCATGTTGCTCTTTCGTTATATATAAATTTCCTTGGACCTAGCCATAGGACAGGGTATTGTTTTAGTTAATTCAGCTACACCTATTCAAAAGTAGCGGCACTACAGACGTCTGTACTGTTAAGCAAGCCTTGTCAAACTTTTAATTTTGTACTTTTTTTACATTTTCTATCTCACTTTAGCAATGTTGCTTTTTACGTTAACTTAGTTATTAGAGTAAGACACATATAGCTCTAAGAATATTATTATTCTCATAGTATGTAACACAATCAATGTAATCGAAAAAGAAGAAGACTTAATACAATTTTTACTTACTTAACAGAAAAAAAATAGATACAGAAAAATTGTACCAATTTGTATGGAAAACTTAGAGGTACCTTCACATTTTCACTAATAACTTTTGAACCACTGGACCGATTTGGCTCATTTTCAACACCAAGCTGCTCGGGAGGATGTTCAATAATCTGGGTAAAAATAGGCACCCCGCTTGCGTCTTCGCGTCGTGATCGATATTTCAACAGACAGACAGACAGACGGACATCGCTAAATCGACTTAAAATTGCATAAGGATCACGAATATATATACTTTATGGGGTCTTAAACCTATTTTTCGACATGTTACAAATGGAATGACAAACTGATATATACCCTCACCATATATGGTGGAGGGTATAAAAGTCATAGTTAAATCAATTATTAAATTATAATTAAATTAACATCGTATGTTTAACGAATATTTTTAAATTAAGTACACTCCTAATAATACATGGATAAAAATACGAAATTACAAAAACTTTTGTAAAATAAACCAATTTTCATTAATTTAAGTTTTTTTCGTTTTGACATTTTTTTTTTGTTTGTATTTTATGCGTAAATTATTATCAGTGTATGAATCTTATTAAAATAAATATACTTCTAGTATAAATAAACTTGTTCGTATTTAAATTAATATGCCAACATTTTTAATTCTTTTTTCACATATTAAAAATAAACAGAAACTTATTTAAATTAAAAATAAAACAAGATTTTAAAGATGTTTCTGTTTATAATTTAATATTATTTCTACTTGATTATAAAATATTTGATTTTTTCTGTATGTATGATTGTCCTAACCATGTTTTTTCTTGAAGTACTCTAAATTCGTTTTGTGTTGGCGTAAATCGGGGTTTCACCGTATACGTCAGAAGCACGGCTTATGACAGCTATTAGACTAAGGGAGATAAATTTGTTGAGAAAATGCTTTTGGAGACACACTGCCATAATGCGTGAAGTTGGTGGACCAAATTCCACCGGACGCGAATTTTCTGCATATTTCCATTTTAATCTAATCTAATCTAGCCCTTAGCCTGTCCCAAGACAGACGCAAACCAGGGTTTAGTTGAACTCTTTAGATTGAATTACATAAAATTCTACTAGCTAACATTTAATCATAATTTCATTATAAAGAAAGATTACAAAAGGAAGTTGAATGGATTTTCATTGAAAATGAACAAGATGGAAGCCACAATGAAGATTACTTACCCCACAAATACACCCGTATCCATATAGTGCGTATAATAGAATATGGTAACAACGGTTATGGCAAATAAAGCCAAAACGCAACGACGAACATTAATGGCTTTAAGATGAGGCAAACCAAAGCAGCAACGGGCAATTAAATTACTGCAACAATTACAATTCAGGCTGGATGAAGAAGATGAAGAGGATGTGGCAGACGAGGACGTTGATGGCAATAAAGCTTGACGTAGATATTGATTATGATATAAATAGGTGGAGGAGGATGAGGAGGAGTTGGTTGCAAAATGTACATTATTGACATCATCATAAGTATCATTAGTCGTTGATGATGACAAAGTTGTTGTTGCTGATGCTGTTGTTGTGGCGGCTGTTGGTAAAAGTAATTCCGCAGATGTTGATGATGATGACGTTGACGTTGAGGAAGATGTTAATAATGCTTGTGTCTGATGTTGTTTTAATAGGCCGGAGGTTATAGAATTTCCCAATGTTGATGGTGTTGTTGTTGTCGACAGCCTAGAGTCATATAATAATGGCGTTAAGGAAGAGGATGTAGATGCTAATGTTGCTGCTGCTGATGGTGCTGCTGCTGCTGCTGCTGCTAATGATGATATCGATGTTGTTAGTGATGTTGCTGGAGCATTATATAAAATTTGTGTTGTGGTTTTAGTGGCATTACCAAAATATTTGCCATTATTGAAATGTATATTGTTACTAAAACTATTATTAATATTTTGGGATATTGTTGTTGCTGTTGTACAGTTGTTGTTGCTGCTGCCTTTTCGATTATGACTATGGCAAATGTTGTCGGTGTTTGAATTTTTATTATTATGCGGGAGTATAGAGAATTTTTGTGCGTTGTGATGATTATTGGCATTATTGAAACTACTACATCGACTGCTGCTGCTGCCATTAGTACTACTACTACTGCTAGTAGTACTAGTCCATGTTGTTTTTGTTGTTGTGGTATTATCTACATCATTTCCATTATAAATTGCATCATATTGCTGTTGTTGTGGCTGCTTAATTTGCATGTTTTGCCTAACAGACGCAGATGTTTTCATTGCTGTTATTGTTGTGGTCGCTGATGAAGATTGTAATGGTGATAGTACTGTTGTTAAATTTGGCCATTCCTGACTTGTACCACTACAACTATCACTACTTCTGCTTCCACTACTACTACAACTATTATAAATACCATCTGCCACATCAGCAACATTAGCATTAACATTATCATCATCATCATTATGTACATTGAATTCATTTACTCTTGTACATTTTGTGGTTGTGGGCAATAATTTTTGATATTTATTACGATTTATTCTATTACTAGTTCCATTTAAAGCCATTTTGTTTGTTTTACTACTTTTCCTCCAA
Organism: Eustalomyia histrio; assembly: GCA_949748255.1. Taxonomy (NCBI): domain Eukaryota; kingdom Metazoa; phylum Arthropoda; class Insecta; order Diptera; family Anthomyiidae; genus Eustalomyia; species Eustalomyia histrio. Next base: position 104,772,670 of record OX456524.1, on the reverse strand, counting down.
ATACCATCATCATCATTATCATCATTATAATCATCTTTTCTAGAGGCTTTGGCCAAAATATTGTCGTTATTTGTCAGGCGTAAAAGTGCCATTGTTTTAGATATTTTTGGTTTTACCAAAATTTCACTTTCAGCAATTTTATTATTTAAACAATTCGTTTTCTTTGATATTGTCATAGTAATTGGTGTTGTGAAGAAATTCACTTTTTCTTAAATGAAATTCAAATTCGGGTGCTCCTACTTTTTTGTTTTTTTTTTTATTGTTTTAATCTCGGGAACCTTAGAAATCGGTGGTTTTGAATACACTCTGTAGAGTGTTGTTTTAATCTCAAACACAAATAAAAAAAAAATTGTTGAAATAATTTAATAAGGTGGCAGCTGGAGATATGTGTTGTGAAATATGATCAAAATCAAAATAATATGGCACTGTTTTTTTTTAAGTATTAAGAATTAAACACCACAATTTTTGAGTTAAAAACATCTAAGTACAATTTTAAATTGAATTAGTTTTTTTTTGTTTTTGCAGATAAAAAAAATGTTTTTCTTAAACTATTTTCAACTTATTAAAATTATTTTTAGAATATTTTAAAAATGTTAAACACTTAATTATTGTATACATGCGTTGCTTAAGATTTCTCTTAAATTTTAGTTATTTTTACACTTTCAGAAACTTTAATTTCTAAAAGATTCGTTTATTTTACACTTTTTAAAATCAATTTTCGTTTTGCTGCCTTTTTCTCTGTTATTAATTATTTTAATAGTTTATTTTAAAATTCTTCGCCACTTGATATGTTTCCAAATTTTTATATATTCAACACTTTGTGTAATTGTATATTGTTTTATGGCCATTATTGTTAATTAATTACCGGACAATCACTCTTTATGTCGAAATGATTTTGCATATTTGTTGTTGTTAATATGGCAATGCTGTTATTGCCATCATTTAATTAGCATCATTATTAGAGTGGCGATATTTCAATTTTCATAATTGTTTCATTGATGAGTTTTTGTTGTTGTGAAATATTAGCAGCTGTCTCATTGACAATAATTTTTTTCTTTCAATAATTGCTCATTTAATATTTTTTTTTTAATTTAAATTTTATATTGCGTGTGTTTGGTATTGTATTTTAACAATGATATGTTGTGTCTGTTTTTTTTTTAAATATTTTTAATAAATTTTTTATCTGTAAATAAACAAGAAAAATATACAAGAAATTATTAATAAATAATTCAAGTAAATATAAAATTAGTTTAAGTAAATTTAAAAAAGTAACTGTTTGTTTTTTATATTAATAAATAGTGTTAATATACATTGAAACCTCTAATCGCAACAGGTGTTCTTACCCAGCAAACAATTTAGTAACAACTTATCTCTCTCTCTTTTTTGGACCTATGTCCTAGAGGCGCTTAACTATAGTAACATTTCGTATTACACTTTGAAACGTCTCGCCAAAAACCTATGTAAATATCGAGTCATAACCGCCAAATAAAAATATTTGAGCACTAACCTAAAAGCTTGATGTTTTTTATCCCAGTCAGAAATTGCAGTGCTAAATTAAGTGCTGACAAACCACTGACAACCTATTTTTTTACTTTGAACCAACACTAAGGGAATACCGTACTAATGTTGCGCATTGCGTTGGCGAAAGCAAATTAGGTTAGAGGCTAGAGGAAAGAGGCAGTAGTATTAAGCACTTCACTTCTGATTATATTTGGATATGTGATAGAAACACAAGTAAAAAAGGCCTAAATTCGGCTGTGCCAAATCTTTAAAAACTTTGGAAGTAAAATTATGAAGGTGAACGAAATTTTTTGAGGTGAAAAACTTTTTTGTGGTGAAAAAAAATTTTAGTGGTGAAAAAAATTTTTGAGGTGAAAAATATTTGAGGTTCGCTCCTAAGCGACTGGCGAAAAAATATGAAAAAATATATGTTGTCCCAGTCGCTACTATGAAATTGTACGATATTAAAATACACCAATTTGTATAGAAAATTTAGAGGTACCTTCACATTTTCACTGCTTAAACTTGCCATTTTTTTACGCCTGGTAAAAGTTTAATTTTTGTTTACGTTTTACTCCGCTAGAGGCGTAAGATAAAAAGACTAAAAATTACTAAAAGTCTTAGGTTCGCACCAATTTTCGCTTAAGAATTCGAACTGGATCTTAATTTGGTAAAAGAATTTAAATTGAAAAAAAACGTTTGCCTCTTTATATATGGGCATATCTGATAAAAAAAGGAAACATATTACCAATATATGGAATAATATATGTATTTATATATGAACATATATGGACCAATATATATTATAAAATATTGCCATATATGATATCATATGTTACCATATATGAACTTGTTTTTTGAGTTTTTTTGCCCATATATGCTTACATACATGCCATAAATGTTCATATATGCTAATACATGAAACCATATATGATAATATATGAACATATATGAACATTTTCACCTGGGGTGACTAATTTTATAACACATATGAAGATAAATTAAAAACCACACATAATTAAAAACCATTGTTGTACTGCATACAAATATTTTCCGTCCACATATTATGAATATGAGGCGAATCATATCATAGATACATATTTTATGGGGTCTTAGACCTATATTTCGACATGTTACAAACGGAATGACAAACTCAAATCCCCCCTCCCTCCCCCACAAAAAAAAAGCTTGAGCTGGATCCTCGCCTGCACAGACAAATTTTATTCAAAAACTAGTTTAATCGAGTTAACAGAAGTTCTATAGATATTTACCATAGACTTATTTTGTTAAGTGTACCAACACGTTCATATCAGAATGTACTGATGAAAAACTGTTTGTGAATGGAAACAAATGAGTTTGTTCAACTTTCTTTTATTGTACCTATTAATAAACAAGATGATAATGGGTAAATCTGATATCATTATGGTATGTATCGTCGTAGTACATGTTAAGAAATGAAAGTTATAACTACAAAATTCTATAATTATATTGTATTGATGAACGAAAAACTTTGAACATGTTAATCAATAAAAAATTAGATTGCAAGAAAGACACGACACACAAATCAAAATGTTTGAAAATTAAATTTGAAATATTAAAATTGTGATTGCAAAATGAATGGTATGTTTATAGTATTTATTTAAAACGGAAAACAGTTTAACAGATTTTTGATTTTTAAAAAATCTATCAGGTTGGTTTTTTCCTAAATTCGAATAAAAGGACAACCGGTTTTTTGTTAACTAAACGGGTTTTTATTAAAATATATATTTGTTCATTTTTCCACAAATTTTCAACAACTTTAACTAGCGTTGCCAAACAGGACAACATATTTGCTTAAGTTGGAAAAAAAATTATTGAAGGTAGTTGAAATAATTAAGGTCTGATAAAGTTGTTAAAATATCACTTTTCAAAAGTTTAGAGTCAACATATTATGTATGCACTATAAAATAAAGATGTTTATCTGGTAAAAAAAATAGGATTTTGTCGGGCTTTGAAATTTGATAAAAAAAAAAAATTTTACTATATAATGAAAAAGTTCAAGATTTACTGTCCTCAATAGAGGCCCTTACACGATGAAAAATAACAACAATTCTTATCGGAGTATGGATTTTTTACAAAAAATTTACAAAAAAAAAAATCATTTTTAAATAAATTTTTAAATATTTTGAACATACAATTGGTTTTCAAAAATAGAATTATGTCTTATAAAAAATTGTTGCATTATTCCCGCTAGAGGCGAATTAAAATCGCTAGATCTGATATTAAATGAAAACAATCAATAGAGTTATGTTCTAAAAAGTTTATTCTAATCAAAAAATTTTCCAAGACATATTTTGTTTATTTACACGGATTTTTGTGAAAGTCCTCTTAAATATTGTTTAGTTCTGCTGTTTATAATTGTAAAGATAAATCAAAATTAAAATGTACTTGGGGGTCAAAATGCATCAAATTTTTTAAAAGGTTCAAATTCACTGTTGGATTAAATATCTGCTTAATGAACTTAAAACCCTTTTAATTATGGTTCTTAAAAAACTAATATAAAATTTAAAATTTTGAAAATATTTTAAATATAAAATTTAGTATTTTTAAACATAAAATTTAAAAAATGAAAAATTTAAAAAAAAGTTTGAAAAAATACGAATTTTAAACTTTAACATATGCCGCACTTGTAAAAACAACCATCACGTGACGTGTACTATGACATGTCCGTCTCGCACAGGGAGGTAAACTAGTTTCAAAAATTCATATTTCTAATTTTTAATAAACAAAATTTTAAAAAATTTTAATTAGAGTTTTGAAAATGCTGTAAAATATATAATTTTTGGTCACGGTTTAGGGTTATTCTAGAGGGACAAGAATTCATATTTTTGGATCTAAAGAATAAGAAAATAATGTAGAATCAGAAAACTTCACAAAAAAATTGTTCTTGGATTTAACAGTTTAGTGGATTAATGGTCTGGGGAATTTGTAATAACTTCGATATATTTCATCCAATTTTCAACTTTTATACCTTCTGAAAGAGATAATTAAGTAAAGAATATGATTATGTAATCATTTGGTGTAAAAACTACACAGAAAAAATTATTGCCAAAAATTTTAATTAAATTTTTATTTTATTTTTTGTTCATTTCCATTTAAAAGTTTAATCATATAAATTAAATATTTAATTGATAATGAGCTTGGTGTAAAAAAAAATATTTAGTTATTATAATTACTTCATACTAATGATTCCATTTTGACTCGATTGAATAATATGTTTTGTGATTCTGTTCGCAAACGATTTGTTATAATTTAATCAATTTGATTGATTCTATGAAAAAAATCAACTAAAATCAAATTGATTCTCTGAATTTGATATTAATTGAAAAAACTAGAAAATTGTTCAAGCAATGAACAGAATTTTGCAAATCGATTCGTTGAAAATTGAATTAGATTTTAAAATTAAAGCAAGCAATCATGTTTTTAAGGGTCTTTTTAAAATTAAAAAAAAAAAATAAATTAAAATTTTAATTTATTACAAATTATATCCTCCTAATACCCTAACCGAGCACTAGCAACAAAGGCCATCGGCCTCTGGTGGAAATCGAACCCTTTTTTCTAGAATATTTATATTTAATTTTTAGCAAACAAAACCATCGAAAAACGATTTTAGAATAAAGGAAAATTTGATTATTTAACAATTTGTTAATGATTTTTGGGTAATTCAACTTTAAAAATGGGAACATGAAAAAAACTTTTTTGGCAACATTGCGGATATGCATGCACTAGTTATGATTTAGTTGGTACCATAGTATTTTTGTGGTGCTATTGGTACTCCTATGAACTATTTGGTAGAAAATATTTAGAAATTTTCATGCGTCGAATAATTACACACAAACATATGTACACTCACAATATATTTTCCGTTACCGACTGTAGTTTATTTAAGAAGTAATACGTAAAGTTTGTTTTTAAATGAAGAATCAATTGAAATTCAAAGAAATATACTTTTCAACTATTTGAATCAGCCATTCAAAAAACAAACTATAAAAATTTACAGACATTCAGTAGGAGTTGATATTTTCATTTAAATGTTAAATTTTATGTTTTCTGTTTCAAAAAATATAAATTCATATAATTCCTTTTTGTTTTTTTACCAAAATAGTTTGTATATATACAAAAATATTTTAATAAAAATTACAAGAAATTATTCAAATATACATCCACACAAAGCCAATAATAATATACACATCTGTGTGTTGTGTTTTGTAATTACACACAAATAAAAAAAAACTTTAAATTTGAAAAACAAACCCCAAAAGTGGTTTTTTCTTACTTTTTGTTAGTAAAAATTTGATGGTTATTTTAAACCACTTTCTATTGTTTTTACTTTTGTCGATTATTAAACAATGATTGCAAATAAACAACAAAATGGGTTGAATATAATGGAAAATCAGAAATCGTCTTTTTTATTGTATTTTCCATTAATTTAATATGTATTTTAAGTTGTTTTTAACGAAATATTGAAAATTTGATTAAAATTTTAATGTATTTGAATAGATTTGAATCTGGAATTTCAATCAAAAATTAATTAAAATTTTAATTGATTTGATGCTGGAATTTCAATTTAAAATTTGATTAAAATGTTAATGGATTTTTGGTTAGGACTTTAGTTAAGTCTTTCCAGGCCGGTGATATAAAAAACATACCACAATTCTAAATACTTTTTATTAATTCTGTACGCATTGGTATGGTACAAATACCGTTTTAACATGTAATTTAAAGCTTATATTTTATTAAAAAAATATTTCAAGTGTGAAAAAGAAATATATATATGGGATTTATTAAAGCACAAAGATGAACGTCAGAGAAGTACCAAAAGTAAGCAAAATTCTATATGTCAGATAACATAATTTTCTGAGTCGAAACAGGGACCTACTACAATAACCGAGCTCGACTTGTAATGTGCCTGTTTGCCCAAGCAAAACTAAATCATGCTTTAGTGATTTTCATAAATAAATCATTAATTTTATGCGCGGTGGCATATATGTAATACTATGGGCTTGCTCAGAATCCTACAAGAATAACAATTTTTGTAATACATATTTTTCTGGCTACTCGGCCCCTCATCAGTTATATCAACGCAAAACAAACTTCTTATATATCAACAAATATTAAAGCCTAAATGGACGTATGGAATCCAGCTCTGGGGGTGTACATCAAATATCAACATGAAACTAATTCAAACTTTTCAGAAGAAAGTCTAAGATGTATCACAAACTACCCGTGGTATATAAGAAACGAAGAATCTAGGAAATTTGCAACCCAACACGAAGCGAGATTACAGCAGCATTGTAATGAATATTTACAACATGTAGTGCAAAATCTAATAATGAATAGAAGACTAAGAAGAACCCTACCATCAGATCTGTGTTTATAGAACCTGTAGGACTAACCACTAAGTTATATGCTTACCAACTGTGCCTTTTATTTAATTTAATATGAAATATTAAATATTTAGCTTAGTTGTAATAAATAAAAAGGAAAAAAAGTATTTTTCAAAAAATCTCAATAATAAGTGAAAGCGAATTAAAATTTTGTTTAATTTTCACTGATATCTTATAGTGCCCCGCAGGGGAGTTAAAGTTTTCATTGATATAATTACAACGTTAATTGAAAATGTTGAAGATTTTTGATTAAAAACTTAATTGATATGATTAAAAAAATAATTGAAAAATTTCAATTAATTCAAAAAAAATTAATTGATATAACAAATTGTTTTGCTGGTCCAAATTCAATTAAAGTTTTAATTGTATTTACAAATATTTTAATAAAAACCAGATTTTATTTTTTTTTTGATATTCAAAATTTAAAAAAAATAAAGAAATAAATTTTTGTCTTCTAAAATACTAATCAAATTTTCCATCGATATCCGGGTGTAAACCACCGCAAATGAAAAAAAATTACTCTTAAATTTTATTTTGAAAATTCTCCATACATAAGCTGAACCCTCCCTACTGTGTATATTTTAGTCTTCGTTCAAAAATATATTCTTATGTTATTGATTAATATCTTTGACTACAGGAATTTAAAGAACTTTACATCTTTTACGAAAATAGCCTAAACGATAGAAATTAGCACTTATTTTCGTGAAAAATACATGGTCACCAAAAACAAATTTTCGTTACTTTGCGTTCTTTGACTATTTTCCTTTTACATAAACCAGGGCTAAGTACACAATTCGTTGTGTTAAATTTCTTTAATATTATCACTTGTAAAAATACTTGTTAAATTTATCAAATTATTGAGGTAAATAAAATTATTTTAAAATGTACATATTTTGTTGTAAAAATATTTTTTACTGAAAAATTTTAGAAAATAATATATTTTTTAGAAGAATATAACTTGAATTTAAACCATTTTGATAGCAAATGCATTTTGTATACAATTTTTAAGGTTATGATACAAAAATAGAAAAGCATTTTAGGACTCTCTCAGTGGTAACACTCAATAAATTTAACGTATTTTCAATACCAAATAGCAATCAATTTGGTGAAAAATCAACAATCCCATTAATTTTAATAGGGCGTTATCTTGATATGAACAATCAGGCCAGAGAGACGATCATCGTCAGACTCCGCTGTGTAAAGGAATTATTAATATCCGTACTTTATGGAGTCTGAAGTCTCGATAAACTAAAACAAACTTTTATATACACTCCTGACAACTGAAGCGGGAGATATACAAATATACATATTTATATATCTACTCTACCAACTCAATAAAATTATTTTGATGTGTATAATAAAAAACAACAAACAAATAAACATAGAAAAAAACAATAAAATATCTATATTTGATTACAAATTTTAATGTTTGTTTTCTGTATACCCAACCAAAAAAAAACTAAATCAAATAAAAATAAAAACATGGAAAAAAACTTTTTAACAAAAAAAAAAAAAACAAGTGAAAATACTAAAATAAGTATATTCGGCTGTGCCGAATCTTTGAAGACCCTCCAACCATGTATTAAGAAAACAATGATTGTCCAAATCACAGATAGTGCATTACATATGTCAACAAAATATTTTAAAATTTAATCGATAATTTCGGTACATTTTATATTGCATTATACGGTATAACTAGCAAAAAGTTAAGTTTATTGCAAACTTCCATCTGTCATTTCGATCTGGCAACTCATTCGTATAGTAACAACAGTTCAAAAGAGACGCTTTAATGATTTTTTATAACGAAAATTTTAGAAATTGGTGGGATGGATCATTATGTATTGGCATAAGAAAGGCGACAAGAAATTCATATGACATGGTGAATGTGTTAGGTAAAAGTGCGATGTGGACATGCAAAAACTGCAACAACAGAAATCATAGCTGAAGTACATGGTATGGTATTAGATGATCGAAGAGTGAAAGTGCCTAAAATATCGTAGGTAATGCTATATTCATTTCAAATGACCGAACCCACTTTATTTTGCATCAAGCATTAAAAATGAAATGAAGCTTTCTGCAAGATGGGTGCCGCATTTGTTAACAGTTGATCAAAAACCCATACGAATGAAAATTTCTCAAGCTTTTTTGGATCGATTTAAGCGAAATAAAATTGACTTTAAGCACCGTTTCATAACTGTTGATGAAACATGTATCCATCTCTACACACCAGAAACAAAATAATCACTTAAAATACTCTGTAAGTTAAAATAACAGAATATGTCATTTAAAAGAAAAGTTATTTTATTTAAAAACCGGTCTAATTACTTTTCATTTAAATCAAAAGGTTTTATTTGGTATTATTTGCTATGTAAAAAACTGACGCATAAATAAAATGATTAATCGGTTAAAAATAAATGTTAAAATTTTACCCACCAGCTGATTTGAAATAATTTCCTTTTTTTTATTTTTGTTTCTTTTTTAATCTACACACAGTCAATAGATACATTTTGTGTGAATGGTCATATATGTGTGTGTTTATGAAGTTCTTGTAATATGAATTGAAATCATTTTGACAGCAAACAAAATTAAAGTTTGTAATAACTGTAACAAAAACAAATAAACCGCAAATTTAAGTTTTGTGGCTAAATTTTTATAAAGTTTCAACAAATGAAAAAAACAAATGAAACTAAACAAAACGGTAAATGACAGTAAATCAATTTAAACAAGTGTTAAGTTAAAATAAATATTTCTTTAAAAAATAAATAAATGTATGTTCCTTTATTTTTAACTGAACTGAAAACTTTTTATAAAACCACAAACAGTAAACTACATAATATTCTGAGTGTATGTGTGCTCTGTGAACTTAAAATTGTCAGCTAAGTACATGTCTGCAACCAAACTATTCAGTTGGAAAAAATTCGGTTTTGTCCCAATGAATCTGTATTCTCTGTGTAGTAGATATCGGATATATTTAGGGATTTGTGAATTAAAAAGTAGTTTCAACCATTACCGGAGAAGCAATGGGAATATGTGTCTTGTTTTATTTCAAAACTTTGCATATGTTTGGACATGTACTTAGCTGACAAATTGTGGCTTAAAATGCGCTATATCATCCCGAAAAATATATTTTCTATCACAGAGCTTTTAAGAGAAATTATGTCACAAAAAATGTCATAAATAAAAAAATATTAAAAATGCAAACATTTGAGAATAGTACCAAATAAGACAAAGATGGTACTCCTTTTTACTTTTGAGGTTCTAATAGTACCACAGTGTTTTTTCACAAATAACGTGAAAATATAGAAGTGAAAACATGGAAGTGAAAAAAAAAATAGTTTGAGGTAAAAAACTTTTTTGGATGTAGAAATAATTTTTGTGGCGAAAAAAATGTTTGAGGTGAACAAAAATTGTGGTGAAAAAGTTATTTTGTTTACCTTTAAGCTTCTGATAAAAATATGACAAAATATTTTATTCACCACCCATAACTTTTTAACCTCTGGATCGTTTTTGTTTATTTTCAATACCAAACTACTCGGGAGGATGTCCCTGGCGCCTAGGCGCAGTGACGGGGAGACAGACATCGTTAAATCCACTTAGAATAGCATAAGAATCAAAAATATATATATACATTATGGGGTCCTAGTCCCATATTTCGACATGTTACAAACGGAAAAATAAACTGATATGTACCCCCATCAAATCTCCACGAAATTTATACAAAAAAAAACTGTCATTACAGTGGTTTGAAATGTATAACAATTGTACAACAATATCAATGTTATTGTCCTATTATTTTTGTGGTATTTTACTACTATGTACATATTTATTGGCAACCAAAATGTTCAACTTTATTGTGTTTAATGTTTTCATTGCATTTACTGGTTTTGTAGGATGTAGTTAGTTACATACTCGCTGTACATTGAAAAGTTGTCATAATTTTGGTTATTGCTTTAAATGACTATTACAATTTGTTTATAGTTTTTGAGGACGAGAAAGAGAAAAAAGTTTATGCTGCAACTATGGCCGTAGATTGGTATAGTTTAAGGGAAGGTGTGTCTTTAAATTTTTAACAGGTAAAAGTTAAAAAGAACTGGAATTTATAAGAAACCAAACCTAACCAAAAACTTTATGGTTTCCCCAGGGTTGCCATAAAACAGTTTTTAAAAGTGGTATACAATTTTGATTTTCCTTTAATTTCCCAAATTCTCGCTATGAATGGTGTTGAACAGTTACACTCAGAATATTATGTAGTTAACTGTTTGTAGTTTAATAAAAAAGTTTTCCGTTCCATTTAAAAATAAAGGATGATACATTTATTTTTCAAAGAAACATCTATATTAACCTTTTTTATACATTTATTCGATATAATTTACTATCATTTACCGATTTTTTTCAGTTTCATTTATTTTTTTCATTTGTTTGAAATTTAATAAAAAATTACCCACAAAACGGAAACTTGTGGTTTATTTGTGTCCGTAACAGTTATTACAAATTTAAATTTTGTTTTCTGTATGTTTCAAAAAAAAATATTCAAAAAATTCCAATTTGTTTTTTTTTTTATTTAAATTGGTTTTATATATACAAAATTTTTCAATACAAATTACAAGAACTTCATAAACACACATACATATACAAATACATTCACACAAAAAGTGTTTATAGCTTCATATGCATACATACATTTTGTATTGTAGGAGTAAATTAAAAAAAATACAAAATACAAAAACGGAAATAATTTCAAATAAATAAAAAAAACATTAATTTTTTAAGTATTGGTGGGTAAAATTTTGACATTTATTTTAACTGATTATATCAGTTGTTTCTTACGGATTTAATTTAAATGAAAATTAAGTAGACCGGTTTTTAAATGAAATATTATTTCTTTTAAATGATATTTTCAGTTATTTTAACTTACAAACTTTTTTAAGTGTATATTTTTTGGAACATAGTTATGTAAAGCATACAATAAAAAAAATTAAAAACTTGGAAAAATCTTAATTCGTTAAGGAGCAGCAGCTGATTAACCCTCAATTCATAATTAAACTTAAACTGCACGAAAATTTTCAGTCTTTTTTTCGTGCTTGTCGATCCATTTCTAAATTCAACTTCTAAAAAAATTATCATCAATTATAAACAGAGAAAACTGATTCGCCATGTCCACCGGTAACTGATTTTGTTTAGTTGTGACAACTGCAAATTTGTTAAGACAAAAGTAATATAAAAATGACAACAGAATTACTGTTGTCTCAATAGTAATTCGAAAATTTCAATGAATGAAAAAGTCCATCTAGCACAATGAAACAATTTAATTGGCAATATCAGAAATGCGGTCGTCAGCACGAATCTACTTTCTGAGTGTATTTTTTTTTTACTCTTCTTATTAATAAATTTTGGTATTCTAAACAGGAGTAAGCCATTATTTTTAATTGCTGATCCATAAATCGGGGTTTGTATTCCATTTATACAATTTTTTTCTAAATTGTAAAGGGATAGAAACATTTGAAGACCAAATTTGTAATCAGAAGATAAAAATCTATAAAAATAACTTTTTAGAAATCAAATCGAATAAACATATTGGTTGCAAATCGATCAAAACCATTAACATTTATTTTTAAGGATTTAATTTTGTTTGGAATAACCTATAATCCATTAATAAAGCCAAAATGGTGTATTGGGAAATAAAAAAAAATAATAATGAAATTAAAAATCAATCCTATTATTCAATTATTTGTACACTCAGAATATTATGTAGTTTACTGTTTGTAGTTTAAAAAGTTTTCCGTTCCATTTAAAAATAAAGGAACATACATTTATTTTTCAAAGAAATATTTATTTTAACTTTTCTATACATTAGTTCAGAATGATTTACTGTCATTTACCGATTTTTTTCAGTTTCATTTATTTTTACATTTGTTTGAAATTTAATACAAATTTACCCACAAAACGGAAATTTGCGGTTTATTTGTGTAATTACAAATTTAAATTTTCTTTGCTGTCTGTTTCAAAAAAAAATTATTCAAAAAATTTAAATTTGTTTTTTTATTTAAATTGGTTGTATATATACAAAATTATTTCAAATCAAATTACAAGAACTTTATAAACACACATACATACCTAAACACATTCACACAAAAAGTGTCTATAGCTATGCATACATACATTTTGTATTGTAGATTAAAAAAGAAAACAAAAAATACAAAAAGGGAAACAATTTCAAATAAATGATAAAATCATTTATTTTTTTAGGAATTGGTAGGTAAAATTTTGACATTTATTTTAACTGATTATATCATTTGTTTCTTACGGATGTGTCAGTTGTTTAATCAACATTTAAAAATAAATAAATAAAAAATGCATTTATTTTAAATGAAAATTAAGTAAACCGGGTTTTAAATGAAATATTTCTTGTACATTATATTTTCTCTTATTTTAACTTACAAACAATTTTAAGTGTATTTCCAACCAAAATAAAATTCGTTTAGTATTTTTGTGCAGTTGAAACAACCATTTAACTAGTGAATATATTAGAAAATTGGTGCAATCTATCAAATTTATTAAAAAAAATTTGATATTCAAGAGTTACAACTAGAAATACGGTTATCCTGATCAATTTAATTGGGCTCGCAGTAGAAGTAACCGAATTGTGGATTGTATTTAAATGTTAGACGCCACTAATGTTTGGTATTGATAAACAAATTTTAAATTATATTTGTTTTCCTAACAAATTATTTAAATTCAAAATTAGCAATGAAAATTTATAAGTGTTTGTGGTGTAGTGGGTAGAGAGGTAGCTCAGTACTCCGAGTTCTAATCCAGGCAAAGGCAAACATTTAAAAAATATATTTTTCTTAATTAAAATAAAATATTCACAATATTAAATGGCAAATATTTTAAAGAAAATTAACATTAGTTGAGGTGCAGTAGGCAAAAGTGTAAACTATGAATCTAAATGCCGGAATAAATCTAAATACCGGAAAAATCAAAAAATTATTTTTTTTTTTAAATGAAATTTTGTGGAATGTAATAATATTTATGTTTGATATAAATATTAAATTGAACAACTAAATAATATTGGCGTACACAACTAAAAATATAAGACAGAATTCGATTGACAACAAATTCGGTGGCCACAGCTGATACTGTTTTCTGGGTGATTGCACGTCTATACCATATTGTATTAGCATTGCTTGAAGGCTTGAACCATGCCCCGTCAAAATTTTGATCTCCTTTAGAGAAAATCTGTACTAAAAATTATTAAAAAAACATATTTTTAATAGGCTCACCTACTTGGATCTTACACCACAGCTTAAAAATAATTAATTCCACTATTCCTTTTTTTTAGCCAAAAAATGTAAAACTGATTCTTTTCCCAAATTTTGGGAACTAAATAAATTCATGTTTGCTCTTTCAATTCATCTTCAAGGAGTTTTTTATTTTTTTTTTCCTAATTTTTTAATAAAATTTAAACAATTCATACACCAAAGAATTTTCACTTAATTCCCTCAATAAATTTAATCTGCCCTAAAGGAATTGACAATTGATTTAAATTTCTTGAAAATAGAAACTTTTAATTCCCTTATTTGAAATTTTTCACTTAATGCCACCCACAGGGAATTAAGTAAAAAATGTCAACTCCTTCAGAGAATTAAAAAACTTATTCTTTCAGGAAATTGAAAGAAACACCTAATTCATGCAGGAAATTAAAATAAAAACTTAATTCATTGAGGAAATTAAAAGAAAATTGTAATTCCGTCAGAGTTTAGTGCAAAACTGAATGAATTCAATAGCAATTCTTTTAGTGAGGAATGAATTCCTGGTACAATATGTAAAGTAAATGGATTTTTAAGATATTTGTTAAACCTACAACTGGCTTTTTTTCGGCGACTTTTATTATAATTTTTTTGTTGTTTGTTTTTAATATTTTATAAAAGTTACTTAAAAAACAGAAAATGTCAAATTAACTTCAGTGAATGAATTTTATGGTTAAAGTTTTGTTAAGGGAATAATTCCGCTAAATTTTATTTTTTTGAATTATTTTACTGAGAATAAATTCATGTCTTTTCTTAAATTTAAAAATTTAATTAAATTTTTAAGGAATTATTTCCAAAAAGATTTAGCTTTCAAAGCTCTGTCAGGGACAATATGGGAGGAAGGTCTGAATATGAATTCTGATCAAATTCAATAGAAATTCATGTACCAAATTTCGTAAAAATAACTTTATACGAGGGCCGTTCTAAATGTTTTTCGCCTGACACAGAAAAATAGCAAAAGGTAAAGTATTTAAGAAACCTCCATCTGTCATATGAACACATATTAAACACAGCTGTTCAAAAAATACATTTATTTTGCATCTAGAATTACAGATGAAAAAGCTTTCTGCAGTTAATCAAAAACGCATTCATATGTAAATTTCTCAAGCTTGTTTGGATCGATTAAAGCAAAATAGAATGGATGTTTAGCATTGTTTCATGACTGTTGATGAAACATGGACCCTTCACTACACAACAGCGGAAGTGCATCAGAGAAGGCAAAAACATATCAATCGGCTGGTTAGGCTTTGGCAAAGGTTTTCTGGGATTACAAAAAGGTAAAACAATAAATTCAATTAAATGTGAAGATTCGAGAAAAACGACCTGGTTTACAACACGAAAATATAATTTTTCATTAAGACACGCACCAGCACACAAGAGAGTTTTAATAAAAGCAAAATTCAATGCATTGTTCGACCACGCAACCTTATTTTCCTGATTTAAATTCCTGTTACTTATACCAGTTTCCAAAGTAATGTATATACCTATTACTTTAGAGGTGATAATGTAAGGGGTTACATATATGGTTACGAAAATGGAAAAAGTAATGTGTCTAAAAATAGATTTTCAAAAAAGAGGAATTTTTATTAATAAAATTATATTACAAATATATTAAATGTTAATAAAAATAATATGGTCAAGATGGGAATCGAACCAGGGAACTCTGGTTACCAGCCAAGAACTCTACCTACTGAGCTATCGACGCATATAGTATTTGATTGCTTTAAACTTAAATGAATTGTTGCGTTCATTACAAGGTAACGCATGAGTATATCGCACCCATTACCAAAATTTTACTGGGAAATCCAAAAATTCCTTGTTGCTTGTAAGCATTTTGCTCAAATAAAGATGAAATTACAGCTGTAAACGATTATTTTGCAGAACTTCAGGAACATTATTTTAATCAAGGCATAGAATTGCTAGATGAGCGTTAGTTTAAGTTTCATTAGATTACATGGAAAAATAAACATAATTTTAAAAATCTAACTTGTTTTTAATTGTTTGCCTAATGAGATTTCGAAATGTCTTCGTATTTTCGATCTGTAGTTTGATTACAAGGTTTACACGGACAGAAAGGCATATAGACAGAGGGGCTGACATCGACTTGGAAAGTGATTCCAGTGACTCATTGTCACCAAAATCTGCCGGGCATGCGCAATTATCCAAAAAAAAAAAAAAATTGGAATTGCTGTCACCCTTTAATAAACATTTTTATCCCAATCCGGATTCGAAAAATTTTTAGAATGACTCATTATATAACCACTTTTATGATACTGCAAATTTTTGCCTGGCTAACGTGGGAAAGATCTATTTCAAATAGATGTTCATGGTTTGCCTTTATCTTGTCATGGGATTTTTTGATGATTTTTTCAAGGTTGGTAACCGAGATGAATTACGGTATTGGTATCGTTTATTTGTTTGTTTCGGTGTTGTTAAAAAAACCACACAATATGCATGTTTTCTTTGTACACTCAAGCTAGCAAGTTATTTCATTTATATGGAGAATTAAGCGAGTTAAGAACTAGTCGCTTAGTACTCGCTTAATTCTCCATATAAATGAAATAACTTGCTAGCTTAAGTGTACAAAGAAAACATGCCTAATATTGCCAACTCAAGTATGAAAAAAATCGATAAAGTTAAATTAATTAATAATTTCGGATATTTTGCAGTACAAAAAATTATAAAAAATACGATTGGTATTTAATCGGTTTATAATTATACCGCTATTATAAGTAAAAAGGTTTTGGAATGCCAGTTTTTTTTCTATATGGACAAAATCACATGTTGACATAAAAAGTCAAAACTCACGAACGTGTCGACCGATTTCGTGCAAACTTTAGATAAATCATCTAAACGACCATACGAACAAACCGTGAGTTATAAAGTCACAACACACTTGCAACAATTTTTTTTATACAAAGAATTTCGGTATTGATATCGGCATCGGTTATCATTTTAAAAGGGTTTTAAAACGATAACGATATTAAAAAGGTATCGGTAGCCAAACTTGATTTTTTTTACTACTTCGTTTTGTGTGCAATGTTTGGGTACAATATGTAGCCATTTTGAAATCCTCCTTACTCTATAACTAATTCTACGCTCCAAATAGTTATTCAAAGTCATTGGCTCTGTTGTCGTCTATTTTTATTATTTTTTTTTTTTTTGTTTGATTTTGTTATCATCATCAAGCAGTAACCAACCAATGGCATGCACAAAACAAAAAAAAAAATAATAAAAATTGGTAATATAAAATTTTATTTTTATATTTGTGCTCAAAAACTATTTTGTATTTTGTTGTTGTTATTGAAGGTTTTCAATACTTTGAAAATATTATCACTAAAGTAAGCAAACATTTGCCAACTTTTGACATTTTGCCATTGCTGATAATAGAAATTGGTAAATTTTTGAAAAAAAATATACATATTTATAATAAAATTCTAACAAACAACATTTTCTATATTCTGCAAAAAAAAATAACAAGCAAAAAAAAAGTACAAAACTATGTAAACTGTTTCAAGCGCAATGAAATCTCTATTTGAATTTAATCAATAAAATTATAAAAAGTTGTTTACTCAAAGTTTAATCAATTCCAATTTAAATATTTGCTTATTTCAAATTGTAATTTTGTTGTTGTTGTTGTTGGTATATGTTCAAAACAAACCATTTATTCCATTAGATTAACCCTTAAAGTACAATTGATGGGGGTTATAAAACTCATTGATAAATGTCATTATCTCAATAATACAACAAAAATTTGTTAAGAAGAATCATCATGTCAAACATGTATGTAAGTATGGATAATACCACAATACTAAAGTACATACTAAATTTAAGTGTGTGGATAAGAGAATATACTAAATATTGATGTGTGGGAATGTTTTATGTACAAATATGAGCAATTCACAGCCGGTATTGTATTTTGTATGTTGTATTGAAATACATTTACAAATATTTTGTTGTGAACAGTCAATTGTATTTTCATGTTGTAAAACGTCAAATAGTGAAGAAGAAAAATAAAAATATTTATAAATTTATAGAAACAAGAAGAAAAAATAAAAATAAAATGCAAAATGCAAAATAAAGGTGAAAGTGAAAAAAGTGGCATTCACTTGAGACTGATATGTTATGATACACAATACAACATTTAATAAACACAGCAAATGAAGTTGTAAAGTTGTATCAGATTTTTAGGTGTAAATTACCAACAACAATTTTACACAATTGTAAAGTAATACACGATACAACAGATACAACGATATAATACCCGTTGTGAATTGAACAATTGTATTTTCAAATATCCTTTAGAAAACTAAACATTTTAATGGAAGTACTATCGATAACATTATTTATGTAAATGGACAGACAATTTTTAGTTTACAAGTTTATAGTAAAAGTTAAGTTTTTATTGGAATGTTGGTAATAAAGGGTGTTTTTTTAAGCGTTTGGGTTTTGAAAATTCAAGGAAAAAAAACACAGAAAATTTGCAAAACTGAATGAAATATTTATTTGGGGCGATAAATGAATGCCTGCCATTTATTTTTAAAATATTATTTCATGTAAATGTTGTCCTCGGTAACGCCGTAGGTGGTCAATCCGTGAGCTCAAATTTTGCCATACTTTTCCTAGCATTTCGGCCTGTATCTCACCAATGGCAGCTCTAATGTTATCTCCCAGGACTGGAATTGTGGCTGACTTGTCCCTGTACAAGAGACGCTTCATGTTTCCCCACAAGAAAGTCTGAAAATGCTCCAACACGTGAGATTAATTGCTCACCAAATTCACCTCTTAATAGGTCCGTGGTATAGCGCGCCGTGTGGCATATAACACCATCTTGTTGAACCCACATGTCAACCAAGTCCAATTCTTCTATTTTGGGAAAAAAAAAAGTCGGTAATCATTTCACGGTACCTTTCTTTTTTTAAAGCTTCATATTTAAGTATTATTTATTTTATTTATTAGGGACGATTTTCATCGTCCTTGAAGAAGTACGGTCCAATAATGCCGCCGGCCCACAAACAGCCGCTTTTCACAGCAAATTTGGCAATTCTGTTTGTTGACGTACCCATTGAGTCAAAAATGAGCTTAGTTACTGGAGACAATTTTTCGATAGAAAACACATTTCACACACAGCACGAAATTCGGAAATTAAACTCAATGATTTGCAAGCGTTGTTCGTTTGTTAGTCTATTCATGGTGAAATAGCAAATATAACTAAGCATTTTTCGCTGCCACATGTCACGAATCTTTTTTTACACTGAAAACCCAAATAGCAAAAAATCACCCTTTATTAAAAATGTCAGGTAATTTTTCTAATAAATGTTGAATGCATAGATGTTTAGGAGTTCGTTTTAATTCGAGAGAGTGTTCCAAAATTTATGCAAGATTTAAATTTGCCGCCATTTGTGCAGTAGTGTTGCCAAAGAACAGCAAAAAAATAAAAACAGTTTGACAGCTAGCAGTTTAGGTTTAGTAAAAATGGAGCATGGCGACTGGGAACATTGCGTTTTCGTTGTTGAGCAAGGCTGGTCAAGCAGTATCCGTTACTGGTGATCGATAACGGGACATGATAACAGAGTTCTTTTTGCTTACATTGCATGTTATTGATGACAACATGAGATTTCAACAAGACGTTCTTACATGCTATATAGCCCGTGGAACAATCTTGTTACTGCATAAGACAATTCGTGGCCGTGTACTCTTTCTGAAAGAGTGCATCTGTATCAACAAAGCCTTGAAGGCCATTTGACCGATGTGCTATTCCATGCACAACCCTATAGTGTGTACTTTATAATTTAACAAAAAAAATAGAAATGTAAAGAAAAACTCAAACCCAAATTCAACTCAAACTCAACTCAAATTCAGCTCAAACTCAACTCAAACTCAGATTAAACTTTACTTAAACTTAACCCAAACTCAACTCTAATTCATTTCAAACCAAACTCGAACTGCAATCCACTCAAATCAACTCAAACTTAACCCAAACTCACCTAAACTCAACCCAAAAAGTATCATTGTATTGATGGAACTTTTGCATAAATCGTTTATCGTAAATTCTTTAACATATTTATGAAGTTTTCATATTATTAAAACTTCAATTTATAAAAAGTTTCAGAAAAAATTAATCAAAAACTATAACAAAATTTTTTTTTGGTTCCAAAACACTGATGTTTGTAATTTTTATTTAGTTTACATATATATTTACATAAATATTTTCGAAAAAAATTTAATTTACAATTAAAAAAATTCATCATATTGATAAAAAAAAACACTTCATAAATATTGTTACAGAGATTTGATTTTTCGGATTTTGAACGCTGCCATTCAAGAAATATCGAACGCCAACACTCCGTGTGCTCCCCGGGTGGTCCCCAGGTGCTCCCCGTGTGCCCTGGTATGCTCCCCGTGTGCTCGCCCGGTGCTTCCCGTGTGCTGCCCATGTGCTCCTTGGATGTTGAACGCCGCCATTCAAAAAATTTCGAACGCCGCCAACTCGTGTGCTCCCCAGGTGCCCCTCGTGTGCTCCCCGTGTGAACGCTGCCGTTAAAAAAATTTCGGACGTCGCCACCCCGTGGGCTCCCTGGGTGCGGCGTTCGATATTTTTTGAATGGCGGCGTTCAAAAGCGAAGGAGCACACGGGGAGCACGTGGGGAGCTTGTAGGCCAAATGGAAACTCGGATAAGTTAGAAAAAAACCATTGTGATCAGTGATCCAACAAAATTTTGTGCATATGACAAAGGTTCGGCAACGAGCTCCCCATAAGAGAAAAAATTATGCAAATTTCCCCGATTTCAAAAGCAAATTTATTTCCTCTCTGAGAGGATTTCTTTGATTTCAAAACAGTTTCCCATTTCCAAACCATGTTTAATGTGTATATAATAATGAAGACATCATTCTGGTGTGGTTGAGGCTAACAAAGTTGAAATAACTTCAGAATCTGAGAATTTTTGAGAGGGAATTATTTCTTACAACCTAGAGCAACTATTTAACAGCTAAATTTTGTAGAACATCTTTTCCTTTATAACATGTTCTTCCCTCGGTTTCAACACCCATAATTTTTGTTTGACATTATTTCAAAAGTAATGACATCGGTCTACAACAAATGCAACCTTGCCTTGGAGGACAATAATATATAATTTACGTTAATGAAAACTTTGAAACTGATTTTCGTATTGCCTTCTAGTCAATTTTCACTGCGGAGATAATCTAATAAAAATAGGATTATCGTAACTGCTAATTGTTGCATTAAAATCCACTTTTTACTAGATTATCTTTCGATTATAAACATAAAATCTATGTATATATTACCACTTGCTTTGAGTCGCTTATAAAAGTTGTCGAAAGCTTTAAGGAACTCTTTCACTTTATTTTAAAATAATTTGATTATAATTCAGTTAGTATTTGTTTCTTTTTAAGCTTTTCTTAACAGTTTGTTTTTAGAAAAAAAGATAATAAGTTTTAAGAATAAATTAAGAAAAAACTTCAAATTAAAAATTTAACAGGTTGATCGATACATTTTAACCGATTATTCGGGCCGAGTAATTATTTGAGATTTAAATTTTTTAAGTATAATGATCGACTCACACGGAAACTAACCCGATGATCCTCATCATCACGATTGACAAGGAAAATAACCTGAAGCACCAATTTTAACAAAATAATTCATAAAATATTTTTGGACCAAGGTCGTTTTACGATTTAACTCATAAAACCGATTTGAAAAAAAGTTTTAAAACTCACTGTAACATTGGTGTAGGTTACCGTATGTTCGGTCCTGACGAACAATACTCGTATATTAAATGCGACTATTCAAACCAAATATTACCAAATTAAAAAAACATTATCAATAATATAAAAATTAAAAAATATTTCTATTAATATTCTTTAAGCTTCAACCCGTCTGTTATTATTATAATTGATATTGACACTGAAAAGCACATGAAGCGTTAATTAAAGTGTCATTAATACGAGAATGAAATGATACGACAATTGAGTAAACGGAAGAAGAAAAAATACACAACGTCAAAACAAACAAAAAAAAAAACAATCAAAAAACCTGTGTGTGTGGTTTTAAAAATTGATTAGAGCAAATTTCCAAAAAAAAAACAGAGCCAAAATACACTTAAAAAATTTTTGTCAACCAACCCAAAAATATTGTAAAGTTTTTGTATAATTTTGACAAAAAAAAAAAAAAATAACTTTGTGTACACTCTTAGAAATAAATCTGTGCATATAGCAGATCAAGCTCTTACAAATTATTTAGAAAAAGCCCTATGAAAAAACCTGCTGAATATTCGCATTCAGCCGAACACCAAATTTCGGAAAAAAAGTGGTGTTTGGCCGTACACCAAGTATTTCAACAAATTAAGTATATTTTTTACATTCAATTCTTTAATTTCAAGCAGGAGTACACAATTTGGTATAAAATCTGTTTTATTTTTTAGTAAAAATATTAAAGTTATAGCATTGTTATTGTGTTATAGTCATCTTTTAAATATTTCAACTCATACCCAATATACCGTATAGCAATCAAACTGCAATACAACTTGAGAATAAGCTTATATTAATAGTGTGTTTTAAGCTTTTCTTAATTTCGCTTAATATAATATTTATAAAATGTGAATTCACAAGCAGTATTTAACAATGCTAGAGAAAAGATTATTATACATAACTTTTTCTCAAGTATGCTTATGAACAACATACAACAACAACGCAATATGACGATAGAAATAGAAATATTTTTCAATATATTCTAGTCTTGTTGTCTTTGTTCTACGCTTATAATGCCTACAACAAGTGCCATTACTTTTTCTTTAATTTTGTCAAACGTGTTTTGCGTGTACATTTAGTTGTAAATTTTATATAGTGAACGTGCAATTGCATATTAAATTTAATTATTTTTATTTATGGTTAAAATTAATTACTATTATTTATATTTAAAATTAATTATTATTAATTTTATATTTAAAATTAGTTATTATTATTTACTTTTAAAATTAAAATAAAAAATAAATTAAATTAAAGAAAATAATTATGATTTCTCTTTTTCAACTATTAATAATATATTAGTTTTGTAAGCTTATTCTACAATTGCAAGAATAAGCTTATAGTTATCATACACTCATAATATTTTCACGAGGGTTCCGTTTTGATTTTTCTACAATTGTTACGAAGGCCTTTTTCAATATATTCTCAAGTCTTTTTCAAGTTTAAGGCTTGTGTTTGTAAGCTTATAATAATATTTTTCTCAAGTCATTTGGTATGTTGGGTAGTTTCAATATTTTTGAAAAAGAAAGTGTTATATATTTAAACAACCTGAAATTCAATCGAATTTCATGATGTATTTAAATTTATAAATAAACTTAAAAAGTACGTTTTGGCCTAACATTGTAAATTTGGGCTAAGGTCAGCTTCAAGCAAAAAAGTAAGTCCGGTCGGTCACTGTTAGTAGAATAAGAAAAGCAAAAACAAAATCGTTTACCCTATTATTCCCAAGATTATAATTATTTTTTGGTTAAATATCAAGTTTTTCTTGAAGCAATTGTATTAAGTCGATAGAATATATTATTAGCTAATTTTTCGGCTGCAAACTTCTTGTATACAGCGAACTATTTTCAAGCGAGACGTATGTGAATCAAAATTTCGCGTATCTTAAAAAAATCAAATGCTTATGTTAGGGTGGATGCGCATTGGCTAAATAAAATCTAAACTGAATTAACTTTGAAATTAAAAAATATTTTTTGATTACATAATCATACTCTTTTTTATAAATTGTTTTTTTAATTGCAAAGAAACATGAAAATTTTTAGTTAATTAAAAAAAAATCGACAGATTCAGCAGGATAGAATACTTAGTATTTTCGGTTGCTGCAACACAACCCTCCTCAGTATCCACGTCCATGTTGGGTTAATTCTTTGATGATTGTCTATTTTGTATTGAGTATTTGAAAACAAAATTAACAAACCCAAAAAACAACACACAATTGACTAACATCAATGAAATTTAAAAATATTTTCAAATATTTTTTAAAACAATTTTAGAACTTTTTTTTTTTTGGCAATTTGTATTTAATTTAGAATTTATTAAGCCACCTCGCACAGGGCCTTACAACTGAAAAAAAATATGTGAAAAAAAATTTTAAAATAACATTTACATTATGGGATACATTATTGATAACTGCAAATAAAACTTAAAGTCTGCACTTGTAAACTGAGTTGTTATTTTCCCTCCAGCACAAGTTTTACAAACAGATTATTTTGAAATTAAGCACAGATGCAGATCAAGTACAGAGTTTTCACAGTTAGTTTCATGCTAAATTAATTCCATCATTAACGTTTAGTGTCAATTTCTCTAACTTTTGAAATTTTCAAAAAGCGAAAATCGAAATAAATTATAAATAATAAGTTTTTACAAAAGCATAGGAAAATATGCTTTTTTGATTCTTTGATTATGTTTTATTTTTTAACAAAGTCTCCATTTAGCTCGATACACTTCAGCCAACGTTTCCGACTCTTTTAAGCTCTCCGCAAAGTAAGATTTCGAAAGGTCCTCAAATAGGCTTCTGATGCAGTGATGACGTCCTTATTCCACTCGACGCTTTTTTTTTGGCAATCATGATGAAAAATCTTCTTCTTATTTGGGGGGGGGGGTTAAATATGCCCTTTTTTTCTTAATTTCTTCAGATTATTGGCTCAATAATAATAACAATATTCTCCATTTATTGTTTCTCCCTCTTCCAAGTAGTCAATGTAGATAATTCCATAACCTTACGAGAAGATTTCACTGTTTCGGGACGGATGACTCACCCATCAATAGTAATTGATAAAAAAAGCTCTAAAAACTCTTTGAAAATAAAAAAAAAATAACAAAAAGTTTTTTGTATTTACAAATTTAACAATCGATGCCTTTTTAAAAAACTTTATTTGTATTTACAAAATTATTCTATGAAACATGTTTAATATTACAAACAGAATTTTGTAAATTTTTTCTATGTACACACCATATTTAAACACAAAATTAGTAAAGGTTGGGCACAAGAAAATTAAGGGTGCGTACAGAGTGGCCGCTTGTTGCCGAGCCGAGCTGGCTGACGCTTGTTGCGAGAACCAATGCGAGAAAACTGGTACTATACAAATTAGTACAAACAAGCGCGAAGAGGTCATAGTGGGCGCCGAGCTGGTCAGAGCGCAAAGCTGGTTGAATGCGAGAAAACAGTTTCAAAGCGTATTTCAGCGCCGAAAACATTGTTTATGTTATGTTGTTATGATTTGAACTTGTTTAGAAAACATAAAAAAAAAATTAAAAACAAAAATTTAAGAAAAAGTAAGTAAAACAAGCAATCAAAAATTAAAAAATTAAAAAAAATTAAAACGAAAAAAAAATATAATAATTAAATAAAAATTAAAAAATAAAAAAATTCAAATAAATAATAAAAATTAAATAAAATTATAACAATTATAAAAAAATTTAAAAAAAACTTCACTAAAAAATCACTATGTAAGTGATGAAATTCTCCAAATTCATTTCGTTTATCATTTATTGGATGTTTTCCAAAGGATTTTTTATTGATAAAATACTTTAAAACAGTAGCCGAAGCTAAATACTCATCATCTGAGGAATCCATATCTTTTCACTTCAATTTCACATACACGAATGAACAACAAACCCAAATGCATAGAAACATACATAAAACACAAATAATAGATAAAATATCAGCGCTGATACTCGCATCCACTATGCACACTCAAACTTGTTTCTCGCATGAACAAGTTGTCGCAACAAGCGTCAGCCAGCTCGGCTCGGCAACAAGCGGCCACTCTGTACGCACCCTAAGACAATACTTTTGCGCCATCTTGTCTAAAACAGAGATTTGCAGTTTTTAAATTCCATTAAATTGTTATTACTAGGAAAAGGTGATATTCGCAATGTTTGTACCCGTTTACAAACAAAATTTTTTTTTGTTTCGAATATATGATAAAGTCATTTGCTTCCAGTTCGATCAATAAAATTTCACATGTGGTCTCAAATTATGAATTGAAAAAACAAAAATATACCATGAACTGTAAGTGCGAGTATGCCCGCAATTTCAAGCATTATTCTTATTTTCAAATAAAACCACTCAATTTATTTAAAAGTTATTTAAAAGAATCGTTACATTAATTTTAAAGTCATGACTATTTTTACTTTTTTGCTAGTCTGATCAAAATTTAAATTAAAGGAATTTAAGGCAATTTATTTTCCCCTAAAAAATAATTTTATTTAAATAAAAAAAAAACACAAAATCTACAAAGTAGCGATTATTTAATAAATATGACAATTTTAAGTTTTTTTGTCTTTAGTCAAAAAAGAAGTTAGGCTGGCTGCTTTAAGTACTTTATTTGCATTATAAATAAAAATTTATTTTAATTTGTTCTTGCAAAAAAAAAAAAAAAAAATAGAAAACCTCTTACTGATGTCCCCAATATTTAAATTTATGCATTGATTATAAAATATGTTGCCCGGGCTAACGCCGGAGAGTTCCGAGAGTCCCCCATTATAACCATGTTCCTGGTCAAAAATCTAAAGTGTATCTAATCAACGAGTTAGACCATACTGCAGAAAATACATATTTTAAATGTCAGGTTTCTAGATAAATCGGTGTGGGCAAGCCATCAACGGAGGAGACTTTTCTTCTTTTTGACCCTTTCCGTGGGAATTTTCAGAAATCCCATCTGTGAGGATGTCATACATACCAAATTTCAACTTCCCAGTATTATATATTTGTATCACTCACATAAACTAAGTACTTTTGATTTAAAAATCACTTAAGTTTTATGGCCTAACCCAGGACTGTTAGGGCCATATAATAATGTGTTTTTTTTACATGTGCTCACTACGATTGGTTTTTGTTGTTGCAGTTTCATACCAAAAAAACAGAAACAACAAACCTACATACCAAATTAAATAACTATAAAAAGTCAACAAAATACATGTAGTTATGTACATATTTGATCATAACTTTTTTATTAATTATTTTAATGGAATGATATAAAGAGTATGTCCATTCTTAAGGGCCATTCTGAATATTGAAATCAACATTTTTAAAATCAAATGAGTAGTTACGGATATTACCTCCTACAAACAAACATACAAACCATACCTGTTATTATATTAGTATAGCTGATCCGGCAAACGTTATTTGTTTTTACGGATGAAAAGCGGTATACCGATAAATAATTTTTTCTTCTAGTATTCTACCAATCATAAAACACATATATATTGTATTTTTTTTATAAAATACAATAATTTTAAAGTGTAATAATTTTTGTTTTGTTGGTTATAGAAAACATAGAAAGGTTTGAGCTAGTAGCTTACACTGCCTATGTGTGAGGCGGACGTAGTGGCATCTGTCATACAACACATAAATAAGTTTTGTTTGAAATACGAACTGCTTCCTTATTTGAATATTGTTCATACAAAGATATTAAAATCGCAATTCAAAAATGATAGATATTTGATAGAAAACGAAAAAAAAAATATTTGTCAAAAAATAGATTAAAAAATTCTAAATAGGGACGCCCTAATCATATAAAGGTGTGGGTAGGAGGGTGAAAATTTAGAAAAATAATTGTTGTCCCGAAAATAATTTTTGTTTTTGTTTTGTAAATAAAATCTGGATAGAGACAGCCTAATCACCTAGAGGTGAGGGTATCAGGGTCAAAATTTAGGTTTATAGGTATTTTTTTGATGTCAAATAAAAAAAATAATTAAAAAAATTTTTGTTAGGTAAGGGTATGTGAACATTTAGGGGTATAGGACTTTTTTGATACCAAATAAAAAAGTTACGAAAATAATTTTTGTCAAAAAAAAGGATAAAATAATTCTGGATATGGGCACCCTAAATATCTAGAGGTGAGGGTAAAAATTTAGGGTTATAGGTTATTTTTGATGTCAAAAAAAAATTACGAACATAATTTATTGTTAAAAAAAAAATAGATAAAAAAATTTTGGGCAGGTACACCCTAATCACCTAGAGCTGAGGGTAGGTGGATGAAAATTTAGGGTTATAGGTATTTTTTTTTTTTGTTGCTAAAAACAAAAAAAAAATCTCGTAGAGGTGAGGGTAGGAGGGTCAACTTTTAGAGGTATAGGTATATTTTGATATCAAATAAAAAAGTTACGAAAATAACTTTTTTCAAAAAAAGAAAAAATTCTGAATAGGGACACCCTAATCATCTAGAGGGTACCAGGGTAAAAATTTTTAGTACTTTTTGATGCCAAATAAAAAAAAACATTACAAAAAAAATGTTGTTAAAAAACTAGATGAAAAAAATTCTGGATAGGGACACGCTAATCACCTAGCGGTGGTATAAAATAAACTTTACAACCTATTCTCATACCTACAAAATACTCATAAAGAATTTCATAAAAATCGGTCAAGCCATTTCGAAGCAGTACCGTACACAAATACCGTGACACGACAATTTTGAATACTGGATTATCCATTTTACGGTTTCAAAAGTAAGGTTAAATAAAACACACATAAAGCTATGATCTCGATGAAATTTTTATTTGATTGTAATGCTTAGATCTTGCCATTACGTACGAAATTTAAATTATTAAAATGACCACCTCTAGATTATTTCCAGCAGTCGATACACTTTTTCGTACATCTGGATGACTTGACGAATGTTGGATTTTAAATGCTCCAACTTTATGGGATTATCCGCGTAGACATGGTCTTTGACGTAGCCCCACAAAATAGGATAACGGCGTCAAATCGCATGATCTTGGTGGCCAATTGTTCGAAAAATCAGCATTGCAAGCCTGTTGCTCTAGTACAAAATCAGCATATCTTCGGCTTTAATTGTTGCGTAAGTTAGAGTTTATATGGATGGAGTTGAAAATTAAAATGCAAAATACGCCATAATGAGCCGTAAGATAGGCCCAATTGCTGAGAACGCCTTGGAATAGACAAATTCGTATTATCCGCCAAACTTTCAATAACAGAAGCGATATTTTAAGTAGTGCACACATTGCGATGATGCACAGGCCTGACCACATCTGTAACGCATGCAGTCTCTTCAAATTTCTCAATAATCTTACCAATTCCTTACACAGTATATCGATTATTACGATCATAATCACCCCGTTATGCTCGAAAAGTGGCCACGTTTGAACAACCCCTTTACTAACTAAATAGCACTTCAGATGACAGATATTTAACAGCCTTGCCAAACCGGCGGTTTTAAAGCCACTAAATGGATAACCGATCGAGATACATTACTTTGTGCTATTTTGTAAGAAATAGGGTAATGGATATTTTTACACCACGAACGAAACTACTTAAGCAACTAAATATTATTTCCGTTGATGGCCCAGTGGGTAGAGTTCTCGGTTGCCAACCAGAGTTCCCAGGTTCGATTCCCATCATGAACACATTATATTTAATAACACGGCAAATATTTGCAATAAACTTATTTTAATAATTTGTTTTTATGAAAACCTATTTATAGACACATTAACTTTCCAACTGTCGTAACCATTTAACTAAGTAACCATTTACTTAATCACCTCCAAGGTAATGGATCCATACATTATCCTGTGGCTCACCGTCTGTAAAATTAATCAGTGAAATAAGGTGTAAAGTAATGAATTGGCCCTATGGATATACATTACTTTACACATTATTAGGGGTTTTGCTGAGGACTAAATATTTTTACTGAATAAAGACAATTTAAAGGTTTAAAAACCTTCAATATCTTGACTAGAATCGTTAATAAAAATATAAGATAATTGCCATTCAGAGCTGCCAAATATTTTATTTATTTGAGCTTTTCAAAAGTTATTAAAAATAAAAATAAAACGCTAAACTTAATGATAAAATAAAAAACTTTATTTCTGTTTCCTTAGTACGAAAATCTGATTGATCGGAGCATGAATTTTCATGATATGACCAAATTTATTTCGTTTTTACTCAAGACATTAGTAATTACTATTGTGTGTTTGTGCTGATTGACTACCTTCTGACTCACTTTCTGAGTCATGTATAAATGCTAAGGACCATAAATCATGCCTCTAAATTTAAAGAAAATAGGATTATATAATTGCACCTGGTCCCCATATAAAGCCACCTTCTCGGTATATGCTTAAATGAACTTTTTCGTTAATTTATACTTGGAGTAAGGTATTATATAGTCAACATGCCCAACATTGTTTCCCTGCTTTTTATTTTTAATACACTTGGTAATCAAACGATACAACCTAAAATTTATAAAGGTCTGGTCAAATCATAAAACAATCAAATCAAAAAGTTATACATTAAAAATAAATAGATAAATAGAATGGCAATAAAATAAAATGAGACAATATTCCAACACTCTCTAATAACGATGGCGACAACAAGATATCATCATTTTAAAACGTTTATGTAGAACACAACAATGTGGGGTAAAATAAAATGCATTAATTATTATTGGTTATAAATTGTTACACTTGATGGAAAACAATACCCACATAAGAGATGAGCGCGTGAGTTGAGCAATTTTAATAATTTATAAATTTCTTTTTTGGCTAGTCGAAATCAATCTGTCTCGGGGATTTAGGAGAGGAAAATATTAGTTATAAAAAGGCAAAAATTTACATAGGTAAATTATTCTTTAAAAGATCACTTAAAAAGGGCCCTGTAGAAAAAAAAAAATCGAAAATTAGCCAAAATAAAACTGAGTTTGCTGCTAAAATCAGCAACAAATTTGCTGAATATTAACGGACAAAAAACAGCAAGACTTTAGCAGACTTTTGCTATGTCGCAGCCGTGAACGTGACTACAAGGCAATTTTCCACTAATATGCAATTTAAGCTCCTGAGACCATTCTTTGAGGTCCTGTAAGTGCCCAACGAACTTTCATGAATCTACTGTGGATACCATTGAAGGCCCTGCGAAGATCTTGAAGGTGCTTGGAGGTTATTCGACCTAATCGAAGTCAACGGCGGAAGCGTGCAGTCCCATGTATCTGTCTTCCATTCGAAGCTCAACAGAGGAATCATCGTGTCCCTGTTATTTGTCCTCCTCTGATCGAAGTTATCAGAGGAAGCGTGACATCCCAGCTTACTGTCCTCCCCTAATCAAAGTCAACAGAGGTCCTTGGAGGGTAGCATGCAGTTTCCGAACTCAACTGAGGAAGCGTGCTGTCCCAGAACGCTGTCCTCTCTTAGACGCAGATCAACAGAAGTAGCTCATGTTTAGACGCAGCTAAACACAGGAAGTGTGGAAAAGTACCGCTCAGGTCATTGCCTTCCCAGCAAGTGTATCGGCCCAACTCGCGTTTAAGGTCCTACGAAATGTTCTGTGTCCCGAATTCCCTCGTTATCCCTCTTTTGGTTAGTCTTACAGCTATAGTCTGTATAAATGAATTTAGTTTTATAAAGCCTTAAATCACGCCTTTTACCATCAGTCACTGAATCAAATAGATTTCGGTAACGATCCATAACCCCGCAAGATTACCACATCTAACGGAGGGAAACACTGGCAACTTACATTTACATTAGTACATTAAACTTTCATTTAAATGCACTTTCCTTTAAGAATTTACGCTAATTTCATGTAACGTATCAAACTCTTATCACATGATATCACTTTGTATGTAGGTTGCTTGTTTGTGATAAACGTTGTTAAACCCGTTTGAAAAAGAAAAACAATTTCAACAATAACAAATTGTTTACTTACCATAAAATAAGGAATACTTCGTTTTTTTCCACGTACGATAGAAAAACCTCAAATATACGTATTTATGAAAAAAAAAAAATACAATTCAAATTTGATTCGATTGCAAACACCCACTAACGTTAAACCTGTTGTTGCAGGGTTCAATGAATAGGAAACATATTTATGCATGTATGTATTTCATTGGGCTAACAAGAACAATTTAAAGGAATTAATTCGAATGCATACAAGTTGTTATTGAGGGAAATGAAAAAATGAGGATAAACAAAAACAAAAAACGATCTAAAACCATTTTTGTTGGGGGATTTCCCAATAATATTATATTATTGAAATTTCAGACGTTATTATTACAAAGTAATGCCCAAATGATGCCCACGGCATGAACACTTAATGAAGAAAATGTCAAACTTCAAATCTTTACTTCCAACTACTGTCTGACGACCACAGACAAGAATAAGAGATAAAGTAATCATGTTCAATATTTCGTTCGCCATCTCCGCAGGCCATTTTTCTAAGAAGCTTTCTATGTCTGATCATTAGCATACATACTTTTTTGACGTTGCGATTGCTTTGTTTATCGATATCCATTCGTAAGATTGATTTCGTGGCGCCTGAATTACATTCGAAAACATCGTTAATGAAGAACTGACCGCTTAGGACCAAGAATGTTTCGTGGTGGAACGATGGTGTCGAAAAGCTAAAGTGAGCCAAAGGAAACTGGTGACCAACAAGAAATTGCGTAGATCCATCGGACCATATGGAGTAACTGAGGCCCTTCCTCAGAATAACACAAATTATCTATGCATTCTTAAGCCCCCAGGTGATTTCAACACTGAGTCGCAAGTGAAGACCTGTGAGCTTTATTTGGAATCGCACTTCCCGAGATCTGTACCTGTTGACAGGTCCATACCAATTTTTGAGACTCCGTCACTCCTCTTACTAGTAGTATATTTAACGTACTGTGGATTATGCGTTCTTTTAAGTCATCGGGGTCGCATTGTATCCTTTCCTAAATGTTACAAGAGAGGTTGTATATTATTTTCCCACATCTAATTGGCCTATTTCGATCCAGTTTATTCTTCGGCTTTGTTCCGACGACCTGGAGGAAAGTAAAGGTGGCCTTCAAACCTAAGGCGGGCAAGAGGTCTGAGCAGTTACCCAAATTTAAAGGACCGATAAGTAACAATTTTTTTTCTTTTTGACGATTGAGAAAGTTATGGACCATTTCATTAGGCCTGTGTACCTCACATGCAGGCCGATTCAAGAGTTCCAGTTTCAGTAACATCCGCATTGTGTCCCTAAAACTGCAAACATGCAATTGCGTTGATTGTCATAGAAGATGGACAAAACGTCATATTATTCCATTAAGGCTATAATTAGGAAGGGCACTGCTCCAATTATCAATTCTTGAGATGATGACATCCAGAGACATTACATTAAACATAGGTAGCTCGTCTAGGACCATCAGTTCGACCAGGGGATTCCTTTACTTTGGAATTGAATGACTTAGTGTGGGGATGAAAGAACAATTTTAGCGCCAATTCTGAATAAGTACGAATTAACTAACCGTTTTAAAGGTATTTTCCCTCTTTTTCACGAAAGGTACAGAAAAGACCCAAACAATGAGGACTTATAGGGTTAAAATGTTCCTCGTAATTTTTAACATAAATCTGCTTAAATGTAAGGGTTATATGGTTTCCTATGCTGATTCACTATAAGAATGTGCACAAGAGGGGAAAATTATAACACCCCCCCCCCCCCCCCCCCCCCAATGTAAGATAAAATTCAAAAGTAAACTTTCGAAACGTCGATACACGTTTATTTTTTGTTGTCCTCTCTACCAGAACCCGTTGTCGGAATCTTGTTAGTTTTTTTTTGTGTTGTACAGTGTAAATAATTTAGGAATTTGACTTAATTTTGCTGTTCCTAGATAATTTCTTATATCAGCCTTACTACCAGGATTTATGAAAATGGATTATGACCAATGGAAGTATTAAATATTATTGTTCAGTTGGCAAGAAATTTGGGTTTTGCAATGAATCTGTTTTCTCTGTGTAAGTACACCATCCGGCCTACTTTGGGTAGAAAATTTTAGCTTTTTTATATTTAAGACAGTCGGAGAATAATTGATAAATGGAATTGATATATGCTGATTCGTAACTTAAAGAATTGGGTAGTGAATTGAATCGTCAAATACAGCATTAGAGTAAGTTGACGCAAAGAAGTCACTAAAGTCAAAATATTTCATAAAAGGTGGGTATAGAGTAGCTTTCCTTTAAGAGTTTACAAAGTTATAAAAGGACTTAAAATTTTGTTTAAATTTGAATTTCATTAC
This sequence comes from Eustalomyia histrio, assembly GCA_949748255.1. NCBI lineage: Eukaryota > Metazoa > Arthropoda > Insecta > Diptera > Anthomyiidae > Eustalomyia > Eustalomyia histrio. Next base: position 104,738,401 of record OX456524.1, on the reverse strand, counting down.
TAATTACTTAAATTAGTATAAGATGCAGAACTCAGTAGGTTTTATTCAGCGCTACATATCGAATATTTACTATAATCTATGAGAAATCCAGTTTCTTTATACTTCTGAAAACGTTTATTTTTTAGATATTTCAGCCTTGATAATAATTGAGAATAGGAAAATTTTTCGACAAAAAATGTAGTGTTATCAAAGAGTTTAATTCCTTCAAATGCATGTTTGACACCATGGGGTTTTAATTAATAAATATGTACCGTAGTAGTTGTTTCTAATAGCATTGGCTACCAGAAGCATATTGAACCTCATTTCAACCCAGCAAAACTTTGGTAATGGATGGCATATACTCATGCGTTACCTTGTAGTGATAGCTCGTTACCTTTTTCATTATTTGTAAGCATAAAGTAATAAGTTACTGATTATTGATTCTTAACCATATAAGTAACCACTTTCATTATTACCTCTAAAGTACCATTATACATTACTTTGAGGCACATCGCCTGTAAAATTCATCACTGAAGTAAGGTGTAAAGTAATGCATGAGCCCCTATGGCTACACATTATTTTACACAATATTTGGTAATGAGTGGTTTTGCTGGGAACTATAAAACTCACACACACTGCGTATGTACATATGTTGTGTATGGATTTTCTCTATGGTCTGTTTGTATCATCAATTCCATTCGGACAATATGAACAACAGGACTTAACACATACAAATACATGCATATACTTTATTTATATTTTCACAAAATTCATTAAGTGTCAAAAGTTAAAAGAGAGAGTGTGTGTGTGTTGTCAGGAAATAAATGAACACAATAAGAAGATGAATTAAAATCATGCAGGAAGTACGAGATAAAACATTGCTTACATTTAATGTCCAATCAAAGAGTCTTTTTTTGTGTACTATGAACATTAAATTTTCTTGGTCTAGTGCATCAAGATAAGTCAATATAAATTTTATAAATAGGTAAACAAAAGCATTTACTACAATGTTACATTATATTTGCAAGTAAATAATACAAAATATTTAAAATTGTCATTGTAATAAATATTTGTAAAATTCATGGAGAATTATTATGAATATATATAAATTAATATTGACATATGGAGAATTATGTAAAACATGTAAGAACAATTGATGCGGTTGAAAAGTTAAGAAACTACAAAGGATTAACTGTGTTGACTTCAGAACCTGTGTGTATTCTTCCACAGGATAGATCACCTTAGGATATAACTTTGATTTTGTTGAACTTTAAATATTTATTATTAAAGACCACACCACTGTGTGAGAGGGTATAAACACTTTCGATTAAGTGTGAATAAAAGTACGCTGTGGGAAAGAGACCATTGACAGGCACGTCACGTGATTGGTCCATTGGGATAGGGACCAGTTCTTTAATATAAAAGCTGCTATGTATAAAGCCCTTCATCTTTCACAATCTTTCTAGACAATTAGACAATAAAGGAACATTTTGTATCAATTCAGTAATATACCCTCGGTCAACCGGTAACGAGATAGGTCCTCTGAGATCAATTGACGTAATGTTCCCGGTAGGGTATAAATTAAAATGAAAAAATTGCTTTTTAATTAAAAAAAACACAATTAAAATGCAGAAACAACAATAACAGAATACACTAGCATTTTAGACAATTACAAAAGAAAATATTTATTTACATTAAAAAAAAATTATAAAAAAATAAACAGCAATTACACCTTTATAGTTATGAATAGAGAAAACAAATTTGCTTTCCAGCAAAACCACACATTACCAAACAATGGGTAAAGTAATGTATAGCCATAGAAGCCGATGGATTACTTTACACCTTACTTAATTGATGAATTTTACAGGCGATGAGCTTCAAAGTAATGTATATACCCATTACATTAGAGGTGATAATGTAAGGGGTTACTTATATGGTTACGATAATGGAAAAAGTAATGTGTCTAAAAATAGATTTTTTAAAAAAAAGGAATTTTTATTAAAAAAAATGTTTACAAATATTTTAAATAAAATTAAAAATAATGTGGTCAAGATGGGAATCGAACCAGGGAAATGGTTTCCAGCCAAGAACTCTACCCACTGAGCTATCAAAACAAACATACATTACCCTTTTGCTTACAAAAAAACACAAAGTAATGTATCTAAAAATAGATTTTAAAAAATATTTCAATAATTACTTTAAATTTATAAATCATATATTACGTAATCAATAATGAGTAACTTATTACTTTATGCTTGCAAATAATGAAAAAGGCAACGAGCTATCATTACAAGGTAACGCATGAGAATATCGCAACCATTACCAAAGTTTTCCTGGGTTGATTTTTTTTACTCATAGGGTGTGTGTTAAATGGTAGCAAAGTATGCTTCTTGGTAAATTTTTGACAGTTTTGAGGTGAATAAAACTTCACTAGCCCATAGGGCTGGTAGATTTTTTGACATAAGAATAGACATTTTTGATGTTTTAAAAATTGAAAGCTTCTTAAAGCAAAATGAAAACAAAACAAATAAATAAATCCGACTCTTTTACGCACATAAATATTTAAAACTTTTTCATCATAGAAAAAAATATTTTTTACCATGCCACTTTGCTACCATTTGCTTTTTTCTGTTTTTGGATTTTCCAGTTTTTAGAAAAAAGTAGTTTTATCTTAAGATTTTTCAGCTTTAATTTTTTTTTTTAATTTTTTTTCTAAAAAAAAATATTTTTCTGCTAGTTTTGTTCTCTTTTAAAAAAAAAAATCAACTCTTTACTTTTGCTTGTTTTTTGCCAACATTTATTTGCTTTAAATAAATTGAATTTTGCTTTTTTGTGTCTTTTTTGGTTATGAAAGGTTGCACCGATGGGTGCAACCCATCGGAAGAACAAAATGTATGATAACACGATTTTTTATTAAAATAAAAAACAGCCTGAGACTGCAAAACTGCGCTCTTTAAAAATAAAAAACACACTAAAAAAAATAACTAGAATTTAGACAAATTTACTTATTTGATGAAAAATTTAAATGAAAACGGCGCCAAATACACTTTTTACCAATATTTAATAAAATTTTCTTTAAAATTAAGAAACAAATTTTACTTAAAACTTGGTCACAATTTTTAAATTATAAAAAAATTTTACTACTGAGAACTAAATTTTTATTAGAAAATAATAAAATTTCCTTCTAATTCATACATCATCTAAAATTTGACCGTTAGTTAGGGAATGTTTTCTTGGTTTTGATAAAAATTTAATTTTATTCAAGTTCATTAGATAATTTGTTTACTAAAAACTAGGACCTAACTCCCTTAAAAATAAGAAAATATTTTCTAACATCAAGTTAAATAGCACCTCTTTTAAGTGAAAATTATTCTTATCCTGCTTCTATGGTAAAGGTAATATATTTTACCATATATTTTAAAGTACTTTACACTCATTGAGTACACTCTAAAAAATGTTTGTAAATGTACTACAATAAAATGGGTAAAGTTTTATGTAATATTACGAAAATTCGGTAAGTATAAACAAAAAATGCCTAAAATGTTTTGTACACACTTTCATATAATACAATACATACAAAATGTATTTTTAGACATAAATTGATTAAAATTAAACACTTTGCGCCTAAAATTAATATTCTTTTGTTAAATTAAAATTTTACGCACAAATTCTGTAAATATACTAACTTAGAATGGTAATAAATATTTTAACATTTGGAAAACGGAAAATATTAAAAAAAAATTAAAAACGCTAAAAACGAAAATTGTTTTTTCAAAAGTTTATATAACCATATATTTTTTGTGAATATTGTGAATTTAAATTCAAGATGACCATCATGACAGCACAACCCATTCGAAATATGTTGTGTATTATATTTATAATTCATAATTATTAAAACATACATACATAAAATAAATTGATTTTTTCAAAAAAATATTTTTCTGCAGCTAAATTTAAATCATGCGATGGTAAATATACGCATTTTTTATATAATTACGCATATAGAAATGCATTTTTAGGCATTTAATGCGTATGTTTACTCCTCAAATAGGTTTTTTACGCACAATTTTAATAAATTTTCGAATTACTTTTAAAATTTCATTTAATTTTTACGTACTTTCAATGTAAAATTACTCATAATGTGTGTACCAACTTACGCATAATGTGTGTACTTTTTTTCGTTTAGGCACACAGAGTAAATTTACCCAATTTATAGTAGGAGTACAGTTTCCTACTATAAGTTGGGTAAATTTCAACAAAAATTTATGAGAGTGTAGGTATTTTCCTACTTTCGGAAGACTTCCGCATTGTGAGGACACTGCTCTTAACAACCTTTTTGCTATAAAATTTTGCCTTAAAACTAAATTAAATTATACTAATTTCATGTATTTCAAAAATATAAATTAAATTTCATTAGCAAAAAGGTAAACAAATCAAAAAAATGTACTGCAGGATATCCTGAAACGTAATAAATTGTGACAAAGTCAGATCCTCTTCCTAGTTAATTAACAGTTCTACTTGAGAGAACTACAAAAAGGGACGTCCTACGTGACACACGGCATCTATGGCTAAGGAACACTGGGGGTCCTTTGTCTTCTTAAATTAACTAATTTAAGGAAATTGTTGCAAAAATACAAAATATCACAGTTCCTATTCTTGTTATCATTGGAAAATGAAAAAATGTCATAAGTTTATTTTATGACATTTTTAGCTTAAACTTTAATTGACAAATACAAATTTTACCTTTTTTTATTATTAAGTGAAAAAGTATAGTTTTAGTGCCTTCGATAAAAAAAAGTTTAATAGAGGCAACGTCAATTATGGGAAAGCAATTAAGCCGTAATATATAAAATGTGCTTGCGATATTTTTTAATGTATTCAGCAATCAAATTTATTACATAAAAGCTTAGTTTTATTACATTTAAGTAGGCAAATTTCTTAAAACTGAGTTGTTCTTCTTAAAATTTTTATTTAATATACTTGTTTTTTTTTTCTTATATCAAGTAATATTACTTAAGAAAAGTGTGAACTATTTCTGAGTATATAAACTATTTCGTTTTTACATAAACATAGGATATTAATATTAATTTTTAGAAAATTTTTCAGTTTTAATAAATTTTACTTAAATTGAGGAAAATTTTTAAACTATTTTAAAGGAAATTTTAAATTAATTTTTAGTTCATTTAAAATTAAAAAAAAAAAAATTAATGAGCGCTTAAACAAAAAAAAAAATAAAAAAGTACTACAAAATAACAAATCCATGGAATTTTAAAATTCGTATTTTTTCTAAAACTTTTTCATAATTTGTCATAAAATTTTTAGAATAAAAATTCATTCAGAGAGACATTCTCGTAAAACTAGTGGAGAACCGTGGTATAGGTTTCGGACTTATTCCATGTAATCGGGTCTTGTGGAACCAGTTGGGAACTAATTGTAAACATTTAACTAAATATTTCTGCAGACAGTTAATAAGAAAGTCAGTAAATTCACGTATTTATAATCGTCTTTTAAGTATCTACTTAAAATATGTATTAAAAATTGGAAAATATGCAATAAAAATAAATATCAAATTAAGTTTAGTATTAAAGTATGTACTGGATCTGTCCTGTTTTCCGACCAGAACTCTTTTCACCCCGTCCTGTTTTTAGCGGTCACATGCCAGGTCACAGGGTAGACACTTTTACACCCGTCCTGTTTTCAGCTGTCTAATTAAGTTATTTAAATGCAGAACAAACCATTTTCTTTGATATTGCAAATCTATTCAAGTTGTATTACAAAATTAATGTAAAAGTTTGAAAATTTTAAACATTTTAATAGAGGTTTTAAAAAATTCCCACAAGATGTTCTTATGAACAAAAGAGAACTATAAATATTACACACAATGCACAACAAACCTACATTGATAATGTGTAAAACAAAGGTTAAAACAAGTGTTAAATGGATATTCAATTTCTTATATGAACATACAAACCAACAGAAGACTCCATTTTAGTCCTACCTCAAGCATTTTAAACAATAAAAAATAATTATATTCTGTGTATGGAGTAGAACTTAATTTATGGGAAAACAAAAGAAGAAAAAAAACAACACATGAAAAAGTGAAAAAAAAAATAAACTTCAAAAATCTGCAGCAGCACAACAAATAACATATAATATAATATGTACTGTTGTGTATTCGTTTTTAAAAATGATTGCATTTGTAATAAATAAACATTTCAATTCATTTGGACGTTTTGTTATGGTTTTTGTTTAAATTACACTTCATTGAGCATAACGTAACACACACATTCACACTCCCAAATATACACACACATTAGAGTAGGCTGAATTTGAAAATGTTTCGATTCGAAAGTCCTACAACTGCAGAAAAGATGTGAACAAAATATTTTAAATCGCAAAAAAATAAAATGACTTCAATTTTCACATTGACATCGCAGTTATCGAAATTTTGCCAAAATTTCTAGTTGATTTTAATAAAACTTGAAAAATTTTATGTTAACTATTAAATGAACTATTAGAAATTAAGGTGATCTTTTGTAATGAGAAAACTGAAAATATAAAACGATTTTCAAAATTCGGCCCACTCTAATACACTTGATACTCCATGCATTGCATCATCAACATATTTACATAAATAGTGGAGTAGTTTCTCTGTGCTAAACTCATTTGTATACCTTTTATAATGCATTCATACTTATGGAATTGTATTGTACCATATTCGATATGCATAATACACTTAGAGAAAATATTTTGCCACACTAGGGAGACTATGAATTTAATTTGTTAAACTTTCAAAAATTGGGACTAATTTATTTATTTTTATTTAGTACAAATAATACGAGAACCCATTAGCGTATGAAAAGTATATTTTAAGCAATAATTTATGTATTATTTATACGGCAAACGGTACCATAAGTATTTGTGTAAATTAAGTGAAAAGTCACACATTTTATTGCACACAATTGGGCATATCTTTGGAATTTATCAATGGATTTTCTTAAATTATTCCTTGATTTCATCGTTTAAATATTCAAAAAAAAAAGCAAAAATGTTTTTATACCTTCCACCATACATATGTGATGAGATTATTTAAAAAAAAAATCCGTAAAGTTGTTTTCAATAAAATAAATTGTTAAATTACAAAGGAAAATATAATTTTTAACTTTTCGACCAGTCATTCAATAAAACAAAAATACATAAAACAAGTAAGAGCGGCTAAATTCGGCTATGCCGAATCTTATATACCCTTCACCATGGTATTCTGAAGGAGATGAATACATCGTTGGAATCTACTACCTCATAGCTCTCCACAAACAAGCGGTATCCCCATTTATTTTTTCTTAAATGTCCAAAAATTTTAATCCAAAATAATATGTCATGTAAAATCTCAAATTTATATTTTTCCATATGTTTCAGCGCTTTTCTTGTCAAATTTGGCATTTTCTAGGCAAAAAAAAGTTGGCGACACTACTATTTATTTTTTATTTATATCATTCACAATAGTTGTGAAACGTATTTAACCTACGTATTTATCTTCACACTCTTATTAAACAAAGGGATTTTACTGGAAAAATTAGAGGTAGTCCTGGTTTTTTGCTAATATCTCAGCCATTTATTAACCGATCTGTCTGATTTTTAATAGCAAACAGAAATGGATCACATGTAACAGAAATAAAAAAGAATCAAGTCCTCATCATGTCTGGGTTCTTCGGAAAACCCATTTCAACACACATACGGACAGACGGACAGACGGACATCGTTAAATCAACTTCGCTCTTCATATGGACCCAGAATATATATACTTTATAGGGTCTAAGATCAATATTGTAGAAATTACAAACGGAATGACAAACTTATATATACCCTTCCACCTATGGTGAAGGGTATAATTACTGATTTTCATAGTAGGGTAGTTTATTCCTCTTTGTGACATGTCACAGAACTGGCACAGAAGAACATGTCACAAGCCTAATACAAAGGAGCCTGTCACAAGACTAGCACAAAAAATCAGTCACAGAACTGATGCAAAAGGCACACCTGGAGATGTGTCTAAAAATTGATTTTCACTCAACTTATTAAAAAGGTAAGAAATAGAAAGAATCAACTGGGCACACAATGTTCTAATTACCGTCGAAGCTATTGTTGCACATGGCTATTGTATGTATTGGCTACACTCAGAAAAATATTTACCAAATATTAAGCAATTTAACTAAATTTTTAGAAATTTTCGAATGATTTGGCTCCAAAGAAATTTTAACTTAAGTCAGGTATACACTTTCTGAAAAACAAGTACAAATACTTTACTTAAATAAAGTTATTTTTTTTCTTAAAGTATGTAAATTTCTTCTTAAATTGTAGTATATTGTTTACTTAAATTTGGTATAAATTTGTTCTTAAATTCAGTAAAAATTATTTGTAAACGAGTTAATTTTTCTTAAATTTTAGCACTCTTGAACTCTTACCACGAGTTCTGAATAAACTTTATTTTTAGTGTTTTTAGGTGAAAAAGGTATGGGATATAGAAAATCGGAACAGATTGCCATATGCACGAAATTTTCAAATTTTTTTTGTGCCAGACTACTTTGTTGGTATTGTTTATCAATTTTAAGCCAAACAAAAGAAGACCTGATCACTATTAAGTCCTTAGAAAGGTGATTTACTATCGAAAATTGGAAATTATTTACAAACCTTTTAAGTTGATAAAAGTTTTTCGTAAGCTAAAATCAAATTATTTATTTACTTATATTTAATTGCAAATTATATCCTAATACCCTCACCGAGCACTAGCAACAAAGGCTTTCGGCTCGTTGTAGCGAAAACAGACCAGAGCCTCTGGTAGAAATCGAACCCACGATCCTCGCACTGATAAGCTAGCACGCTACCAACTAGCCTTCCGGGGCGCTCTAAAATCAAATTGATTTGCATTGTTTTGAAGCATTTATTTTAGTAAGGTCTGAACTTAATTTTAGTTCATACATTTTTCTAAGCGTAGCTACACTCACATAAAAAAGTCTGTAATGGCAACAGAAAATTTTGCTGTTATTACGGGAAATTTTGCTAATTTAAGCTGACGTGTAGTAGAATGAAATTAGTATAAAAAATTAGTATAAAAAAGTAGCTGCCGCTACTGAATTTTAGTAAACTTTTTGTAAAGTATAATTTAAAATCTGTTTGCTTAAATCAGCAAAAAAATTACTAATTATTATTAATATTAGTACAAAATTTCAAATTTATTTTTTTTATCGAGTATCAAAATTTTTTTATTTTATTTATTTCTTTTTCAAAAGATATTTTAGAGAAAATTAAAAAAAAAAATCAAAGGTTTAAAAATTGTAAAAACATAAATGAAATTATCATTTTGTTTTAATTTGGTAATTTCTGTTTTGAAAAATATTCTATATATTTAATTGTTTTTAATTTCTGAAATAAGCAACAAAAATTTGTAAATATTCTGTAAAAATTCTGCAATTTGCAAAATGTAAATAGCAAAAAGATTTGCTAAATAATATTTTTTTACTAAAAATCAGTACAAAAATAGTAGTGGGATTGAAAACTGTTAAAAAATTTTTCTACTAACTTTAATTTCTGAGTGTAATAGCATAGTTATATTCTTTTGATTTTCTCTTCAAATAATAACAAATCAAAGACAACAGAAAATGTGAATAGAAGAAAAAAATAGTATGAAAACAATAACATTTCAAAAAAAAATACTTTGGATCAACTTAGTGATATACCCTCGGGGGACTGGTCCTTTGAGGTTAATTGAGACACCATAAAAATCGTTTTTTAAGCCGCCACTTTGTTAAAAATAATTACTTTATGTCGATTAATTACAAATATCATATGTACTTAAATATCATCGTAAGAATAGAATTTATTACCAACTGAATATTTTAGTTGCAGCAATCAAATTATTCCTAATACATCAGAAATTCTTTTGTAATAACCGACTTTCGGTCACCACAAACAAATATATCGGTGGCTCGAACCAAACCATTCGGTTGGCAAGAATTTCGGTTGTCACAATGAATCTATTTTCTCTGTGCAGTTAACATCTTACCTGATCCGAAAAATGGCATAGTTAATGCGAAAATGGGTTCATCTGATTTGATAAAATTATACATACATACATATATAATTTGATACAATTTTATCTAATTAGTAATTAGAAATTTCGTTTGAAGGTTTCTTCTCCGGTATAGACGTCAGATAGGATGAAATACTAAAAAAATGAGGCCTGCCAAAATCCCTATTTGAAATTTGAAACAAATGTTCGGTAGAGTTAGCCCGTCTCTAAATGGTAAGATGGAATTTTTCGGCATCCATACTGGGCACAACGGTCCTCAAGTGGTTTAAGGTTTACCTAAAATGACGACAAAAACGGCGAACAGGGTTTTACTCCTTATAACCTTTGGATCAGCTCCATAAGTGTCATTCGATATATCTATTTTAATATTTATATTCGGACGTACGTGACCTGTTCCTTTGCCGGCTTTGAAATGGCAATTTAATCTTGCTGTTAAGCAAATATAGCAGCAAAAATACTGTTCTTTAGTGCTTGATCCACTAGTTTCTTTCGTCAATCGGGGATCTTTATAATTCGGCATCAATAGCAAAGGTATTTTTGTCATATTTTGGTATATATTTTGTCATAACAAAAAAAATCTAATCGAATTTTAATAATTAATAATTTAAGGAGTGAAATTTAAGGAGTGAAACCTCATTCGCCGTTTTCGTCGTCATTTTAGGTAAACCTCAAACCAGTTGAGGACCGCTGAGGCCTACATAAAAAAATTAATAAAAGAAGGGAACATTTGTGAATAGTACCATTGAATCAAATGAACACTTTTAGTGGTGAAAAAAAATATTTTGGTGAACAAAAACTTTAAAGGTGAAAAATATTTGAGGTGAATGTAAAAGATTATTCACTTTTTAAGCGACTGGTGAAAAAATATGAAAAAATATTTTTTTTATTAGTCGCTACTATGAATTTGTACTAAAATACTCCAATTTGTATGAAAATTTTAGAGGTACCTTAACATTTTCACTTATAACTTTTAAACCGCTAAACCGATTTTGTTAATTTTCAATACCAAACTGTTTAAGAGGATATCCATTAATCACGTTGACATTTGGGTCTTCTAGGTAGAACCTGTGTCTTTTAGGTCGCACTTGTGACTTCGCGTCGTGATCGCCATTGCAATAGACAGACGGACAAACAGACGGACATCGCTAAATTAACTTAAAATCGCATAAGCATCAAGAATAGATTTATACTTTATGGGGTCTTAGACCTATATTTCGGCATTTTAAAAACGAAATGACAAACTGATACATACCCTCACCATATATGGTGGAAGGTATAATAAGACACAATGATATATGTTTATATACAACGTTATGCTTGAAAATTTCCTAAAAAAAGATAACCTCAAGATATAAATATTGTGTATCGCAACATATTTTTTATTCGAGACTTTTTGTTTTTCATTTAAGATAATCCAGTCTAGTGCTTACCGCATGATGGCATCACTTAAAATAATAATTTTTTTACTTTAATTAAATTTTTACTTTAATAAATTAAAATGTCTTCTTAAGGAAAATTCTTAAAATATCAATTTTTTGGACTTCCTGACCATATCTAAAACCCCTTAAATCTTTGGTTTCTATTTACTAATTGCAAATCACAAAATTTTTTGAGTGTAACAAACATTTTATAGAAACGATTACTACCATATTTCATTCATAGGCTCTGGTGACTTTCTAATCTAACAATGAATGCACTCACACTTTCATGCATTTAAATATTTGAGTTATTGTAGTTGTTGTTGTTTTACTCCAATTTATTGTTGTTGTTATTTGTGAGAATGTTTATACATTTGTCTGTTTATAAATTAGAATTTGTATACCTTAATGTAAAGGGCAGAGTTATAAAAGAATTAATTCTTAAAAGTCACATTGCACTGATGTCGAAACTTGTTGTTATTCGAAAGACAAAATGAAAAATTCTTTGGCTGCAGCTAGAGCATTCAACAAAAAATTAACTAAAAACCAATATTTTTTAATATAATATCTTAAAAATTAATATTATAAAACTATATTCATATCAAATGATAGAGATCATTAAGTTTGTAAAATGGTAAAATTAGGTACGTTAGTAATTTGAACGTTTAAAACGTTTGGCATTAAATAAGTTTTTTATACCCTGCACCATATATGGCGAGGGTATATATCAGTTTATCATTCCGTTTGTAACATGTCGAAATATAGGTTTAAGACCCCATAAAGTATATATATTCGTGATCCTTATAAAATTTTAAGTCGCTTTAGCGATGTCCGTCCGTCTGACTGTCTGACTGTCTGTCTCTCTGTCCGTCTGTCTGTTGAAATGGCGATCACGACGCGGAGACGCAAGCGGGATTGCCTATTTTTACCCAGATTATTTACCATTTGGTATTGAAAATAAGCAAAATCAGTCGAGCGGTTCAAAAGTTATTAGTGAAAATGTAAAGGTACCTCTAAATTTTCCATACAAATTGGTACAATTTTTCTGTATCTATTTTTTTCTGTTAAGCTTTGTTGGTTTTTCGTCTCATTCCATAAAATGTATTTTTTGTTTTTGTAACCAAAGACATTTATATATAAAGAAAGAGCAAAATGAATAATTGCTTTAGTGCCGCTACTTTTGAATAGGTGGCGCAGAATTACATTAAAACAATACCTTGCCCCATGGCTAGGTCGACTAGTAGACTTATTACTTAATTTTAATGTAAATTTTTCAAATGTTTCACATTTTTATGTCAAAAAAGAAATTTTTATAGAGGAAAATAGTATTTTTTATTCCATTTGTATTTATATTTTTGAGAATTCAGGGAATGACAAATATATATTTATCTTAATTTTTTCTTTCATAAAAAAATACACATGAATAAAGTGCAATATTATGCTCTTAAGCATCTAAATAAATATTGATTTAAAAAATTAAGGTATAATATGCACATTGAACATATGGTTTTCATAGTTTTTGGCAAATATTCATTTATGTTACGAAGGAAATAGAAAATCAATAATACTCTACTTCTTATGTAGCACAATATGGCTAATGGAGACTAACTCTGCCGCAAAATATGCCTAATGGAGAGAATGCACCTTATGATGGGCCATCTATTGACAAATAGTTACAACTCATGTTCTTTCTTTAGCAAATTAATTTCTTTGCTGTATTCTCTCCATTAGGCATACTGTCCTACAAACACACTTTAATTTTTTAAAGAAAGAACATTCGTTGCAACTATTTATCAATACGTTGCGCATCAGAAAGTGCATTCTTTCCATTAGGCATATTCTGATGCAGAGCTAGTCCCAATTAGCCAGTAACAGAATTGAGTATTTGCCAAAAACTATGCTTTAAAATGTGTTTTTGTGGTTAAAAGACTAGTGAAAATGTGAAGGTGCCTCTAAATTGCCCATACAAATTTAGTACAATTTCATATAGCGACTGGTGCATAATATATTTTCTCATAGTTTTTTTACCAGTCGCTTAGCAGAAAATATTTTGTATTCACCTCAAACATTTACCACTAAAATTTTTTTACCACAAAATATTTTTTCTCCTCAAAAAATTTTTTTCACCACTGAATTTTTTTTCCACCAAAAAAGTTCTTATCACATCTAAAAAAGTTTTTCACCTCAAAAAATTTTTTCACCTACATAATTTTACTTCAAAAGTTTTTTTATATTATTTGTATCAAAAACTGTAGAACATCTTTTTAGGGTATTGCCTTTTTTTTACTTGTTTAATATCACATTTTTAATATGTAAAAAGAAAATCTATTTTTCAGTTCTAAAATAATATTTTAGAAATAATATGCAATTAAAATGTTTCGTTTTAAGACGGTTTTTTTGTTTGCTTTTGAAGCTAGAAGCGGAAAATACTCTTTCACTAATTGTAGATGTTGGACAAATTAGTCAAAAGACAATTATATAAATTTTCCAACTTTTCAGTTCTTTTGTCGCATTTATCAAGATATATGAAATCATCATATAATGATGAATGATTTTGTACAGTCCCTTTTTTAAGATTTTGAATACTGTTTATTGTGTTATTTAGATCAGAAATTAAACTATTTGAATTTGGAATATCCAAAGTTACCGATCGGTTAAAAAATAAAAAACCGGTTGACCGGTTTTGGGTTTTTGAATACTCTAGCTGCAGCCGAGCACTTCGATTGGCAATAGATTTGGCTGTAAGCACGAATCTATTTTCTGGCTGCATCAATGCTTATTACATGTGTAATTGATCTAACGGAATAGTGAATATTTGTAATTTTTTCAATTCATTTGTTATGAAAATAGCCAAACTCGTTAAAAGGGTTTAAAAGTTATGTGTTCAAATTTTAAAATACATTTAAAAAAATACGTGCTTTTTGCACATATGTTTTTTTACAAATCCATCTTAATTAAATTAACTCTTTTCAACGTCTGTAATTATATGAGCGGAGTGAAGAATAAATGGAATCAAATTCTACAAATAAACAACCAAACGTAGGAAAACTGTTTGATTAATGTGTGAAAAATTAATCTTTTTCATGTTTGTTCAACGTAAAATGAGTTAAATAGTTTTGTTATTTTTCCACAAATTCTTTCACCAATTTTCTTATAGAGCCATCACACACGCCAAATGATGTTCATCTGGCACAAAATGCATACGTATTCTGTATTCATTTAACGTTTGGCGTTTTTTAAAAATGTGCATGTATTGGTTATGTGCTGTTAATGCAGGGTAGAAGCTGGTTGAAAATTTAAGCCAACTGGCATGTTATGGCAGCACAATTGTTCTCGTGTGTAATGGCTCATACAAAATATTGTTAATAATGAATCTTTTTTTCTTTTGACTTCTAGAAACAAACATAAAATAGTTTTACACTCGTGCTAGACTCCTTAAAACAATATTGTGTTTAGCCACAAAAAAAAGATAATAATTTATTGCTTTATGTTAATAATGAAGTGGTCACAAATTAATGCATACATATTTCTTATTTACTTAATGGAATATTTAATCTTAAAGTGATAAACATATGCACATACATATAATTTAAAAGCCATTAGCATAATTAAAGTCAATAGATTTTTAAGCCCACCACAAAAATAAAGTAGACAATCAGTGAAATTAATATAAGCATTGGAATAAAATAGTACTTAGTAATACGACCAATTAATAAGCATAATAAGAAGTTTCATTAAAATTGGTTTAAAAATAAATAATATGGACCAAGATCATTATGGTTAAAGTCTCATTGAAATCTCATCTTTAGAAGGAAAATAAGCGTTTCCTTCTTGTTAGATTTTTTACATTATATTTTTTCATAATGATTCTATTTTTTAATAATGACTATTATTCTAAAAACAAATACTTAATTGAGGAAACATTTGTGTTTTTATATCAATATAAGAAGGTAGATACATACATACGTAACGTAAGAGAATTTACTTCTACATTAAGACTGCTCGAAGTACATATGCTCTAAGTACATTTACATGAGATTTTACTACAAGTTTGTACATTATTTTATTTATTTTTTAGTAGTAAATATAAGCATCCCAGCCAGCAATTTGCGAACGCTTACAAATACAACTTTTAAAACACTCTCTTGATCTAGCACAATATTTATTCATATCCAATTTGATATTCCAATATCTAGCTAATATTATTTGATCCGAAAAATGGCAGATCAAATTATATTCACCGAATAAATTTGTATCTTAATTAATCCTGTAAGATACAAATTTATTCGAAAAAATACAGATTAAATTAGATCCAGAAATATATTTTGTGATCCAAATTTATTCGAAAAATTGCACATTTATTCGAAAAATAATGCATCAGATTAAATCCAAATATCCAATCCAATAATATATTATACGGAATCTGGTTAATTAAAATACGTATAAAAATAGATTTAAAAAATTAATTAAAAACAAGTAAAAAAAAGGCTTAAATTCGGATGTGCCGAATCTTTGTATACCCTCTACCAATATTCTAAAAAATGTTCTCTGCTGTTTTTGATACAAATAATGTAAAAAAAACTTTTGAAGTAGACTTGCTTTGCAGCAAAATATGCCTAATGGAGAGAATGCAACTTCTGATGAGCCATCTATTGACAAATATTTACAAATCATGTTCTTTTTCAAGAAATTAATGTCTTTGAAGAAATTAATGTCTGATTGTAGCACAGACATACTACGAGGGCGGATCAATAAATCCGTGACTTTTCGAACTTCCCTCGTAGTTATATTAAATGCATCAATTCATAGAATTTTGCCAATCCTTTGAATTGTCACACACTTACGTTTATGGTAAATTGAGAGCAAACGCGGCACCCATCTTGCAGAAAGCTTTCTTAAGTCCAACTGATCGAAACAACACTGCCATATAAAATGCTTATGGCATCAAAAATCTCATCAAAAATCTCGATCGCCAACACCATATGGTGAATTTTTTCGACTTATTCGGGTGTATTAACCTCAATTGGCCGTCCAGAACGTTCAGACAAGGACCCTATAAACCAGAATGAACAAACGACGAAATGTTTAGCCACCCATGATGCCAAATGGTGCGACTACAAACAAATTCTTAGTCGAGACCACGAAATTTTTAGCCGATTTAAACAAAAACTTTGCCTCTAGCAAGGGTTGTACCAATTCAAACATGTATACATTCATATAACAATCACTGTACTTGCTACAGCCCTTGCTAGAGGCTAATGTTTTCTGTAAATCGGCTAAAAATTTCGTGGTCTCGACTAAGAATTTTTTTTGTAGTCGCACCATTTGGCATAATGGGTGGCTAAAAATTTGTTAGTTTGTTCATCCTGGTTTATAGGGTCCTTGGTTCAGAGGGTCATTTGTACGCCCCTTGACCCCGCACTTTTAGTTTTTTTGTTTCCTGTGCCTCTATTTATAGTCCGATCGTAACAAGTGATATATCATTATTCTTAGAATGACAACAGCTATATTTTCTACTTTGATCACTTTTGACTCCGACGTTAATTTGTAGAAGTGACAGCGTGAGTCTCGCCAGAATTTAAATTAATTAATCAAATTGGTTTAATTTAAATTGTATCAATTAAAAAAAAATATATTAATATATAAAATAGTTTCCTCTATTTAATTTTTTTTATAAATACAAAAAAGAATTACAATGTTATAAAAAAAGTCTGTTAAGTAAACAAAAATGTAACTTTACAGAAAAATTATCTTATGAAAATTGATTTGCTAATATCAACTTATTTTTTAAAAAATTGTAATAAATTGTTATTTCAAATTATTTTTGTTATCGCTTGGAATTTTCTTTATACTATTAAAAAATTTAAATTTTTTCAAAAACTTTGTTCTCAATTAAGAAAAAAGAAATTAAGTAAAAATTTTTGCTAATTATACTAACTCGAGTATACAAATCTGTAAATTCAGCAACAAAAATAAGTAAAAAAATGGTAATTTGTAAAAAGAGAATAGGAAAAATGTTTACTAATATATGATTTTGTACTAAAAATTGGGACATATAACGATTTACACATTTTTCTACTAACTTTTTTATTTGAGTGTAGCTTAGAAATTGATAATATAGGAATTTTGATAGAAAAATGAGTTAAAAGAAAGAACTTAAAAAATGGACACAAAAGTAAAGCATACAAGTGTCACTAAAAACTAAAGCTTATTGTTAACGAATGTTGGCATAAAGAGTCAAATTGATTTTTTGTAAAACTTCTGTAACTTTTTTGTTTTTTAATAAAAGTATATGCTGTAAAAGACCAAATTTCGGACTATAAATAGGCACAGGAAACAAAAACTAATAGCGCGGGGTCAAGAGGCGTGGCAGCAAAAATTTTGTTTGAGATCGTCTTCACATAATCTATTCCAGGGGTTGACCAGCACAACTTTTTTCAGTATGGAGTGCAACCCACTCTAGTATTTATCAAGCTTTTACTTGGTTTGATTGACGTTTTTTTTCGCAAAAAATAAGGTTTAATGAGCACTCTAAATTCACTTTAGAGTGCTCATTAAACCTTAAATGACGCAAAATTTGACAGTAGTCTATTATCAGGTGGTACTTGATGGGAGCAGTGTTGCATTTCATATAACTACGAGGCAAGTTTGAAAAGTCACGGACTTATTGATCCGCCCTCGTATTTGTTAAGTAAACCGATACAAAATGCACCTCAACATGCCATGATACCCTATACTCTTCAAGAAAGCGGAATTCACGGTCGCCATTGGCGACACCACTCTACCCTACTATGAAATCAAATATTTTGTTTGCATTTATTTCTTTTTTCAACCGTCGAAATTTTTCAATGCAAGTACTGGGAAAGCACGTATTTCAAATGTTGGCAAAGGGTGGTTCAATTTTAAGGGCTTATTTTGATTTTGAATAAAACACAAATTATTTAGGAAATTATTGTCATTTATTTTTATTATGACAATATGGTATGGTTCAATTATGTATGGTACAAAATATTGGCCAAATGGCCGCCGCGACCTCGGCAGCACACCTTCATCCGAAGGTCCAAATTTTCGATGACGCTGAGTCATAATTGAGGTTCTATGCCGTTAATGTGCCGAATTATCTCATCCTCAAAATCTTGAATTGTTTCTGGTTTATCGACGTACATCTTTTCTTTCAAATAACCCCAAAGAAAGAAGTCCAACGGAGTCAAATCACATGATCTTGGCGGCCAATTGACATCGCCACCACGTGAGATAACACGGCCATTGAATTTGTTGCGCAAAAGAGCCATTGTTTCGTAAGCTGTGTGGCAAGTGGTACCGTCCTGTTGAAATCACATATCGTACAGGGTCATATCCTCAATTCCTGGCCACAATAAGTTTCTTATCATCTCGCGATAGCGAACACCATTCACGGTAAAGGATTGGCCGACTTCATGACACACTATCGCGAACAACAGCAATGTTTTCCGCAGAACGAACTGGGCGAGTATGCACAAGTGTTTTCACAGACCCGGCTTGCTGAAATTTGTCCACAATTCTCCCGATTGTGGACACATTTGGTAAGTTATGCTGACCAAAAAAAATCACGAAGTGCACGAAATGCTTTTTGATTTGAACGCCTATTTTCATAATAAGCCTAAATAACTTTAAAGCGTTGTTCGATTGTGTATCTTTCCCTGGTTCAAATTGAGTTAGTCTGAAATTGAGAAATGTCAAATGAAATGCAGAAAAAACTTGACGTTTAGGTGTGGTTCACATTCAACATCGGCCCTTAAAATTTAACCACCCTTTACAAAATTCTTATTCTTACAAAAGACTTTTTACCTGGGTAAATTTAAAGTACCACAGAAAAGAACAATACATACATAATGATATGATAACAATGACAAAAAAACATATAATTACATATAACAGGGCGAATGGTTACAATTCCGGTAGTTTAATATTACATATGGAAAATCATAAAAAAATTAGAGTTGTAAAATATTGATACTTTTGAATACTTGATAAGTTTTAAAGTATTGACGCAATGCTACTTAATAGTTTTTATTTTCATACAAAAAACAGAGATGCATTTGCATACCAATAATCAGAGTTGTATTTTCATTAAGCTTTTCAGGCAGGCTTGCCATAAAGTTTGCGTTTGCAAACCAAAATATATAAAACAAAAAATGCTAGGTGCTAGATTAGCACATTTTGTCAAATTATGCAAAAGTCGTGAAAAATATCTGGAACCCGAGAAGCGTTTTATGTTTATTAAGGAAGTCTTGGTACCTATTTGTCAAATCGGCATAGTAATATTTAAGACTTAAGTTCACGCTACATTATTAAAAATTACAATATGATATATATTATCTTAAAAGCATTTCGTGTATTTTTTAACCTTTAAGTATTTTATCGTGCCATTATTCCATCAGAATAGTCGTATAAGGAGGTTTTCCAACTTTTAGTAAGACCTATCAATATGAGATATTCTGTAGAGGATAAAAACAAATTAAGAACCACCGTTGACAGGTTTTCTTTGTTTGCGATGAAATTTAAATGATAGACGGTACAAAATAAATAAGTATGGGTACGTTTTTGACGGCCCATTCTTAAGGGTTGAAACGTATGGAAAAGCAGAACCCCCTCATTTTGATGATATTTTTAATGTGGTACTAAAACTAATAACAACTTTTAAAACAAAAATGTTTTGAAAACCATTATCATCCCATATATATGTGTTTGGGCCGCTATGTGTTTTGTAAAAATGTTATTACTTTTGACTCCTCTAACATGTATCCAAATTTGTTTGAAATCTGAAGGAACCTCCCAACAGAGTTCTTCAAAGGAAAAAGCCCTCCAGAATCACAAGGTTTTCAACCAAAAATGTTTAAAAAATCTAAGGTAAATGTATTTCCAAAGTTACTGCTGTGTTGCTCAAACTGTGAGTTTATTGAAAAGAAGTTTTGGCCGAATTGAAGCACCCTTCATGAGGTTGGCTTGCTAGTGGACAACACTCATGGTCCCCATCGTCTTACGGTGCGTATCGATGAGAATGTGGCTGCTGTGGCCGAGAATGTATAACTTAATCCACGAACATCGAGTCGCCATCAATTTCAAGCAAACTCCCTCCTACTTCGTCACGGCTTCTCAATTTAGATCTTACAGAAGTTCCAATCGGACATCGAATTGTGCTGTAAAATCATCGTTTCTGGCCAGGCGCATTTTCATCTCGGCGGCTACGTCAACAAACAAAATTGCTGTATCTGGGGATCGGAAAACCTGCATGTCATTGTCGAGAAGCCCATTTTAGTCAACGGCCATGATTACGAACTTTCAGCAGGATGCCGCACCATGTCACACAGCTCAGCAAACAGTCGATCTTTTTCCCACTGAGTCCATATAGTCATATTATCAGCTGTCTTGGCAATGTCAATTGGTCGCCTGCACGCAGAGAAAAAACAGGGTTGCAACATGCTCACTGCTATAATATTATGCTTGCTGCACTCAGGTATTGTTGTCACAATCAAGTTATTGGTTTATAAATATGTTCTAACATTTTGATTGTTCCTTGGTCGCTATCATCATAATTATAGTAAATATTTTATTATTTCAAAATTTACACTTTCTAATATTGTATTTTATAACATGATTGGCTGTAATAAAAATTCTGACTATAAAAAAAATATGATAATTATGAAACTATAAAAAGCTGGCAACAATCTTTGAATAAATTATTAATCAAATAAAACATGACAGTTCATAAAAAAAATTGTATCAGTTTAGTCAATAATAATTTTCACAACTTTCAAAAATGCCTTTTACATACGCTAAAATTTGTCAAAATATTATTTGTTATTGAAAAAAATTTATTCAGATACAAATGTAAATAAAAAGGGCTACAAAATAAACCCAATTGCGTTAATTTTCTTCGATACAACGGTATTTTCTTTATCGGATTTGAACCAGTAAATTCTAAGTGGTGTTGTTTGGAGTAGAATTATAAGGTTTTAATAATGGTTTTCTTTTTTCAGAGGTGTACATAGATGCTGAAGCGTTTAAAAAGACGTTGAAAACAACAAAATTCAACAAATTTCAACACCATTGAAAATATTCTTTCAATGCTAATCTTGGTCAATTTAAAAGGTGCAGTAAATTTTTAAATGTTTACCAAATTCGGTGGTTAATTATAAGAGCGAGCTACTATTTATATTCTGTAAACTACATATTTAGTAAAAAATAAAATATGCAAACAAAAAAAAAAACTAGTAGATTTTCTTGAACGCTTTTTTACCCCAATCGCAATTAAAATCAGTGTTAATGTGTTTCTAATCATTTAAATAGAACAATTCTCATAAATTTGTATTTGTTTCATAGTTTCGAATCAAAATATAACTCTAGGGACCATATTATGGTGAAATTATTGTTATTTTATTCTCATAATATGATGACTATATTATAGTACCACCATGATTGGCACAATCATAATCATGATTGCTCCAACTATGTTTTTTCTCTGCGTGCGTAGCTGCGATTTTACTCATTTAGACTTGTCTTAAAGCCAATAGCGTGTGAGCCATTTCTGAGATAGAACCAGAAACGCGGCGTAGCCAGCCGCGGCAAACCAAATGAATGAAATTGTGTGCCATAAATAATAGGAATATTTGCTATTTCTAATACATACATAATATACCAAAAGAAATTAAGTTTAGTTCATTTTATTTACTTTGCAAAAATATACATGTATTTGGATCACTTATTATACAGAAAATTACAGCTCTATAAGTATTGAGTAGGTACTTGAATACTCGAAAAAACCCGTCTCCATTAAGTACTTAATACTCAATACTTTAACAGCTCTTAAGTACACACAAAAAAGGGGAGTCGAATAAAACAGGCAAATGAAAATATCTACAATCCATAACACTGAGAAGAAGTAGAGTAACTTATGAGTATTAATAATAACACACAAAACAAAAACTTAAATGAAAAAAAAATTTATACAAGTATAAATAAAATACTATACATATTAAAATGACGTATTTCCGGATTATGTTTAAATATGACACTATAATGGTAGCTGGTGGCAGTCACTGTCACTGCTTCTGATGGTGTTGGGTGTTGGGTGTTGGGTTGAGTTCGGTTCTATGCCATAAAATCCATTGTAGATTCTTGTTTGGTTGTACGTAGTATTACGAATGTTTTTGTTATTAAAAAAGTAAATGAAAAATTTCATTTTCATTTTATTCAACACTTTCACAAAACTGAATGAATGTGTAACATAAAAAATATATTAGAAAAAAGTAGGGTTTTAAATTATCACTGAAAGTGAAGAGAGCGAGAGACTCGAATATAGCGCAGCACTTAACATAAATTATTGTTTTTTTGTTTTAATCACATTAACGATATTAAAAAAAAATAGTACAACACTTTTATTAAGAAATAAAAAATGAAATATGTTGCAAAAAAGTTTATTTAACAAAACAGGGTTTTTCTAAGAACATAAAAAAACAAGAATTAAATTATAAATTTTGTCCTCCTGGGGAAAATTTAACACAAATAAGTTCAAATTATTTAGTGGTTAAAAGTAAAAGAATTCATGTTTATTTTTAACGAGATTATTATTTATTGTATGAAATCACAAAACTTAATTTACAAATTAAAAAAAAAAACTAATCTGCTGTACGCTGGTTCCTTAAAATTTTTTAAAATTTCTAGAAATATTTGTTAGTTTTTGCTGTGTTCGCATCTATTTCTTTATGCTTTTACAAAAGTTTGTTTTAACTATTACACTCATTTTGGACAAGCACGTGTTTAGGATTTAGCTATGCATGCAGCAATAAATTACAAACTTAAGGAGAATTTCTTGTTCTCGTCAGCTTTTTGTTCCCTGGTAAAAAAATATGCAAAAAAAAAATCAAATTAAATTGGTAGCCATTCCAAAGTTTCACAGCTCGTAACATTTCAGAGAAATTTCAGATTGCATATTAACCTTCTAATGGACTGGTTTGTCAAAAACCCCTCTTCATATTTTAACTCTCTAATGCAATTAAATTTTTAATACCGCATCATCTGTTTGCCATAAAAAATATAGAAAGAAGTCGTATTTAAAATTTCATTTTAACGCTTATTTTTAAACTTTCTTATTAGCGCTTTAAATTTTAGTTTCCTAGCAGGCTATCAACGGGAATACCTTCACTGTTTTTGCACCTACCCGTAGAAATTTAAAAAAAATCCCGATTTATCAGTTGCCTACGCCCTACATGTCAAATTACAAGTTCCTAGCTCCAGCATTATGAGATGAATGATTAAGGGGCAAATTGGGGGGAAAATGGTGTTAAACATTTTTGCCACGTTTCTATTAAATGAAGGGTGGTTAAATTTTAAGGGCCGATGTTGAATATGAACAACACCTAAACGTCAAGTTTTTTTCTGCATTTCATTTGACATTTCTCAATTTCAGACTAACTCAATTTGAACCATGGAAAGATACACAATCGAGCAACGCGTTAAAATTTTTCAGGCTTATTATAAAAAATGGCGTTCAAATCAAAACGCATATCGTGCACTTCGTGGTTTTTTCGGTCAATTTAATCGTCCAAATGTGCGTACAATCGAAAAAATCGTGCAAAAATTTGAGCAAACCGGGTCTGTAGGAGATGTGAAAACACCAGTGCATGCTCGTACAGCTCGTACTGCAGAAAATATTGTTGCTGTTCGCGATAGTGTGGCTGAAGAGCCGTAAACCTCAACTCGTCATCGTGCCCAATAATTGCACCTCTCACGCTCGTCGTTGATGAACATTATGCATAAAGACTTGCATTGACCATTCCAAATGGCAACAGTGGATGATCAATTTTCGAAGAAAATCATATTCAGTGATGAGGCACATTTTCACCTCAGTGGATTCGTCAACAAGCTGAATTGCCGAATTTGGGCGAATGATAATCCAAGAGTGATTGTCGAAAAACCAATGCACCCACAAAGAGTGACTGTTTGGTGCGGTTTATGGGCTGACGGCATCATCGGGCCGTATTTTTTTCCAAAATGAGGCCGGTCAGGCAGTTACTGTGAATGGTGTTCACTATCGTGAGATGATAACGAAATTTTTATGGCCCGAATCGGAAGATATGGATGTGCACGATGTGTGGTTTCAACAGGACGGTGCCACTTGCCACACAGCTAACGAAACAATGGCTCTTTTGCGCGACAAATTCAATGGCCGTGTTATCCCACGTGGTGGGGCTGTCAATTGGCCGCCAAGATCATGTGATTTGACACCGTTGGACTTCTTTCTTTGGGGTTATTTGAAAGAAAAGGTGTACGTCGATTCAAAAGCTAAAGCATGAGATAATTAGGCACATTAACGGCATAGAACTCAATTATGCCTCAGCGTCATCGAAAATTTGGACCACCGGATGGAGGTGTGCCGCCGAGGTCGCGGCGGCCATTTGGCCGATAGTTTGTTCCACACATAACTGAACCATAGTATATTATCATAATAAAAAGAAATGACAATAATTTCCTAAATAATTTGTGTTTTATTCAAAATCAAAATCGGCACTTAAAATTTAACCACCCTTTATAACAAAAAATATGTTTTAAGTGAATTAGCCAGTATTCCAGGAAATATAAATTATTATTAATACATACAGTGAAAACTATATGGCCTAAAAATGACAAACCAGTTATTAGAATGTGAAATCAATTTTATTCTTCAACGTAATCTCCGTTAAGTGAAATGCACTTTTTCCAATGAGACTCTAACATTTCGATACCCTTGAAACAATACGATTTGTCAAACTCTTCAAAAAAAGCGTCCGTCTCTGATATGACTTCTTTGTTTGTGGAAAATCTCTTTCAATGTAGCCCTATTTTGAAGTTTGGGAACAAATAATAATCCCTAGGGCCAGATCTGAAGAATACAGGTGGTAGAGAAGCAATTCGTAATGTACAGACTTAAATTTTTCTGAAGCCAAAGCAGATGAATGCGGCGGTGCATTGTTATGATGTCGCAAGATTTTATTTTCTTATTTAAGTGAAGTCGTTTTTTCTTAATTTCCATATCCAAATTGTCAAATACCTTAACATAGTACTTGGCAGTTATTGTTTTCCCTTTGTCCAAGAAATCAATAAATACGAGGGCGGATAAATTATTCCATGACTTTTTGAATTAAACACAGTTTTTTTTGCAAAAAAAAAAAAATAATTTTTCAACATAATCTCCTTTTAGCTCAATACACTTAGTCCAATTTTTGTATCCCTTCCAGAAGGAAGATTCTTCGAGGTCCATAAAATAGGCATTTGTTTGATCAATAATTTCATAATTGAAGCTAAATCTCTTTCCACCGAGCCATTTCTTTAGGTTTGGAAATAGGAAATAGTCACAGGGAGCTAAATCCGGAGAATATGGTGGATGAGGTACCAATTCGTAGCCGAATTCATGGAATTTTGCCATTGAGACTACATACGTGTACACCCGTGCATTATGGTCAATTTAGAACAAACGCGGCACCCATCTTGCAGAAATCTTTGTTAAATCCAACTGATCATTTAAAATCAAACCACACTGCCATATGAAATGCCTATGGCATCAACAATCTCACGCACTTTTACTCTTCGATCGGCCAACACCATATCGTGCATTATTTCCACATTTTCCACATTTGTACTTGTGCGACCACAACAAAAGTCAGTAAACTACTTTTTTACCATTAAAATCTATGGTGCAGAGTCCCCATAGTATTTATCAAGCTTTTTCTTGGCTTGATTGATGGTTTTTTTTCGCAAAAAAATAATATTTAAGAGAACTCGAAATTCACTTTTTTCCATTTTTAAAAAATCCACAAGTTTGTATGTTTTAAACAGCTGTTAAACGCAAAATAAATGACTAAACTTGTTCAAAATTTGACAGTAGTGTATTAACAGGTGGTACTTGATGGGAGCAGTGTTACATTTTATATAACGACGAGGGAAGTTCGAAAAGTCACGGACTTATTGATCCGCCCTCGTATTATACCACGTGCATCCCAAAAACACCTGTCCAGCCAATTGTTGAGTCTTTTTCCGTTTTGGTCGGCTTTCGCAATCTTGTAACCACTCTGCAGACTGTCTATTAGACTCCGGTTTATAATAATAAATCCACGTCTCATTTATTGTTATAAATCGACATGAAAATTCTGTTGAATTTACTTCAAACATCTACAAAGCATACTTTGAATCATGAACATGTTTCAGTTTTTGTTACAAATCGCAACACTCATCCAGCAGAAAGCTTTTTTATATATATTTAAATAATAATGTATTATATGCCGAACTCGCTCTGTTGATACCTTTATGATGCCAGCAATCTCATCCACTTTAATATTTCGATCATACAATACAACCGATGCACTTTTCTTACGTTTTCTTTGGCAACTGTCGAAGAGTATCCAGAGAGTTCCAAACGTATTGTCGTTGAAAAAATAGACTTGTCCACATTGGGATTAAGGAAGAAAACCTTTTATTTAGAAGACGTACAATGGGAAAAACATCAAGAAGATGTTCTAATGGTGAATAGCGTAATTCAGTATTTCAGTTCGTTTTTTGACGATGCATTGATTGAATTGGTTCTGAACTCAAATGCACTAAAAAAGAAATTCGTCGGTATTTTGAGGTTTTGTTATATTTGTGATTAAGTTTCCGAGTAACAAAATGGATTGGTCCCAATAGCTCAAATTAAATGCAGTAAGCGATTCGCTTCCACGTAACAAATTAAAAAAAAAGATAAAAAATTTCTCTGACAAATCGAAGCAACCTAAAAAATATGATGCTAATTATGATAAGCTGTACAAAATACGTGCAATTTTATCGATTCCTCAATACAAAGGTAAGTTTAAATTTTACGATGTCAAAAAGGAACAATTTTGGATTCATTGTACATTAACTTCAAAGGAAGATCAGTATTCAAGCAATAAAATGCTGCCAAGCCTCATGAAAATGTTTCCGCGTTCGTGGGGAAGCACCTAAAACAAATCGAGCCAAACGCCAAGCATATGCCACTTATAAAATTCCAACTGGAAATAGGAAATGAGTTGCTGTACCATTCTCCTCGAGCTCACTACATAGGAATCGAGGACGACCCAGTGGAAATATTTTGGAACAAGAAGAAACAAACCTAGTATCCAGTTCCAAGCGCCAAAAAGTATCTATTCGAAGAGATATGATGAAAGCGGCCATTGAGAGGAATGGGGAGGAAAAGTTCGATGCCGCCTCTGCAAGACGGGAACACCTCTATCAAAATGTGTGAAATATGGTGTCCACATATGTTGCAACACAAATAAAAATTGTTTTCTATCGTATCATACTTAAGCTGTTAAGAGGGCGGATCAATAAGTCTGTGACTTCTCGAACTTCCCTCGTAGTTATATGAAATGCAACACTGCTCCCATCAAGTACCACCTGTTAATAGACTACTGTCAAATTTTGAGCAAGTTCCGTCATTTACTTTGCGTTTAACAGCTGTTCAAAACATACAACCTCGTCGCTGTTTTTAAAAATGGAAAACAGTGAATTTCGAGTGCTTATTAAACATTATTTTTCGCGAAAAAAACCGTCAATCAAACCAAGGAAAAGCTTGATAAATACTGTGAGGACTCTGCACTATCGGTTTCAATGGTAAAAAAATTTATTTACTGACTTTTGTTGTGGCCTTACAAGCACGGAAGTTGCCGAACGTTCTGGACGCCCAGTTGAGGTCTCTTCAACCAAAACAATTGAAAAAATTCACCATATGGTGTTGGCCGATCGGAGATTAAATGTGCGATAGATTTTGGAAGACATAGGCATCTCATATGGCTCAGTGGTTTCAATTTTGAACAATCACTTGGGTATGAGAAAGCTTTCCATCTTGCGGATGGCTGGCGCGTTTGCTTCTAATCGGCCACCAAGGGAATCGTGTGACAGTTTCCATGGCAAAAATCCATGAAGTTGACTACAAATTGTCCACTCATTCGCCTTATTCTCCGGATTTAGCCCCCAGTGACTATTTCCAAACCTAAAGAAGTGGCTCGGTGGAAAGAGATTTAGCTCCGACGATGAAATTATTGATCAAACAAATGCCTATTTTATGAACCTCGAAAAATCCCATTGGATGAAACGTGGGCTAAATTGGAGAAACTTTGGACTAAGTGTATTGAGCTAAAAGGAGATTATGTTGAAAAACTTATTGGCCCACCCTCGTATACTGACAAAAAAAGAAAGAGATATTGTTTTTCATAATTCGGTGCCATGTAATATATCCTTAACGGCAGAAAGTTGCTTTCAACATCTAGTGACCCGTTAACTATCAAAATTCTAAAATCTTCAAAATTCCTTAATTTAGATCTAATAAACAGAGGAATTAAGAAAAAAAATTTCTGACAGTTGGTTTAGGAGCGAGGCTGAAGTCATTAATGAAGTGTCGTGGAATTTTGGCACAATTTTTCAATTTCCCCTACTCTCTATGTGAGGCCACATACTTTTCACTCCATGTATTATATATTTCAGATTTCTTGCCATACCAGTTTCCCCTTTAAAAGTCACACTTTTTACTTAATATTCATTATTGAGAATATTGATTTTTTTTTTTTATATCGAAAACTCCATGCAGAAAGGCCTAATTCAAAGGGAGAAACTTCAATAAAATCGGAACAACTTTGCACATATAATTTCTTTAAATTAAATATTTATGCAGCACAGACAACGGTGTGTTGCGGCAAACCAACTGCATATGTCACCTGCGCAAATTAACGCACACAACGATAAAATTTTGTGTAAAAATCAAAACAATTTAAATTTTTTACACAAACAGTAACGCACACACTCCTAAAATTTACGCATACTATCACAATATTGTGCAATACACTTGTGTCGTCTGTTTGCCCCATAACTAAAAAAACTGCATCAAAGGAAATTTTATATTCCAACTTTTTAAGATTTCATTAAGTTTATTTCCTAACATCTAAAGAAATAAAAAAAATCGAGTTAGGACCTTTCCACATCAAGCCGTCGACATGGAGTATTATAGTTTTTTTATGTTGAATGCAATAACTTTCGCTTTGCCTCACGTAACAATATTTTTCTGAAATTATTGGTCAAGTAAAATAATGTATTAACACAATTGAGTTAAAAATTACATACAATAACTACATGATAAATAAATAGTAATTATAATTATTTAACATTTTTTTAATACAGCCAACATAATTGGCTACATGTATACTAGGGTGGATCGAATTTAGCTTTTGGAAGAATGCCAGTTGTCTGTCTACAAGTAGTGAATAATTGTTAAAATATTTTTTTTACATTTTATCTGAGTCGAATTTTTCTCTAAAAATCTAAAATTTTTGGAAATTTTTTTCGAACAACTCGTTGTGGAGACGGCAAATTTTAGGCGATAGAAATTTCTGTTTTCTTTTCTTTACTAAGAAAATTTTAGATTTTATATGAAAAGCGCAAGATAAAAATGAATTCCAATATGTCGGAAAGTTTGCAAAAAACTATTTTTTTATATATCGTATTTATCCACTACTTGTCCCACCTCTTCCCTATGCAAACATTTCTGTAAAGACCGAATTCAACGCACGCTAATGTATGTAAATAAGTGTGTTTGCAATTTGTTTTATTCCCAAAAGAAATTAAGATTTAAATAATATGATAATAATGTTTAATAGCAACTTAAAACAATTACATTTGCGTCCAGAGAGATGCTGTGCTCCCACAACATTGATAATTTGTATAATAAATTATACCTATTTATTTTTTGTAATTCATTTTAACCAAACCAAATATAAAAGGTATAATGAAATTTCAGTTAATTCATGTACTATGTATGCTATAGTGTATGCCCCACATGGTGAAACCAAACACGGACGGACGGACACCAAACCAATGAATGAATATAAAACATTTATAATAAAATATCGTACGCATATACAAATTTTACACTTATATTGTTGTTATTCTCTTTTTGTTGCAATACAACATTAATTAACCGAGTTATTTTGAGTATAAAAAAATGCAATAACAACCGTAACCAGGGAACAACCGAAAATAAATAATACAATGGCATTTAATGAATGACAATAATAAAAGTTTATAATGTTAATTCAGCATTAAAGTTTCATATTTTGTAATATTTAACAAAATACACACATACTCACGTTTACTGGGAAACAACAGAATTTTACAAACACCCTACTATCAACAAGAAACTTCAGTGAAACTGAAAGAAGACATAAAGAAATCATTCAAAGCGCATTGCAAAAGATAGAACGGACTTTCATTTTATGGTCTCTTAAAACGACAGTCTGTTTTAACGACAATCCCTGCACGAAAATCAAACTATTTAAAACCGAAAACCGTTTAACTAGATTTTTCATTTAAAAAAAACCGCCAGTTTCGGTTTTTTTTTTAATGAATTCCAAAAAAAAAAAAATCTTAAAGCCAGATTTTTGGTGTCGGTTAAGCGGTTTTTTATTTAAATATATATTTTTCTAAATTTCTCTGCAGTCATTAGGCGAAAATTCTGTTGAAATTCTTTTGTAAATATGTAATGACATTATACAGTGACCCACAACTTATTTCGTGTGAGGAACGTTTTTGAACTCTACATATAAATGATGCAGTTTTGTTAATAATTTAGTCTTCAATATAAAACACCAAAAAAAAATTGCACAAAAAAAATTAATATTGAATATTTTCTTAAAACAAAACTAAACAACCACATAATTTTCATGTCACAGCTTATTTCATGTATGGCAATAGAAAATTAAAAAAATATATATAAAAATTGGTGAAATATAATTATTTAGAATTTTATAGGGTATTCCTTTTGATTTATTACAGATTTTAATCTGGAAAGCACAGAGTCAACCAACGTGGCGATATTTTTTTCCACTTTTCCTTTAGTGCCACTTTCAAACTTTTTAAATTAGAAATATAGTGTTTTCAAATGCCCAGCTCTAGAATGAACCATATATTTTCAGTCACATTTAAACCTGGTCATTGGGCGGATGTTTGGATGACGTGTGGGTTATATCAAATTAGCCAAATTTGTACAACACCGGCTTTGAGCTTGGGATCGTTATCTTGGTAGAAGAATGTGTCACATATGCCCAAGTCTTCAGCATTTTTGAGTAAACTTCGCTTCAGCAAGTCTAGGTATACCTCTTTATTAATAGTGGATTCTATGAATACAAATTTTCCGACACCTGCTGAAAAAATACTGGAGCGCAGTATTTGGTTGATGTCACACACATACCTTATCATCAGAAAAAATTTCTACGTTCCAGAAAGAAATTTTTGTTTTCATGGTCTTTTGCGAAATGTATATCAACACACGAAATAAGCTGTAACATGAAATTTATGTGTTTGTTTAGTTTTGTTTTTTAAAAAAAGTTCAAAATTTCTTCGTGTTTTATATTGAAGACCAAATTATCTAAAAAAAAAATGCATCATTTATGCTTATTTCCTCACACGAAATACGCTATGAGTCACTGTATATACATAGACACGTAGATGTGTATAATTCGAGGGCGTGTCAATAAGTCCGTGACTTTTCGAACTTCCCTCGTAGTTATATGAAATGCAACACTGCTCCCATCAAGTACCACCTGTTAATGGACTACTGTCAAATTTTGAGCAAGTTCCGTCATTTACTTTCCGTTTACCATCTGTTCAAAACAACAACCTCGTGGATTTTTTTGAAAATGGAAAAAAGTGAATTTCGAGTGCTCATTAAACATTATTTTTTGCGAAAAAAAAACCGTCAATCAAACCAAGGAAAAGCTGGATAAATAATATGGGGACTCTGCACCATCGATTTCAATGGTAAAAAAGTGGTTTACTGACTTTCGTTGTGGTCGCACAAGTACAAATGACGCTGAACTTTCTGTAGGTCAATACACCCGAAAATGTCGAAAAAGTCCACGATATGGTGTTGACCTATCGGCATTTCATATGGCAGTGTGGTTTCGATTCTAAATGACCAGTTGGATTTAAGAAAGCCGTCTGCAAGATGGGTGCCGCGTTTGCTCTCAGTTGACCATAATGCATGGGTGCACACGTGTGTAGTCTCAATGGCAAAATTCCATATTCTCCGGATTTAGCCCTCAGTGACTATTTCCAAACCTAAAATAATGGCTCGGTGGAAGAGAATTAGCTCTAACGATGAAATTATTGATCAAACAAATGTCTATTTTATGGATCTCGAAAAATCCTATTTTTTGGAAGAGATACAAAAATTGGAGAAACGTTGGACTAAGTGTATTGAGCTAAAAGGAGATTATGTTGAAAAATTATTTTTTTTTTTTTTTTGCAAAAAAAAAACTGTGTTTCATTCAAAAATTGATCCGACCCCTATATGAAGCTGAAATTGTTGATTAGATTTGTAAGCATTGCATCAAAAAATCTATGTTTACTTTTTATTGTGTGCCAGCAATACTTTGGTAATGGGTGCGATATTCTCATGCGTTACCTTGTAATGATAGCTCGTTACCTTTTGCATTATTTGCAAGCATAAAGTAATAAGTTACTGATAATTGATTACGTAATATATGATTTATAAATGTAAAGAAATAATTGAAATATTTTTAAAAATCTATTTTTATTTGCACTAATTTGTGTTTTTTTTTTTGTAAACAAAAAGTATTTCAGGTATGTTTCAATAGCACTAACAGAAAAACGAAGCGCAGAAATTCACTTAGGTTTAAAGCAATCAAAAATTATACGTATCGAGAGCTCAGTGGGTATAGTTCTTGGCTGGCAACCAGAGTTCACAGGTTCCATTCCCATCATGACCACATTATATTTAATAACGTTTGAAATATTTGAAATAATTTTTTTAATAAATACCCAGCAAAAAATTTCTGAAAAGGTAATGGGGTTTGTAATCAAGCATTTTGTACAGAACGCATTCCCTACTAGATTACCTATTCGATTCTTTAAACAAGGCGTGAGACTAAAATCATTGATTCTTCATAATTGATTATTTTGTTTTCGAAGAACTATTTACTTAATATTTTAAGGAATTACTCACACTTACGCACGCTCACGAGGGGATAATCGTAATCACACCAGCTTTGGATGATTTTTTCACAAACTGACGTGAGTAAATTCAACTCACGCGGAATTTCCTTAAATCACGCAAAAATAACGAACAAAACTTAAAAAAAAAAAATAAAGATAAATAGTGAAAGTAAAACATCGAGTTGCTATGATAACATGGGTTTATCATAACTTTGGGGTTATAAACCACGAAAATATAAGTTTTTCCCAAAAAGAACAATTAAAAACCGAAATTTAAAACCAAAAATATGACTCACGCATACAACACTCACTCACGCTATTGTCAATTATTTCAACTGTGTTATACCTAACCCCAGTTTAACAAAATTTAAGCAGCATGCAAACTCTGGTTTAAGTATTATTTTCTTGAATATAATATTTGTTTTTTGAAAATATATTCGATAAATTGAATAAAATTGTATAACTTCTTTTTTTAAATGAAGAACTACTTCCAAATTAAAGGACATTGTAATTTCGCAAAAGTATATGATTACTTCTTGAGTACAAAAAGTTATATGAATAACATTGTTATTCCTTTGAAGTAAGTAATTACTTTGTTAATGAGTTCAGCCTTTCTAGTTTTAACTAAGAAATTTGCTTACAATACGACTTGCTTTTTTACTGTATCGTTGGAATGTGTTTGGTATTACAGTTATGAAATTTGGCAAGGAGATATATAAGCGAGTATGGACCTCACCTTCTTTTTGGAATGTGTAATTTTTTCCTGGGTATGAGCCCTATGACTACACATTACTTTACACATTATTTGGTAATATGTGGTGTTTTCGAAACCACGTTTTTCAAATTGGTGTTTATATAGGGCTTAATGGACGCAGAATTAAGGAGGCTGTCATCCCATTCTCAATCATCTATAAAAACATTATTTTTTACACTAGACTACAAACAAAGAAAATGGTGCAATATCGATTTTTCATCTTCAGATAACCGTGAGTCCCGGAAAGCTGCACACGTATTTTAGGTGGGTCCTACTTTATAGGACGAAAACTTTTCAAACAGCCCACTTATTGACAAATTGTTAATTTTGTACTTTTCTTGATGTATTTTGCAACCAAATACAAAAAACATAGAATTAAAAAATCTTTTCTTTACACAAGTTTTAAAAAAACAGCTAAAATTCAGCCCTCCAAATAAGAAGACTTGTCGGCGTGTATAACGCAAAATTTTAGGATATACTGTCAAATAATCAATTCTAATTTTGAGTTTGAGTGAATTTTTTACTTTCTTAGAAATTTTTTGGTAAAAAAAATAGATTTAGAGGGTATTTTTTATAAAAAATAATAATATCAATTTGCGAATTTAATAACATTTTTAAAAAATACAACTGGCTTCTAAGTAAAATTACGTTAAATAAAAAATCGCTAGGTATTCGGATACTATCTAACAAATTAAATCCGCTAGATCTGACGAGAAAATTGCGAAAACTTTTTTGGTGCGACAAATACTGAAAACATTTGTGACACAAATGAGATACAAATTCGACGTTTCAGTGTATACAATTTACATGAATCTGCTTAATTGATGGGTATTTCTTAAAAATATTACAAATCTTTCAAAATGTTTGTTTTTACAGCCGTTCAAAAATTTTTTCGATGCCGTTTTAAAGTAAAATAAAAAACGGATTTTTGTTGTTGTAAATACTGATCGTGAAACCGGTTTTAAAAACGAAAAGATAGGTTATAATTGGTTTTCACCATTAAAATTATGCCAATAGGATAATTTTAAGTTGTATAGTTTAGAAGTTATGAGCGACTTTGTATGCACACTTTTTCGATATTTTGGCTTGTTTGCCAGTTTTCATGATGTCATACATATTTCGAAAATCGAAAGGAATTGGTGTTGAAGGGTTGATGATTTGATGATTTTATAAACACTACCGATTTACAATATTTGTGGGTAATTTTATTAAAATCGGAGATGACAAATCCGAAAATGACAGTTTTCTGTGCGGTTTGACATGGAATGGCCAAAATGTTTTCTTAAAAAAATCTTGTCTTGACTGAAGTCAGCCGGTCCCAAGCCCGGCAAAAATGGAGAGTGTTTGACGTAAATGTGAACCTACATGAGGCGCAAAAACAAGCCGACTTTGTGTTATTCTTGTACATGAGTCGATTTTAAACAGTAAATTTTTGACTAAACTGAATTTCATAACATATACGAAAGTTTCGTTTATTCTACGAAAAAAATAACTGCGAAAGTTTTATTTTTGTAAAATGTCACTAAGTTATTCAGTGTAGTTTGCACTAGGTTTCGTGATATACAAATAATATTTGCGTTATATCATATTTACCCTAAAGCAGGGGCGATGCAAGAATGGTTGGTCCTGAATAAAGTGGAGACCCTTGTCTGAAGAAAGAGTTTTAAAAAATACTGATTTTTGAATTGCTTTACAATTTAAGCACAAACTTTAACGCGCTCGTAGAATTTCAGTATTCATAATTTCGCTTCACTCTTTCGCTTCAATATTTTATACTGAAAAGGGTTTTAATTTTTGTATAGGGAAATTTTTTAAACTTTTAAAAAGTGGGTTTCAAAGTTAACCATTTGAAATGTATTTTCCTTAAGATATCCAGATGGATAATCACGTTTACTAATTTCATTTTTAAGTTACTTATTATACAACTTAATTTTAGATTAGTTTTTGCTGCAAAAGTTTTGTTTTAACAGTTTTGTTTCCAGCAACTCCCCACTAAATTTAAAAGGCTGATTTTGGGTTATTTTTACTTTTTTATTTTCCGAAAATGATTTTTAATATTTGAAGTTATTAAATTGTTTTTTTTTTTTTTTATAAATTCTTAAAATTTATTTCTACTATGTTGAATTACTAAAGTTTTTTCTTTGCAACTAGTAAAATGTTGATGAAAACAGTTCTTTTTTCTGCTGTTTAGGGAGGAGAAGTGTTTTTTTAAATTCATTTTTAAGAAGCATAAAATAATCTTTCTTCTTTGTATTGTTTATTTTCAAGTTTACTTCTGCCACACTTAATACTCTCACTCGGAGCTTAACTTGACAAAAAATAAACTACTAAAAATATCAAAACAGACCTTTTGAAACAACTTGATTTGCTATTTTAGCTAACAAATCTTCTTTGTATTGGAAGTTTTTGTGTAGTGTAGATTGTAAGCTGTAAATACAATCATATTTTTGCACCTCCTCTATAATTTTTTCGAAAACATAAATTTTTTTGCTCCAAATTTGCTTCTTCTTTTTCTTGAAATATTCACAATAATTAATAGCCCATATATCTTTGTTTACAAAATTAGGCAAACATATGGCAACGAAGAGGAAGATGACCAAAAGTTAAATGTTATAGGAAGCTTTTTGGAGTCGGTACACTCTCATAAAGAGATCGATAATAATAACAGCTTACAGGTTCAAGTTGATAGAGGTTTCTCCAGGTTTTTGGAAGAACAAAATAGGTTTGAATACAGCAAATCAACTGTAACCACATTCAATTCTCATCGGAAATCCAATGACTTGTCAGAATCTTCAGTAGGTAATTACTTTATAACCAGGGATTCAATTATATATATATTTAGAAAATTGAGGAAAAAGAAATCCTCTGGTCTGGATAATATCCCTAATAGCATTCTACGTTTTATTCCAGAGGAAGTTATTTTGGACTATTGTATCTTATTTAACAATATGCTAAATAACTCGTACTTTCCACATTCTTGGAAAGTTGCTAAAGTTATTGTTATACCAAAGAAGGACAGGGATATAAGCAACCCTAAGAATTTAAGGGCAATTAGTTTACTACCGAATATAAGCAAGGTTTTTGAAATTTGTGTTAATAACATCATAATTAAATTTTGCAGGGAGCAGGGCTTATGTAACGATAGACAGTTCGGTTTTAAACATAAACACTCCACAGTTCACGCAGTACATCTGCTAGTTTCAGATGTGCATTGGAACCTGAACAAAACCTTATGTACTGGGGCTTGCTTAATAGATTTTGAGAAAGCATTCGATAATATCTGGATTCCAGGCTTAATCTTTAAACTGATTCATTATCAGTTTCCTTTTCATCTCATTTCACTAATTTACAACATGTTAAAGAACAAATCGTTTCAAGTTTATGATGGGAAAACATTAAGTACAATGAAATTTTGCATTGTTAACGGCTTGCAACAGGGCACTGTTAATGCGCCAATCCTTTTTAATATTTATATTCATGACCTCTTAAGCCAGGTTGAGAATATCATTGGTTTTGCGGATGATATTATAGTTTATCACTCAGATGATAAAATTGAGAAGATTAATAATAAGCTGCAGAAGTTTTTTTATGCTGTAGAAAAATATTCGACGGATTGGCAGATGAAGATTAATCTGAATAAGTGCGAAACTATTCTTCGGGATAAAATCCTTCGGGATAAAATCCACAGGAAATATAATTATACCTAACAAGAACAGTGTCAAGTATCTTGGTATAAACTTGGATAAATTTTTGTATTTTAATAACCATATTAATCTACAAATCGAGAAGGCCAGAAAAGCCTTTTTTATCCATAAAAAACTTTTCTTTTCAAAATATCTGAACCCAGAAGTAACGTTAATTATGTACAAATCTCTTATAAGACCTATTCTTACCTATGGTTGCCAAATATGGTATAATATTTCCCCTTCTTACATGGAACGAATGAGACTCTTTGAGAGAAAATGTCTGAGAAGTTGTACATCCATGTACAGATCACCATCTAGCAACTTTACAAAGTATATTTCGAACAGAAGACTGTATGAGGTATCAAAGACCAGTAGAATTGATAACTTTATAATACATTTGATAAGAAATCACATTCTAAGAAGTACGGAATGTTATGATAATAACCTAATTTTGGCTCCTTACCATGTTGACGAGGCATATATATCAAATATTATTCAAACGGGTTTTATACCACCAGAAGCTTTTCTGTTCCTTGATAAATATGGCTATATCCAAAATCAAACGGGTATACCTATAATTTATCACATACACAGGAGAGCTAATGTCAAGGCCATATCATGCAATCAACTTACTTCTGAGAATACAAGGTTTGATACCAGTGTTTACTTAGCTGACAAGAACATCAAGTACGATACGAATATCAAAAAATATTGGTGGCTAACCAATTGATCTTTCTTTTTTTCTGTTTTTTACCCTTGGACCATTTCTTTTAAACTTTAAAAGATTTAAGTAAGATTTTTTCAATTTTTTCTTACATTTCAATTAATATATTAGTACAAATTATTTAGAAATGTATATACAAACGAAATATTTATTACCAAAAATTATATTATATGTTTATATATAGTGTACTTGAGAGCCCGATACTTGGGACTGTGTATTATAAGTTATATTATACCCACTATTTGTTTATTTTTAGTTTATTAAATAATTATTTAATTTTTGAATAAATAAACATTAATAAAAAAAAAAAAAAAAAAAAAAAAAAAAAAAAAAAAAAAAAACATATGGCAACGTTGTTGAGAGAAAAAATTTAAAAAATGAGAGCATAAGAGAAAACGCAATGAAAATAAAATAAGTTTTATTTTATTGTGTTTTTCTTCAGAGTTTTTATAAGGTTCTGTTTAGAGTCTTAACAAATTGTTCCTTATAAAAAGACATTTGTTGTTGGTATTGTTAATCATTCGATGACTTACAACAAAATATTCTTATGATTTACATTATTTAACAAATAGACGAACAGTTAGTAACTAAAAGAATTAAGTTGCTGTTTCGATCTTGCGTTAACTTACATACTTTTTTTTTTATCAAATTGTTACAATAACACTTACCTAAAATGAAAAAAGAATAAATAATTTATTATTATGATTTAAATATATACGTTCTACTTAAAGTATAAATAAACTAATAATAATAATCTGTTAATTTAATTTTAAGTTAACAGTAAAACAGTTTTTTTTGTTGAAATACTGTTTTAACCATTAGTGACCGCAGCATTGTAAAAACATCTTATCATTTATCACAGCAGATATTTTAAACTAAAGTATACATGTTGCTTACATGATTTTCTTTTTTAAATTTGTATATTTTTTTTCAAAATCTTATGTGGCAACTGAAATGTTTTTTTTTAAATACTCAATTAAGATCGGCTAACTAAAAGTAAGCTCACTATCCATATACATTTGTTAAAAATGATTTACTGTCATTTACCGATTTTTTCAGTTTCATTTATTTTTTTTATTTGTATCAAATTTTATAAAAATTTACCCACAAAACAGAAATTTTGGTTTATTTGTTACCGTTATAGTTGTTACAAATTTAAATTTTTCTTTGACGTCTGTTTCAAAAAAAAAATAATAAAAAAAAATATTCAAAAAATTCAAATTCAGTTTTTTATTAAAATTGTTTGTTTATATACAAAATTATTTCAATTCGAATTACAAATTAAAAAATAATTCATAAATTTTAACTGCAGATCATAATTTAATTTAAAATTATTCTAATTCATCGGTAAAAAAAGGTTCCGACATAATTATATATATTATATAGGGTCCGCCATCTAACTTTTTTTCCAACTAGTACTTATTTCGTGAATGGTAACACTTAGCTCATGTCTGATTTGACAGATAATTAGTTTTATCCTTCCGCTGAACGAATATGGTTGTGTATACGCTTGAACAACGCTGGGAAATATAGCGACATTACTTTGAAAATCATGGTAATGTTGCAGAATGTCATCTTTTCAGATGAAGCTCATTTTGATCTTGGCGGGTATGTTAACAAGCAAAATTGCAGCATTTGGAGCACGGTTGAAAACCCGCACGCATACATTGAAAAGCCGATGCACCCAAAACGAGCCACTGTTTGGTGCAGATTTTGGTCCAGAGGCATAATTGGACCATTTTTCTTCGAAAATGAGCAAGGAGTGGCCGTTACAGTCAATGGCAATCGTTATCGGGCCATGTTGAACGAATTTTTGTTCACAAAAATTGAAGAAGAGGATATTGGCAACATTTGGTTTCAACAGGACGGCGCTACGTGCCACACAGCCGAATCTACACTCGATGTTTTGCACCCTGTATTTGAAGATCGCATTATCAGCCGCAGAGCTGATGTCGTTTGGCCACCTCGGAGCTGCGATTTGACACCGTTGGACTATTATTTGTGGGGTGCCGTCAAAGATAAGTGTTACGCCGACAAGCCAAAGACAATTGACGCTTAAAAGGACAATATTCGTGAAGCCATTGGTGAAATACAGCTGCACACAATCGTTAATGTGCTTAAAAATTGGACCGATCGTGTAGGCTACTGCATGGCCAGCCGAGGCAGCCATTTGAATGAAATTATTTTCCATTATTAACCGGAAGGATTGTACTTTCAAATAAAAAAAGAAATTTGAGAAAATATTCAGTAGTTTTTTTTTATAGCATTTTCAAAAAAAAAAGTTATTTGGCGGACCTTGTATCTTATGTATTTGATCCGAAAAATATCATACAATACATTATTTAATCTCATCAATTTAATAACAAAAATGGGTTCATCTAATTTGATCAAGCTATATATAATTTCAATATATATACAAATTGGTGATCTAGTTATGTTATTTTAAAATTTGTGGCGATTGTCGCTTTTTGGAAATTGCGAAATTGAGAAAGACTGACACTAAATATCAATTAATTTTGACAAAATTAAATTTGCTTACTACTAACTCCATATCTAGCATATCAGCTGTGCTTAATTTGAAAAAATCTCTTAGCTGGCTTTGGAGTTAGAGAGATATTTTTAAAATGTATCCTGACGGTAGCCTGTGTGTCATGGGACCCCATGGGACTTGGTTTGCTATTATCAATAATATTTACCAGAGCCCAGAAAAAAATTTTTGAAGGTGAAGAAAGTAGTTTATTATGTTTTCTATCGATAAACTATAAAGAAACGGTATTTAATAAAATGTTGTTATTTAATCAAAAAAATTTTAGGATCCGAAGACTGCTTTTGAGCGGCCTTGGGCATTAGCGGGTTAATTTTAACAAAAAACTAGTAGCTTTTACTTTTCTTTTTACATTTTTCTGAGAGTGGCTGGCATTTTTCTAAATTTTGGAGTTTATATTTTCGCTTTGAATTATGCTTTTTAGAAGAATTTCAAGATTCAAGCAAACAAAAGCTAAAAAATGAGCCTGCAAAAAATTAGTCTTCCAAAATTATTTTTGGAAGCACTGCAAACTGGGTACAGTAATTAAAAACAAGCACTTTAAAGTCTGCAGACTTGAAAGTAATGCTTCGAAAATCATATTTACATTTTTTGCTAGAAATGCCTTCAATTGTAATTTGTGAAAAAATATATCCAAGGAATAGTATTAAGTAAAAACAAGTAAGAGCGGCTAAATTCGGCTATGCCGAATCTTATATACCCTTCACCATGGTTGGGAAAAAACTGAAGTTTATATATGGACATATATGAAATGGACAGATTTATATACGGACGCCTTTAAGAGGAAATTAACCATTTAGTTTGGAGATAAAACTTGGACTCGGGAAGATTTATGGTTCCAGAAAATATGTATTTTAAAAAAATGTATGTTTTGGGCATAACTTTTTTGTATCTGAACCGATATTTCCGAGTTTTTCAGCAAATATGTTATACTAAAGATTTTCGATCTTTTGCTATATAAGACGTATCCATAGGTCATAATACAGCTCTAGAATAGTGTTTGTTGTTTGTGTATAAAAGGTTAAGAGGTGAAAGAAAAGAATTTCAACAAATCGTTAAAAGAAATCACTAGAACTGCATGTGTTTTATTTCTACAAAATAGTTTGATTTAGCTGGCAAATTTGCATTTAGGATTTTATTTCGCTTTTTTATTAGAAATATTTGTAATTTCTTTAGCTTAATTTTAAAAATTTGAAGGAAAATAGTTTATAATTTTTTT
This sequence comes from Eustalomyia histrio, assembly GCA_949748255.1. Lineage (NCBI taxonomy): Eukaryota > Metazoa > Arthropoda > Insecta > Diptera > Anthomyiidae > Eustalomyia > Eustalomyia histrio. Next base: position 104,695,957 of record OX456524.1, on the reverse strand, counting down.
TATAAATTATTATAAGTTATGACCTAAAATAGTTGCACTCAAAGGTAAATTATGTATAAAATTTTCTTAATATGTGAGAAATAAAATGGTTTAAAAATCTTTTTATAAATTCTTTTAAATCGGTGCAAAAAATAGAAATAAAACCGTTTGTATTTTGTTTGTATCAGAGGGTTTTTATACAAATTTTGATGTTTTTAGCCTATTTATGGATTATTTAATTATTAATATAAAATTTTATTTAAATTAATTATTAAATGTAAAAAAAAAAACAAAAAATAAACAAAAAAAAAAATCTTAACGAACCCGCGACCCTTCCACCTGTGGTGAAAGGTATAAAAACGTTTGTATTTTGTTTGTATCAGAGGGTTTTTATAAAAATGTTGATGTTTTTAGCCTATTTATGGATTATTTAATTATTAATATAAAATTTTATATAAATTAATTATTAAATGTTAAAAAAAACCAAAAATAAGCAAAAAAAAAAAGTCTTAAGAAAATAATAAAAAAAAAATGTAAAAAAAAAGTGAATTGACCTCACCGAGATTTGAACCTCGAACCCCACGGCCTTAGAGAAAAAAAAAAGTATTTGTGACACAGCGTCTAGACAACTGAGCTATTGAAGCTCACACAAAATCATCGTCAATAGAGGTACATATATAAAAGTCTTCGTTCATTAGAGATTTGTTTAGTTTTTATTTAAATGACAAATCTTTATATGTGTTTGTTGTTTGTGTATAAAAGGTGGAGATGAAAGAAACGAATTTTAATTATTAATATAAAATTTTATATAAATTAATTATTAAATGTTAAAAAAAAAAAACAAAAATAAGCAAAAAAAAAAGTCTTAAGAAAATAATAAAAAAAAATGTACAAAAAAAAAGTGAATTGACCTCACCGAGATTTGAACTTCGAACCCCACGGCCTTAGAGAAAAAAAAAGTATTTGTGACACAGCGTCTAGACAACTGAGCTATTGAAGCTCACACAAAGTCATCGTCAATAGAGAGAAAATAATTTTAACACATGGATGTGTTGTTATGCTTAGCTCTCCACAAACAAGCGGTACCCCCATTTATTTTTTTCTTAAATGTCCAAAAATTTTAATTTTAAATAATGTTATGTGGAATTTCAAAAATAAATTTCCTTTAAAATGCAAAACTCGAATCCTAGAGTGATTCTGGAGGAGATGAATACATCATTGGAATCAACTACCTCATAGCTCTCCACAAACAAGCGGTACCCCCATTTATTTTTTTCTTAAATGTCCAAAAATTTTAATTTTAAATAATGTTGTGAGAAATTTCAAAAATAAATTTTCTTGTCAAATGCAAAACTCTAAACCTAGAGTGATTCTGGAGGAGATGAATACATCGTTGGAAGCTACTACCTCATAGCTCTCCACAAATAAGCGGTAACCCCATTTATTTTTTTCTTAAATGTCCAACAATTTTAATTTTAAATAATGTTATGAGAAATTTCAAAAATAAATTTTCTTTAAAATGCAAAACTCGAATCCTAGAGTGATTCTGGAGGAGATGAATACATCGTTGGAATCAACTACCTCATAGCTCTCCACAAACAAGCGGTACCCCCATTTATTTTTTTCTTAAATGTCCAAAAATTTTAATTTTAAATAATGTTATGTGGAATTTCAAAAATAAATTTTCTTTAAAATGCAAAACTCGAAACCTAGTGTGATTCTGAAGGAGATGAATACATCGTTGGAATCTACTACCTCATAGCTCTCCACAAACAAGCGGTATCCCCATTTATTTTTTCTTAAATGTCCAAAAATTTTAATCCAAAATAATATGTCATGTAAAATCTCAAATTTATATTTTTCCATATGTTTCAGCGCTTTTCTTGTCAAATTTGGCATTTTCTAGGCAAAAAAAAGTTGGCGACACTACTATTTGTTTTTTATTTATATCATTCACAATAGTTGTGAAACGTATTTAACCTACGTATTTATCTTTACACTCTTATTAAACAAAGGGATTTTACTGGAAAAATTAGAGGTAGTCCTGGTTTTTTGCTAATATCTAAGCCATTTATTAACCGATCTGTCTGATTTTTAATAGCAAACAGAAATGGATCACATGTAACAGAAATAAAAAAGAATCAAGTCCTCATCATGTCTGGGTTCTTCGGAAAACCCATTTCAACACACAGACGGACAGACGGACAGACGGACATCGTTAAATCAACTTCGCTCTTCATATGGACCCAGAATATATATACTTTATAGGGTCTAAGATCAATATTGTAGAAATTACAAACGGAATGACAAACTTATATATACCCTTCCACCTATGGTGAAGGGTATAAAAAGCAACCAATTAATACAGTACACATTTATACTATATATTCCAAAAAAAAGCAAAAAAAATTCTTAAATCCTCAAATATGCGACAACCAGACCTCAAACACGAGTTGCACTACATAAGCAACCCAATAGCTTTGGTTTACATTAATATGACCCAGTTGTAATGAACATTAAAACATCGTGCATCATGCATCATGCAGACGAATAAATAAAACAAATGACACTAAAAAAACCACATACGACATTAAACCAATACCGCCCAATACAAAATCCGGTGAAAAGTAAACTTTTTTATTTTTTTTGATTGATGCCCTCGTTTCCGCCCGAGCGGAAGTAAAGGGAGGAGGATTGGTTAAAAATGTTTTTAGCTCTGACTCCACAATATGCATCTACAATTGGGTTCCACAATGTTCCCGTGTGTTCATAGCACGCGTCCGATCTAAAAATTTAACCCAATCCGCTTGATACCATATGGAGACATTACTGGCCGGAAATGGGTTAAAGTTGTTATTCAATGAGTGGACAAACAGAAGGAGGGATAACAAAGACTAACAGAAAATATATATAAATATGTCTGTTAAAGTACACATGTCTGACTATGTACTTTTGGTTATAAGCTGATGGATATGAAGTGTCTTAAATTCTCATAAAAAATTTTGTTTGGTTTTGTTTTCAAGTTCTCCGATAAATGGAATATGAATCAAGGGAGAAAACAGAAGCAACACTTCGCAACGAAAGCATATTTATGTTTGCACTCTTTTCGAACCGACGAACGAACAATGAAACAATATATATACAGTAAAACCTGGTTAAGACGACCTTGTAGACAAATTAGTTTGTTATATGCGAGGTTCGTATTAACCGGGGTAAAATTTGTTTAATAAATTTCAATTAATTTAGCCTTATATTTACGGCCATATGCAAAGAAATTTTTTTGATATTTATAACAGATTTATAAATCAAATTAACAATTAAAACAACAAGAGTTAACAAAATATATTTGCATATGGCTGTTAAAGTTTATAAAAATAATTTAAAAATATTTTACAAATCCTTTGATTTCTTAAATAAACTATTTCCGATACATTTAAAGCAGTGGCGTCCAAACACTAATACTATGATATTTGCGTTTGTAGTAAAGAGCTTTTTTTTCAGGGACGGAAAATTCAGTACGTTAGTACTTTTCCATCAACTTGAAAATAACTTTTGAAACACATAACGATCAGTCTATTTTCACTAAAAAAAATACATTTAAGCGTGGGAACAGTTGTTTTTGTTTATTGAAAACAATGACGGCGATCCCGTATGTTTGATTTGTGGTTAAAATGCTAAACGCAATCACAAACATACCATTGAAAGGCATTATAATACATACCAAAAGATATTTTTGAAAAAAAATTTAGATAGGGCCAAATTAGTAGATGAACTGAAATTAAAGTTTCAAAAGTAAAATTTGCCAATCGACCAATTTCAATATGAAAAAAATATCAAAGATTCCTTTTGTTGTTGCTCTATCCTTAGCAAAGCAAAGCAGGCCTTTTGAAGATGGCGTTTTTTTAAAGATCTTTCAAAAGAAGTATTAAAGTGTTTTGGCTTAAATAAATTATACAACTTATAACATTTCGAAATTCAAAATTTCCACCCTTGTATTGTGCCCTTATATATGTAAAATCTCGTCGAAGCTCGCTGTAGGTGAAAAAGCTCTTTTGTAAAAGCTTGCACATTGTGCATATGAGTTGGACGCAACTGATTTAAAGAGAAAAATTTAGATTGCTCATTTTAAAATTTGTCAAAAGACAAATAAAAAAATAAATAGTAAAACTGCAATTCAAATTTCTGTTTTTTTTTTCCTAAATTCCAATAAATCGAATACCGTGTTTTTTTAAATATATGCTTTTCTATTTTTTGCAACTATTTTAACTAGCGTTCTCTATTGTTTTTAATACAAATAATGTACAAAACTTTAGAAGTGAATTTATGGTGGTGGAACAAATTTTTTGAGGTGACAAACTTTCATGGATGAGAAAACAAATTTTTTGGTGAAAAAAAATTTGGCGGTGAAAAAATTTTTTATGGTGAAAAAAAATTTTATTGTTTAAAAAGGTGAAAAATATTTGAGGTGAATATAAAATCTTCAATTGTAAGTGACTGCTGAAAAAATAAGAGAAAATATTTTACTAAAACACACCATTTATTTATTTGCTAAAGTACACCAATTTGTAAGAAAACTTTAGGGGTACCTTCTCACTTTCACTCATAACTTTTTAGCCTCTGGACCAATTTTACTTAATTTTAATATCACACTGTTCAGGCGGATGCTGATTAACCTAGATAAGAAATGAGCACCTCAGCTTGCGTCTTTGCGCCGTGAGCGCCATATAAACAGACAGTCGGACATCGCTAAATCGACTTGAAATCGCATAAGAATGACGAATATATATACTTAATGGAGTCTTAGACCTATATTTCGACATGTTAGAAACCTTCATCATATATGGTGGAGGGTATAAAAATTGGCATTGCATACAGTAGTAACAGCCTGTTCAAGTTCTTAAAAATAAAACATTTTTCAACTTTCAAGCAAAAACTTATGAAATTTTTTAACGCATCTCACAAAATGTATAATTTTGTTGCACTCCGAGATTTAATAAAATTTGCTACTAAAAAATGCAAAATTTAAGGATTTACTGTCAAATTGTCAGTCCTAGTTTTGAGTGTTATATTCTCAATAGATGGCGTTATACGACCAAAAAAATACACACATTTCTTATTGAAATATTTATTTTCTTAGAAGCTTTTTGTAGAAAAAATCATTTTAGATGTAATTTTTTCAATTTGCAAATTTAAAAAAAAGTACAACTCGCTTCTAAGTAAAATAATGTTTGATAAAAAAAACGCAAGATTTTAAGCTTATAGCTAACTGACAATTTCATGCTAGAAGCAAATTAAAACCACAAGAGCTTACAAGCATATTGTGAAATTCGTGATTTACGTGATTAAAAATTTAAATCAACCACGGGATCGTGCGTGAGCGTAAGATTTTTGTCGTGATTATTCCTTTTATTCGTTTTTTCGATTTTTTTTACATGTAATGTAGCAAGACTGTCTTTTCCCCCTTTATGTTTTATTTCGTGAGCGAAAATTTAATTCGGTCACTTGATCGTGCGTGAGCGTCAGTAGAAAAAAATCTTCGTGCGTGATTGTAATTTTTGGTTCGTGAGTGTGATTTAAAACACAAATGCGATAAAAATTCGACGTTTCAATGTACATTTACATGAATCCGCCCAATTGGGGGATTTTTCTTTTCATATCGTTATTTGAATGTTTTACAGCTGTTCAAACATTTTTTCGCTGCCATTTAAATGTAAATTAAAAAACCAAATAACCGGTTAACAGTTTTTTTTTACCGAAACCGGTTTTCTTAAAGCGATTTTTCGAATACACCAAACCCCGGTATTTGAAAAATATTATTACTGGTTTGACCCACTGACCATTTTTTGATAATATTGACTTAGGAATGGATTGTATATACATAATGTAAATATCTTCTTTCTGATCCCGAAACCCGTTTTTCGGTATATCGTATCATCTAACGATTTTTCGTTTTTCTCGGTAACTAGTTTTTGGTGTATGTGTCAAACCAATAATAAGCTGGCGATAAATTGGTCAATCGACAAAACAAATACCTGTAATATAAAATTTTGTTTGTGGAACTATCTGAAACAGTTTGTTTTTACAAAGGATTCAATTTAAGCGAGTTTGTATTTACAGACGTTTTTTTTTATAAAAACTATTGCCAAAACATCGGTACTTTCAAATAAGTTCGTATATACCGAGAATTCGTCTTATCAGAGTTTTCTTCTTAAACGAGTTTTACTGTATTGATTTACTGTATGATTGAAAAAACATACTTTGCCATACATAAGTGAAGTGTTATAATTTCTCTAAGGGCGACAGTTAATGGGTTGGTTATGGTTATGGTTGTGTTAGTTTAGTTAGTTATGGCTAAATATTAATAAGTGGTGTCTCACACACAAGAACACACACATGCTACATAAAATTTTATATGTTTAACGCATATAGAAAATTCTGATGCTGGTATTGTCATTGTAGTGGTGTTATTTGCCAAACTCTAATAATATGAATGAAAAATATACAACTACCAACACAATTCTAGTAATAATGTTTAAAAAAAACATTAACATTAAGGATAGTCACAGTTTAAATCAAGTTTTAAATTATAAAGTAACATTTGACATATTTTTGATAAACATCTTGCTCATACCCATGGAATCCATGGCCAAGTGGCAGCTCACGCCGCCGTAAGCATAAAGTAGTGTTCAAAAGCGACTGTGTTTTGAAAGGCAACACCGTAGGGAGCTGATATCCGGAGAACCTGAAAGATTACCCCATTATACGTCTGATATCATCCACAGGTCGTCCTGTATATAATGGTCCAAAGTTATAAATCAGATACCCTGCAGGAGATGACCCACCGTATAACGGAAATTTTATTTCTAATAATTAAAATTTAAATTGTCTTAAAAAAAAGGGATCGGAAGATACTTTTCACAACCGACTAATGTCCAAAAATAGGACATCCACTTTAAATAGCACTAAGAAGTTTTCAAAATCAGCCTAAAATTTGACCTTTAAAACCAAAAATTTGACTCTAAAAATATGTTTCAATACAAAAAATTAGTAAATTTAAACAAAATGATAAAATCGTTTATGTTTTAATTATTTTTTATTTTGTCTAAAATATTTTTTAAAATAAAGTAAATAAAATAAAAAAATTTGTTGCTCGACTTTTCTTTTTTGGTCAATAATTTCATCGTTGGAGCTAAATCTTGTTCCACCGAGCCATTTCTTTAGGTTTGGAAATAGGAAATAGTCACTAGGGGCTAAATCCGGTGAATATGGCGGATGAGGTACCAATTCGTAGCCCAATTCATGGAATTTTCCCATTGAGACTACACACGTGTGCACCCGTGCCTTATGGTCAATTGAGAGCAAACGCGGCACCCATCTTGCAGGCAACTTTCTTAAATCCAACTGATCATTTTAAATCGAAACAATCTCACGCACTTTTACTCTTCGATCGGCCAACACCATATTCGGGTGTATTGATCTCAATTGGCCGTCCAGAACGTTCAGCGCCATTTGTACTTGTGCGACCACAACGAAGGTCAGTAAACCACTTTTTTACCATTGAAATCGATAGTGCAGAGTCCCCATAGTATTTATCAAGCTTTTCCTTGGTTTGATTGATGGTTTTTCGAAAAATAATGTTTAATGATCACTCGAAATTCACTTTTTCCATTAAAAAAAAAACCACGAGGTTGTATGTTTTGAACAGCTGTTAAAAGCAAAGTAAATTGCGGAACTTGCTCAAAATTTGACAGTCGTCTATTAACAGGTGGTACTTGAGCAGTGTTGCATTTCATATAAGAAGTTCGAAAAGTCACGGACTTATTGATCCGCCCTCGTAACAACAAAATTTTCAGTTGTCATTATAGACTTTATTTTGGTGAGTGTAAAATTTGATTTTAGGTCGAAAAATATATTTATGATTTGCAACCTCTGGTGGAGCCGCCTCTGATGAAATTTCTCAATAAATTCCTTTTTTGGTTAAAAAGCAAAGTTATTGGCTCCTGTGTCGTAGCCTTTGCTTAAAGCAACGCATTATTAAGTTTCGCAACTGGTGTCGCAGTTGCATTCTGAGTGTATTTTTGGCTCAGTGGCTTTTGACTGACTTTTGGTTTTTAACGCTGCACATTCTATGGTTACATAGTCCTTGAATATACCGATAACCTATGTTTGTTTTGGTTGCTTTCTTGATTTTGGGAATGTGTATTATGTTTCCTTCAATTAGTGATTTTCCTAATAATCGCGATATTGCTATTTTTGCGAAATTTACAATTTTGAGGTTTCCTCAAAGATATTCTAGAAAGTTATATAGTTCACAAGCAATTCTTTAAAATGTTACACTGGCAAAAGAAAAATTTCTTTCGATCATATTTTTTGTAATCCCTAATAAAATCTCTCTTTCTCCTACAATTGGTCTATTCAATTTAATGGTCTTCCGTGATCACCCATAATTCTGTGTACAATATTATTATTCTCGGATGGTGGCATTTTATTTTATTTATAGATGCGTGCGTTCCAACACATGTCTCACCTTACTGTAATGTAACCTTTGAAGCGCTTAAAATCGATAGCTTCGACAAGTGTACTGCAACATGGGTATGCTGTGCTCTATCAATTGACATTTAATGTGACAACAATATTCAATGGCATTTTATTGAAAAAAAAAAATTATATTAACATTTAGTTAAGTCTATTAGTTGCTTCACCGCAATTGACTACGCTTGAATTACAAAAATGTTGTAATAAAACTAAAATATAAATAATTTAAAATTACCTTAATATTTTTATACAGACAAAGCACCAGTTAAAATTTAAGGGATAATAAGGTCCTTATTAGATACTAAAATTTAACTTTTAAACTACCCTTTTATTACCAAATAAGTAGTTATATAATGAAAATGAAACTACTTTAAATTCGACATCAGTACTAATTATTTTTATTAGAAGTCAAGCAGAGCGTTCTAAATAAGTGCTCTGACAATACTTAATTTTTTTACTATCGCCAATTGCTGGCTTTCTGGTTTATTTTAACTAATAAACTTTTTCATATTATAAAGTCAATAATTTAGATTTTGTTTTTAAATTTTCAAAATAAGTACCCTACAAGAAATTGATGACTGAAACTAACACATAAACAAAATAAAATATCTGTCATTTCACTCTTGCATATATGCAAGAGTGAAACAACTAATATAAATTGCATTTTTTGTTGTTAAAAAAAATAAAGTTTCGGTCAAGTTTTTCATATTTTCTTTAAGAACTTGATAGAAACTTTGTTCTACGCATTGACGGGTATTTCCGTCAACACTACCAGTCAAATGACCGGTCATATAACCGGTCGTATTCTTGTAGGGTAGAAACATATTTAAATTAAAAAAAAACAAACTTTGTTTGATTTGAAATGTGTTTCTATTTAATTTAACAACATTTCTGCTTGGTTTTAATTTTATTTTCTGCACTCACAATATATTTTCCGTTACCGGCTGAAGTTTATTTAAAAATTAATACGTAGAGTTTGTTTTTAAATGAAGAATCAATTGAAATTCATTGAAATATATTTTTTAACTATTTGAATCAGTCATTCTAAAAACAATCTATAAAAATTTACAGACGTTCAGTAGGAGTTGATATTTTCGGTTAACTGTAAAATTTTATGTTTTCTGCTTCAAAAAATAAAAATTCATATAATTCCTTTTTGTTTTTTTTTTTTACCAAAATAGTTTGTATATATACAAAAATATTTTAATAAAAATTACAAGAAATTATTCAAATATACATACACACAAAGCCAATAAAAATATATGCATCTGCTTGTGTTGTGTTCTGTTTTGTAATTACATACAAATAAAAAACTTTCAATTTGAAAAACAAACCGCAAAAGTAGTTTTTTCTAACTTTTTGTCAGTAAAAATTTGAATATGATGGAAAATCAGTAGTCCTCTTTTTGATTGTATTTTCGATTAATTTAATAATATTGTGAGTGTGTGTATATTTGTGGCCTATATATTTAACATTATTTTGTACATACATATAAATATTGCGCAATTAACAGTTAATTATAATTACGTATGTATGTATTTAGTCTTTGAATCGAATTTGCATGTTTCTTATCAGCATTTACCAATTTATAAAATGTTCAAATGTATGGTCAGTGGCGTGCCCAGGATTTTGTTTCGGGGGACCAAAATATATTTTCTAGTTTTTTTTTTTTAAAAAGCTGGTAATTTCTTAACTTAAATTTTTTGAAGCATTTAAAACAAAATTTACAAAATTAACACAATTTTCGATAATGGCCGACTTAGGGGTTTGTTGAGGCATTCGGGATGGTTCGACGGGGAAGCTATTGATATAATTTTTACTAGCTTCTGTGGTATCACAAGGGACTTTATAGTCTAAGTGAGTCTGATTGGCAGGCTACCACTTCTACATAACCTAAGTTCATAAACAATTTTTATTTAAAATTTATTTATTACATTGACTGAGATCTAATGTATATTAAGTACATTTTGATTTTAGATAATTTTGATAAAAATCTTTTATGTTACAAAATTCTTTTGACGAAACGTCAAAGACTCTGCTTGGTGCAACATATCATAAATTCTTTACCACGTTATGGTGACCCGAAAATCTGTTTGTCAGGCGAAAATTTTTACCAAAAGTCTCGCAATTTTTGTTTAAAAATTTTTCATTTTATTTTTCATATATTAATAGTTGTAGAAGTTGGCGCCGCAGCTTGACAGCTTTCAAAATTGCCAAACTCTAAGACGCAATGTCATAGAAAATCATTCGCTCTAAAATTTTATAAAATCGTCGAATTCTTCAAAAATCGCATATGGGAAATTGATGGCCCTTTCGTTGTTACCAGCAAATTTAATAAGAACTGGCTGGGAAGACACTCTCATGGACGGAGAGCAGAAATTTACTTAATTTGTGAACTATTTTGAAAGGCAGTGATTGTACATAACTAAAATATTTGATTTATATAAAATAATTTTAATTCTAATTTTTTGAAATATTTCAACTTAGGTTGGCCCAAGTAACTTTAATGTTTATAAGGAGTACATTTGGATGTTAATGAGTCCATGCAATATAAATGCTGTGCATAAGCAACATTTCTTTGCTTTGTATATTTTGGGATCATTTTTCATTTCATCATATTTGGGGTAATTTTTTATTTCTTCAAATTGGTGTTATTTTACATAATCTAAATACGCCCCAAACTTAATTTTGGGGCTAATTTTCATTTGGTTGGGGTAATTTTACATTATATTTTTAGGGTTAGTTTTTATTAAGAAATTTTGCCCCAAAAATGGGGCTTAATTACATTCTAAGATTGGGGTCATATTTCTTGGTGTCATTTTGCACAACGCCACCATGAACTACAATGAATTGAAAAAAAAAAAAAACATTTGAACGTGGAATAGCCACGTGCAAATTTTTACTTAAATTCAAAGATCATTTTATAAACGATTAGATTATTTCAAAAACTTTTGGAATGACTCCAAATGTAATTTATAAAGCATCAATTGAAATTCAACAACAACAACAAATTAATAAAATAAATATTTGTTAAATTTTAAAATTTTTTTTTAATTGCGTTTGGTATTTTTATACCCTTCACCATAGGTGGAAGGGTATATATAAGTTTGTCATTCCGTTTGTAATTTCTACAATATTGATCTTAGACCCTATAAAGTATATATATTCTGGGTCCATATGAAGAGCGAAGTTGATTTAACGATGTCCGTCTGTCCGTCTGTGTGTTGAAATGGGTTTTCCGAAGAACCCAGACATGATGAGGACTTGATTCTTTTTTATTTCTGTTACATGTGATCCATTTCTGTTTGCTATTAAAAATCAGACAGATCGGTTAATAAATGGCTGAGATATTAGCAAAAAACCAGGACTACCTCTAATTTTTCCAGTAAAATCCCTTTGTTTAATAAGAGTGTGAAGATAAATACGTAGGTTAAATACGTTTCACAACTATTGTGAATGATATAAATAAAAAATAAATAGTAGTGTCGCCAACTTTTTTTTGCCTAGAAAATGCCAAATTTGACAAGAAAAGCGCTGAAACATATGGAAAAATATAAATTTGAGATTTTACATGACATATTATTTTGGATTAAAATTTTTGGACATTTAAGAAAAAATAAATGGGGATACCGCTTGTTTGTGGAGAGCTATGAGGTAGTAGATTCCAACGATGTATTCATCTCCTTCAGAATACCATGGTGAAGGGTATATAAGATTCGGCATAGCCGAATTTAGCCGCTCTTACTTGTTTAATTTTAATTGATATTTTTAAGTATCGATTGCGAATTTGTGTTGAATTTTTGGGCAGTTTGTCTTTTTTTTTATCTATATGGACTTCATATATGGACTTTAGCGGAACACGAAATTTAGCAATTATATTGTATGCCCTGCTCTACATTTACTAACAAACACATAAATTATTTGTTAGCTTTTGTTGTTTTTAATATTTCATCAAATTAGAAAACAAAAATTTTAAATATTTTTATGACAAATATTTTTGTTTACATTTAAAAAAGAAAAGCCAAGACTTGGTAACATTTTTATAACTACTAAAACTACTTTGAAAGTCTATAAAAGTGTTGTTAATTAAATATTTTAAATTTTAGATACATATGTTTTGATATTAAAATAAACTGATAAATCTAAAATATTGGGAATTCCAGTTAAGAAATAATGTGGTATTTAAATTTCAGATTTAAAAAAAAAAAATTGGAAACACGATTTTTTTTTTTTTTTGTTTTAAAAGAAAATATTATTTTGTATTTGTAATAAATACAAATTGACAAAATATTTTAAAATTTTTTTGACGAAATATTTGAACAATTTTTAAAATTTCATAGAAATTTGGATACCAGAATTTTGTTTAGATTTTATTTAGCCAGCTCACACCCACATAAAATACAACATTTTAAAACAATAAACCTTTTATTATTTTGTTGTTCTGCAAAAAATCAATTGGTCTTGCAGAGAAAATCAATTGGAAACAAAACAAGTAAGAGCGGCTAAATTCGGCTATGCCGAATCTTATATAGCCTTCACCATGATTGGAAAAAAACTGAAGTTTATATATGGACATATATGGAATGGACAGATTTATATACGGACGCCTTTAAGAGGAAATTAACCATTTAGTTTGGTGATAAAACTTGGACTCGGGAAGATTTATGGTTCCAGAAAATAGGTATTTAAAAAAAATTTATGTTTTGGGCATAACTTTTTTGTATCTGAACCGATATTTCCGAGTTTTTAGCAAATATGTTATACTAGAAATTTCCGATCTTTTGCTATATAAGACGTATGCGTAGGTCATATTACAGCTCTAAAATAATATATGAGAAATAAAATGGTTTAAAAATCTCTTTATAAACTTTGTTAAATCGGAGCAAAAAAATAGAAATAAAACCGTTTGTATTTTGTTTGTATCAGAGGGTTTTTATACAAATTTTGATGTTTTTAGCCTATTTATGGATTATTTAATTATTAATATAAAATTTTATTTAAATTAATTATTAAATGTTAAAAAAAAAACAAAATAAAAGTCTCAAGAAAATAAAAAAAAAAATGTACAAAAAAAAAGTTGAATTGTGACTTGCGTAGCAATCGAAACCGCATCTTAGAGAAAAAAAAAGTTTTGTGACATAGCGTTTAGACAAGTGAGCTATTAAGGTCATGTGGAATCATCGTTAATAGAATTAAATAAACAGTTTTCGTTCAAAAGGGATTTGTTTGGTTTTTACTTAAATGACACATCTTTGTATTGGTTTGTTGTTTGTGTATAAAAGGTGAAAAGGTGAAAGAAAAAAACTTCAACATATTGATGTGTTTGTTATGCGTAATATTCAACATACATATAAAAACAAAGGGATTTTATGGAAAAAATTAGAGGTAGTCCTGGTTTTTTGCTAATATCTCAGCCATTTATCAACCGATCTGGCTGATTTTTAATAGCAAGCAAAAATGGGGGTGGGCACGCTACTGTGTATGGTTAATAATTAGGGCGGGATCAAGTTTGAGGTGGAAAATGTAATAAGTTAAATGGGGAATCATAAGATATAGTTTAATAATTTGTTTTATATTAGATATCGATAAACATTTGGTAAACTGATATTGTTTTATCATTTCTTTAGTTAATGACACAATTGATTAAATAAATTTATTTTTTAAATTCGACGAAAATTTTTATTTTTTTCTTTAATATATAATATAGCTTTCTTCGATTACATATTTATAGTAAAAATCTCGCTAAATGCAAGAAAAATTTTGAATTGAGGAACTAAAACAATTGGAAAACCTTCTAGGTATCTAAGGCCCCCCAGCTTACAAAAAAAACGTCTTTAAACATATATCACTCATCTGGACTGCAGTTATAATTTTATGACATTAGTATTTAAGTTTCGTCAAAATCGGGATTCAGCCGATAAATGGTCTTATAGCATGTTTTGTTTTTTCTTTCTTCTACATTTTTCTAAAGTTTTCACTATTTTGAGGCAGTCTATTGTGTCACATATATAAAATTTATATTAATTCATATATTGTACAAATTCATATAACAATTAATCCTTTATGATTTGATATTTTTAAACAAGTACAAGAGCAGACATTTATAATTGCCTGACATTTTCTTTAAGTCTATTGTTTGGTTTTCTAGTAATATTTATTATGGAAATTAAAATTGTCATCATACAATGTTTTCACACAATATTAAATTTTCAATGTACATTCGAGGGCGGATCAATAAGTCCGTGACTTTTCGAACTTTCCTCGTAGTTATATGAAATGCAACACTGCTCCCATCAAGTACCACCTGTTAATAGACTACCTTCAAATTTTGAGTAAGTTCCATCATATACTTTGCGTTTAACAGCTGTTCAAAACATACAACCTCGTGGATTTTTTTGAAAATGCAAAATTTCAATTTTTGCGAAAAAAAAAACCATCAATCAAACCAAGGAAAAGCTTGACAAATACTTTGGGGACTCTGCACCATCGATTTCAATGGTAAAAAAGTGGTTTACTGACTTTCGTTGTGGTCGCACAAGTACAAATGACGCTGAACGTTCTGGACGGTCAATGAGGTCAATACACCCGAAAATGTCGAAAAAATCCGAGATATGGTGTTGGCCGATTGAAGAGTAAAATTGCGTGAGATTGTTGATGCCATAGGCATTTCATATGGCAGTATGGTTTCGATTTTAAATGATCAGTTGAATTAAAAAAGCTGTCTGCAAGATGGGTGCCGCGTTTACTCTCAATTGTCATAAACATTATCGTGTGACAACTTTAAAGGATTGGCGAAATTCCATGAATTGGGCTTCGAATTAGTACCTCATCCACCATATTCTCCGGATTTAGCCCCCAGTGGCTTTTTCCAAACCTAAAGAAATGGCTCGGTGGAAAAAGATTTAGCTCCAACGAAGAAATTATTGATCAAACAAATGGACCTCGAAAAATCATATTTTTTGGAAGGAATACAAAAATTGGCGAAACGTTGGACTAAGTGTATTGAGCTAAAAGGAGATTATGTTGAAAAATATTTTTTTTTCTTTTTGCAAAAAAAAAAACTGTGTTTCATTCAAAAAGTCACGGACTTATTGTTCCGCCCTCGTATATACTTGCTGTCAAAGTTATAATATGTCATATTTTTGTGGCAATATTTGCATGTCTGTGGTCTTTTATGTATTTAATTGGATTTTAGTTCTATTCTACATAATAGTAGTAATATATTTCTATAGCAAAACTAATTAATAATATGCTGAACTTTTTGATATAAAAAGTTTAATAAGTTTTCTTCTAATGAAACACTTTAAATATATATACACAAGTTAATTATTTGCCCCCAACAAAATGGTTTTCTCTGTGTATTTATAAAATTTTTTAATCAACATTTTTGATGTTTTTCTTTGAGTGTTTATTAATATTTTTGATATAAATTTCAATTTATATTTCATCTACCTAATCAGGAAAAAATTAATTCAACACATAACGAGAACGCATTTCAGGTGAATTGTTTATTATAATTTTATTAAAGGAGGGTGAATAGAAAATTATGCATGGTTTTCACTATGTCATTATACCCTTCACCACAGGTGGAGGGGTATATATAAGTTTGTCATTCCGTTTGTAATTTCTGCAGTATTGATCTTAGACCCTATAAAGTATATATATTCTGGGTCCTTATGAAGAGCGAAGTTGATTTAACGATGTCCGTCTGTCCGTCTGTGTGTTGAAATGGGTTTTCCGAAGAATCCAGACATGATGAGGACTTGATTGTTTTTTATTTCTGTTACATGTGATCCATTTCTGTTTGCTATTAAAAATCAGACAGATCGGTTAATAAATGGCTTAGATATTAGCAAAAAACCAGGACTTCCTCTAATTTTTCCAGTAAAATCCCTTTGTTTAATATGTATGTAGAATTTTACGCATAACAAACACAAAATTCTTTTCTTTTATCTCCACCTTTTATACACAAACAACACACATACAAAGATTTGTCATTTAAATAAAAACCAAACAAATCTCTAATTAACGAAGACTTTTATATATGTACATCTATTGACGATGATTTTGTGTGAGCTTCAATAGCTCAGTTGTCTAGACGCCATGTCACAAATACTTTTTTTCTCTAAGCCCGTGGAGTTCGAGGTTCAAATCTCGCTCAGGTCAATTCACTTTTTTTTTTGTACATTTTTTTTTATTATTTTCTTAATATTTTTTTTTTTTGCTTATTTTTGGTTTTTTTTTTAACATTTAATAACTAATTTATATAAAATTTTATATTAATAATTAAAATTCTTTTCTTTCATCTCCACCTTTTATACACAAACAACACACATACAAAGATTTGTCATTTAAATAAAAACTAAACAAATCTCTAATGAACGAAGACTTTTATATATGTACATCTATTGACGATGATTTTGTGTGAGCTTCAATAGCTCAGTTGTCTAGACGCTATGTCACAAATCCTTTTTTTCTCTAAGGCCGCGGGTTCGAGGTTCGAATCCCGGTCAATTCACTTTTTTTTTTGTACATTTTTTTTTATTATTTTCTTAAGACTTTTTTTTTTGTTTATTTTTGTTTTTTTTTAACATTTAATAATTAATTTATATAAAATTTTATATTAATAATTGAATAATCCATAAATAGGCTAAAAACATCAACATTTTTATAAAAACCCTCTGATACAAACAAAATACAAACGGTTTTATTTCTATTTTTTGCTCCGATTTAAAAGAATTTATAAAAAGATTTTTAAACCATTTTATTTCTCATTTATTAAGAAAATTTTATACATAATTTCCCTTTGAGTGCAACTATTTTAGGTCATAACTTATAATAATTTATAAAAAAAAATATAAACTATTTTCCTTAAAATTAAGCTAAATAAATTAAAAATATTTTGTAATAAAAAAGCGAAATAAAATCCCAAATACAAGTTTGCCAGCTAAATCAAACTTTTTTGTAGAAATAAAACACATGTAGTTCTAGTGATTTCTTTTAACGATTTGCTGAACTTCTATTCTTTCACCTCTTCAGCTTTGATACACAAACAACAAACACATACAAAGATTTCTCATTTAAATAAAAACCAAACAAATCCCTATTGAACGAAAACTGTTCATTCACCTCTATAAACTATGACTCTATATAGCCTTCATCTAAAAGCTATGTCACAAATACTTTTTTTCTCTAATAACTGAAGAAACAATTCATTTTCTTTTTTTTTGTACATTTTTTTTTTATTTTCTTAAGATTTATTTTTATTTTTTTGTTTTTTTTAACATTAAATAATTAATTTAAATGAAATTTTATTATACCCTTTACCATAGGTGGAAGGGTATATATAAGTTTGTCATTCCGTTTGTAATTTCTACAATATTGATCTTAGACCCTATAAAGTATACATATTCTGGGTCCTTATGAAGAGCGAAGTTGATTTAACGATGTCCGTCTGTCCGTCTGTCCGTCTGTCCGTCTGTGTGTTGAAATGGGTTTTCCGAAGAACCCAGACATGATGAGGACTTGATTCTTTTTTATTTCTGTTACATGTGATCCATTTCTGTTTGCTATTAAAAATCAGACAGATCGGTTAATAAATGGCTGAGATATTAGCAAAAAACCAGGACTACCTCTAATTTTTCCAGTAAAATCCCTTTGTTTAATATGTATGTAGAATTTTGAGCATAACAACACATCCATGTGTTAAAATTCAATACACAAACAACACACATACAAAGATTTGTCATTTAAATAAAAACCAAACAAATCTCTAATTAACGAAGACTTTTATATATGTACCTCTATTGACGATGATTTTGTGTGAGCTTCAATAGCTCAGTTGTCTAGACGCTGTGTCACAAATACTTTTTTTTTTCTCTAAGGCCGTGGGGTTCGAGTTTCAAATCTCGGTGAGGTCAATTCACTTTTTTTTTGTACATTTTTTTTTATTATTTTCTTAAGACTTTTTTTTTGCTTATTTTTTTTTTTTTAACATTTAATAATTAATTTATATAAAATTTTATATTAATAATTAAATAATCTATAAATAGGCTAAAAACATCAACATTTTTATAAAAACCCTCTGATACAAACAAAATACAAACGTTTTTATACCTTTCACCACAGGTGGAAGGGTCGCGGGTTCGTTAAGATTTTTTTTTTGTTTATTTTTTGTTTTTTTTTTACATTTAATAATTAATTTAAATAAAATTTTATATTAATAATTAAATAATCCATAAATAGGCTAAAAACATCAAAATTTGTATAAAAACCCTCTGATACAAACAAAATGCAAACGGTTTTATTTCTATTTTTTGCTCCGATTTAAAAGAATTTATAAAAACATTTTTAAACCATTTTATTTCTCACATATTAAGAAAATTTTATACATAATTTACCTTTGAGGGCAACTATTTTAGGTCATAACTTATAATAATTTATAAAAAAAATTATAAACAATTTTCCTTCAAATTTTTAAAATTAAGCTAAAGAAATTACAAATATTTCTAATAAAAAAGCGAAATAAAATCCTAAATGCAAATTTGCCAGCTAAATCAAACTATTTTGTAGAAATAAAACACATGCAGTTGTAGTGATTTCTTTTAACGATTTGTTGAAATTCTTTTCTTTCACCTCTTAACCTTTTATACACAAACAACAAACACTATTCTAGAGCTGTATTATGACCTATGGATACGTCTTATATAGCAAAAGATCGAAAATGTTTAGTATAACATATTTGCTGAAAAACTCGGAAATATCGGTTCAGATACAAAAAAGTTATGCCCAAAACATACATTTTTTTAAAATACATATTTTCTGGAACCATAAATCTTCCCGAGTCCAAGTTTTATCTCCAAACTAAATGGTTAATTTCCTCTTAAAGGCGTCCGTATATAAATCTGTCCATTTCATATATGTCCATATATAAACTTCAGTTTTTTCCCAACCATGGTGAAGGGTATATAAGATTCGGCATAGCCGAATTTAGCCGCTCTTACTTGTTTTAATAATTAAATAATCCATAAATAGGCTAAAACGTCAAAATTTGTATAAAAACCCTCTGATACAAACAAAATACAAACGGTTTTATTTATATTTTTTGCTCCGATTTAAAAGAATTTATAAACAGATTTTTAAACCATTTTCTCATATATTAAGAAAATTTTATACATAATTTCTCTTTGAGTGCAACTTTTTTAGGTCAGAACTTATAATAATTTATAAAAAAAAATTATAAACTATTTTCCATCAAATTTTTAAAATTAAGCTAAAGAAATTAAAAATATTTTTAATAAAAAAGCGAAATAAAATCCCAAATGCAAATTTGCCAGATAAATCAAACGTTTTTGTAGAAATAAAACACATGCAGTTGTAGTGATTTCTTTTAACGATTTGTTGAAATTCTTTTCTTTCACCTTTTCACCTTTTATACACAAACAACAAACACTATTCTAGAGCTGTAATATGACCTATGGATACGTCGAAAATCTTTAGCATAACATATTTGCTGAAAACTCAGAAATATCGGTTCAGAGACAAAAAAGTTATGCCCAAAAAGAATTTTTTTTTAAATACATATTTTCTGGAACCATAAATCTTCCCGAGTCCAAGTTTTATCACCAAACTAAATGGTTAATTTCCTCTTAAAGGCGTCCGTATATAAATCTGTCCATTCCATATATGTCCATATAAAAACTTCAGTTTTTTCCCAACCATGGTGAAGGGTATATAAGGTTGGGCATAGCCGAATTTAGCCGCTCTTACTTGTTTTTAATGTCAATTTGTCCATAGTGGTATCTGAGTTTGCAGTCAGTTATGCACACGAACTGCAGTCTAAAATGACAGACAAGTGAAAGCGTCAGTTTGTCACGGATATGGCAGCATTTTTTTTTTTCTAAAATAAAATTGACAACAAGTTATCAATTTTTTTTTTGTTTGGCGATCGCAAAGCTGTTATTTTTTTTCTTTCTTTTTTTGCTGGAAAAATAAATTTCAATTTTTAATTTTTTAAATAAAGAAAGAAATGGTAATTTTTTAAATAAAAGAAAAGTGGACAAGTGGGAGAGGCTCATTCAAGAGGTAGATGCGAGGGAAGGTACTTGGAATTTCCTGCCCAGACAATATCGGGACAGAAATCTACGAGATGCTCTCTGGCAAGAAGTGGCAGATATAATAAAAATGCCACGATCCGAAGTGGCAACGAAATGGCCTAATCCAAAATAGTTTTTTTTTAGCTGCTTCCTATTATTTTTCCAATTCCTCAGTGTTGTAATAACACACTAGCTATAGCCATTTGTTTCTTTTTTATAATTTTTCAATTTTTTCCACTTTTTAGCTTTTTATTTAACACAAATTAATATTTTCTAATCAGCTGTTCGCTCGCCAAAAGTTTACACATCACATTTGACCTTTATAATGAAAACGGTGTGTCAGTCAACTAACACCAAAATTTGACGTAAGTCTTGGACAAGCTCTGCTTTATTGATTTATTGACAGTTTTTAAGATGTAATGAAAACGCATTTGACACAAAATTACGAGAAGTCATTTGAGTCAGTTTTTGTTGACAGTTCATATATTTTTTTTCGACAGAATATTATAAACTCATTTAAAATACGTAAAATAACAAAAAAAAAAGTAATATTAAAAAAATGTGTACAAAACAGTGTACTCTAGACCTGCATCGACATATTTTGGCCAATAAATTAGAATACTTAGTACAGGTGAATAAAGAGTATCAAAAAGGGGTCTCTAGAGATAACGAATCTGTAATCAAAATTAGAAAAAAAATGACTTCTAATTACACTCCTCAAAAAGGCTTTTGCACAGACTTCTACTAAAACTTTTTTGTTTGTTTGGCATCCTAAACACGTATCTGAAGTCAAAAAAATCAAATCACATTTTTTAAGATATCGGTTTTTGTTTTTTTTTTAACTTTGAGAGAACTGTTCGAAAATTCAAAATTTTTCATTGTTGCAACATACAATGTTTTAACATACGAGTATGTTTTGATTTTTTTTTTTCAATTTCAGAGCAAGAAGAATGCTTGACCTTAATCGTTCGCAAACAAAACAAATTTTATTCGAACGAATTTTTTTTAAAAATTTGTGTAAGAAAAAAACCAAAGAATGAAAAATAAATTTCTTTTGCTAATATAAAAATAAATTTCGCAAACGAAATAAAAAATTTGGAATAAAATACAAAGAACGAAAAAATACTGTAAGGAATGCAAAAAATAAATATGTAGATTTGTATCTAAATACACACCGATCATAACTTACATTTCGTAAGCATACATGCATATCATACTTGGGATTTTTTCATTGGTATTGAAATTTAATTAGCATTAATGAAATCTTACTAATGCCTCAAAAACTAATTTTTAATTCCCCTATCTCGCTTAGTTTTTGAGATACCAGCCACTTAAAAACATTGACATTTTACAATATGGCGAATATGTGTCTCGCAAACTAAGCGAGATAGCGTAAAACGGACAAAACTTTTGCAAAGCTTGACACATTCTATACTTTGATGATACAGATCAGGTAGGAGTCCCATGAAATATTGCCAGAAGCAGGGTGACTATTTATTTTTTTATAAAATTATAAATTATAGAAAAATGTGAACTAACAAACTCCAATAATACAAATTTCGTTCCCCGTTTCATTTCATATCGTTTGCAGTGCTTAGTGTTCCAATTTTACCGATCACCATTTCATCCCATTTCGTTGCTCATTTTTTAAAAAGATCACGTGCCCGTGCGAGCATTTTCCTGATTTCAGAAATGTATCTCCATTTTAACGATTTTTAAAAAGCTTATCTGTCAAATGCAATTATTTGTTTTAAATTCATTCATTATTAATTACAATGGAACTTAAAAAAAACATTATTATTGATCAATGAAATTAAACAATTAAAATCATAATTTAAAAGAATTAATCAGTCCCAAGTATGAGGTATAGAAGGATTTAAGGTCGTTTATAACGAATATGAAGTCTCATTTATAAATTCCAAAATAGCGATATCATTTCGCTGATAAGTTTCGAATCCATCCTGTTTTCACAGGTCATGAGACAAGTCACAGGATAGGTGCTTTCGGACAGGTCCTGTTTTCTTCAGACCTAGCAGACCGATCCGGTTTTCACCAGTCACGGGACAGGTGCTCGAACTTCAACTGAACCCTTTTTGCCCACAAATATATGCTAATGGTTTTATGGCGAAGATACGACAACAAATTTTCCTTGAGAATTCCTAATTAAAAGGATGATTATAGAAATTTATGACTTAACTTTTTTGTCAAACAAACACTAAAAACAGTTCAAGTATTTAAAAAATCAAAAAAAAATATTTGTAAATTCATATCAAATGTATTGTGATTATTTCAAAAATAATTTTCCAACAGAAATATTCAATGGTATTTTTCAAATCAATTCACACATGAATTTATGTATGTTTAAGTTGATTGATTGACAGTCAATTGAAATTTTAGATCAAATATGGATAAAAACGAACTCATGCATACAATACAGACAAACTGGCAGACAAACTCACTTGATATTAACCATAACACGTACGGAGAGATTGACCCAATTATAAAGCAATATTAAAAAAAAATTACCATGCGTTATAAAAGATTATAATTAAATGTGTTTGACATAAGATAGAAATTTAAAGGAATCAATTCAATAAAAATTAATAAAACTTTTTGTTTTTAAACATATATTAAATTTGATTACATGTAACCTTCTGAGGAAGCAGCAGTGAAAGAAATATTTCTCCTTGATTGTCTTTTGTAAATTATCTAAAATTACTTTGGAATTAAAACCATCCTTTGCATCGTTAGAACTCAACATTACGTTAATATTATATATGGCTTATACAGAACAATATATCATTATACATGCTATATAATATTTGAGATATAATAATATATGGTCCATTTTCAATAAGGTATGAGATATAATTGTATATTATTCAATATATGGTAAAATATGTATAAGAAATATTTTTTGATAGGGTATAAGATATAAATTATATATGGTACAATATTTGCAGACATTTTTGAGATATTGTCTAATATATTTGCATATCTAGAGTTTTTTTGATATGATATAAGATATAATTATATTTGATTCCATGTCAATCGTTTCGAATACAAGCCACCAGGGAGATACATTTTTTTATTTTTTTTTTATTTTATTTTTTTTTTGTTTTTAATTTTAATTTTAACTCATTTCGGGGCAACCCCTAGAAATTCTTCATATAAGATATAATAAGTTTATAACAATTAAAAATTATAGTTGAATACCCGAACCACGCACTACCAACGAAGGCTATCGGCTCGTTGTAGCGCAAAACACACCAGAGCCTCTGGTGAGAATTGAACCCACTACAACTCTGGCAGATCGGGTTCAAATCCTGGCGAAGACATAGTTTGTTAGAATTTTAATATTTTTTAATTTAAAATTTTTTAAAACGGTTTTGAATAAACTAGATTCGCCATATGTATTATTTTGTTGGAACTAATCTGATACAATTCAATCTGTTATTTTTCGGATAAATTTGGATCTTACTTGATCACAAAATATACTGCTGGATCTTATTTGATCTGCCATATTTTTTTTTTTTGCTATGAGGCAAGCAACTGAACTCCACAAACTATTTAAGTTCAAAGAAGGTGACCATAAAGGCCATCTGAAGATCCTTAACGAGGCCAGTTCCATAAAAAACATGACACTATGTAGTGATCAAATAAATTCAGTGATTGAACTAGGAAGAGAATACAAAGTTCAAATCCCAACAAGAGAAGAATGGGAGGGAAGATGCACAGAAGTGGTATACTGACGGATCCAAAACTTCTAGCGGAGTTAGTTGGAGTCGGTGTACACGGACCTAGGTCCAAAATTCACATTCCTCTAGACAAAGATTCAACTATATTTACTGCGAATTATATGCTATCTATACAGCAACGACCGAACTTCTGGAAAGGAATCTTCTGAGGACAAAGATAAACATAATGTCGGACATCCAGGCTGTAATAAGGGCCCTGAAAAATCACATCTATCACCATAGATCAGTGCTGGAGTGCCATTAAGCCCTAAACCAACTGGCCACCAATAATAAGGTAATACTTATTTGGGTACCAGGTCACAGTGGGCATGAAAGCAATGAAAAAGCTGATGAACAAGCGAGACTAGGTGCGGAACTGCCATTTATAGGCCCGTGTCCTCAATTTGGTTTCACGAAAAAGGACATCACAAATATGATATCAGATCTCATCAAGACGAAATCCATTGAAAAATTGGAACAAACAGAAACCACTGAAACATTCAAAGAAGTTCTTGTCATACAATGAAAAGAGGAGCAGAGAAGCCCTTCAAATGAACAGACCAAATCTAAGACTCCTATGTGGAGCACTCACAGGACATTATCCATGTAATTACATCCTGAACATGATCGAGATACGACATGCATATATTGTATAGAGGATGAGGAGACCATGGAGCATGTAATGGCTAAATGTCCTGCCTTTGCATACCTACGATTTATCTCATTTGGCAGACCTGATATTATGGAGGAACATTACAAGAAACTGGAAGTGAAGAATATTGAACTGCTACTCAAGGCTGCACTGGAGAACAACTGAGGAAACACTAGAGGGTGCACAATAGATCTACTTGGTCGCGGTGCTGGAGATACAGAATTCTCAACCCAACTACATCGTAATCGTGATCTGCCATTTTTCGGATAAATTTTAAATCCCCGAATATATTGCTGGATCTAATTTGATCTGCTTATTTTCAGATAAATTTATATTCTTATAAATGACCAAATATATTGCTGAATCTTATTTGATCTGACATTTTTTGGATATGTACATATATATGATTCTATACAAGTCATATATAAGTATATATGGTCCTGTATAAGCTATATATAATTATTTATAGTGTTATATATAATTTTACATGTTATAACATATATGTTACCATATCTCAACATATAAATCATGTGTAATTTTATATAGATCAATATATAAATAGATATGGTCATATATGACACAATAGATAATTTTAAAAACAATTACGTAATATAAGATAATATATAGTAATATATAACATTCATACCGACATATGTATTTATATATGAGAATATATTAATAAGTAAGGCAACATAAGATTATATATAAACTTTTTTGTTACTACATTTGTACATTCTTCCAACTAATCAACAATTTGTTTGCCATTTTAGCAATTCTACTTGGCATAGTATCCTCATTGTGTAGCCCCTTTCACTGAGACAAAATAACAAAATAAATCGTCTAAACAAATGCCCAGTGTTGGTGTTAGTTTTGTAATTCATTTGGCAATAATTTTCCAACATAAACATTATGTTTAAGAAATGTGAATCACATTATTAGAACTACATATTAAAAAAAGGAATTAATGTAATGGAACACAAAAGATAACATTAGTTGGGTGTTCAAAAACAAAAAAATAGATTGTCAACTAAAAATACATTTGAGACATATGTTACAGTGGAACATTTTTGCAAATTAAAACAATTAGAAACAAAATCTTTAATTAAACTACGAAGACTTTTTGCGCTTTAAGTTTAAAAAAAAATATGGACCAAAACATGGTTGTAAGTATATTTGAAGTTTAAAAGCCGATATCTATTTAATGAAAATTTTCTATGTGTGCACTTTATTCACTTAACGTAAGAAACATTAATTGTTGGTCAATAATAACAACATTTCAACTTGCGATAAAGCTGTCATAAATATAATGAAATTTTTTTAATAATATTATAAAATTTGTCATATATATAATGAAACACTTCATAAATGTTATGAACTTTTCATAAATAAAAATTTGCATTAATATACTGATATTATTCATTAATATGAGCGCCCCGGTAGGCTAGTTGTTAGCGTGCTAGCTTATCAATGCGGGGGTCGTGGGTTCAATTCCCAACAGAAGCTCTGGTCTGTTTTCGCTACAACGAGCCGAAGGCCTTTGTTGCTAGTGCTCCGTTAGGGTATTAACATATAATTTGTAATTATATGATAAATAAATAAAATAAATAAATAAATAAATAAATAAATAAATAAATAAATAAATAAATAAATAAATAAATAAATAAATATTAATTAATATAATGAAACTATTTACAAATATGATGATGATGGGTAGCGCCAACCGAAAATACTAAGTATTCTATCCTGCTGGCTCAGTGGAATTTCTCAATTTTTATTCTCTATAACTTACTAATAAAAATTTTCATGTTTCTTTACAATAAAAATAATTAAAAAGAATATGATATGACCTTAAAAATCCTACTATACTATTCACTTATGATGAAACATTTTATAAATTTTTGTTATGGTAAAACTTTTCTTTGGCCAAAAAGCTTTGTCTTTTCTTTGAGTGTTAGCTAAATATCGATGAAACATTTCATTGAATGTATTATGAAGGATTTCATTATTGTTATACTACACACTTTTTTCAGCTTATAAGCCCGGTTGAAAATAATTATTGAATCATATCCAATTAGATGCTGGATCAAATCAAAGAGAATTATATACAAATAGAATTATATCAAATGTATACTTCGATTCGATTATATCGATTATGTCTTATCTAATTGTATTAATTAATCCAAACGTATAGATATAGATATAATTTGATATTGGCAAATATGTTTAGATATTGATCTATATAAGGCATATAAGCAATATTGAATAATATAAGCTACAATATAAAACTATATATGGTACATATATATTTATATTAAAGTGTATTGGTTCATATCTTACTGTATAAATTAATCTTTAATCGGCAATGTAGTTATATAAAATTGCATTTTCGAAACAATTTCCAAAAACTATATTTCTTAAATGTGAGATTTTTGCCACCCAATGAAATATTTGATTTGATTTTCTTTTCTTTTTTAGTGAAGTTCGTTTCACTGTACCTCAAATAATGCTACCATAATGTTGCATAGAAAACTGTGCTAGCAAATAAATGATAATTACACTAATCATCTTTCATTCGTTTTGCCAATAAAAACAGAAAATAGAATAACAAAAGACGAAATAAAACTTTCATAAAAAAGCATTATGTCCCTGTTAATAGTGTTAAGAAAACAAAGATGGGAAATGAATGAATGAAAGAAATAATGAACGGAGAAAAACTATTTAGATAATGCTCTAATTTAGTCGGTTAATACCGACAAATATGTGAGTTAAAATTCACCCGTTTTGCGGAATCGTTTCACAGAATCTTAAGAAATTTAAGCGTTAGAAAATTATTAAAATAAACATGATTTAAGAAGCTAATTTGACGCCCTTGTCCAAATATAATGCTTTCACTACCAACTGTCCCGCTAGAGAAAAGAACAAAACTATGGCACGTCTGCCAGTTGTGGCTCGCAAGAAGATTTTTAATAGCACGCGTCATTTAGTTGAATATTTTTAAAACAAATCTAAACTTATTTGGAGATCAGCGAAAATTATATTAAAATTATTATCAAGATTTAAATATATGTACAGGGTGTCCCAAAATTTACGCAAGATTTGAATTAAATAAAAAACATAGTTTTTTTCTTTACACTGCTATTTTTGTATTAAATCATAGAGGTCACAGAATAGGGACGCTTTACAAATATGTGCTTTTATACGATAGTGGTGAAATTTGTCATAGAGATTATAATTAATACTATAATAATGAATATTGTATTTCAATTATTCCTTATTCAGAAATCAGGTTTAAATTTCAGATTTACGATTTTTTCACGATTCTTTTATAACTTCAAAACATATATAAATTTCGTGACTTTTTTAATTGAAACACAATTTTTTTTGCAAGAAAAAAATTATTTTTCAACATAATCTCCTTTTAGCTCAATACACTTAGGCCCATTATTATAACTTGCCGATAGCTAAAGTTAGGATGTTAACGGACAGATTATTAGTTTTTCGTTATTATAAGTATACTTTAACCTAAAAGTGACCGATAAGCTAAAGGTAAGTTCATCTTACCTTTAACTTTTAACGTAAGGTTTAAGCATTTGAAGTTGCCACATTTTCTGCTCTGCAGTGTAGTTGCCGTGTAGTTTTTTGCTGTTTGGTTTTTTTCTGTGTTCACCGTCGACAATGTAAATTTTATATAACAAACATTTTGATCTTTTACATAATTCGAAGAAATTTTGTTTTTCGTTTGTATTTTTTGTTTGTTGTAAGTAAATATATAGATAAAAGTACGTCGTTGCCACTACGTATATAAAAGAACCACTTTATTCCTCACTTTAGCTAAAGTTACCTTTAACTAACACGCACCTTAAAGGCAAGTTATAATATTGGGCCTTAGTCTAACGTTTCTCCAATTTGTGTAACCCTTTTAAACAATAGAATTTTTCGAGTTTCATAAAATAGACATTTGTTTGATCAATAATTTCATCGGTGGAGCTAAATCCGAGCCATTTCTTTAGGATTGGAAATTTTGGGCCTAAATCCGGAGAATAAGGTGAATGAGGAGGCAATTCGTAGTATACTTCATGGATTTTTGCCATGGAAACTAAGCTGTCACACGATTCCGTTGGTGGTCGATTGGCAGCCATCTTGCGAAAAGGTTTCTCATACCCAAGTGATGGTTCCAAATTCAAACCACTGAGCCATGTGAGATGCCTATGTCTTTCACAATCTATCGCACATTCAATCTCCGATCGGCCAACTCCATATCGTGGATTTTTTCAATTGTTTTGGTTGTAGAGACCTCAGCTCGGCTTGTGCGACCACAACGAAATTCA
The DNA here is from genome assembly GCA_949748255.1 of Eustalomyia histrio. Taxonomy (NCBI): domain Eukaryota; kingdom Metazoa; phylum Arthropoda; class Insecta; order Diptera; family Anthomyiidae; genus Eustalomyia; species Eustalomyia histrio. The sequence continues at coordinate 104,666,631 of OX456524.1, read as the reverse complement.
GTAAACCACTTTTTTACCATTGAAATCGATGATGCAGAGTCCCCATAGTATTTATCAAGCTTTTCCTTGGTTTGATTGACGGGTTTTTCGCAAAAAATAATGTATTATGAGCACTCGATATTCACTTTTTTTCATTTAAAAAAAAAGCCACGAGGTTGTATGTTTTGAACAGCTTTTTAAAGCAAAGTAAATGACGGAACTTGCTCAAAATTTAAAAGTAGTCTATTAACAGCAGAAACAGGGTTTCAACTACTTACTAGCCTACACGCAGAGAAAAAACATGGTTGCGACATGATCACTGCTAATATATTGTGCTTGCTGCAATCTGATATGGTTGCCAGCCATAGTTGATGGTTTTTTAACCATCAACATGGTCGCTACCATCATTATTATAGTAAATATTTTACTATTTTATGATTGACACCTTCTATTTTATAACATGATTGGGTGCAACCATATTGTAGTAACAAAAACTCTGACTATGGAAAAAATAAGATAATTTGCAACCACAAAATTCTGGTAACAATCAATAAATAATTATACATGAAATAAAACATGACTTTGAAATTAACAGTCATAATATTGTCTTATTTTCATAAAAACCAAAACTTTATCAATTCAGTCAGTTTGTTTTTACTACAAAATGTCTTAAAAAAACAATCATATATTGTTAAATGCTGGGGTTTTATATTTATAATATACATATGAGAATCATAATATGCTTATTAATGTGCCATAACATGATATTAGATAGTCATACTATGTATATTAATAATCGTAATATAATAAGAAGGATGATATAATATAGTTATAGGGACAATAATATGATAACATTTTGAGTATACTATGATTACAGGCGATCATATTCAAGACATAATATGTTTATTAAAATCATAATATGGTAATTTTTGAATAATAATATAACTGTAGGGACCATATTATGGTAAAATTATGGTTATTTTATTATGATAATATGATAATCATATTATAGTACGACTATGGTTGGTACAATCATAAACCCAAAAATGTATGATGCTCTTCGAATATGATTGTCCCAACCATGTTTTTTCTCTGCGTGTATTTACTCGCTTAAGTACTTTTGTTGGCGATGTCATTATCTTCTCGCTTACAAAAACACAAAAAAATAGGTGGTCATTACCCTCTCGCTTACAAGCTGCCAAAATAGAATGAGTACCCATTACTTTTTGGACATCGCGAACAAAAACAATTAAGCGAGTAAATAGGCTGGAAAGTAGTTGATACACGCAGAGAAAAAACATGGTTGCAAGATGATCACTGCTACTATATTGTGCTTGCTGCAATCGGGTATGGTTGTCACAACCAAGTTATTGGTTTTCTAGTCATCAACATGGTCGCTACCATCATTATTAAGTAAATATTTTACTATTTTATGATTGCCACCTTGTATTTTATAACATGATTGGCTGTAACTATACTGTGGTTACAAAAATTCTGACTGTGAAAAAAATATGATAATTATGCAACGATAAAATGCTGCCAACAATCAATAAATAATTTTACATCAAATAAAACATGACTTTAACATTGACCAAAATTTGATCAGCTAAGTCAGTTTGTTTTTAATACAAAATGTATTAAAAAAACAATCATATATTGTTTACTTAATCTGGACAAATCTGGAAAATATATTTCACATGTCATTAAAATATTTCATCTATTGATCCATTAAGATCCAGTTAATTTTCTTTTTTAGCTTTAGAAGATTTTTTTAAAGAGTTTTTTTGAAAATATAATACTATTTACACTAATTAATATAATATTATTTACACAAATTAATTCATTGTCAAAAAGATTCTATTAAAAAATTTTATATTTTTAATTCTTTTCAATAAAAACAATTCGATTTTTTTTAAATATGTTTATTAATGCATTTCTTGTAAAAAGTTCCCAAAATATTAATAAAATATTTTTTATAAGAAAAAGTCCGTAGAACACATGATTTTTTTTTTTTGTATGAAAAGGTTTCTTATACAAAATAATATATATTTATAAATTTATCTGATAAAAACATTTTAACATTCTATGGACTTTTCCTTAAACTAAAATTCTCAGAGTCTCCAAACTCTTTCTTAGATAAAAGTTTATATATTCTAAAAAAATTTAGATTCTAAGGCCTATCTTTGAAAGAAAAATTCATAGATTCTGAAGAAAATACTTAGATTCTAAGGACTTTAAGAAAAATTTCTAAAAACTTAAAAAAAATGTCTAAGATTTTTTATTACAAAAAGTCATTAGAATTTAAAAAAAAAAGTTTTAAGTATTTTTCTTAAAAAAAGTCCACAGAATCAAAGTTTGCTTGATAGAAGAGCTCTTAAAATCTATGATATTTTCCTTAACAATTTTTCTTCAAAAAGTCCTTAATATAATTTTTTTTTTGAAAAATATTTCTAAAGGAAATATTCTTAAATTTAAAGAGCTTTTCCATAGTTTTTAAGAACTTTTCCTTTAAGAAATTTTCTTAGATTATGGATCATATAATGATAATTCAGGATTTATAATATAGTTATGAGTGACTATAATATAATGACATTTTAAGCATACCATGATTACGTACAATCATATTATGATAAATTCAATATAACAAGTTTATTCAGGACCATAATATTGTAATTTTTGAATCATAATATAACTGTAGGGACCATATTATGGTAAAAATATGGTTAGTTTATTATCATAATATGATAACCATATTATAGTACAACCATGGTTGACACAACCATAAACCCAAATATACATGATGCTCTTCGAATATGATTGCCCCAACCATATTTTTTCTTTGCGTTTACCATATTTTTGCTGGGCCTGTTATGTAATTTTACTTCGGCGTTGTTAAGTGCTTTGGCAACACCGAAGGAGGACGTTGCGATATGTATTTATTTATTTTGTTTAATCAATACACCACAATAAGAAATCATTTCATAGTACAATATGATTTTAGTTAGTAAATAAAAAAAAAACTTAAAATTAATTATTTTAAAGAATAAGAAAAATGTATTGTATTAAATCAAAATTATATAAAAATTATTATAAGATGTTGACATTTAATAAAATTGAAAACAAATAATATTTGTCTTGTTAATGGTTTAAATAGTAGGGGGAAGTTGGCGCTAAAGATTAATGGCATTGAAAAAAGTGTCTTTCAATAAGGGATAGAAAATTCATACATATTAATTTTCTAAATTGATGTTGCCATAGCTGTGGATCGAACCTGCAACCTTCTGTGTTACAATCCAACGCAGTAACCATTACGCCACAACGCCCACTAAGGAGGAATTAGGTCAGACATTTGTAATGGCAAGCAGGGTGCCCTGCACTCTCTTAGCAAAGCCAAAAGTCTTAGAGATTTCTTCCAGATAATCTTCCAATAAACCGGACAGTGGCACATGATATGTTTCACTACCAATTATCACTTACCAGCTTTCCCGCTCACATGGTAAGAGCTGCAGTCTAGCAATGACCCGTCAGTACCCACCAGAAGTTCACAATCACTCCTGATTAAGGATAACAAAAGTTTCGTCGCCTTAGGATCATAGGATCTCTTCATAAGTTTCGACATTCTGCACGTTACGGTATTCTTTCAATCCGTCTCAGCCCTACCAACTATACTGGAGTCTACATCCCGTTTAAAAAACAGAAGTGGGTCACGAATGTCCATAGCCCTTTCGGCAACGGAATTTCCCGTTTCGCCAGTATTGTTATCTCAACCTTGTTACCCTCAATGCTTTGGTGTTCACGAACCCAATAAATGTGTACTCTTCTGTTGATACAAAGTCTAGTTAAAGAGTCTTTGTACGTCAGATTGGCGTAGATCAGTCGGCATTTTGTAGGCCAAAACGTCTGCCTGAAAAATACAGCAGTTATTGGGAAGTTCATAAGACTTCTCGATACCTAGCTCTCGACAGAAATCAGCAGCCCCGACACCCTCCCCCATCTTAGAACTATCTGTGAAGAAATTAACGGTTCTGTGGTCAGAGCAAAGACCTGTCAACCATCCATATTCATCCTTTATATATCTCCGAAATTCATGGTCGGATTGAAACAATAGGTACACCATTGGAGAGGTAATTAAAACTCACCAAAAAAAGTCTGTAATGGCAACTGAAAATTTTGCTGTTATTAGGGGAAATTTTGTTATTTTGAGCCCAGCGGCATTTGCTGACGTGTAGTACAATGAAATTTGTAGAAAAATTAGCTGCCACTACTAAATTTAAGTAAACTTTTTGTAAAGTGATATTTAAAATCTGTTTGCTAAAATCAGCAAAAAAAAAAAATACGAAATATTTTTAATATTAGTACAAAATTTCAAATTTATATTTTTTTATCGAGCGTCAACATTTTGATATTTTATTTATTTTTTTTAAAAAATATTTTAGACAAATTTAAAAAAAAAATCAAAGGCTTAAAATTTATAAAAACATAAACGAATTTATCATTTTGATTTAATTTCTTTTTGGAAAATATTTTAGTCAATGTTTTTACTCTTACGGTTAAATTTAAATTGTTGTTAGGGCTGATTATTAGAACCAAAAAAACTTTTTAGTGCTATTTAAAGTGGATGTCCTATTTTCAGACATAAGTCGTTATATTCACTTCCGATCCCTTTTTTTAATCTATGTAACATTTTAAGGCAATTTAAGTTTGTAGGTGTTCGTTGATACAATGAAACCGTTCAATTAAAAAATTAACTGTATTGCCACCCAACCCTGCTAAAATGTTAACTGTGTCTAAAGGTAGTCTTGTGGGTGGGAAGATTAAATTAATAAATTTTTTAGTTATTTCTACCGACGAAATATTTTGCGTGTACTAAAAGAGCTTTTACGGTTAAACGGAGACTTGTAATACCTTGTAAATACCACATTTTAGTGTAGGGTAGAACTAAAAGATACAACAAAAAAAAACTTGAAAACTAAAAACAAAACACAACATGCATACACTGTTTTAATCAAGTTATGTAAAAGTTTATCCAATGTTAGAAATCACCCATTAAAACTGTTAAGTTAAGTTTTCCCAACCCCCAAAAAGAAAAATCGCTCCTCCTTTTTGTAGTCTTTCTTTTGCTGAAAAAAAAATTATTGGTGTTTTTTTATAGCTGTCTTAACTATTCTTAAGTCTATCCGTCTGTATGTCTTATAGCCCTTAGCAGGGCAGCGACTTTTATGCAAATGCATGTTTGCAGTCAGTTGATCAAAAACAATTTTGGGCAAATTCTTTTCGAAATCAAAGAATTTGCAACAAAATTCTATCGATTTGTTATAAGTTTCTGCATATTTATGATGCTTAAGGCATATTTTGAATTTTATTGCATTTTTTTCGTTAAATTTAAATTTGTTTTAATTACAAATAAACTAAAGAAAGAATTTGTTAAGCTTGCTATAGCATATAACAACGGTGGGCAAGTGCTTTGTGTTTTTTGTAAGCAAAAGGGTAATGTATGTGTTTTGATAACACTAGCGAAAAAACGAAGCGCAACAATTGATTGAAGTTTAAAGCATCGATATCTCAGTGGGTACAGTTCTTGGCTGGCAACCAAATTTCTCTGGTTCGATTCCCATCTTGACCACATTATTTTTAATTACAAATATTTTCAATAAAATATTTGTAATAATTTTCATTAATAAAAATTCCTCTTTTTTAAAAATCTATTTTTAAACACATTACTTTTTCCATTCTCGTAACCATATAAGTAATCCCTTACATTATCACCTCTAAGGTAACGGGTATATACATTACTTTGAGGCTCATCGCCAGTAAAATTCATCAATGAAGTAAGTTGTAAAGTAATCCATCGGTCCCTTTGGCTATACATTACTTTACCCATTATTTGGTAATGTGTGGTTTTGCTGGGTAACAAACAAAAATTTTCTTATGACGTAAAATGGTATGATATATATATTTTTTACTGCTTAAAATGAATTTTGTAATCCTCTAGTGTTCCCAAATCTTACCCAAAAATATGGTTAGATCTAATATTGCTAGAAAATTGCAAATTACAAAATTTTGTAAACAATTTTTAAATATTTTAATTTCTATTGAAAAAATTATAAAAAAAAAATTACTTAAAATCTTTATATGAATGATATTGTGTTCCATTCTTAAATGACAAAGTTAAACCTTTCCAATAAAACCAGAAATTTGAAAAAATAATCAGTACAATTTTTAATTAACCGATTCAAATTTAATTTATATTTTAACCGATTTAGATTTTTTAGTACGTGAAAGACGCTGTCCTGGTCATTAGTATTGGGTTAGTGGTTGGTATTGTATATGCATGTGTAGCTGTCGCTCTTTCGTCCATTTATTCTACCACATTCTTTATTTCGCCGTTGACACACCATCATCAACATACTTATTAAAGTTCTTGTTACACAATATGCGTTGGAATGTTTGTTGGCCATTAAGAAAATGTCTGTTTGGTTTAGGTACAAAACACCATTTTACCTTTTAATATTTTCCACAATTTTCCACAATATTTATTTGTATTTCCTTTAGCCCTCCTTGTGTACTCTCTCTGCTAAGAAGTATCTTAACTGATGATACTAAAAAACCAAGTTAAATGTTGGATTTTGATTTAAAAAAAAAATATATATCTGTTGAGATTTTTTCCCATACCTTTTTATTCAAATTACCATCATTATAATTCTTACATATTTTTATCTCCCACATTTTCTGCATCATCATCATCTACTACGCGCAGATATTGTTAAACCATAATAAGCATAATTTATGTAATTTTTATTTTACATTTAAAATCATATGAATATATGATATAAATTTGAGTAGACGATAAAATTTTGTTAAGAATAAAAGTTATTATGCGTCAAAATATTGTGCGTGCAATGTTTAAATAAATAGCAATGTGTATTGGTGGTAAAGAGGGGCTTGTTATCGTGAAGGCAATTATTAAGGATGGCTGAGAAATGCAGCCAGACTTTCGAATGAATTAATTTTTTAATTCACACGCTAAGATATAATATGGTTAGAGTAATTATATTCAAAGAGCATCATATATATTTGGGTTTATGATTGAGCAAACTATAGAAGTAAATCATACAGTTATAATTAAAATTACCATTATTTTATCATAATGCTATGGCAATTATCATATTATGATCCTAGTAATCACAATATGATCCTAGTTATTATAATATTATACTAGCGATCATAATATCATCCTAAGTTATTTTAAAATCATCCTCAGTGATAATAATATTATCAGTAAGAACCATATATATGACCATTAAAATAATTTTTTTCGACACTGTAGTGAACAATTGACTGAAACTATTTCAAAAATATTGTTGTGATTTTTAGTTATTTATTTATTGTTACCATCATTTTATACTTGCATATTTATCATATTTTTGTCGTAGACAGAATTTTTATTCTAACAGTATGGTTCGAAATCAACCTTATTATAAAAAAAAATGTGGCAATCATGAAAAAAAAACGTACAACCCAAACCCTTCACTAATAAACAAACATTGTAGATAAGATTAAAAGCCTGTTCCTTGATTTCGAACAAAAAACTAATCGAACGAAAGCAAGTCACTCGAATTCGAATCAATTTGGATTCTCTATTTTGAAAACCTTCTTACGTGTTGAAATTTTTATTTCTTATACATTTACACAGCGATGCCAGATGACATATTTTGAGCATTTATTACAATTTCCTTTTAAAAAATACTACTAAACTGCTTAAAGATAAAAACAACCCTATTTAACAGTCAACAGCTGTATATGACAAATGAATTAAAAAAATAACAATAAACGAATCAATTTTTATTTGAGAAAGTGTATTAATTTGTGAACATTTTTGTTATGGATTGGTTGTGGGTGGGATTGTTGTTCGCAGGGCTTTTCTGTTGCTGTTATCTGTTCGTTGTGGTCACTGCTACATTCCTGTTAGCTCTTGGTGGTGTCTCCACTAACGACTGAAAACAATCTTCTATTGATTGCGTGGCAATGATAACGCCCTCAACACCGAAAACCCTACCATTGGGTGCTGCAGCCGAAGATAAACACAAAGTCCGTTCAATCACATGCTTCAATTCCGTCAAATCGAAAAATCAAATCAAAGTAAAAAAGACCACCATCGGTTTCTCGAAGGCTTTTTTTGTTTTCAGCTATTTTTTTTTTTTTGGTTCGCCACTTCAAATCCACCCAGGGTAGCGATTCTGAACGTGTGAAGCTGTGAAGTGATACAAATTTTCACTACTTCGCAAAGAATCCCATTCTTGATTTAACTTTTGCGAAAACTATCTGTGAAAATTTTATCATGAGTTTTTTTTTCTTCACTAAATAAAAGTTCATAAAAAAATGTGAGTGTTGCACTATTTAAGTCTGTGAAGATAAATATGTCAGTTAAATATTTATGACGTAATAGTGTGAAGTTAATATGTCTTGACGTAAGAGTTTAATATGTTATGTCGTAACGACAAAATATCAAATGCAGCTAAAAAACATAAGTGTGGGTCATCTTAAACAAATTATTAGCATAATTATTATGTTAAAAAAATGTAAATACAAAAAAAAAAAAAAAAATGCCCCCTGAATTGATTTTTAGATATTTTTGAAAACCACACATGTGTGAGTATAAATAATGCTTAAGGATTTGGCCCACTGTACACTTCGGGTAGTGTACGTACAGTACACAACGGGTAGTGTACGTACAGTACACAACGGGTAGTGTACGTACAGTACACAACGGGTAGTGTACGTACAGTACACTACGGGTAGTGTACGTACAGTACACTACGGGTAGTGTACGTACAGTACACTACGGGTAGTGTACGTACAGTACACTACGGGTAGTGTACGTACAGTACACTACGGGTAGTGTACGTACAGTACACTACGGGTAGTGTACGTATAGTACACTACGGGTAGTGAACGTACAGTACACTACGGGTAGTGAACGTACAGTACACTACGGGTAGTGTACGTACAGTACACTACGGGTAGTGAACGTACAGTACACTACGGGTAGTGTACGTACAGTACACTACGGGTAGTGTACGTACAGTACACTACGGGTAGTGTACAGTACACTACGGGTAGTGTACGTACAGTACGAGTAGTGTACGTACACTACGAGTAGTGTACGTACAATACACAACGGGTAGTGTACGTACAGGTCACAACGGGTAGTGTACGTACAGCACACTACGAGTAGTGTACGTACAGCACACTACGAGTAGTGTACGTACAGTACACTACGGGTAGTGCATGTACAGTACACTACGGGTAGTGTACGTACAGTACACTACGGGTAGTGTACGTACAGTACACTACGGGTAGTGTACGTACAGTACACTACGGGTAGTGAACGTACAGTACACTACGGGTAGTGTACGTACAGTACACTACGGGTAGTGAACGTACAGTACACTACGTGTAGTGTACGTACAGTACACTACGGGTAGTGCACGTACAGTACACTACGGGTAGTGCACGTACAGTACACTACGGGTAGTGAACGTACAGTACACTACGGGTAGTGTACGTACAGTACACTTCGGGTAGTGTACGTACAGTACACTACGGGTAGTGAACGTACAGTACACTACGGGTAGTGTACGTACAGTACACTACGGGTAGTGTACGTACAGTACACTACGGGTAGTGTACGTACAGTACACTACGGGTAGTGTACGTACAGTACACTACGGGTAGTGTACGTACAGTACACTACGGGTAGTGTACGTATAGTACACTACGGGTAGTGAACGTACAGTACACTACGGGTAGTGAACGTACAGTACACTACGGGTAGTGTACGTACAGTACACTACGGGTAGTGAACGTACAGTACACTACGGGTAGTGTACGTACAGTACACTACGGGTAGTGTACGTACAGTACACTACGGGTAGTGAACGTACAGTACACTACGGGTAGTGAACGTACAGTACACTACGGGTAGTGAACGTACAGTACACTACGGGTAGTGAACGTACAGTACACTACGGGTAGTGTACGTACAGTACACTACGGGTAGTGTACGTACAGTACACTACGGGTAGTGCACGTACAGTACACTACGGGTAGTGTACGTACAGTACACTACGGGTAATGTACGTAAAGTACACTACGGGTAATGTACGTAAAGTACACTACGGGTGGTGTACGTAAAGTACACTACGGGTAATGTACGTAAAGTACACTACGGGTAATGTACGTAAAGTACACTACGGGTAATGTACGTACAGTACACTACGGGTAGTGTACGTACAGTACACTACGGGTAGTGTACGTACAGTACACTACGGGTAGTGTACGTACAGTACACTACGGGTAGTGTACGTACAGTACACTACGGGTAGTGTACGTGCAGTACACCGGGTAGTGAACGTACAGTACACTACGGGTAGTGTACGTATAGTACACTACGGGTAGTGTACGTATAGTACACTACGGGTAGTGTACGTACAGTACACTACCCGAAGTGTACAGTGGGCCAAATCCTGAGGCATTATTTAAACCCACACTTTTGTGGTTTAGAAAAATATCTAAAAATCAATTCAGACTAACGACATACATTCATGTGTAGGACACTTAAATAGCTTCTCACCAATATTAATTTCATAGACTGAGCTCGCTCCATAGAACCACAGTGGGCCAAATCCTTAAGCATTATTTAGACTCACATATGTGTGGTTTTCAAAAATATTTAAAAATCAATTCAGAGGGCATTTTTTTTTTTTTTTGGTATTTAAATTTTTTTTTTTTAACATAATAATTATGCTAATAATTTGATTAAGATGACCCACACTTATGATTTTTAGCTGCATTTGATATTTTGTCGTTACGCCATAACATATTTAACTCTTACGTCAAAACATATTTATCTTCACAGACTTAGAATTTGGACGCCATAATTTAAAGGTTTTTAAAATTTATTATTGCAGCATTATTTTTGTATTTTATTAACGAGTAAATACTCATGCAAAGAATTTTTCATTTAGGATATCGTTAACTCGATCAAAATTATTATTAATTTTGACCCATATATTCTCGAGTAAAATTTTAAATTTCTAAAAACTTTCTTAAACAAAATTAAACGATTTTATGATCGCTTTTTAAAGTTATGTTAACTACATCTGACTGATTAAAAATAACAAATATTACGGATAACCCACTTCAAATTTGGCGGGTGTTGCGATTGTGGATTTCGTAATATAGGTGATTGTCACAAACTTAGTTATTAGAATAAAATTTTTTGTTATTTTTAAATTCCAAATAGTCTGGACTAAATATTTTAATACAAGACTCAATAATTAAGTTGTGAAAATTATGGACAAATCGTAAGACCTCAGCCCGGCAAAAGTCAAATTTGTCGTTCTTTTGAATTTATAAAAATATGTCACAGAGCTAAATATTTTTTAACAGATTTTGCAACTAATAGAAACATATTATTTTTTAACTTATTTTTTTTAGTATATACAGAATTTGTAACTGACTTGGTTTTTTTTCAGTGTAGAGAATTTAAAATTAAAATTATTCTCAAGCATTTTATATTTTTTAAAAATCAGTTACAGTCAGCTGACTTTAAATAAACTAAATAGGTTTTCATTACTTTTTTTTGCTCAAATAAAAAAAATATAGAAAAAAAATAGTAAAATGTTTTGAAACTAATTACACATTAATTTTTCAGTAACAATTCTTCATACTTTCTATTTACTAATTACAATCTTTTGTCTTTTAATTTTCGTTGGTGAGTTTTTTTTTTTAAGTTAAACATTTTTATAATCTAATATATGAACAAAAGGTCAAAAAAAATTAAAAAAAAAAATATAATATTGCATTGAATATGCAGTAAAACAAATTGTATTATTTTAACAAATAGTTTTTCATTACGTGTTATGTCAAATTTTTCTGAATTTAAGTAACGTTTACAATTTTGTTTTACCACATTCTCACAGGCAAATTTTGCTAAAATTAGTTAAATTTCCAGTTATAATTATATTTCTTTTTACAACTTTTACAGTTTTTTTTACTTGAGTGTATTATTGTTAGATTATTTTAGTCATAGTTTCCAAACTAACATAAATAACACTAGTTTACAAAAAAAAAATCGTAGCACTACCAAGAAAAATCTTAAGCACATTTAAAAAAAACAAAAAGTTGGAACATTTAGTTGGGAAAATAGTGTAATTTTTCCCAATTTTTTTATGGACAAATAAATGAACTTATCTTTAGCAATTGTTTAACTTATGTTGTTATAAAATATCACAAAAAAAAAAACGATAGAAAAACACGAGTTATTCCCCATTTCTTCTATTTTTTATCCAACAATATGACCCTTTGGCGTTGATTCAAATTATTTTTTTAGAATGCAATGCTGGCTCTAGTATACGTACTCGTTGTACGACAATGATTCTTGTTGAATGGAATATATGAGAGAAAAATATTGTATTATATACGAAATGTATGAAAGGTTTTGTTGAATAACTTTACCCCAGAGTTCAATTCATATAATTTTTTTTTATAAATTTTTTTTTCACAATTTAGTTTATTTTTTTTTTTATTTTTTACTTCTTAACACAATGCAATATTTTTTTATAACAAATATATATAACTGATAGTGACAATATGACGCCTTCAATGTGCATTTTGTTAACAAATAATAAAAAAAACACACGAGTGAATTTTGTGGTAAATTCTGGCATATGCCGGAATATGGATGAATAAGTGGATTATATGGAATTGAATCTGATTTTAAGTTTTATTTTTTAACTGTTTTTAATTTCCACTTCTCTGTATGGGAACAGTTAAATTCACAACTTTTGTCATAAATTAATATAAAAAATTAAATAGATAGACTTTTTTTAATGCTTTTATACTCAACAAAAATAATAGTCAGTGGAAAATTGCAGAAAAAAATTTGTTGCACTCGCAAACAATTTTAATGCATATTTAGAATTAAAATTTTTGAAAAGCTTACCTTATAGTTAATACAGTAAACCCCTTATAATGCGACCGTCGCTAATCCGGGTCATTCGCTAATCCGGATGGTTTTACTAATCTGATCTATAATCCGAATTTCATAAAATTTTTAATTGTTTTTATATGAGAAATAGTATGCCATCATACTCATATAAAAAAAAAGTAAAAAAATTAGGTTAGATTGAAAAGAGAAAGGGCAACTCGCCTTTCACGATCATCCAAAAATGAGTGACATACACCACTGAATTGGAATGTTGTGCGTTCTCCAACAACTACGTCACAATAAACATTCCAGTCTATCTGGAGAATTCCGTATTCCTTCAGTTTTCCTATTCCTTCAGTTTTCCTAAGCGGTGGAGCACTTCAATGACGGTATAACGTCCCCACACCAATACCTTACCCAACTTCTTTTTTCTTCCCCACATGCCCTACACACCACAGAGTGACACCTTCGCACATTTGATAGGTGTGATCTTAGTGTTGAATGCCTCAGATGTCCTCTGCTAGAATAAGCATTCACCACCATCTTCCAGTTTATAACCGTCTTTAAAACCGATTTCACAGACTCCACTGGCAGAGTCCTAACCGCAGCCTAACTATCAGTGAAGATGACTGCATCCCCAGAATAATCAGTCGCAGTTAAAAACTGATTGCACTCTGTAATAGCCACAATCTTCGCCTGAAAAAAGAGATTGTGATCCGGAAGCCGAAAGCACGTTTCTAGATATCCACAAAAGAAACTTAACCAGTTCTCTCGTCCAGTTTTGAGTCATCAGTGTAGAAATGAGTTCCATGGGAATCATCTGAAATACTACCATTCCTCCACCGCTCACGTTGTTCAACCACCCTATCACATTCCGTATCCAAAATAATGTGATAGCCTGGCAGACTTTCAAGAACTGTCTGATGCCTGTGTGGCCTGCATGAGACCATTCCCCGAGCACCATCAGTATGTAAGCCCAGTGCAGCCCCATATTTAACATGAACATCTGTAGATCCGATGGATAGTATCGTCTCCATTGCCCTTGTAGATGTCAATTTAACCGCGCCACTAATGCGCAGACAACAAAGCCGCTGAAGCCTTTAGGGTTTCCCCACATTACATTTCCTCAGGATCGAAGACCACCACACAATAGCGTCATTTGTGATTTTCGGTATGACGAAACTTTTGTAAAACCAATGGGGTATTCTTGAGTTCAATCCGCATTTAGTAATTTTACCCTGGATGTGGTCGCAGAACAATTTCCAGGTACTTGAAACTATGTTCAAATACCGGAAAACAAGAGGGGTAATCGTAATTCTCCTCCTTTTCTATTAAATAGACGAACTTCCTTCTTATCCGGGTTCATATGCAGTCCGCTAGATGTTGTCCAGTCATAACATAATTTGAGCGCCCTGGGGGCCCTACCACATAAATAATTCGGATATTTTCCTCTCTCTAGTATCGCAAAATCATCTGCGTAGCAGAGACCGTGAAGGGGGTTAACCCACAAAAAGGGAGATAAAATTTCTCCCTTCATCCATACTGGTTCTGATCTTCGTTACACCGACCTCCCAATATATCCACATATTGGTACTAAAATAAAATAAACCCGTTTTCAAGTTAAGTTTCAGTATATCTGTCTGTTCCGAGACATTTTAATATTGGGTGTATAACTTAAAAATTTTGGTACAATATAAATTTGTTCAAAATATTGGCCAATCGTTAGCGATGACCTTTTTCATCTTTAAGGAAACATATGGATTCCGCGCCAATATAACTGCTCTGGTTTTGAGGTAAAGAATGAATCAAGCCGATTTCAGACACCCTGTTCTGAAATAAAGCGTATTCCAATGAAGGCGTTTTGCATCGATCGAAGCAAATGGTAGTCGGACAGGGCAAGTACTAGACTATAAAGCGGGTGAGGCAAAACTTCCTAACCACTAGTTTCTAAATATTTTTTAAACGGTCATGCAATATGTGACCGAGTGTTGTCATGATGGAATATTACGGTTTCATGTCTGGTCGCATATTCCGGACATTTTCGGTCAATGCACGCTGCAAGCGAATCAATTATGTTCGGTACAGGCTCCCTGGTGGTCCTCTGGCCCGATTTCAACAGGTCCGACCAAATACAGAGCATTACCTTGGCGCTATGGATATTTGGCTTGGCATCGATGTGGCTGGATGGCCGGGCTTCACATATGATTTCGTGCATTTCGGAGACACGTAATGGATCCGTAATGATTCACACATTTTACTTCTTTTTATGGCATTCAAGCAGCATTTCAGACATGCAAAGTCGTCTTTTAACGTCTCTCGGCTTCAACTTGTGGTACCCAATTTCCTTGCTTTTGCATGAATTATGGTGCTTTTAAATGTTTTGAAATTGCTGCTTGAGTGACTCCCAATGATTTTGAAAGTTCATCTTCATCAAATAATGCCTCCAATTCATTATGTTCGAACTTTTTTGGCTGACTTTGGCGGTCTTTTTCTTCCGTGTCAAAATCACCTTTTCTGAACAGCACAAACCATTTATTAAGGATAAGCTTCGGTGAGCAATCGAATTTCTTCAGCTGCACTTTATTTTAATTGAAAAAGTAAATCAAAACTTTCCGCAAATGATGCTTTGTTGGCACAAAATTCGGTATAAATGACAGATAATTACGCTTCAAAGTGCCATACCTTTGTAAAAGATACGCCATCGGTTGTGAATCCCGCATTTTTAAGTTTTATTTTATTGGCTCAATCTTATAACCATATTTGTTTCAAATTTCGACTTTTATCCCTTTTACGTTCATGGTAAATTTAGTAAATCATGCAAACATATTTTCTTAATTTAATTAAACTGAAAAATATTTTTTTTTTTACTTATAACTACTAAAGTTTAACAAAAGGACTTTTTGTTGTAAAGTTAAAATCAAACACAAAAGATGATGATAACAATAAATAAATGTAATAAAATTCGATTAGTTTTTTTTTAACAGTTTCCAATTTGACTTAATGACGAAAAAGTTTTTTAATTGCATTTACCGTACAAGAAAATGAGTATTTTATGTTAGAGTTGTGGCAAGAGACACATCTAGTAGGGTGAGTGAAAAAAATTTATATTTTTTTTCAGCGATTCGTTGGTGAAAGGTATTTTTGGTTTCCAAGAATTTTATATAAATCCACGAATTTCATATAAATGTTACCTTAATCAAATATTTTTTGGTAGAAAATTATAAATTTAACATGAAATTTGGTAACGTCATAGTGCTTGATAGGAAAACAGCTTTTTCACGTGTTTAATACTTTTTATAGAAGAGCGGATTCATTCAATATTTTTTTCGTTTGAACTCTGCCTATTTAGGATATTCTTACTCATCCATAACTTCGGGTTTCAATGAGATTTTTTGCCGGATCAAAATGCATGTATCAGCCTAGCTAAACATAATTAGTCAGAAACTAAAGCTTCTGCAATTGAAAGCTCGTTATAAATAAACAGAAATAACATTAAAAAAGTTGTACCGTAATTTAGTCTTTAAAGTTATAAACACTACATCAAGGCATCCTGTGTAGGGTATATTTGAACAGATTTCCTTAGCAATTTATTTTCGAACTTTTCAAATTAAAATATAATACATGTAACTGTAAGTAAAGTAATCTGTAGTAACATTGGTGATATGCATCTGGTAAATCCACCAAACAAAAACAAACAAAAAGTTGAACAACTCGCGCCATCCATGTACGAATTTAATCAAAGACATACAATCGATTAAAGCACAAAATTATTATAGTATGTAATTGCAACTGCAACAATAAGCGGCAAATAGTGATTTCAAAAAAGGAGACTTTTTTAAAACCGGTTTGTCGGTTAACCGAAAATGGTCACTTTTTTAAAAACGGGGTTTCGTTGAAACGTTTTTAGAAAGCAAAACGGTTAAAAAGGTTTATAGTTGACATTTCCCAGACTTTCGGTTCGAATTTATATGAACCAAATTTTTTAACAATACGTCACTAATTTTTCATTATTTTTATAAAGTAAACCAGGTATTCGGTAACCGAAATTTTAGATTTTTATAAACCGGTTTACAAAAAAAAACTTAAATTTGAGAAGAATTACGGTTTATCGATTAACCGTTTGGAAACACTAAAAACAAATAAAAAAAACTATTTTATAAAAGAAAAGAAAACAAGGAAGGATGTAAGAGTAAAAAAAAAAATAAAATTCGAAGGAAAAAATTAAGAGGAAAAAAATGTGAATTTTTTTTGAACCCATTAAATGTCCTTGTAAACTGCAGGCGGCACAGACAATATTTTTAAAATAAACTTTATTGATAAAATGTATGTAAAGAAATCATGGCATCGCTGCTAAAAAAAAAAAGTTTTATTAAAAACAAAAATATGTTACATATCATAAAAAAGTGCGTACACATAGTTGAAATGTGTTGAAAGTTTACTGAAATATTTGAGCCGGCAGCAATTTAATGAAATTAAGAATTATGAACATTTTTATTTAAATCAGCTAAGAGTTTTGTTAAATCAACTTATAGCTACATTTTGGGCTTTTTACTGATATTAACAACATTTTGGACTCATCGGAAGACATGAAAATGTAATTATTGGCGTAACACTTGAAAAATAGATTTATAACTTTAATGTATGCAATGTAATTTCGGCAACGGTATTTTGAGGGTACCAATATTTCTTTTATTATGGTGTCGGAATTTTTAGGATATTGGTACTTTAAGGATATCGATATTTCATATATATCGATATCAGTATTTTAAGAATAACATTATTAGAATTATTTCGGCAACGGTATTTTATGAAAAAAGGTTTTTCGGTTATTTAGATAACGGTATTTTAAGGGTAACCGTAGCTAAAAGAGTTTGAATCGTTAACTCTTCTATCGTGTAGACAGACACAGACGAGCACTACTCCTATTCATGGCTTTTCTAAAGGACCAAAACTTTACCCGGTGAAAAAAGTTCATATGGTAAGTTGAAATATAATCATATACATACCCTGCGGGAAAAAGGGGTCAATTGGGAATTGGGACCTATCCCGTGATATGTGAAAACTGGACCGGTTCCGAAATTCATATCACAAGATAGGTGAAAAGATGACCGGTTCCCAAAGTGCCTACCACGTGACTGGTTTAATGGCATGTTCTTTTGCGTTGGTTCTGTAATATATTCTTTGGGGTTAGTTGTGTGACATGTTCTTTTAGACCAGTACTGTGACACGTCAGAGAGGGCAATTGCCCCCTCCTAGAACAGGACCATGTTTAAGTGACTGGTACTTTTTATATAAAAAAAACTGGTCTGTATCACAATGAACCGATCACGTGACGTGTCCATTTCCATCATGGTACACTCAAAAAAAGACATGAACTAAAATGTAATAAAAAATTTCCTTCAAAATAGTTTATAAATTGTCCTCATTAAGTTTAGTTCAAAAAAAAAAAAATTAGGACATAATTAACTCCCATTTAGTTCAAAAAATGTGTAACTTAAAATGAAAAAGTACTTGAACTTAATGTGTGTTCATTTTTTGTTCGCGAGTAGGAAAATTAACTAAATTTTAGAAAGCCATTTCCAAATTCAGTTTTTAAGTATACCACATTCTAATTTTTAAGAATTGTTTTCTAAAAATAAGTTCAGACAATTAAAAACAAAATGAAATAAATTTTTTCCTATGTAATAATAAAAATTTACTTGATGAACTATTTCTAAGGAAAATTTTCATGCAACTTAGTTCAGATAAATTTTAAAAATTTTAATAAAATATTCTTTTTTTCAAGTAAAAGTTTTCTAATTTAAAAAAAAATAATAAAATTTTGGTATAGGATTTTTTTTATTGTTGGAAAACGTTTAAATTATTTTAAATATTTTATTAAAAAAAAAAAACAATAAATTTAAAACAAATTATTTAGTTTTTCTAATTTCCAAGAAAAGATATTATTAAAGGAAACAAATTAAATTAACCATTTAAAAAAATTACCGTGCATGATTGTAATTTTTAGTGCGTGATTCAAAAATTGCTCACATACCCATCTATAATCTTAACAGTCTTTAACATTGAACTTAAAGCAGCTTAAAATATTTTTTTTTTTTAAATTTGTTAGCAAAAGGTTAAAAATTTCGAATTTGCGCTTTTATGTAATAATTTTGTTTGCTGACTACAATACAAAAAATCGCAAGCACATTTTATACATTACGGAATAATGGCTTTTCTATAATTGACGTAGCGCTTATTAAAATTTATATTAATCGAACTTTTTTTCCACTTAATAATAAAAAAGTTTAAATTTGTATATGTCAAATAAAGTTTAAGCTAAAAATCCCATAAAATAAACTTATGACATTTTTCCAATAATAACAAGAAATGTAACTGTGATATTTTGTATTTTTGCAACAATTTCATTGGTCTCTTAAATTAACTAAAGAAGACAAAGGACCCCGTGTTCCTTAGCCATAGATGCCGTGTGTCACTTAGGGCGTCCCTTTTTGTAGTTCTCTACAATTCATTACGTTTCAGGATATCCTGCAGTACATTTTTTTAATTTGTTTACCTTTTTGCTAATGAAATTTAATTTATATTTTTGAAATACATGAAATTAGTATAATTTAATTTAGTTTTAAGACAAAATTGTATAGCAAAAAGCTTGTTAAGAGCAGTGTCCTCACAAAGCGGAAGTCCTCCGAAAGTGGGAAAATACTTACACAATGAGTGTAAAGTACTTTAAAATATATGGTAAAATATATTACCTTTGCCATAGAAGCAGAATAGGGATAATTTACACTTAAAAGAAGTGCTATATTAGAAAATATTTTCTTACTTTTAGGGAGTTAAGTCCTAGTTTTTAGTAAAAAAAATTATCTAATGAACTTAAATAAAATAAAATTTTTCTTAAAACCAAGGAAACATTTTCTAACTCACAGTAAAATTTTAGATGATGTATGAACTAATTAGGAGGAAATTTTACTGTTTTCTAATAAAAATTTAAGTAAAAATTTTAAGTTAAATTTGTTTTTTTTAATTTCAATGAAAATTTTATTAAATATTGGTAAAAAGTTTCTTTTTACCAATATTTAATTTTTTTTTGAGTGCAGATACTAAAAAATTCAACCTACGTATTTTTTAAAGTAAATAACAAATCGGCACAACTAGTGAAAAATCCATATGAAAACCATCTGAAGGTTCCTGTCTATTCGTTCATTAATTAGTAAACACGTTACAGCTGATTTAGTGACGCTACCTTTGCGATTTTAAAAACAATAGATTCAAAGCAATGTCGTGTTTTGATGTATCATTACTGTTTCATGGGAAAAACAGCGTTCCAGCTAAAACTTGGCTTGATAAAGTGTTATTTGGACTCTGCTCCATTTCGAAAACAGCTTTCTCATGGCCAAATGTTCATCGAAAATAAAGCCGAAACGTTCCTTCAATATCTTTAAGGTATCAGCTATATCCTGCAACTTCACTTTAAGGTCTACCAAAACTATTTGGTGAACTTTTTTGAACTTTGTTTGCACGACCACGTCTAAAGTCAGCAAACCGCTTTTCAACACAGACAAAACAGATTCATCGTGACTACTAATACTCAGACAATTTTTTATTGCTTTAAGCAGGCTAAATTTTCATTTGCAATTTACTTATATTTAACTCAAATTTAACAAAAATTTTGTGAATTCAACAGATTTTTTTCTAGCTGTTTTTATCCCACTAATATTGAACGAACAGATTCTGCTGATTTTAAAAGATTTTTTTCTGCAGTTAACCAGTTTGCAATTTAAGTAGTAAATATTCTTACTCACTTTGTTCTATGTTAAGTATATACAACATTTGGTTGATTTTAAATGGAATTACCCCCCTCCCATATGATTTTCGTTTTAGTATTTAAGTGTATTTTTATACCCTCCACCATATATGGTGAGGGTATATATCAGTTTGTCATTCCGTTTGTAATATGTCGAAATATAGGTTTAAGACCCCATAAAGTATATATGTTCGTGATCCTTATGCAATTTTAAGTCGATTTAGCGATGTCCGTCTGTCTGTCTGTCTGTTGAAATGGCGACCACGACGCGAAGACGCAAGCAGGGGTGCCTATTTTTACCCAGATTATTGAACATCCTCCCGAGCAGTTTGGTATTTAAAATGAGCAAAATCGGTTCAGCAGTTCAAAAGTTATGAGTGCAAATGTGAAGGTATCTCTAAATTTTCCATACAAATTTGTACAATTTTCCTGTATCTATTTTTTTTCTGTTAAGTAAGTAAAAATGTTATTAATTATTAAGTCTTCTTATTGTTCGATTACATTTATTGTCTTACAGAGAGAATAATAACATTCTTAGAGCTATATGTGTGTTACTGTAATAACTAAGTTAACGTAAAAATCAACAATGTTAAAGTCGCTAACAGAGCAGACCTCTGTAAATAACATTGCTAAAACTAAATAAATAACATTACTGAAACTAAACAACAAAAGTTCGTTACATAAATTGACAAAACATATTCATATTACAGTTCATGCAAAATTTAGTATATACGTATATCATTTTCAGCCCCTATGGTGGAGGGTATTCAAATATTCGGCACAGCCGAATTTAGCCCTTTTTTACTTGTTTAACAAATATTTTTGTTCTTGATAAATATGTTTATTAAGTTTTATATGCTCCTCTATATTTTCTTTTAACATTTTTCTTTTATAAATTTACTGCAACGACCACAAACCAGCACAAAAACGAACTGCTCCACAAATTACGGCGGCTTCGTCCTTAGTCAGGAACTAACTATTAGCAGCAAAAAGATGGATAGTGTAGTAGTAGTTTGTAGAAAACTTTTCACCTTAAATTTTATTTTATATTTTTCTATTTTCTTTAACATTTACGTTAGGGTGTCCCTTAAATAACAAATTGAAGGTTTTTAATCCTTGCAGTTCCCAGTTCTATTGGATTTAATTTTATATCAAAGAATTTGTACAACACAATTTGTGTCGAATAGGGACCAAAGTTCCCGAGTGTTTGAAAATTTTTAAATAAAAATTACATAATTTGTAAATATCTTGCAACTAGTGTTTCCAATTCGGTTAATCGATTTACCAATTCCTCGATTAATCGCCTCTATTAAGGGTAATGTCGAAACAAATAGTTTAAAACTCAAACAATTATTCGACCCGATAATCGATGAAAACCGGTTAAATTTTTAATATGACTTTTTCTCTTCTTTTTCTTAAAACTTCCTAATTTTCTTAACTTTGGCAAGAAAATCGTAGAAAAAAACCTCAACTAAAATACAATGAAATTATTTGAAATCGACTGAACCAAGCAAATGTTATATAGGCTTCAGAAAATATAATAGACAATTTTTATATTTGTTTCAATTCCTTGAAAAAAAAATAAATTATATTTTCAAGTCAAGAGCTTTAACAAAACCTTTTAAAATATATATATTTTTCTCCTCAGCAATGAAACAAGTGACTAGCTATATTCCTAACAAGCACTATGAGGTTACTTATGTTATAAAATAATAATATAAAATTGCTTTAAATTCGAAACCCGTATTTTCTAAAACAAACTGTTTCATTTAAAACTCTATGAAAAAATGTATTAAAACTAAAAAATAACATGGAATTTTGTTTCTAATTTGATTTATAAACAAATTTAGAAGAAGTAGAAACTTTAGTTAAATTAAGTTGTTTAGTCAAAAATATTTAAGAATTCGCTTATTCTTATCGGTGAAGACTTGTCAGGAATATGCGTGATTTTTATATATTTTCTAATAGATAACCTCTTTAACTCTAAAGCTTAAAACAGGTGGTGAAAAAATGTATACCTACCATCCCAGCAAAACTTTGGTAATGGGTGCGACATTCTCATGCATTACCTTGTAATGATAGATCGTTAAGTTTTTCATTATTTGCAAGCATAAAGTAAGTATGTTTTATAAATGTAAAGTAATAATTGAAACATTTTTGAAAATCTATTTTTAGATACATTACTTTGTGTTTTTTGTAAGCAAAAGGGTAATGTATGTTTGTTTTGATAACACTAGCACCAATTCATTTAAGTTTAAAGCAATCAAAAGTTGTATGCGTCGATAGCTCAGTGGGTAGAGTTCTTAACTGGCAACCAGATTTCCCTAGTTCGATTCCCATCATGACCACATTATTTTTAATTATAAATATTTTAAATAAAATATTTTTAATAATTTTTTTAAATAAAAATTCCTCTTTTTTAAAAATCTATTTTTAGACACATTACTTTTTCCATTCTCGTAACCATATAAGTAACCCCTTACAGTATCACCTCTAAAGTAATGGGTACATACATTACTTTGAGGCTTATCGCCTGTAAAATTAATCAATGAAGTAAGGTGTAAAGTAATCCATCGGCCCCTATGGCTATACATTACTTTACCCATTAAGAATTTGTTATTGATTTTTTATGAAGGCAGCTCTCGTTTACTAAGGCATTTTTTTATTCTGGACAGTGTCATATAAAGAAAACAAAGACCAACTTTATCGACAAAATGTCCCACTTCGGTAAAACACAAACTACGCTGCGTTTTTAATAACTCGAAAACCCTTAAATCGATTTAAATAATTTAGATGTTTTCGTGATCAGCATACAAAAATTATATATAAACGATATGTCGCAAGTTATATACAAATTATTTAAAATTTTAGAAATTTTAATAAATTGGGAACCTTGGATGAACAAGTGAAACAAAATTGTGTGGGGGGATGGTGTTATAATTCGACAATTTGTAATTTAAGGGATACCCTAATATACGTGTATTTGTTTAATTTTAGCAATATTTTATATAAAAGAAAAATGAGGCTCGTTTAAAGAAACATATGGCTAAAGAAATCTGTTAGGGGTGGGAAAGGTGGTGGTGTAGTTTGGGGCAGGCATAGACTTGAAAAAATAAGCTAGTGAAAATGTCAACTACACAGGACATTACACATTTGTTGCATAAAACCAATAAAATTTTGTTGGTTTTAAACCAAATGTTCCTAAATGTTCAATAAATAAATGAAACTTTTCATAAAACTTGATGAAACTATTTCAAAAAATGTATTATTTTTATTTTATATATGAAAAATTTTATAGATTGAATGAAACACTTTCATTTAAAAATGATTTCATAAAAATTAATAATATTAAGAAATTATTTATTAAGAGGTAATTTTTAAAGAATTTAGTTGTCCTTGGAAAAATCATAATTATTTCATGCACTGAATCTATGAAATGTATAATGTGCTTAATAGTGAAACTACTCGATGTTTTTTTTTTATGCCAGAAATTTGGTCCAGCACTGAATTTTTTTAACAATTGTTTTTCGACAAACAGGATTTTAAAGTATTTTCTTCACAAAAAAAAACTCTAAATTTCAAAAAGAAATTGTTTTTTTTTTTATCGAAAAAGAATTTTGAAATACAAAGTCTTTCGTTTCTCTGCCTTAAGCCTTGTACATATTTTTTATAGGTATTATTTCTATACATTCATATATTGGCTGTTTTTTTTTTCACTGTTTATCACCACATACATATGTAGTTATGTATGTATATAATACATATGAAGGTCCTTTGTGCTTTGTAAATAGATAACGATGTTCTTTTTTGAGAGCGGTTCATGTTTTTTATTTAGATGCTTTGTTTATTTTTAAATAAATTTCTTTTATATATTTTTTGAGCCATAAAACTAATTTAAATCATCTGTATGTTGTTTTTTGATGTATATTTTTAAATATGCCTTAAGGGGTTAGATAAAGTTAAATTTTTTAAAAAGTCGATTTTTTTCAGGTACACACACAAAAAATTTCTTGTCAATTCGAAGAATATTATAATTGTTTTTCGCATGGTTGGCATTCAATACCTTTTCATAATAACGGTAGTTGGCTACCACAGCTACTTTAAGACCGATATGAACATTTTAATATGGCCATTCCATTAAAGGTAAGTGTCTTTTTGTTTAACCGGTTTTATTGCGCTATTTTACCGGTTCTATTTTGAAATACCTAAAACTACCGTTATTATAACGCTAAACTACCGAAACACCGCTTTATAACGGTATTTTGCATGTATAACAAAATTTAACACGTAATATTATGACACATATTTGAAGACACATGTCACTATTGCAACCACAGTTTTAAAATTTTCGTATCGATATTGATCAGAGCGTGATAGACAACTACCGTTATAATGAAAAGGTATTGCTTGCCAACCATGGTTTTTCGACAAACAGGATTTTAAAGTATTTTCTTCATATAAAAAACTCTAAAAGAATTTTTTAATATCGTAAGAGAATGTTCATATACAAAGTCTTTCGTTTTTAAAGTCGGTTAGCGCAAGTTGTTTTCCGAAACGACTGAACCGATTTAAATGAAGAATCAATTAAAATTCATAGAAATATATTTTTAACTATTTGAATCAATCATTCAAAAAACAAACTATAAAAATTTATAGACATTCAGTAAGAGTTGATATTTTCTGTTAAATGAAAAATTTTATTTTTTTTTTTTTGTTTCTAAAAATATAAAACTCAAATTATTTCTTTTTGTTGTTTATCAAAATAGTATGTTTATATACAAAATTATTTCAATAAAAATTACAAGAAATTATTCATATATAAATACACACCTAGAAAATAAAAATATATACATCTGTGTGTGTGTGTGTGTTGTGTTTTTTGATTACATAAAAATAAAAACTTTGGATTTGAAAAACAAACCACAAACATCGTTCTGTCAGTTAAAAATTGATAGTTCTTTCTATTATTGTCGATTATGAAACAAAGATTGACTACTGAAAGTCAGTAGTCCTCTTTTTGACAGTATTTTCGATTCTTTTAATACCGTATGTATTTTAGATTATTTTTAACGAAATAATATTGTGAGTGTATATTTTTCAAAGGGGTTTTCGAAATTTTTGTAAAAAATCAATTTATTTTAAAAAATTTCGATCAGTTACAAGATAATGCATTATATTAACGAAATATTTTTGTTTTTTTTTTAATTTTATTTTAAATGATCCAGTCCAGAAATATTGTGCTCACTCAAGACGCCATTTTTAAAGGTGCTCTCGGGCATCAGCTAAACAAATTAAAAATTGTAAGAATAATTTTCGTACTAATTTTTAGTAAAAAAAAATTATTTACTAAATTTTTTTAGTAAATTTTTTTAAGAATAATTTTTGTAGTCATTTTTAGTACAAAAAAAAAATATTATTTACTAAATTTTTTTACAAATTGTTTTTACAAATTACAGAATTTTTCAGAATATTAATAAATTGTTTACTAAAATTAACAAAAAAAAAATTTACTAAGTTTACACTTTTTTAAAATTAGTAAATATTATTGAAAGAAATTTTATTTCTAATAAATAAAACTCATACTTTAAACCTTAATTTTATTTTGAAGAGAAGCAACACTCAGAAAAT
The DNA here is from genome assembly GCA_949748255.1 of Eustalomyia histrio. NCBI lineage: Eukaryota > Metazoa > Arthropoda > Insecta > Diptera > Anthomyiidae > Eustalomyia > Eustalomyia histrio. The sequence continues at coordinate 104,640,229 of OX456524.1, read as the reverse complement.
TCTTCCTACTTATTACTCTTAATGTGTTGCTTTCTTTGAAAAGGGGATAGAGAAGAGATGAAAGTTGGTGAAAGCTGAAAGACTTCAAATATGGCAACACTGTAATTGCTCGAGATGATAAATCTTAGAACAGTTGTCATCTGATAGGGATTTGGCGAAAATTGTTGAAGCTTTTTAGTTAATAGCACTGTTTTGTTATTTTACTTCGGTGGGTCTAAGTGCTATTAAAACACCGAAGAAGAACGTTGCGATATGTATGAGGAAGAGAAAAATTACACATATTATTTTTTCTAAATTGATGTTGCCGTCGCAAGAAATGGAACCCGCAACACCCAGAGAAAAGATCGGTTGCAATTCGATCAAAACCATTAACATTTATTTGTAAGAATTTTGTTTTATTTGGAATAACCTATAATACATTATTATACTAAAAATATAGCTTTCGAAATTAAAAAGAGGGAAAAGGAATCAAAAAGAGGATACTATTATCCAATTACTGGTATTTCCAAGCAACTTTACGAGTAAAATTCGTTAGAAATTGTGTAAAGTAGAAGCAATCATTTATTTAGAGTAGGTTCTAGTACAATCTATCAAATTTATTAATAAATTGTCGATATTCAAAAGCGGTAACTTCAAATACGGCTATCCTGATCAAATATATCATTAAATTAGTATTTCAGTTGACCCAACCGAATTGTGGATTGTATTGATTATAGAAGCCACTAAAGATTGGTATTTGTAAACAAATTTTCTGCCATATTTATTTTCCTAAACAATTATTTAATTCAAAATTAGTCATTAAAATTTATAAGCGTTTGTGGGCTAGTGGGTAGAGAGCTAGCCTAGTACTCCTAATTTCCGAGTTCAAATCCCGTTAAAGGCAACAATTTAAAAAAAATTCGTTTGTGTTTGTACTATTTTATTTTTGTTTTTTAAATAAAATAAAAAAATATTTTTGCACAACAAAAAAAATAAATACATTTGTGATATTTTTTTCGTATGGCAATTTCAAAAGAAATTAGCAGCTTTAAAGTGCAACAAGTGAATTTTTTTATAAATTCAAAAGTTTTGTTGTTAATTTAATAAAATTTGTACAGAATTTTACCAATGTTTAGTAGCGGTTATAAACTTTCCTGCTATTTCCATTTCACTAATATTTAGTAAAATTTGTTGCTGATTTTAGCAGATCGATTTTAAATTGCTGTTTACAGTTATTTACTAAAATTTGGTAGAGCTTACTAATTTTTTATACTTATTTCATTGTACAAATATTAATAATTATTTTTAGCAAACCAATTTTAAATTCCACTTTACAAAAAGTTTACTAAATTTTAGTAACAGTTACTTATTTTATTATACTACACATCAGCAGACATGTGTTGCTAAGATTAGCAAAACAAAAAAAAATACCGCTGGGCTTTAATTAGCAAAATTTCCCGTAATAACAACAAAATTTTCAGTTGTCATCACAGACTTTTTTGGTGAATGCACTAGGTAGAGTAACGGAGAGAAACAGGAGAAAACTGATCAAGTTTCCCTGATTTCAAAGCAAATTTTTCACCTTCCAGCCCAAAAATGATCAAAATTTTCTTGAAACCCTTTTTTAAAATCAATTGGAAGAAATCAATTGGTTTTGCAAAGGAAATCAATTGGAATTGCAAAAAAAAAAAAATAAGAAAAATTTCCAACCTTTGTAATCTCTACATATAAAAACCAAGTGAACGTTTTTAAGACATCGAAAGGCTGAAATATATGTACAAATTTTTACTTTAATAAATTCAAAGGTCTTCTCAAGAAAAATACTTGGCATATCGATGTTTTGAGCCTACTGACTGTATATAACCCCTTAATAGTATGCAGTTAAAAATTAAAAAAAATCCACTTACCAATTATTTATTAACTTCTTTTCAACTTCTGAAATTAAAAAAAGAAAAGAACACTAAATTTTGTTGGTATTTAAAATTATAATAATAATATTTAAAGAACATTACTAAAATTCATGTAAATAAAAACCGGTCTGCTTAATTTTCCTTTTAAGCAAAAGAAGTTATCATTAATTTTTAAATGCTAAAAGATTAACCTAGAATATCAGTAAAAATAAATGATTTTTCATTTATTTTTATTGTGAGCAAACTTACACTATAGCCGGAAAAACAAATGATATTTACTTTATTTTTTTCTTTTAACTGTCAACTAATTTACTACAAAATCCTTAAAAAAAAATAATGATTTTTCTTTTATTTCGTTTTTTTTTTTTTCAATTGTGAACAAATTAACTACAAAGTCTGTAAAAATAAACAACTATTCATTTAACTATAAAAAAATAAAAACATTTTTTTAACAAAACATTTTTGAACATCTTTGAATTTATTTTAGAACAGGTTCTTTGACTACCGGTTCTAGAACTAATTCCCGGGAGACAAAACTATAACCAAATTGTTGTATATTTAATAATTTTATTTTTCCTATTTTTATTGTACCAATATCTAGCTAAATTCATATTGAAATGTGTTTGCTGAATATTTTGGGTGTTGCCACCAATACTCAAATGTACCAACCGATTTTAGTCCTAGTAAAAGAATTTCAATTGGAATCTGACAAAATTTTTCTTTGTGTGTACTAATTTCAGCAGTTTTTTCGTTAACTATTTTTAGTATCATTTTCTGCTATTTGTTCAAATTTATTTCTATGAGTCTATGGTATATATTCAAACAATTTTTTTCTCCTTCAGAATAATTCCTTAACGTTTTATATTTCTTATAGTTTATATGAACTAAAATGCTACACCAAAATTCTAAAAAATAACCAATTTTTTTTGGTGTAATAAAAAACTTTAATTATATTTTGATTGTAGTTAAAGATTTTATCAGTTTTAGTACGAGTTAATATTTATTAAACCAACAATATGATTGATGTATTTTTAACAAACAATCATAAAATCATTGTAAAGTCGTTGAACTTTTCTTATATTGTTTTTATGATACGAGCACAGAAACAAAAATAAAATGCATACGTCAAACAATTTAAAAGTGACCAAAATTTTTAAATTTAGTCGGACAAGTAACGTCGTCCAGTGATGGGTGCATCGACTGATTCGAATGTAATTTTTAGATATATTACAAAGAATCGAATAAAAACGTGTTTTTTAGCTGCTCAAAAGTGAGCTCAAAATGCTCCTAAACATGTCTAAATTTTCCAATCTATTCTATGTTTAGAGAATAAAAAATTTTTATAAACATATTGGTAATGTGCAAATATCGCCACCTTTTGGGAATTAAGAAAGTATGTATGTGAACTACTTTTTGAATACAATATCAATCAAATGGCCATATATTGGCCATGGCAATATGTGCCCCTTTCGTTGTATTTTCCATAACATTTTTGAGCATCCCGGGCGGTATAGCGTTGATTTCGACACGAATGTTTGCCTTGAGCTTGTGATGTACATTTTGCTTTTCAAATAACCCCACAAACAGAAGTTCGGTGGAGTTAGATCTGGAGATCTGGGTGGTTTGTCAAGGTAGACTTTTTTGCTGAAAAATCTGTATTGTTTGATGATGGTGCATCATCTTATTGAAACCAGAAACCGTCTTGACTTTTTCCACGCATTTTCGGGAAGACATAATGAGCCAACACCCACCGATATCGCGTGCCATCGACCGTTTCGTGTTCTCTGAAGAAGAATGATTTCGAAGTAAACAGTCACTTTTTTACAATGCAATGGTATTTTCGGATCTCGTGTGGATTCTTCGTTCACCAAGTGCGCCGCCATAAAGTGTCAAATGGGTCATCAAAATTTACTCAAAAAATTAGGTTCAGTGCCAACCATCCAAACGACTGTTTGGGCGTATTGCAAGCGACCTGGCCGGTCTGCCAGCAAAATGCGCCGTTAAACGGTTCCACTAAAGCGATTACGATAAGTAAAGCGATTACGATACCATTCATTTGAGTTCTCAGCAACACTCTCTCTAAGCAGTTCGTTGAAACGTCGTGGACTTTGAAGTCGACATGTAGACGATCTCCTGAATAGGTTTGCCAGACGGAGCTTCTTGACCGCAATATATTCGACAATATGCAAGTTGATTTAACACAACTGAACGATTGTGTTGGTGTAAAGCGATACATGGTAAAAATTGTACTGAATTGACTTTTCAAAAACATGTGTTCTTAAGTTTTTAGGTTGACAAATGTCAAAGTTATTAAATGTTAGCATACCTACATTAAAGATGGCGCACCCTGTCTCTAAAAAAAAAAAAAATTTGTAAATTTTCCCCCACTTCGATAACTCAAAACATAACGGCTCTCTTAGGTTTTGTTCCTTTGCAACATGTCAAATTTCATCCAACTCTCTTTATAGAAAATTTTATCTCCTTTAAAGATCTCACAGTCAAAATGTTCACTGGTTAATCCAAAAGAAAATTCACAAAAATATCGAATCAGCTTTATTTCTCAATCGCATTTACAAATTATATTTTAATTGACAATTTTAGCAAACACATTTGCTAAAATTTTTAGCCTTCAGCAAAACTGATGCTTTTTTTTTCTATCCCAACATTATTATTCCAATAAAAAGAGTATTAAGGAAAATAAATTGTATTGTTACTTTTCAATTTACCCAAGGATATTTGTACCACAATACATGTTTAGTTAGTTTATATATGTATTTTAAACATACATAATAATAATAATAATAATGATAATATCCTTGTAAGTATTTATGGTTGTTAAGGAAACAAACATTCCCAACAAAACGTACACTTACTAACTCAATAATATAGTTTTATTAAAATTGTATGCGGAATATTCAAATTCTAGGAAAACACCAAATTAGTGATGCAAAGCTTTTATTAGATTAAATAGTTATTTCTTCAAATAATTTGTTAAATTAGAGAAAAAAACTTTCAAATTGGCGCTCAACATAGGGCCGAAGATAACATAGAAAAAAATTTATTTTTTTTATTCAACATTTTGTAATTTGAAAGCCTAGAGGCCAATTAATAAATTACAATATTCCACTAACTTAAGGTTACATTAAAATTTAGAAACTAAAACCCTGATAACTATTTATTTGATACTCTATAAATAAGATATATAATAAAGGGTGGTTAAATTTTAAGGGCCGATATTGATTTTGAATAAAACACAAATTATTTAGGATTATTTGTCATTTATTTTTATTATGATAATATGGTATGGTTCAACTATGTATGGAACAAAATATCGGCCGAATGGCCGCCGCGACCTCGGCAGCACACCTTCATCCGATGGTCCAAATTTTCGATGACGCTGAGGCATAATTGAGGTTCTATGCCGTTAATGTGCTGAATTATCTCATCCTTTAGCTCTTGAATTGTTGCTGGCTTATTGACGTACACCTTTTCTTTCAAATAACCCCAAAGAAAGGAGACCAACGGTGTCAAATCACATGACCTTGGCGGCCAATTGTCATCGCCACCACGTGAGATAACACGGCCATTGAATTTGTCGCGCAAAAGAGCCATTAGGCATGTTTTCTTTGTACACTTAAGCTAGCAAGTTATTTCATTTATATGGAGAATTAAGCGAGTACTAAGCGACTAGTTCTTAACTCGCTTAATTCTCCAGATAAATGAAATAACTTGCTAGCTTAAGTGTACAAAGAAAACAATCCTATTGTTTTGTTAGCTGTGTGGCAAGTGGCACCGTCCTGTTGAAACCACATATCGTGCACATCCATATCTTCCAATTCGGGTCATTAAAAGTTCGTTATCATCTCACGATAGCGAACACCATTCACAGTAACTGTCTGACCGGCCTCATTTTGGAAAAATACGGCCCGATGATGCCGCCAGGTCATAAACCAAACAGTCACTCTTTGTGGGTGCATTGGTTTTTCGACAATAACACTTGGATTATCATGCGCCCAAATGCGGCAATTCTGCTTATTGACGAATCCACTGAGGTGAAAATGTGCCTCATCACTGAAGATAATTTTCTTTGAAAATTGATCATCCACTGTTGCCATTTCTTGCCACCATTCTGACCATAGACGACGTTTGGAATGGTCAAGAGGCTTTAGTTCTTGATTCCATTGCACTTTGTTAGCGTGTAAATGCAAGTCTTTATGCATAATGTTCATCAACGACGAGCGTGAGAGGTGGAATTGTTGCGCACGAGGACAAGTTGAGGCTGACGGCTCTTCAGCCTTACTATCACGAACAGCAGCAATATTTTCTGCTGTACGAGCTGTACGTGCATGCACTGGTGCTTTCACATCTCCTACAGACCCGGTTTGGTCAAATTTTTTCACGATTTTTTCGATTGTACGCACATTTGGACGATTAAATTAACCGACTGAACGCCCATTTTCATAATAACCCTGAATAACTTTAACGCATTGCTCGATTGTGTATCTTTCCATGGTTCAAATTGAGTTAGTCTGAAATTGAGAAATTTCAAATGAAATGCAGAAAAAAACTTGACTTTAAGGTGTGGTTCACATTCAACATCGGTCCTTAAAATTTAACCACCCATTATTTTGCTATCCCAATTGAAACGAGAAAAAGAATTATTGTAGTTATTATTTTGAAATTTTTGTTTGGAATTTGAATCCCCAAACCCATAATGGATATAATATCAGTGTGGGCAATGTCAAATAATTTGTATACTTTCGCAGCATAGTTTAGTTTATACCCACACATACCCTCTCAAATCTATCAGTAATCAGTGTTGCCGTTTTGCTTATTTCTAAGCAATAGTGCTTATTTTTTATACTCATGTTTACTTGTTTATTTTTTCTACATTTTGCTTACTTTTTTGAAGTCGGTCTCATTAAATTTTTTTTTTATTAATTTAAATACTTAAATTGTTTTTGATTTTTTTTATTCTTTTGAAGTACTTCAATTTTTTTCTCGATTTTTTGTTGCAAAACAGCTTCACAACACTGTTAAGCACCATTATGTTAATCGTATAAAAATATGGTGTTGACAACACTATTTCGATTTGACGTTTGCAAATTTTCGCGCAAATTGTGTGAATTGTGTGTTCTGTTGGTGCTCACTCAATTTGATATAATGGATAGGTAAGTTTAAATTGCGATTATTTTTGTCTACTAATTCAACAAACAATTTTCAATAGGTTTTTAACTAAAAAGGCCAAATCATCCGAATCAACGGAAATAATTGATTCAGATTCAGACACTGAAAACAGGTAGGTGATGCTGCACTGATGCATTAAAAACTAATTCATTTTATTAAAAGCCGTTTATTTTCTATATTACAGCGATATTGATGCATCAACTAAAAAACAAACTAAAAGAAAGTTTAGGTCAGTTTGGCCGAGCCAATATAATTGGCTGAAAGACAATAATGGCTGTAGCTTTTGTGTAGCCTGTGATAAAAAACTTTACAACAATGTCACTTACTTGAAAAAACATGAAAAATTATCATGCCATGTAAAAAATGTTAAACGTAAAAAGAACCAAGTGCAACTCGAATCATGTATTAATTTAGAGGAAAAGCACCTTTCTCAGCAAGTATACCATGCTGAGTTAACATTGGTCATGTTTTTAATACACCATAATCTACCATTTTTGTTAATGGATTACTTACCACAACTCATCAAAGAATGCTGCCCAGATTCGAAAATTGCTGGTGCTCTCCACATAGCAAGAACAAAGGCAACGAATGTTTCGGGAATTTTAGGCAACAGGGCGAAAAATAAAATAATTGAACAATTAAAAACTTGTAAGTTTTCACTCATTGTGGATGAAACCACAGACATTTCTACCAAAAAATGCCTTGTGTTAGTTGTCAGATATTTTGATAAATTATCTAAAAGAATTAGTGACCAATTTTTGGCTTTGATTGGCGTAACAAAAACCGATGCAACCACTTTATATTCAACCATCAAAGAATTTATTAATAACCATGGAATTCCACTAGACAATATCATAGGCCTTGCAACTGACGGAGCAAATGTAATGGCATCAGAACTTAATGGGTTAGTTGGAAAGTTTAAAAATGACAAAAATTTATTTTATTTGAAATGTTCTTGCCATTCACTGCATTTATGCTCCGCTTACGCGTTTAAAAAAATTCCTGCGCAAATCGAAAAAATTTGTAGAAACATATACAACTTTTTTTCCCATAGTCCAAAAAGAATCGACGAATTTAAGGAGTTTCAAGAATATTGTGAAGTGCAGCCCCATAAAATTCTTGGAGTCTCAATGACAAGATGGCTTTCACTGGAATCAGTGATCAACAGAATAATTGAGCAGTGGAATCCCTTGCAGTTATATTTTATAGATTCTGTCTTGGAAGTGAATGGAGTGAAAGCCATGGAGATTGCAACACAAATGAATGATCCGGAAATTAAAATTTATTTTTTCTTTTTGTCGTTTATTTTAAAAACAATAAACGATCTTAACAAGGAATTTCAATCCGAGAAAGTGCGTTTGCCATATTTATACTCCCATCTCGAAACGAATTTCAAATTAATAATGAGCAACTTTATGAAAATAGAATATATAAATAGTTTGCAGTCACTTCAATGTGTTGATTTACAAAATAATCAAAATTATCTGCCAATACAAAAAGTGAACATTGGATCTAAAGGTGAACAACATTTGCAAAAACTTAAGCTGCCTATTTCAAAGACTATAGAAATAAAAAAAAATATTTTAAATTTTTATGTGGAGTTTTTACAACAACTTCAAAAAAGATTCGATTTTGCGAGAGATGATTTAAAATTTCTTTCTATTATAACACCTTACAAAGTTTTATCGGAAAACCAAATATCTATTGAGCCTTTACTGTCACAATTTTCCAACTTATTTGATTTTGATGAAGATGAAATAGTTAGACAGTGGAATAAGTTGCGATTTTCTTCAATTGAATTAAAAAAAGAAATGGATATTGTAGATTTTTGGGAGAAAGTTTCATTGCATAAAGATGGAATGGGTGAGCATTGTTTCAAAGACCTGACAAAGTTCATACAAAATTTAATGACATTGCCGCATAGCTCAGCAGCTGCAGAGCGGAAATTTTCAACTTTAAACCTTATTAAAACTAAGCTAAGAAACAAGCTGTGCTTGGAAATAATAAATAATATTATGCTTGCCAAAGAATTGTGCATAAGTCAGGATTCTAAGTATGTGTGGTCTGCAGTAAAAGAAAAATTTTAAATTTTACTTATATTTTATTACTTTTTATAAAAGTAAATTGTTAATTTTTTATTACATTTTAACTTATTTGTAAATGCGGAAATTCGCAAACCTGATTTTTTTATATAACAATTATATGTGTTCCTTTATTTTTTTTTATTACATAAGTACATAAATATGTAAGAAAAATGACTGAAAATATGAAATAAATATGTATTCTTTTTTGTTTAAAAAATGTTTACTTTTTTTTCATTTTGTTTACTTTTTTCGAATTGTTTGATTACATATTTTTTATCGTTGTGGCAACGCTGTCAGTAATACTTATATTAGCGGTAGAGACATTTTTGTGCTTGTGTGCGTGTTTGTCTTCTTTCCCACTCTGTAAGACTTCTTTATCTTTGCCTTGTTCTTCTTCTTTAACTACTACTACAGTTCGTAGTTGTCTATAATTGTTAACTTTTAACTTTAACTACATTTACTAAAGTAAAGTTGCGTGACCACAAGCACTCAAATAAACTTTAAGTTCTTTAGATTTTTACAATGTTTCTTTTGTTTTTCCTCGTTAAGTCCTCACAAAAAAACTACTGGCACAATTCCATTTATATACATTCTATTGAAATTCGTTAATAGAAAAAGATGAGGAAAAAGTTTTATTTTAAGCTTTAATTTTGCTTTAAATTTATTTAAAATTGTTTACTTTTCCTAGAAAAATATTGTTCCTCTCTAAGGCAAAAGACGGTCCCACCAGTTTTGAAATGTCACCCTGGCAATCAAAAGGATAGTTTAGAAACAGAACTTGCAAGTAGATAGGAAAACCCTCAAGGGACGCTTAAGAAGGTTAGAGCGAAGAAATATTGGAAAAAACTTTGGATTTTAGACAAAATTTCCTCGTTGCCTTATAGGGAAAACATCAGAAACTATTTGGATAGGCCTCATAAATTCTGAAGGATTGTCTTGGCAATAGAAAGAAATCAACACAAAATATGAGAGCAACACAAGGTACGATTTTTTATTAACTCAATCCTTACAAAACGCGACAATAAATGGTAAACTGTGGTAGCCCAGTTGTTCTAAGGGTCTACTAACAATTCGAACAAAACAGATTAATTTAAGCAAAACATTACTATTGAGCTTAAAACTACAGCAGGGCTCAAAACTTATCTGTTTCAAACACGCTTAATATTGCTACGATTTTAACCCTTTATAAAATCGTTGATTTATTTACCTTTTAAATAAATCGAGTTCTTTCTATATTGCAAATAATAAACACAGTTTGAAATTATTTATAGCTCTATTTATTTATAACAGTCACTAAAAATTACAGAAAAACACATTGATAGCACACTTTATACATACGATGTAAGTAGACTAAACGTTAGCCACACTTTAGTTCTTAACACAGAGTTTTATTTTCAACTGAACTAGTGCGTCACCAAGTACCCGCATTTATATGACTAGTCAGGTATTCAAGTTTATTACGACACTAGTTTGCCAGCTGTCAAAATTCGCGTGAAGAAATTTCTAGTTGTAGAAATTTATTGTAACAATATATTGGCATCATTCTGGACTATTATGGAAACGTAACACCGAATAAGGAAGGCAACCATTACTTTCTACACCTGCAGGAATAATTTTGGTTTATGATGATAATTGAGTTCAAAAATTTATACTGGAATTTAAAACTAATATTCAGTTGTACACTGGCGGTCATAAAAACAGCACCATTGGCAACTCTTTAGCAATTTCGATAAAATTTTAAAACACTGCATACCTTATTTTCTTTTAATTATCGCAGAATAAGCAATTGACCCGTGGCCAAAAGTTAGAATTTTTTTTAATGATATGGAAGTTGCTTATCGTCGCATAGCATATCAAGTGGGATGCTCATATTGAACCATTGTAAGGCTCATACGAAAATAAAAATCATTTGGACCCGTTCGCAAGGAAGAAAGGATCAGAAAGACCTCGAAAGACTAACACCCGGACAGACGGCATAATGCGAGGAATAAGTTTAAAGAATCGCTTCAAATGCAGTGGAAATAAGGGCGGAAATGAAGAGCTAACACAATGTGGATTAAAGCGCGGAAGCTTTGCGTAGAAGGCTTCGGAAATGCGGGCTATATGGAAGACGACCGGCTAAAAAGTCCTTATTGACGAAGCGGATGAAATCACACCGCTTGGCTTGGGTCAAAAAATATCGAAACTGGACCCTCGACGACGGGAGAAAAGTTTTATGGCCTGATGAAAGCAAATTCAACTTGATATGCGCAGATAATCCGCCATGTGTTCGTCGTTCAGATGGTGAAATTTAAAAGGATAGCAGTGTAGTTAAAAGAGTGAAGTTTCCAGAAAGCCAGATGGTGTGGGGTTGTTTTTCCTACCTTATCCGGGGTTCTTTATTTTATATTCACGGAACCGTGAGCGATGAAAAATTTGAAAAAATTTTTAGGGACCACCTTTTCTTTTTTTTTATTTTCTTTAAATTTCTGCATCACCGAGAGTGTATATAACATCATCTAATAGATGTGGGGCACTACTTGCTGCTACAAGTTTCTTGATATGAAGGTTTAGCAAGCAAAATTTTTTAATTTAACAAAACGGATTTCCGCTTTTTAGTTTAAAATTAGATTTGTTAATTTCAACGCAATTTTTAATTAATTTGATAAGTGTAGATTTAACCAGGGCTTTAATACAATCTAACGGACTGCATGTTTGATGAACTACGGGCCCCTGTTCTCTTAAAAGTCCGGAACTCGTGTGTGGTGTACCTCATGGATGAATCAGGGAGAAGCTTAGGCGAGATGGGAATCCAAGATTGCTCAATACTGGAGTACCACTTAGGGCCAGCGCTGGTCGAAGCTATTTATCGCTCCATCCGTTAGAAACTCCAGAAGACTACTGAAGGACCTTGACGAGATTTTTCTCTCGACATTGTAAGACTTGGGTACTAGCAATCTTGTACTTGAACATAAGAAGACAGAATTTTAGCTCATCGGCAACTGTCTACAACCACAGGACATAAAACTAAACTATTTGTAAGGTTCTAAATCTTAATTTTTACTATATTTTTTTTAACTCTCAAGTTGCATCTAGTACTAAAGATACCTGCTAACAGAGTTACATGGTTAAAAAAATAGTGTCATAATGCTCATAAGTTACCACTAAAAAAACCTAACCAGCGAGAGGTTTACCAACCATTCCAGTTCCTTTATAACCTGTAGGATAATTTACAATCCCGAAATGTCATTTGTGCCCTGGGATCTATATGTTTCTTATTCTAAAATAATAACACGCTGCTACAAAAAAAATTGCAAGAACTTGTGAAATGACCTAGTGTAGGTTGTAGGTCTAGCTGAGTGTATTATATAACCGGTTTTTTTAAGTTGAAATATACAATATCAAAAGATATTGGGAAGAGTATTTTTTTGGACTGGCGCAATTAAACTTTTCTAACTCCGTCATTTTTTAACCGATTTCGATTTCGGTCAACGGCATTAATTAGAAATAAACGCGCTCTTTCCAAATATGTATACTTCCCGTATACTATTAATATAAATGTCTAGAGATTTTTTTAATAATATAAAAATTTTTCATTTTTTAACTTTTTCATTTTCTATGAGGGTTCTACGAATCTTCTTTTAAAACAACAATAATCTCAAAGTCAGTCTTCTTCTAAGTAAAACAAGCTTTTATTCGTGTAAATCGGTTGGAAGTTGACAAAGTTTTAGTACTTTTTCTAATCAAGAGATATTATAATTCTTTAAACATAACCAGATTCCTGTTTCCGGCACGTTTAGTAGCTTATATTTGGCATAACAGTTATTATTGTATTAACCCTGTCGTTTGTGTAAACTGTAGAGCAGTAGGCGGGATCTAACACATTCGTCTCGTTATTCATTTGACTTTAGAGCAGTGATCGGCAAAGAGTCGCCCATGGGCGACTCACTTATACTAACATACTAACACGGATAGCATGAAAATAAAAATAATAAATCAGTCTCAGTTGAGCTTTCGTTCAGTAAGGTGGTGTCGACGGATAGTACGTACATTACACTGAACGAAATGTCTTACGAAGAATGGGAGTATGATTACCTGTTTGTCGAAAATTTTTTTGGCAAACTTTAATGTATTAAGCCAGCGTACGATGCCACGCGTGAGTAAGTATTATTTAGAGAGGCATTATCTTTTATGTTAAAGGGAATATGAAAATATTTCTAATGACGCAAGAAGCAAACTAATTTTGACCCTAAAAAACCATTTTATGAACAAATGATTGTTGATTTTGAAGAATATAAAATAGATAAAAAGGAGTACATTAAAATCTTTAATATTTCTTGTTTTTATTTCTTTATTTTTTTATTTCTTTATTTATTTGTTTATTGATTTATTTATTTATTTTTTTTCTTTCTTTGTTTATTTATTTGTTTATTGATTTATTTATATATATATATATATATATATATTTATTTATGTATTAAAAATTCATATTTAAATATCGAAGAGTTTGACTTTCCCAGGCTGTAACTGAGAAACTACTTGGATCTTTGAAGATTTTAATTTTAAATTTTCGTTTTTTTGTTGTTTTTTATTTGCTTTTGTTATTTTTTTTTTTTTTTTTTGTTATGATTTTTTTGTTCTCATCCTTTGTTTTTTATGTTTGTTTATATGCACATAGCTTTAGGAAAATTACAAACACATTTCTTTCAGTGCATTAAGAGAGGGAGAGCGTAACTCACCCATACAATGGCAAAAATATGGTTGTATTAGTTTGCCGATCACTGCTTTAGAGCAGTGCTGTTCATTTGATGGGACAATTTTCCCCTGCTCAACTCACATATATTTTTACGCTCTTGATTTTAATCGTCACTGAAACAGCGACGAGTGAACATGTGTAGTGGATGTATGCTGATTTTTTTCAATGCACTGAAAAAAATTAATAGCAATGTACGAAACATATTTTGTGATACTACAAGATCTATACAAATCTTTAATAGACTTAATAAAAAAAACCCATTTTTTTAAAATGAAAGTTGAAATGTTTTGAAAATTCGAGTCCGATCGTTCATTCATTTATTCCGATCAAATATATTTGTTTTTCCTTCCGAAAATTTAATTTTTTTTAACAGAAATCCAACATATTAAAGATATTTTATTAACATGTTAAAGATATTTTATAACAGAAATCCAACATATTAAAGATATTTTATTAACATGTTAAAGATATTTTATAATCCAACATATTAAAGATATTTTAATATTGATTAAAAAAATCTTCAACTTTTTTTTTATACAATAAAAAAAGACACCCTTATGTATATATGTATTTCTTTTTTTCCTTTCAAATATTTAATTTTTGTTTAATTTGTATTTCTTTAAAACAGTTTTACACAAAACATTAACAGTTTCATATTTTCAATAAAAAAAATAAATTCATTCAGATACTAGCACTGCTATTAACCCATTGAACATTTCTTACAGTGCAATTCTCATTTTCTCACAAACACAACTACATTTTTATTTTTGAACAGCACTGCTTTAGAGCAGTGCTGTTCATTTCAGGGACAATTGTCCCCTGCTCAACTCACATGTATTCTTACGCTCTTGCTTTTAGTCGTCACTGAAACAAAAAGTATATAATTTTCTATAGAGTATGTTTCTCTCTCACGAACTTTTTAGTACTCTCTTAGAACACGAACATAGTTTGGCGGCAACAAAGGTGAGTTTTGGTCGGCAACTTTTAGTAGTGTTTAGCGGTGCTGCCATATAACCAATTTTAACTATTTTTTTTGCCGTTTTTTGGGATGCTAGAGATTTTTCAGATTATTTCATAAAAAAATGTTTTTTTTATTTTATTCATATATTTTTTCAGATTTTTCATATAAAAATATAATATTGGTTCAATATTTATTTTTACTAAAATTAGACATGCCTAATAAAGTAAAAAAATACAACAAAAATTTGCAATTGTGTTAAAAAATAGTTACGAATTCAAACATAACATTGTGACATGAAAAGAATTAAAGTGTGTACACACACATTGACCCACTATGTCTATTCATATCCATTATTTCCCATTTCTATGGTAAAAATATATAATAAAGAGAATAAATATGCTATTAATTGTTGCAACATATAACTAAAAACCTATAACAAATGCAATAATTTGAAAAAAAAAATTATTTTCATAAAAAAACTGGTAAACAGTTATAAATCCCAAAAACTGGGATAAAAAATTACACTGTTTATGTGGCAGCACTGCATACACCAAATTTAATGTTTTTCAACACTTTAGCAACTTTGAAAATGTTGCCCTCTCATTTAAAAATGTTGCCGCTGAACTCTGTACCATGTTGAATTTCTGGTAGAGCGGGAAAAATACTCTATAGAAAATTATATACTTTTTGACTGAAACAGCGACGAATGAACTCGTGTGGCGGATGTATGCTGATTTTTCTTTAATGCACTGAAAAAAATTAATAGGAATGTTGGAAAAATATTTTAAAAATTGGAGTCCGATCGTTCATCCATTTATTCCGATCGAATGTATTGTATTTTTTTTTTCTTCCAAAAGTACCATTTTTTTAAATAGGATATCATAATAAATCCATACATATTACAGATATTAATATGTAAATATAATGAAATCATTAATATTATGGAAAAAATTTACAACTTTTTGTTTTTTATAAAATAAAAAAGGCCCCCTAATGTAACATATATATGTATTTATTATTTTCCTTTCAAAAATTTCCTTTTTGTTTAATTTATATTTTTTTAAAACTGTTTTATACAAAATATAGACATTTAGTTGATTCTTATAACTGTCTTATAAGTAAAATTTGTTGTTGTTTTATATGTTAATTTGATTTAAAAGTGTGTTATAAAAATCAACAGAATGTCTATGCATATGACAGTAACAGTTTCATATTTTCAATAAAAAAAAATAAATTCATTCAGATACTAGCACTGCTATTAACCCATTGAACATTTCTTACAGTGCAATTCTCATTTTCTCACAAACACAACTACATTTTTATTTTTGAACAGCACTGCTTTAGAGCAATAGCCAACATCTCTTGCATTCGTCTCCCTATTTAGTTGCATGCGGAACTCGTATATCTAAGATCTCGCACATTCGTCTCGATATCCATTGCTTGTCGACACTACAGTTAGTTTATATTTCTGCTTACCTTCGAGATCTTCCATATTCGTCTTAATAACGTCTACGTTGCTACTATTCTACTCCACAGATTATTAAAAATATCGAAGAGATCGCTATAAAATACGAGTCCAAAGAAACGAAACCGCCACCTAGGATGATCGCCATTTTTAACTGCCATTAAGACAGTTGTTGCATTTAAGTATTAGGTTGTTGGGTTAAATATTGGCATCGTGTTCTTATTTCAGGCCTTTTAGGAAATTGGATAGACCCCAGCTCGAAACTTAACAAAACCCCAATTTCTGTATATAAACTCATGTCACCCTATCCATTTGATCTGTCTACACCGTTGTTTAAAATCAGAACAACGCCACGCACTTTATATAACACCTCAAGTTATGGACATTATTCGAAAAATTAAGAAAATTGATTAATCGGTTACTCGGTTACTCGGGTCGATTAATTGGAAAAATTTGACATTAATCAATTAATCGTGTAATGCAAAAAAATGTATTCTTTCATCAGTAAGAACACAAAAAGCTACTGTTTGCTGAAATATCAAGTAAAGTATATTGCATTGGTTTCTAAAGTGTTTGTTTTGGACAATTCAAAGCATCTTGAGATTTTTCAAAGAATGCCTTATAATATTGGGTTTTATCCAAAGGTATATGACTACTATTGAAAAAGAAAATGTCAGACATGTTCAGTAGAAGTAAACCCTTAAAATCGTAGTGTAGATAGTGTTTAATCGAAGTGTTAAAGAGGTTATCTATTAGAAAAGATATAAAAATGACGCATATTTCTGACAAGTTCTCACCGATTTTTCTGCGTTTGAGCAATTAAGAATTCAAATAAGCGAATTCTTACTTTTGACTAAACAACTTAATTCTACTGAAGTTCCAAATTAGAAACAAAATTCCATGTTATTTTTCAGTTTTTATAAATTTTTTCATAGAATTTTAAATAAAACTGTTTTTTAGAACATAGTTTTCGCATTTAAAATATTTGTATATTATTGTTTTATAACATAAGTAACGTCATATAGTGCTTGTTAGGAATATACCTAGTCACGTGTTTCATTGCTAAGGCGAAAAAATATACATTCTAAAAGGTTTTTTGTTAAAGCTCTGCTTTGCGGCTATAGCTTTTCTCAAATTCCGCGTTCTGATAAGATGTCTTGTCAAATCAAAATACATACATGTATACGGAGGTTAAAAGCTCAATTTCTGTTTTTTGGACATAAAAATATAATTTTATATAATTTAAAAATAATTTTTTAAAAGGAATTCATATCGTATTTCCTAAAGCCTATATAACATTTGCTTGGATTCAGTACGAGGGCGGATCAATAAGTCCGTGACTTTTTGAACTTCCCTCGTAGTTATATGAAATGCAACACTGCTCACATCAAGTATCACCTGTAAATAGACTACTGTCAATTATTGAGCAAGTTACGTCATTTACTTTGCGTTTAACAGCTGTTCAAAACATACAAACTCGTGGATTTTTTTGAAAATGGAAAAAACTTAATTTACAGGTTGGTTGAAAAGTTCCTGCGCTCACCAAGAGATGCCACTGCTAGCTCCAAACTTTTTTTTTCCCAAGTTGGTATAACTGTCCTGAGAACACATGCAAAGTTGCAAGTCATTCTGTCAATTCTTTCTTTGTTTACAAGCCACTTGAAGTTGACGTGAAACCCTTAAAAAAAAAAAGCAAAGGAAATTTATGAACAATTGTTAGAAGTGTATAAGGAGTCCTCACCTTCAAAACGCACCGTTGAATTTTGGGCTGGTGAATTTAAACGTGGTCGTACCAGCCTTGAAGACGATCCACGCAAAGGACGATCAAAAACTGCAACCACAGCAGAAATCATTGAGCAGGTACAAAATATGGTTAGTGAAGATCCAAGTTTGACTAAGCGTGAAATTGCTAATGCCATAGGCAACTCAGACGAACGAGTACTCCATATTTTACATGAAGAATTACGTATGAAAAAACTGTTTGGAAAGTTGGTGCCGCACACATTTATAACTATGGATGATACCATGATCCTAAATTGAAACAAGAACGTTTACAGCTCCAAAGCAGGTGAAGTCACAACGATCAGCAAAGAAGGTTACGGCATCAGTTTTTTGGGATGCAAAAGGAATTTTGTCGATTGATTATCTTCAGAAAGGTAAAACAATCAACTCTGAATATTATTAAAGCCTTTTGGATCAGCTGGATGAAAAAATTCGTGAGAAAAGACCTGGTTTAAAGAAGAAAAAAATCATTTTTCATCAAGACAATGCACCTGCTCACAAAACTGTTTTGACGATGGCTAAATTCAAAGAATTAAAGTACGAATTGCTTGAACATCCACCGTATCCACCAGATTTGGCTCCCAGTGACTACTATCTCTTCAGAAATCTCAAACAATTCCTTTGTGAAAAGCATTTTTAGTCAAATGAAGAGGCCATAGCAGCCGTAGACGGTTATTTTGCAGAGCTTCCGGAAAACCATTATAAGGATGGGATAAAATTATTGGAGGATCATTGGAACAAGTCTATTGAGCTTCTAGGAGATTATATTGAATAAAAAAAATATATTTCGTAACAAAAACAGTATTCCTTCATTTCAAGCGCAGGAACTTTTCAACCAACCTGTAGAGTGCTCATTAAACATTATTTTTTCCAAAAAAAATAATGGACAAATGCCCATTTTATGGACCTCGAAAAATCCAATTTTTTGGAAAGAAAACAAAAATTGGAGAAACATTGGACTAAAAGGAGATTATGTTGAAAAATAAATTGTGTTTTTGCAAACAAAAAAAAAAAACTGTGTTTCATTTAAAAAGTCACGGACATATAGATCCGCCCTCGTAGATTTGAAAAGAATTTGATTGTATTTTAATTGATGTTTATTCTACGATTATCTTGTCAAAGTTAAGAAAATTAGGAAGTTTTAAGAAAAATAACAGAAAAATTCATATTAAAAATTTGGCCGGTTAATCGACTTATATTAATCGATTATTCGAGTCGAATAATTATTTGAATTTTAAATTATTTGTTTCAACATAAACCGAAATAGAGGCGATTAATAGAGGAATTGGTAAATCGATTAACACTAGTCTTCTTATACCCATGGCTACCGCTTTCTTTTAAGTTCTTTAAAGTAAAGAAATATACTTGAAACTATGCATATCCTTTGAGTTTTTGCATACACATTCCAGAGAAAAGAATAATATTTATCATTTGTATTTGTCAATTCAAAGCGAAATGACAAAAGTAAACTATCATTACAATCAAAGAGATAATAATATAAAAAAAGAATAACAATAAAACATTCATTCATGTAACATATACAATAATATCACTTACGTTGCGCTCATTCTTATTCATTCACATTCATTCAATCAACATCCTCATCATATCTAAACCCAAGTGCTATGTTTATATTTATAGAACTCTACATATATTCTAAGGACTTGAAAGCATTTCATATCATTCACATGTTTTCTATACATACATATGCCAACTTGCAACACGCTACAGTACAATCTAAATGAGTTATCATCTAAGTAGTTTTTACCTTTTAAATTTACAAAAATATTTGATATTAAAAAATCTATAATGTTTGAGTATCCAAATGCCCAAAAAAGAATAACTTGAAGAATCAAGTTTAATGATTATTTTAAGCTTTTCGTATAGAATTTATGTAGCGCATCTTTTGATTGATTTTGTCTTGAATCCTAATTTTTTTCCTTTTTTTTCTTCGAGCTCATGTTACAAGCATTAAATTATGAAAAAAGAAAATGAAATCAATTTAATTCCTCTTGAAGTTATACTACATACATTTTTAAAACTTCAACAATTTCATTTTATTATTTTTCCAATCTCATACGCATGATAAATTATATTAATATTGAATGGTTTATTATCTATTAATCAATTGATATTATATCAAATTATTATTTTTTATTATTACCAGTGGCATGCCCGGGATTTTGTTTAGGGGTGGGGGCCCAAAATATATTTTCTAAATTTTTTTTTAAAGCTGGCGATTTATAATCCTAAAATGTTTGGCCTTTTTGAAGCATTTAAAACAAAATTTACAGCTTTTAAATTCATAAACCATTTTTTTTAAACTTATTTACATTGACTGAGATCTAATGTATACGTTTAATCTTAAGTACATTTTGATTATTTTTGTGTTCTAAAGCTTCTCTTTTAGATCATTTTGATATAAATCTATTATGCTACAAAATTTTTTTGACGAAGCGTCAATGATTCCGCTTGGTGCAATATATTAAATTTTTTTTTACTACATTATCGTGGCCGGAAAATCTATTTGTCAGGCGAAAATTTTTACCTAAAATCACGCAATTTTTCTTAAAAAATGTTCATTTTGTGTTTCGTATATTAATAGTTGTAGAAG
Source organism: Eustalomyia histrio (assembly GCA_949748255.1). Taxonomy (NCBI): domain Eukaryota; kingdom Metazoa; phylum Arthropoda; class Insecta; order Diptera; family Anthomyiidae; genus Eustalomyia; species Eustalomyia histrio. The sequence goes on along the minus strand of OX456524.1, from coordinate 104,619,512 downwards.
TTTTTTTTCATACATTAAGAACAAATATAATTCTTAACAAGTTTCAAAATTGCCAAGCTCTAACACGCAACCCAGCAAAACTTTGGTAATGGGTGCAATATTCGCATGCGTTACCTTGTAATGATAGCTCGTTACCTTTTTCATTATTTGCAAGCATAAAGTAATAAGTTACTCATTATTTATTACGTAATATATGATTTATAAATGTAAAGTAATAATTAAAAAAATGCCAAAATTAGAAGAAAAAAATGGCGAAAAAAATCCGCAAAATTCAAAAAATAATTAAATTGGAAAAAAAAAATCGCTCAAATTGTAACACTTGCCTAATTTTAAAAGATTACTCTAATTTAAAAAAGCCAAAATTAAAAAATTGTCTGAAAAACAAATTTTGACAAAATGCTCAAACTGAAAAAATCGCCCAATTTTAAAATAATCGCAAAAATTAAAAAAAAAAAATGACGAAAGCACACTAGAATTTAAAAAAAAAAAAACGTCACAATTGAAGAAAACGCTAATACATAATTAAACAAATTTCAATATTAAAAAATTTTAATCGTCCATATCTCGAAAACTGAAAGCGCCGAAGAAAAAATGTTTGCATCAGAGGTCTCAACTTTGGAGTTACTTAGCTATATTTTTAGATCGCGGTTGTCTTAAGAACTATTAATTGCATTTTTTTATTTTGCAATTTTTGCGATTTGTTTTTAGTTCCTTTATTTTCAATACTTAATTTTTTAAAATTCTATTTTATAAATTTTTATTTTTTTTTTTTTAATTTCTTTAAATTTTTTTTTTATATTTTTATTTTATCAATTTTTGATAAATTTTTGATTAGTTTCTCTTTTTTTAATTTTGCCGATTTCTTCAACTAGATCGATTCTGTCCTAAATTTTTTCCAAATTCGTTTTATCAGTTTTTTTAAATTTTTTTTATTCCACTTTTTTTAATTTTTTTTTTTTTTTTTGTTTCAATTTTTGTTTTAAATTTTTTTTTTTTTTAATTTTTTTTCTTTTTCCAATTTTTTTAATTTTTTTAAAATTTTTTTTTTCTTTCAATTTTTTTCCTTTCAATTTCTTTTTTTCAATTTTTTTTCTTTCAATTTTGTAAACTTTTTCAATTTTTGGAGTTTTTATTTATTTTGAAAGATTTTTTTCAATTTTAATATGAACAATTTTTCACTTTTGGCGACTTATTGATACAATAATTCATTTATACAATAATTTTTAACTGTGAATTCAATAATTGCTTTTTGTTGGTTTCTTATTGTGTTTGCAAGAAATCGTTAAATTTACTTTAGTAAAATAACGTTATTATAAATTTTAAATTTTTTATTAATTCAAATGGAGAAATTCTAATGTCTTTTCCAAATTTCTCAATCACACGAAAAAAAACACTAGAGAATGATTGAATTCCCAAATTGTAAATCGAGTAAGTTAGAAATCGAATGAATTCCTAATGATTGATAAAATCGATTCAGATAAATTAATTGAAGTCCTTAGGCGTGATTTGATGTTTAAATGTGAATTCCCTTTTCAATTAAAAAGTAAATCAAATTTGAGAAAACAGATTCATCGTGACAACTCAATTTCTTGCCAACTGAATATTTTGGTTCCAGTAACCGATTTGTTTAGTTGTCTCAACTAAATGTTTCCTGATAGAATTTACAAATTTAGTTTTAACCGAAATTCTGTTGCATTAACCGAATACCGATTGGTGGCTCCCACCAAACTATTCGGTTGGCAAGAAATTCGGTTGCTACGATGAATCTTTTTTTCTGTGTAGGGTGTTCTCCGAAGCTCAGATTCTATGGACCTTTTCAAAAATTTAAACTTGGAAGATCTGCGATAATAAATGTCAAATAAGTTTGTAGTCTAGTGTAATTAGAAAATAATTTTTTAAGTTAATTCCAATATTTTTAAGCAACTTTTTTTTATAATTTTTGTTGGCTTTAAATAAATTAAAAGCTCAAAATTTAATTTTCTTTAGAATTAAAAGATTTTTATTTAAATGTATTAAATAACAGAAATAACTATTTCTCCAGAACGCTTGACTTACATGATTATCTTTTATTAAACAAACATCAATTGTAGAAGATTTAAGTTTTCCAACAAAAATATTTTGCTTTTATTCATTCATTCATCTGTTGTACAATTTTAATTTAAGGAAAATTGAATACCAGCATCAACAGCTAAAAAAACATACATTTGTGCCATATCCAAAAACTCCAGAGAGATTTTCAATATATTTGTTAGTTAGCCTATTATACTGACATGGTTTGGTGGTGGTACAATGTAATCTTTAAATATGTCTGCTTATGTTAGAGTGGCAAGAAAATTAAGAAAAGCACTGTGGAAAATAGTTGTAAAAAACTCGATTCTGTATTTTGAAAATCCTTTTAAAAGACATTTTAAGATTCACCGATAAAATTTATTATTTAACATCCAAGCAAAACCACACATTACCAAATAATGGGTAAAGTAATGTATAGCCATAGTGGTCGATGGATTACTTTACACCTTACTTCATTGATGAATTTTATAGGCGATGAGCCTCAAAGTAATATATGTACCCATTACTTTAGAGGTGATAATGTAAGGGGTTACTTATATGGTTACGAGGATGGAAAAAGTAATGTGTCTAAAAATAGATTTCTAAAAAAGATAAATTTTTATTAAAAAAAATTATTACAAATATTTTATATAAAACATTTGTAATTAAAAATAATGTGGTCAAGATGGGAATCGAACCAGGGAACTCTGTTTGCCAGCCAAGAACTCTAACCACTGAGCAATCGACGCATATAGTATTTGATTGCTTTAAACTTAAATGAATTGTTGCGCTTCGTTTTTTTGCTAGTGTTATCAAAACAAACATACCTTACCCTTTTGCTTACAAAATGACACAAAGTAATGTATCTACAAATAGATTTTCAAAAATATTTCAATTATTACTTTATATTTATAAATCATATATTACGTAATCAATAATTAGTAACTTATTACTTTACGCTTGCAAATTATGAAAAAGGTAACGAGCTAGTATTACAAGGTAACGCATGAGAATATCGCACCCATTACCAAAGTTTTGCTGGGATAGATAATTATAGAAAATTTGAAGGATTTTTAAAGGCCAAAACCATTAACCAATTTTAAAAATTTAAACATTTACAACTTTCCCACACAATTCTTTTTGGAGATTCGAAATATTTTGCAGTTGAAGCCTACTCTATTGTATAAGAATGTGTATTTTTAGGAGCATTTTGACGTGTGTTGTGGCTGGTTGCATAGATTTCTTGTGTTTGTAGGGTAGAAGTGGGGAGCTTCCTCCAATGGGGTACATACGTCACCCCCAATTATCTCTGAATTTAGGAGTGTTAATAACTAAGTTAAAATGCCAATTTGTTCAGTTACCAATCATGTTTCATACCTCCAACATTGAGGGTTTTACTGTGCACGTGGTCTGACCCTTTTTTTAGTTCCTGGGGGATATGAGGGGTTTGGATGAAATAAAATATCTGCAAGTATATTTTGTGATAACTTTCAATTCATACGAGGCGGATCAATAAGTCTGTGACTTTTCAAACTTCCCTCGTAGTTATATGAAATGCAACACTGCTCCCAACAAGTACCACCTGTTAATAGACTGCTGTTAAATTTTGAGCAAGTTCCGTCATTTACTTTGCGTTTAACAGCTATTCAAAACATACAACCTCGTGGATTTTTTTAAAAATGGAAAAAAGTTAATTTCGAGTGCTCATTAAACATTATTTTTTTGCGGAAAACCGTCAATCAAACCAAGGAAAAGCTTGATAAATACTATGGGGACTCTCCACCATCGATTTCAATGGTAAAAATGGTTTACTGACTTTCGTTGTGACTTACAAGCACGAAAGATACCGAACGTTCTTGACGCCCAGTTGAGGTCTATACACCTAAAAAAATTTAAAAGATTCACGATTTGGTGTAGGCCGATCGGAGATTGAATGTGCGACAGATTATGGAAGACATAGGCATCTCACATGGGTCAGTGGTTTCAATTTTTAACGATTACTTGGGTATGAGAAAGCTTTCCGCAAGATGGCTGCCGCGTTTGCTTACAATCGACCACCAACGGAATCGTGTGACAGCTTAGTTTCCATGGCAAAAATCCATGAAGTAGACTACGAATTGCCCCCTCATTCGCCTTATTCTCCAAATTTAGCACCCAGTTACTTTTTCCTATTTCCAAACCTAAAGAAATGGCTCGGTGGAAAGAGATTTAGCTCCAACGATGAAATTATTGATCAAACAAACGACTATGAGCTTAAAGGAGATTATGTTAAAAAATATATATTTTTTTTTTTGCAAAAAAGAACTGTGTTTCATTCAAAAAGTTACGGACTTATTGACCCACCCCCGTAGTAAAATTTTTCTATAATTTTGAAATTTTTACCAAATTTTAAGTATAATATGTTTCTTAATTTCAAGGAAAATTTTATTAATTTTTTGGTAAAAAATATTTTGGCGCCGTTTTGATTTTAATTTTTCCTCCAAATAAGTTAATTTTTTCTTAATTCTAGTTAATTTTCTTTTTTTGGGTGCATTTCCACTCAAAACTCACCTTTCATTGAAGAGCTGCCAAATATAAACTTAATGACAAAACTTACCCAAATTTTGGCAGTAGTCTATTAACAGATGCTAGTCGACGGCTGCGGTATTGATTTTTTATTAATCACGAGAGAAGTTCAAACAGTGAAAACATATGTAAAACTATAGATAAAAAAAAAAATTCTAAAAATTGCGAATGCGCCCAAGTTTACCCTACTTTGGAAAGATTTTACGGCTTTACTTTGGCAGATAACAAAACCATAGGATTAATACTAAAAAACAGCCTAAATGCAGGAATTTATTTATGTTATATTGGATTTATTGGTGGAAAGTTACTACAAATATCAGCCAAAACAGTAAAATATTTCAGGCCATTTTAAGGTATTTTGAGATTATTCAATTGGAGACCAATTTATTACACTAACTTGCAATGAAGAACAAATATAGTACATATGTGCCTCTTTAATTCTTCCTTTTATCTAAATAATTTAAGAGCGGAACCATATTGTAATGATTTATAATTTTTTGTCCAATAAATCGTTTCATAAATGTAACAAAATAAAAATTGGTAATGTTTTTTTTTATAAATATGATTAAACTTTTCCATTTGGGTGTCTTTGAGCTGTTACCCCAAATTGTGTCTACAAATATCTTTTTTGTACTTAAAATTAATTTCTCATCAAATAACTTTTTTTAACCAAATTTTTAAACTTAATCTGAGCATAAAACCCTTTAAAAAATCCAAACATTTTAATTTGCTTGGAAAAGATTAATAAAAATCAAAAAATAAGGATACTGAGCATATACAACTCTTGGGCGACAAAAAAGAGATTTACTGTTTTAAAACTCAACAACCACCAGCCAGCCACCACAACAGCCAACTGGCGAAAAAACCTAGAAGTTTATTTTTTTCTCTTATTTTTCTCAACATCTAAAGGAATAAAAAATACACAAAAAACTATACAAAATTACAACAAAATAGCATTTAATGAGGGTCATTTAACCACAAATGATGGTTATTTCTTTTTTAATCTCAACAATTTTTTTTGTTCCAACTCCTTGTACACTCATAGAAACATATCTGTAATAATAGTTTTACTACAAGCTAATACAATTTCCAAATTAGTAGAAAAATAAAAAAAGCAACAAAAAGTAAAAGGGTGAAACGGTAAACTGCATAACAATTGTTAAAATAAAATTATAAATCCAAACCAATGTCCACAATTATTTTTTTTTTATTATGACATGTGCACTTCTCAGCAAAACTTTGGTAATGGGTGTGATATTCTCATGCGTTATCTTGTAATGATAGCTCGTTACCTTTTTCATTATTTGCAAGCATAAAGTAATAAGTTACTCATTATTGATTACGTAATATATGATTTATAAATATAAAGTAATAATTGAAATATTTTTGAAAATCTATTTTTAGATACATTACTTTGTGTTTTTTTGTAAGCAAAAGGGTAATGTATATTTGTTTTGATAACACTAGCGAAAAACCGAAGCGCACCAATTCATTTAAGTTTAAAGCAATCAAATACTATATGCGTCGATAACTCAGTGGGTAAAGTTCTTGGCTGGCAACCAGAGTTCCCTGGTTCGATTCCCATCACGACCACATTATTTTTAATAACTTTTAATAAAAATTCCTCTTATTTAAAAATCTATTTTAAGACGCATTACTTTTTCCATTCTCGTAACCATATAACCCCTTACATTATCACCTCTAAACTTTGAGGCTCATCGCCTGTAAAATTCATCAATGAAGTAAGGTGTAAAGTAATCCATGAGCCCCTATGGCTTTACACATTATTTTGTACTGTGTGAGTTTGCTGGGTTGTTCTTTTTTTATACTAACACAGTTTATAAAAATCTACACTTTAATATTTCTTGTAAGTTACTCTATTTATAAGGTAACTGTGAACAAATAAAAAATTATGGAAATTTACTCTGGGTGCGTTGTAATGCAGTTTTGTTTTTCAGTCGGGAAAAATCCAGTGGGGTTGGTTTTGTTAAAGGTATACTTCCTTTTATTATTGCTAAGAATATTTGGGGCACTGAATTCAAATACGTACGTACTCCGTTTTTTAAGAATTGTTCTACTTTTCAAGATATTGAATAAAATATTTTTTTACAATTTTTGATAAATAATGGTAATTTTGTGTTAAAATATAGAATGTAGAAACTGAGTCGTTTGAATTGTTTAAGATCTGTTTCACGCATTGGAGTCCAACAGCAGTCGTCATGCCCTCGTCCCAAATTTCTTGATATCGTCCTTCGATTTTAGCCAAATATTTGTGTAGTCGCTTTCCTTGCTCGTCGCTAGTATCTCCAAAGTTTTCAGGAAAAACATCGAGATGAAAATGAAGATAATATATTCTGAGAAACATTCGAGCTGCAATCTTGCGATAATTTTGCAACCAACTATTGATTATTTGCTTGAAATCCGCGGATTTGTGGTTACCGAGTTTTTTTTTTTTTTTGAAAAGAGGAGGAATACTAAGAAAATTCTTCCTACTAATTAATATGTTGCTTTCTTTAGAAAGGGGATAGAGAAAAGAAGGATGAAGGGCTTCAAATATGGCAACACCGTAATTGCACGAGATGATAATTCTTAGAACAGTTGTTTTTTGCCATCTCATGAAAAGTTGGCGGAATTGTTGAAGCTTTTTAGTTCATAGCCCTGTTACGTTATTTTACTTCGGTGGGGTTGAGTGCTATGGCAACACCAAAGGAGGACATTGCGATATGTATGAGAGATAAGAACTCATACATATTATTTGTCTAATCAATATTGCCGTCGCTGGAGGTCAACCCCACAACCTTCTGTGTAACAGTCCAACGCGCTAACAATTACACCACAACGAGAAAGTTGTAAACAACATTTTAAATTATACCCATGCTGCTTCTTCATAGGACATTAAACATTTTATAAAATTTCCGTCGGCTGTTAATTTTCGAATATCAAGTCCAACAAATATTCCCTCTTTGATTTTGGCGTATGACAATTTGGGAAACAACTTCGTACTTCGTTGTTGAGCGCTTTGACAAAGTTTTTGATAAGGCCAATTTTTGTGTGGAGAGGTCGCAGGAAAATGTTCTGTAGATTCACAAGCCATGTGGAAGAGATGATTTGTTTTCCTGGTTCATAACTACGAGTAGTACGACTTTGCCAATCTTTTTTCACATAATGTTTGTCAGTTGCACGACTATCCCACAGGCACAAAAACTGCAAAACCAGATTGCATCCCCATTAAGATACCAATAACCTGTTCATACATAGTATATTAATAATTTATTTTGAAACCTTTAAATCGTCAAAAAATTTCTATTGATTGTATTTGATTTTGGTCCAAATTTTACATATTGTATCGTATGATTCCTTTGTTTGTATGGCATGAGCAACCAGAATGGATAATTTAATATTTCCATTGTGTATCAGACCAACCTTCAGGCTGTATTTTGAACCAGCTTTGAATGCCATTCATTTACATCGTACGGTATAGCATCAAAAAACCCGTTGATGTTATTGCAGAAACATATGTTCTCTTCCTTCTTTTAAAAAACGGTAAAAGCGCCTTATTTCTGGTTCTGTAAACAGTGAATTTTGTTTAAATGTCAAGACATTTCCACTCCAGTGATGGGAGCAATTCTGCTTTTTGTTTCAATAAATCCAAATTATGAGTTCAGTCATTAAAATCTTTTGTCGATGATGAACTCTTCATCGGTGATGAACTGAAAGTTGCCATGGACAAATTGACAAAGGGTCATTGTTCGTACGGGCAACTGGCTTGGATACTGACGACACGTCAGGTTATTTATACTTTGCTAGTTTTTTTTTTGCATTTAAACCGACCACATTTATGAAGCAAAAATAACAATCATTTGCATGATTTTTCTGCTCTCTCCATAATATTGGCATTGAAAATGGAAAGTATACCTCTTGACCCGGTCACTTAGTGTACACTCTTTGTGCAACACACTCACGGCTTGTGAGTGTTTGCTACACACAAAAAATTTTTTTGTCAGTTTCCAACTGAAATTCGGTTGCAACTTCTAAAATTGGTTGGTACAACTGAATGTTAGTTTCCACTACAAAAAATCGGTTAATAGAAATGAATTTTAGTGATATCACCCAAAATATTCAGCAATCACATTTGATTTTGGCTGTGCTAACCGAATTTATTGGTTGCCGCAACCAAAATACACTTTTAAATACGGTTAGCACTTTATTTTTCTGTGTGTACAGAGCATCCAAAATAATGAAAATATGCATCTGTCATCACATTTGTAATATTTTTTCTGCTTTTCCTTATCATAACAAAAAACACTTGGAATCGACTGCACTTTTTTCTTTGCATTTTTACAGGTTTTTTACCAAAAAAAAATCATTAAAAATATAATCGAAATGATGTTTCTAGCGATGCCAACAGCTGTTTGTCAACGTCTAAATTGGCTCTAAGTAACTCACGAGAATGCTCGGCAAGTGAGTCGGGGTAAATTGGGAAATTGGAAAAAGTGTGCTAAATATGATTAGGTTTCGAACTAAATATTTCTAAGTAACTCACAAGAATGATCGGCAGTTGAGTCGGGTTAAATCATGAAATGGATAAAAAGGTTCTAAATACGATTAGATTTCGAACTACGATTAATAAATGTTTCTATGTTACTTACGAGAAAGATCGTCAGCTAAGTCAGATTAAACCAACTACTTTCTAACAACGGCACGTATCGGAAACGGGAATTGATCGGTTTATGGGGATACTTCGGCTGCAGGACGAAGTATAGCTTAAGAATTCAACTGGATTTTAGATCCCCTTTTGGCTACCAAACTTTGCCATAACTTTGTTATAAATTTTTCTAACTTAATGAGAATTATTAGAGTACTTAGTAGCAACGATAGCATAATATATCTATAAATATATTGTTGGGTATGGGCATTAGTAACTGCATTAGGTATATGAATAAATAGGTTATATGTAACGTCACGTTGCAACATTAAAAAACATAGTTTATACAGTATGCCTAATTTGGTTGTGTATAAAAATTTTTAACAAAATTTTCTGAAAATTTTAATAAAAAAGCTTATTATTTTGGGAATCATTTTGTAAACATGGAGTATGTGTTTTGGCATAATTAACTTCGGTAATGTTTTTGATAACAATATTTTTACTTTTATAAACGAATTTGATAATTCCAAAAATCTTTTTTTTTTTTTAATTCCATACGATTTTTATTAGGAATATTTTTGGATTAACTTAGACCAAAAAGTATATAATTTACTATAGAGTATTTTTCACACTCTACCAGAAATTCAACAAGTTACAGAGTCCAGCAGCAACATTTTTAAATGGGAGGGCAACATCAGACCATTTCTATGCTACTCAGTGTCGCTCAACCCATGCTCTTGATTTTTGTTCGCGAGCTGACCCAGTTTGAATGCAACTCAGTATGCAACAAAAGAGTAAAATTTATGTTAGTTTCTTCATATTATTGTTATTCTTATTAGAAATTAGGTTAGAAGTTGGAAAATTAGGTTGCAAGTTGCATAAATTAGGTTTGAATAAAAAACTTTGTGATGCCGTTTAAATTTGACCCATTTGTTACGTTGAAAATGGCCAAAAATGAAAAATACCCAATAAAAAAAAATAATATATTGTTTTTTAATATATTGTGTAATTGTTTAAATTTTATGTAAATGAAGAGATAACATTGAATATTTCAACAGTGTTTTTTTATTTTCAATATAAAACGAACTCAATTTATTTAAAGGAAATAAATCAACGATTTTAAAATGTAAAATTGTAACAATATATATCGCTTATTATTTACCATTTAGTATTAACAGAGTTTTGAACACATGTACAACACAACAACCTTTGTTAAAGCGCATTCGGAAGGTCCAATTTTCAATTTTTTATTCGGCTAAAAGTGTAAGCCACAAACTTATTTTTTCCATCATAATGAAATAACTTTTTAATAATGTTTTTAAGTTAATACCACACATCCATTTGACATATTATTGATATTGCAAATATAAGACAGTAGAAAAAATATAAAAATTTTCACCACATTTTATCATAAATTGTTCGATACCAGAGAATGGTGTTTCCAATTCGGTTAACCTATTAACCGATTCGGCTAATGTCGAAACAAATTATTTAAAACTCAAATAATTATTCGACCCGAATATTCAATTAAACGTTTTATATGGTTTTTTCTGTTATATTTTATAAAATCTTCCTAATTTCTTTAAATATGGCGAGAAAAGCTTAGAAAAAATATATAACTAAAATACAATTAAATTCTTTTAAAATCAAGTGAAAGATATTCTTAAGAATTGGATAACTTTTTAACCAATTCAAAGCAAGTGATGTGTAATATACAATTTTTAATTTTTGTTCTAATTCCCGAAAAACTTCTAATTTTGCTAAAGCAAAAATAGAAAAAAATATAAAATTTTTGAATTTTCAAAGAGTAGAATAACTTAAGTGAAACCCAAAAAAGATATCGTTACAATATACTATTGTAGGTAATCACCTGACAGGAATAGACTACAAAATCTTGTGAAATTTTCTTAAAACGACTTAAGTGCATTTGTCAAAAGTCTGCATATATTTATTATTTGATTTTTTTTTATTTGAAATTACAATCACTGGCAAATTAATATAGCTTTATTTTTTTATAGAAAACCTCTTTAACTCTAAATCCCAAACCAAATAGTGAAAGTAGGTGTGACAGTTCTGTCAAACTTTGTAAGTTTAGCAAAAACAACAAAATATTTTAAAGAACTTTCTGTTTAACATTGTTTGAAAGCAGCTCTTATTTATTTAGAATTTTTTTTTGTGTTTAAGCACCGCATTTTATTAATTTTCTGTGCAGTTATTTAAGTATGTTTATAAAAATGATATGCTTTCTCCAAAAGCCGGCAAATTTCCATTCCCAATTGCAATAACAACATGGCATTCTCAAATTGAAACTGGTTGTAACCAAAAAGTATATAATTTTCTATAGAGTATTTTTTCCGCTCTACCAGAAATTCACATGGTACAGAGTTCAGCGGCAACATTTTAAAATGAGAGGGCAACATTTTCAAAGTTGCTAAAGTGTTGAAAAACATTAAATTTGGTGTATGCAGTGCTGCCACATAAACACTGTAATTTTTTATCCCAGTTTTTGGAATTCTTAACTGTTTACCAGTTTTTTCATGAAAACAATTTTTTTTTTCAAATAATTGCATTTTTTATAGTTTTTTTAGTTATATGTTGCAACAATTAATAGCATATTTATTCTCTTTATTATATATTTTATATATTTTACCATAGAAATGGGAAATAATGGATATGAATAGACATAGTTGGTCAATGTGTGTGTACACACTTGAATACTTTTCATGTCACAATGTTATGTTTGAATTCGTAACTATTTTTTAACACAATTGCAAATTTTTGTTGTATTTTTTTACTTTATTAGGCATGTCTAATTTTAGCAAAAATAAATAGTTTGTTGAACAAATATTATATTTTTATATGAAAAATCTGAAAAAATACATGAATAAAATAAAAAAACATTTTTTATGAAATAATCTGAAAAATCTCTAGCATCCCACAAAACGGCAAAAAAAATAGTTAAAATTGGTTATATGGCAGCACCGCTAAACACTACTAAAAGTTGCCGACAAAAACTCACCTCTGTTGCCGCCAAACTATGTTCGTGTTCTAAGAGAGTACTAAAAAGTTCGTGAGAGAGAAACATACTCTTGAGAATTATATACTTTTTGCTTAGACACATGTTTATCAACATGTTGCATACTATATTATGTGTGAACTTTTGTTAATAGTTAAACAAAATTCAGGAAAATATTTAGCTAAAATTAGCAAAAAAAAAAAAAAATATATAAAAAATATTTATAGCTTAATTCACTTAAAAAAAGTAGCAAATGTATTTTACTTAAATCTCAAAATGAACTAAAAATTATTTCTACAACTTGAAAAATTGCATTACTAATGGTGTTACAACTTTTTCTACAGACTTTTTTTATGAGTGTAGCCATAGCACACAAATAATGTATCTGCAAGCAGTGTACAAACATAATTTTAACCACAAGAATGAAAAACTGTTTCGCACTTGGTTTTTCCCCTTTTTTTATAGTATTTAGAAAGTTTTATAAAAAAAAAAGGATGAATAAACAGAAATTGTTTGGTATAAAAAAGGACTATGAGCATTTAATGAAAACAAATACAAATTAACATGAATGAGGCAACAAGAAACAAAATAACTATAAACAAATAGATTTATGTATGTATGAGGAACAAAACTTTAAAGGAGTTTATTCTATTCATTTAACCCTCCAATGCACAAGGCTGCCTTAAGGCATAGTTAAACTTTTAGTCATTTTATTTTAGACAAATCTTTAATTAGTTATTTTTGGTTAATTATTTTTTCTGTTTATTACACATTTTTAACCCTACGCCATTACGTGAGTTAATACTCATGTTTGACGATCGGCACAAAATTATTTTTATGATGAAGCCTACTGATTTTGTTTAAAATCGGTTCCTATAGGTTACAGAAAAAAGTATTTTATTAAAAATTGATACATTGACTCATCGTTAACCTATTATTGGTTTGACCCATACAAAAATATATAATTTTCTATAGAGTATGTTTCTCTCTCACGAACTTTTTAGTACTCTCTTAGAACACGAACATAGTTTGGCGGCAACAAAGGTGAGTTTTGGTCGGCAACTTTTAGTAGTGTTTAGCGGTACTGCCATATAACCAATTTTAACTATTTTTTGCCGTTTTTTTGGGATGCTAGAGATTTTTCAGATTATTTCATAAAAAAAATGTTTTTTTATTTTATTCATATATTTTTCAAAGTTTTTCATATAAAAATATAATATTTGTTTAATAAACTATTTTTTTTACTAAAATTAGACATGTCTAATAAAGTAAAAAAAAACAACAAAAATTTGCAATTGTGTTAAAAAATAGTTACGAATTCAAACATAACATTGTGACATTAAAAGTATTAAAGTGTGTACACACTCATTGACCAACTATGTCTATTCATATCCATTATTTCGCATTTCTATGGTAAAAATAAATAATAAAGAGAATAAATATGCTATTAATTGTTGCAACATATAACTAAAAACCTATAAAAAATGCAATAATTTGGAAAAAAAAATGTTTTCATGAAAAAACTGATAAACAGTTAAGAATCCCAAAAACTGGGATAAAAAGTTACACTGTTTATGTGGCAGCACTGCATACACCAAATTTAATGTTTTTCAACACTTTAGCAACTTTGAAAATGTTGCCCTCTCATTTAAAAATGTTACCGCTGAACTCTGTACCATGTTGAATTTCTGGTAGAGCGGGAAAAATACTCTAGAAAATTATATACTTTTTGACCCATACGGCAAAATGTTACCATCGAGAAAAACAATAAAGAAACTCATATTTTTAAGTTCTTTTATTTAAAATTCGGAGGTAGATCAAAGTATTAAATGGATATTTCAGGTACGATACAAAATATTGAGAAACAAGTTTAGAAATCAGAGGATATTATAATTATATATAATCCATTCCTAGAATTTTTTTTTCAAAGATTACGTCATATGGGTCCAAGGATATAACTAAAATAACTATTTGTTTTAAAGCATATTTCTTTGAGCTGAAAGTGCTGCCATTATGGCAAATGGCATCATATGTAACTTTGGTTTTGACATTCGTAAGAAATGGATGATTTTCCAGCAAAATTTATTATGAGCGACACCCCATTTTTTCTCGGCGGCCACGTCAATGAGCAAAATTCTGGGTTCTGGGGGACGGAAAATCTACGCATAATTCATGAAGCACCATTACATCCTTTTAAAGTCAGCGTGTGGTTACGTCGGTAAAAGCAATTGAACCTAACGCTATTACGGTGAACGGCGTACGCTGTAGATCAATTTTGACTAAATTTTTCTCACCGGAAGTTGCCGATCTAGATTGGGAGGACATGTGATTCTAACAGGACGAGGCCACTTTTTAAACTGCACATGACATAATGCTGTTTGGAAGGATAGCTGGACAACTCGCATTTTGATTATTTGGCTTGACCAGGCAGATGTCCCGATTTGACAATAACCCCCACGAGGCCACTTTTTATACTGCACATGACATAATGCTGTTTTGAAGGATAGCTGGAAAACTCGCATTTCGATTATTTGGCTTGACCAGGCAGATCTCCCGATTTGACAAACACGAACTTGTTCCTCTGGTGATATTTAAAGTCGAAAGTTTACGCGAACAAGCCCCGTACCTTGGAGAAGTTAAAGAACAACATTCGAGACGAATTTGACAAAATACAATCAAGAGAGCCCAAATTTGCATCAAAGACGACGGCGGTCTTTTGACGGATATAATTTTCCACAATTAGTTGAAACAAAATTTATAAGTGAGAATAAACATAATAAGTTAAAAACCAAATAAGATTTCACTTTAAACAAAAGTTATAGCAAAAGAAAACCACCTTGTACTTAAGCTCAAGGACAATCCTTAGCATAAGTGAATTAAGCCAGGTATCCGTATATAATAAGTAAAATTCACTTATGCCTTTGTTTTGCACTTGCGCTTTTGTTTTGCCAGCCTTGAAGTAGAGTAGGAAGGGTGACAGGCCATAACCCCCACCAACATTATCCCCACGAAAATTAAAATTCAATCACGCTGAAAAAAACGTTCTGCTGAAAATATAATATTGCTGGTAATATGCATATGTTTGGAAAATTTATTAAAAATATTTGACGTGTTTCTTAGAAAATATGTTTGCCTGAACATATAACATATTCGCGTGCCGGCATAAGTTTGCCGGCAAATAATAATGATAAAATGACAATTGCAAATATATCTCTGTTTAGGTGGAACAATACACACGTTACATTTTTTGTCTGGAATCATAGGTATAATAACCATAAAAATAATATAATTAAAAGCATATTTCTAATTGCCTGCAAACATATTCAAAAATGTCTGCGTGATCTTGGTGAGAGGTATATGTTCATAACCTCGACATTCCTTAATTCTGCTAACATATTATTCCAAGTGTAGTAACAAATTTTTCCTTGGTGTTATTTGTTAATTTTCATACCTTCAAAGATCTGGTCAGTTCTTTGAATAGTACCCAACAAAAAAAAAAAATAATAAACAAAAAAAAACATTTCAATAATATGAAAGGTAAATATGAAGGGGTTATGTGAAGACACGGAGGACGAGGAGGAGGAGATACGTAGTAGAATCAAAGTGTTTGAAAAAAAATAAAATAAAAACAAATGTGTTAAAGAAAAAAGTTTTGAGACAGCTTATCAGAATTATAAAATCAAATAAACATGTTGCCAACAAAACACATTTATGCATATTTATAATTTATAAGAATACCAAATGAAATTTTAATAAGAGCATGAGATAGGAAAAACCTTTACACAACTTTAACTGAAAATAAATAATTTCTATGAAGTCCTAAAAAGGATTATTCATATAAATTTTTATTAATTTTCGTATAAAATTATGTGTTCTTCGTGTGTTTCCAGAGCAAATCTGGTTATACTAAAAAATGTATACCATTAAAATTCAGTTTTGTTAAATTTAAGATTTTTTCATAATAACTCTGTCTCATGACCGGGGCAAACAGGACCGGTCTGAAAGTACCTACTAACTGACCTGCGGGAAAAAAAGCTCAGTTGACAATTGGGACCCGTCCCGTAATAGGGGAAAACTGGACCGGTTCCGAACATACATATCACGAGATAGGTGAAAAGAGCACAGGTTCCCAAAGTACCTACCACCTGACCGGTTTAAAAGCCATAACATGTTCTTTTGCTTTGGTTCTGTGATATGTTCTTTTGGGTTAGTTGTGTGACATGTTCCGTTAGACCAGTCCTGTGACATGTCACAGAGGGCAATTGACACCCTCCTAGAGCAATCTCATGTTTAAGTAACGGGTCCTTTTTATATAAAAACATCGTTCCCGTGGCCAACACGCAGGAATAGAACTGTTCTAAAATTCACTACCTTGTGACCTGCCCCAAGACTGGTAAAAAGAACTGTATGAAAAAACCTAAAAATTCCTGATACAAATGAAACCCCGCAAATTCACGATATTTGAAACAAAATCTCATGAAAATCGCGCAAATGTGGAGACTTTTGCCAAATACAACACTGCGATTCGCTTATATAATGGTAACGCTTGTCAACAGCTGACAAAAAAAACCCTAAAAATATTAGAAAATAATGAAATAAAATAATTTTTTGAAAATAGACCTCTGTTTCGGAAATCACCTCTTCATGCGAACGAATCACTTTTCAGCGAACATTTTTTTGAGGTCTGAAAACAGGTAAAAATCACTGTGAACCAAATCTGGCGAATGCAGTGGGTGTAAAAGCAATTGAAAGTGTAAATAGTGCAATTTGAACCTCTCTCAGAATCATGGACACGTTGTTGTTTTTAGTGCACTGTGAGCAAACGCTGCACCCATTTTGAAAACAGCTTTCTCATGGACAATTCTTCATGCAAAATAAAGCCGACACGTTTCTTCGATATCTTTAAGGTATCAGCTATCTCCTGCAACTTCACCTTACGGTCAGCCAAAACGATTTTGTGCGACCAGAGCGTACGACGTCATAAGTGTTTGTACGACCACGTTTAGTTAGCAAACCATTTTTCCACCACTTGCTTCGATGGAGCAGAGCCCGAATAACACTTATCAAGCCAAGCTTGGGCTTGAATGGCGTTTTCTCCCATTTAATAGCAATGATAAATCAACACACGAAATTGCTTTGAATCCATTGTTTTCAAAATCGCAAAATCTATTTTCCCTGCGGGAAAAAAGGGTCAGTTGGGAATTTGGACTTGTCCCGTGATAGGTGAAAACTGGACCGGGTACGAAAATACATATCACGAGATAGGTGAAAAGAGAACCGGTTACTAAAGTACCTATCACGTGAACGGTTTAAAAGTCATGACATGCTCCTTTAGGCCAGTCCTGCGACATGTCATAGAGGGCAATTGACCCCCTCCTAGGACAAGCCCATGTCAAAGTAACCGGTCCCGTGACCGTTCCCTATCACAAGAACCGGTTACGTGACGTGTCATTACTGTTTGACAGGTATCATCTGAAGGTTAGTAGTTCCAAAAATTCACATGGATTTTTCAATAATGGCGTCACCCATGTGTCATCCTATGGATTTTTTATCCATCATATTTTTAATTTGAGGTTATTTTTATTGTTTAAAAAAAAACTGTGGTTTTCAAATCAAAATCTCGTTAAGTACGTTAAGAAAAATTTCTGTGCGAGATTTCCATTGAAATCTCGGGATTTAAAAAGAGATGTAAACGCAACATAAATTCGAATTGTTAAATCCTGTGATTAATGATTAAGATCCCAGATTTTTCTCAACTTTTCTGTCTCCCTTAATTTATTCTAATTACCTTTACTGTTCAATGAATGGGAGTAATGACTTTTTAAAGAATATTTGTTTTTTTGGTTTTTTTTTTTGTGTGTAGACAAAAACACAAAGCTCATTAAACAAACTTTTAAATGAATCCTTTTTGCTTTTTTTTTGCTCTTTCTTCTTGTACAACCAGAAAGGAGAATGACATGACAATGAGCTGACTTTATTCATGCAAATATTCACATATTTTGAGGTTATGTTTTTAAGACTTTCTTTATTGTTTTTGTTTTTGGTACTTAAAACTTCAAAGGTAATGTCAAAAGAACCGTAATGTACACATATGTATGTGATCAAGTGTATGATGGATGATGATGTGCATGGGGATGTGTGAATCAGGTTGAATAGATGGATAAAGTGTGTTTCGCCAACAAAATAATTTGCTAACATGCCTTCCTTTAAAAAAGAACCAACAAAGAAAAACAAATTTGTGCTTTGAATTCCACACTGAAACCGACATTTTCTTTGTCATCGTTACAATTAACTTGAATGGGAGGAAGTGTGAGGTAACGGAGGGAAATGCAAGCATAGACAGATAATGTTTCACTTTTGACAATGGAAATGTGATAATTGTTTTAAAACTACAGTAGTTTGATTTTAAAAAAAAACTTAGTTTGAAATTAATGTGTTTAAACAACTATTAGAATTATAACCACAAAAAAATTGTTTTCAAAATAGGGGAGTATTAGCTGCAGTGGTAAATGGGGTTATGTGTGGAAATTGTGGGAATTTCTAAAAAACATTTTTTTCTAAAGATTTAGAAAACTAAACATCAGCCAAGTCAGAAGACACTAATTGTATTGAGCAGATGGTTGACCACAAATTTGTCTATGAAATAGAGCCTTAAGAAATTTAAAACCCTTTCCACTTTACCCCATATAACCCTACATTAAGTAAAGTACAATAATATGTATTTTTAATCGAAATTTCCGTAAAAGTAGAGAAATAGTCTACAGACGCATTATGTTGAGTGTATGCACACAAAAAAGTTCGATATTCGTACGAAGTTCATCAATCGTCGCTGGCTTGTTGGCATAGACCATACACTTGACGTAGCCCCACAGGAAATAGCTTAACGGCGTCAAATCGCACGACCGAGGCGGCCAATCGACTGGACCATTTCGTGAGATAACACGTTCTCCAAACTTGGTTCCCAATAAATTGATTGTGACATTCACTGTGTGGCTTGTGGCGCCGTCCTGTTGGAACCACATGTCCTCCAAGTCCATATCATCCAATTGGGGCCAAAAATATTCGGTTATCATTGAACGGTATCGATTCCCATTCACAGTAACGTGCCGGTCTTGATCATTACGGAAGAAGTACGGCCCAATGGCGCCGCCGGCCCATAAACCGCACCAAACCGTAATTTTTCGGGATGCAATGATGACTCATGAAGTACGTGTGGATTGCTGTCTGACCAATAACGCATATTTTGTTTATTGACGAAGCCATTCAGCCAGAAATGAGCCTCATCGCTGAAGATGATTTTTCGATGAAAATCCGAATCATTTTCAAGTTGTTGCTCAGCCCGATTCACAGACATACGACGCTTCTGGTGGTCAAGCGGCTTCAGTTCTTGCGTAAATTTGATCTTGTAAAGATGTAGACCAAGATCTTTTCGCAAAATTCGCCACAACGACGTCTCAGAGATGCCCAACGCTTGAGAACGACGTGTGAGAGACACATTTGGGCTTTCTTTAACTGAAGCCTCAGCAGCAGCAATATTCTCGACACTACGGGCACTTCTTTGTCTCACTGGCACGGGAACATTTTGTACTGTGCCTGTGGATTCAAATTTTTCCACTAGACTCTCAATTGTTGATCTGCTAGGACGATTATGACGACCATAAATTGGACGTAGCGCTCTTAACGTTGAGCCACTGACTCCGAATTTCGGTAGTAAATTTTAATAATTTCGACTCGTTGTTGGCTCGTATATCTTTCCAACATGAAATGGCAAACCTAACTGAAGAAAAATGTCAAAAGAGCGGCAAGAAATATGGCGTTGTTTGCTGTCCCTGTCGCTCTACTTTTGTAGCGTCCCTGTTGAAAAACCCTGTACATATGTTTCTGCTTATTTTTGTAAAATGAAAAAAAAAAACAAAATTCAAAGTATTAAAATATTAATTTAATTACGAAAGAATTTATTTTAACTACAATCATATATTTCTATTTTAATAAGATTCACAATTAAAAAATGTTCGTTGAAATATAAGATGTTAATTTTAAAACAATTTTATTGCTATTTATGAAGCCTTTTATTATACCCTTCACCACAGGTGGAAGGGTATATATAAGTTTGTCATTCTGTTTGTAATTTCTACAATATTGATCTTAGACCCTATAAAGTATATATTCTGGGTCCTTATGAAGAGCGAAGTCGATTTAACGATGTCCGTCTGTCCATCTGTGTGTTGAAATGGGTTTTCCGAAGAACCCAGACATGATGAGGACTTGATTGTTTTTTATTTCTGTTACATGTGATCCATTTCTGTTTGCTATTAAAAATCAGACAGATCGGTTAATAAATGGCTGAGATATTAGCAGAAAACCCGGACTACCTCTAATTTTTTCGGTAAAATCCCTTTGTTTAATATGTATGTAGAATATTAAGCATAAAAAACACATCCATGTGTTAAAATTCTTTTTTTTCATCTCCACCTTTTATACACAAACAACACACAAACAAAGATTTGTCATTTAAATAAAAACTAAACAAATCTCTAATGAACGAAGACTTTTATATATGTACCTCTATTGACGATGATTTTGTGTGAGCTTCAATAGCTCAGTTGTCTAGACGCTATGTCACAAATCCTTTTTTTCTCTAAGGCCGCGGGTTCGAGGTTCGAATCCCGGTCCAATTCACTTTTTTTTGTACATTTTTTTTATTATTTTCTTAAGACTTTTTTTTTTGTTTATTTTTGGTTTTTTTTTAATATTTAATAATTAATTTATATAAAATTTTATATTAATAATTAAATAATCCATAAATAAGCTAAAAACATCAACATTTTTATAAAAATACAAACGTTTTTATACCATTCACCACAGGTGGAAGGGTCGCGGGTTCGAGTACCGGTCAATTCACTTTTTTTTACATTTTTTTTTTATTTTCTTAAGATTTTTTTTTTTGTTTATTTTTTGTTTATTTTAACATTTAATAATGAATTTAAATAAAATTTTATATTAATAATTAAATAATCCATAAATAGGCTAAAAACATCAAAATTTTTATAAAAACCCTTTGATACAAACAAAATACAAACGTTTTTATACCCTTCATCACAGGTGAAAGAGTCGCGGGTTCGAATCCCGGTCAATTCACTTTTTTTTTGTAAATTTTTTTTTATTTTCTTAAGATTTTTTTTGTTTATTTTTCGTTTTTTTTTAACATTTAAAATTTAATTTAAATTAAATTTTATATTAATAATTAAATAATCCATAAATAGGCTAAAAACATCAAAATTTTTATAAAAACCCTCTGATACAAACAAAATACAAACGGTTTTATTTCTATTTTTTGCTCCGATTTAAAAGAATTTATAAAAAGATTTTTAAACCATTTTATTTCTCATATATTAAGAAAATTTTATACATAATTTCCCTTTGAGTGCAACTATTTTAGGTCATAACTTATAATAATTTATAAAAAAAAAATTATAAACTATTTTCCTTCAAATTTGTAAAATTAAGCTAAATAAATTAAAAATATTTTGTAATAAAAAAGCGAAATAAAATCCCAAATACAAGTTTGCCAGCTAAATTAAACTTTTTTGTAGAAATAAAACACATGCAGTTCTAGCGATTTCTTTTAACGATTTGCTGAACTTCTTTTCTTTCACCTCTTCACCTTTGATACACAAACACATACAAATATTTCTCATTTAAATAAAAACCAAACAAATCCCTATTGAACGAAAACTGTTCATTTAACTCTATAAATTATGATTCCATATAGCCTTCATAGCCGAGTCGTCTAAACGCTATATCACAAATACTTGTTTTCTCTAATAACGCGAGTTCAAATCCTACTGAAGACACAATTCAACTTTTTTTTTGTACATTTTTTTTATTTTCTTAAGACTTTTTTTATTTTTTTGTTTGTTTTAACATTAAATTATTAATTTAAATAAAATTTTATATTAATAATTGAATAATCCATAAATAGGCTAAAAACATCAAAATTTGTATAAAAACCCTCTGATACAAACAAAATACAAACGGTTTTATTTATATTTTTTGTTCCGATTTAAAAGAATTTATAAAAAGATTTTTAAACCATTTTCTCATATATTAAGAAAATTTTATACATAATTTCCCTTTGAATGCAACTTTTTTAGGTCATAACTTATAATAATTTATAAAAAAAAAATTATAAACTATTTTCCTTCATATTTTTAAAAATTAAGCTAAATAAATTAAAAATAAAAAAGCGAAATAAAATCCCAAATACAAGTTTGCCAGCTAAATCAAACTTTTTTGTAGAAATAAAACACATGTAGTTCTAGTGATTTCTTTTAACGATTTGTAAAAAAATATTTTTTTGGTCGAAAAAAGCTTTTTTTAGAACTAAAAAGATTTTTGAAAAAAAAAATATGACAACACTGATTGGCATTATGATCGTGATTGTTGTTGTTTTTATTTTATTTGTTGAACTTTTTGTCTTTCACCTCCTCACCTTTTACCCACAAACAACAAATCCATACAAAGGTTTGTCATTTAAGTAAAACCCAAACAAATCTGTTTTAAACGAAAACTCTTTATTTACTTCTATTAACGACGTTTGCTTATGTCCTTTAATGGCTCAGTGGTCTAAGCGCTTTGTCACAAATACTTTTTTTCTTTTAGTCGCGCGATCGAGCCCGTCTATTCAACTTTTTTTATTTTTTTAACACTTTTTTTTATTTTCTTAAGACTTTTTGTTATTTTTTTTTTAACAAAACAAATGCGTCCAGCACTGTTGACTTAACGATGTTGGTCAGCTTTTCTGTATAATTGGAGAACGGAAAGAGGAAAAGTTTCCAAATAAGGTACAAGCATCTTGGTTATCAACATCTGACCAAATGTGGGCGGGATCCTTGAATTGGGCGTGGCACAAAATAGATTAATTTATATCTTAAGAACGGTAAGACCGTAATTAAATACTCCATAAATGGGCTAAAAACATCAACATTTTTATAAAAACTAAAATGTAATATGACCTATGGATACGTCTTATATATCCAAAGATCGAAAATCTTTAGTAGAACATATTTGATGAAAGAAGTTATGACCAAAACCTAAAAAAATACCTATTTTCGGGAACCATAAATCTTCCCGAGTCCAAGTTTTATCACTAAACTAAATGGTAAATTTCCACTTAAAGATGTCCGTATATAAATCTGTCCATTCCATATATGTCCATATACAAACTTCACTATTTTCCCAACCATGGTGAAGGGTATATAAGATTCGGCATAGCCGAATTTAGCCGCTCTTACTTGTTTTTTAATGCATTTTTGTGGTCAAACACTTTAGTTTCAAAGGCCACTCTTAAAATAGTTTGTAAGTTAAAATACAATTTAAAAGAAATGATATTTCATTCAAAAACCGGTCTACTTACTTATCTGTCGAATCAAATGGTTTTTGTTATTTATTTTTAAATGTTTTTTAGCTGTTTATCCTTAAAAAATAACTGTTAAAATTTTACCAACCAATTTCGTAAATAATAACTTATTATTCATTTATTTAAAATTATTTCTGTTTTATGTATTTTTTCTTTGTTTTTAAATATACTCACACAGTTTATATGCACATTTTGTGTTAATGAACATATGTGTGTAAGTGTTTATATAGTTCTTGTAATTTGAACCAAAAATTAAAAAAAAAACAAATTGGAGTTATTTGAATATATATATATATATATATTTTTTTTTTTTTTTTGAAACAGCAAACAAAATTTAAATTTGTAATGACTGTAACGCAACCAAATAAACCACAAATTTCCATTTTTTATTAAATTTAAAACAAATGAAAATATTAATAAAACTAAATCGAAATTGGTAAATGACAGTAAATCATTTTGAACAAATGTATAAAAAGTTAAAATAAATATTTCTTTTGAAAAATAAATGTATGTTCCTTTATTTTCAACTGAACTGAAAACTTTTTATTAAACAACAAACAATAAACTACATAAAAAGCTGAGTGACCTATTAAATTATTCACTATATTTATTTCCCCGTTAATTTAAATTCTTTCCCGTAATTTGATACGGAATAAAGTCGGCATACCCGACTCTAAATTTTGAACTTGTTTAATATTTCAAAAATATTTCGTTGCAATTCTCAATAAATAGTTTAATAAGGTACACATTTGAATACAAATGCTTTTTGCATGACTAAAACAATAAGAATTAATAAAACCTTTTTTCGTTATCATTTTTACTTTCGACAAAGAAAATTAATTAAAGTTTGAAAAACTTATAATTATGTTTTAAATATTAAAAGTAAAAGTTTTACATAAATAAACTTTTGAAAATGCAGCTACAACAATAAGTTATGCTTAAAATGAAAACAAAAACTTTGGTTATTTCTTTTTTTTTTAATATGTTATGTACATTTTAAATTACATTATTATATTAATTTTTAATTTCAAATACAGAATATCAAATTTAACATAGAAAACTTTTTATATAAATCCACAAAAAATAGTCACTCGGAAATAAATATTAGTGTTTCCAATTCGGTTAATCGATTAGCCGATTCCTCGACTATCTCCTCTACTGCGGCTGCTTGTGATCAAGGGGATTCTCAGGTCATTTGAAAGTCGTTGCCTATGCGGATGTCATAGTTCTGCAGAAACTCCATCGGTAGGAATATGGTAAACTGGATTTACACAAGGGTGGTACGGCCTAATCTTACTTACGGATGCACTGCTTTGTGGGATGCGTTAAGAGTGGATAGCTATAGGAAGATGCTCAACAAGGCTGAGACGAGTGCATCTCTTGGCATCACAGGTGCAAGGAGAAGCACGCCACAGGCAGCGTTTGATATCCTTCTAGATCTGTCCCCAATTGAACATTATGTCAGTGTAACACCACCGGTGGAGTTCCCGGATAGGGAACGGTATCTACGGACGGATCTAAGATGGACACTGGATCTGGTACCGGTGTTTATATTGCTGACACTGACGTGAAAAGGTCATTCCATATCCCATATAATGTCATACCGGACTTCTACAGACTGTGCGGGGATGTCGAAGAGCTAGAGACGGTAGAGCTTGTACTGTGGGATTCACAATGGACCGCATTGGTCTCCGGGTGGAGATGCGCCCTTGGGCGCATAACCCTTCTTAATCTAACCAAAGTTGTTTAGTCAAAAATATTTGAATTATGGGTGATTTTTATATTTATTTTATTTGATTTTTAAGGAGAAGCAACACTCGGGAAATTTTTCCTATTAGATAATGCCTTACTTTTTTCGGAAAGGGGATAGAGAAGAGGTGAAAGGTGGTGCAAGATGAAGGGCAACACTGTAATTGCGTGAGATGATAATACTTAGATCTGTTGTTGCCCGCCATCTGATGAAGAGTTGACGGAATTGTTGAAGCTTTTTAAGTTCCTAGGCCTGTTTTGTTGTGTTACTTCGGTGGGGTTAAGTGCTATGGGAACACGTAGGAGAGTTAATATAATTGTTCTAAATTGATGGTGTCGCCGCTGGGGATCGATCCCGCAACCTTCTCTGTAACAGTGCAACGCTCTAACCATTAATAGATAAGATCTTTAACTCTAAAGCTTAAACCAGGGAAAGAGTCAGGGAACAGTGAGAACTGCCACTGTTCCCTGATTGATTGTGAATTTCGAAAAATAATTCGTAACATATTTTTAAAAATTTGTTATTGTAACTTTTTTTCTTTTGAAGGTAGCTCTTGTTTATTTAGGCATTTTTTTATTCTGAACGGTGTCATATTAAGAAATTAATAATCAACTCTATCGACAAGATGTCGCACTTAGGTGAAACACTATCTACACTGCATTTTTAAGGGTTTACTTCCACTGAACACTTCTGACGTTTTCTTTTTAAAAAGTCATTAGATTCCTCTGCGGGAAAAAGTCACGGACTTATTGATCCGACCTCGTAGCATTTTTCTCAAATTCTGGAAATTATAATTATATATACAAATTTATATATAAGTCCCGAAGATATAATATAAGCTGTCGACTACGACTCTAGCAGTCCAGGTTTAAAACCTGCCGAGACTCATTTTTTTATTTCTATTCAATTTTTTTTTTTTTTTTTGATCTCTCATTTTTCAGATCTGCTAGTTATTAAGGCAGATATTAAAAAATATCAACTGGACTGAACAGCGGCTACGCTTCCTATAAATATAGATTTGTCATTTGAAAAGGCACCTCGTGTAAAAAAGATTAAATCTAATCAGATCTGCTTAGATCTTATTAGATATGATTGAATATAATCAGTTCTGGTGGCAGATCTTGTCACATATCATAAGATATGTAAAATGTGATACATGTTATGGCCAGATCTGATCAGATCTAATACCAGGTTGGTTCATATCTAAAAAAGATCTGGAAAATTGAATGTATGAGCAGATCTCTTCATATTTGATACTAAGTCTTAACTATTTTAGCTATTTTTAAAGTTACCAAAATACAAATGTATTTATGTATAAAAGTAAGTTCTCTTTTATTTTTTTTATTAAATCTGATGAGATATTATATGTCCAGAATAAATTTTATCTGCTTATATTTTTTAATCTAACTTGATTAGATTTAATAATTTCTCTTCAGATCTGACCATTTTTACAAGGGACTGCAGATCCACAATAAATTAAAGGCTGAAACATAATTAGCTTTAGTATGAAACGAAAATTAAATTTTTTTCTAAAATTAAAGATTCGTATTTTTTTTTAATTTTTTTTCATACCAAAACAGAGCTTATGTCACTTAAACCAATTATGTTTTAGCCTTAAAACCTAATTTAATTTCTTTGCGTTTTTCTCATGTGCTCATGTTTTCATTCTAATACTATCTTCAATG
This sequence comes from Eustalomyia histrio, assembly GCA_949748255.1. NCBI lineage: Eukaryota > Metazoa > Arthropoda > Insecta > Diptera > Anthomyiidae > Eustalomyia > Eustalomyia histrio. The sequence goes on along the minus strand of OX456524.1, from coordinate 104,592,383 downwards.
TTGCCATATTTTAAAAAACTAATCCCATTATTTAGTGGTGTTTAAATAATATGTAGCGTGCTATCCGTACATACACTACGTACATACACACACATTCATGTAAAGAGAATGAGATTGTATGTAGCGTATAAAAACAAATGTCACCTCCACAGACGTCACTTTTTTTCGTTCTTCTCACCGCAACGGAGTCCACAGCCGCAGTCGCTACCAGAAGGTTGTATCTCGACTCCAAACTGCCAAAGCCATCATATGCTAAAAATGTATTTTGTTTAAGTACAAAACATATTCAGTTAAAAGCTATTTTAATCGCTAAAGTTAAATAGGCAACAAAAACTTTGTGACATGGGATTTGGTTTTTGTTGTGTTGTATAAGATTTTTATCCTGACACTTGACTTAAATAGCTTTATAATTTAAAAATAGCACAGGCGGAAGGAAAGAGAAGGAATAATAATAATTGTAAATCTCAAAATGAGTTTAAATGAAAATGGAATGAATGAATGAATGAATGAATGAATGAATGAATGAATGAATGAATGGAAAGAAGGAAGGTGTGTGTTTTTGTTTTTCACAATTGTGCAGATTATGTAAAAGCTTAGAAAATGTATTCTATGACAATTAAAAGACATTTAAAAATAAATAAATTAAGGATAACTATAAATATTTGTTTAAGTAATATAAAAAATACTAAAAATAAATTAAATGCAAAATTTTTTAAACTTAATGAAAAAGCTTCATAGTTTTTATTATTTAAAAAAGAGAGATTTCACTCAGATGATTATAGTATTAATATCAATATTTTTAAATAAACTGCAAAAGTAACGAATGTCCGAAATTTCCCGCAGCTGCTTGCTGGGAAATTATGAGCTCTTTAAATACACGCAGCAGAATATTATGTACATAGTTTACTGTTTGTAGATGAATAAAAAAGTTTTCAGTTTAGTTAAAACAATTTTTTAAGAAATATTTATTTTAAATTATTTCATTTGTTTGAAATTTAATAAAAATTTACCCACAAAACGGAAATTTGTGATTTATTTGTTTTCGTAACAGTTATTACAAATTTAATTTTTTTTTTTGATTTTGGTTTCATAAAAAAGCAATATTCAAAAAATTCCAATTTTGCTTCTTATCTAAATATATAAAATTATTTCAATTTAAATTAAAAGAACTTCATAAACACACACAATCATAAGGCTATTCACACAATATGTGTTTGCAGATTTAAAAAACTAACAAAAATACTAAAAACCGAAACAATTTCATATAAATAAATAATTTATTTTTAATTGGAATTGGTAGGTAAAATTTTGACATTTATTATTAATTGAAGAATAATTTGGTTTAAACGATCTGTGAGTGGCTTAAACACCATTGAAAAATAAATAACAAAAACCATTTGATTTAAATGTAAAGTAAGTAGACCGGGTTTTAAATCAAAAATACTATTTCTTTTGAATGCTATTTTCTGTTATTTTAACTTACAAACTATTTTAAGTGTATTACTAATTTATAATTTAATATAATATTTTTAATGCAGTAATAAAATTTTTAATACATCATTACATTTAAAATCACATCATTTCATAGATTAAAACAAGACATTTATTGTGCATTTAAAAATTTTATGTTCTCAAATTATACCAAGTAATAATTTATATTCCTTAATTCCTTTTTTCTACAATATATTGTAAATTTTATTTGTAACTCATTAAGTGAAATATTTATTTGCTTGGATAGATACATTACTTTGTGTTTTTTTTTTTTTTTTTTTGTAAGAAAAAGGGTAATGTATGCTTGTTTTGATAACACTATTGAAAAAACGAAGCGCACCAATTCATTTAAGTTTAAAGCAATCAAATACTATATGCGTCGATAGCCCAGTGGGTAGAGTTCTTGGCTGACAACCAGAGTTCCCTGGTTCGATTCGCATCATGACCACATTATTTTTAATAACGTTTAAAATATTTGTAGCATTTTTTTTTTAAATTCCTCTTTTAAAAATCTATTTTGAGACACATCACTTTTTCCATTCTAGTAACCATATAAGTAACTCCTTACATTACCACCTCTAAAGTAATGGGTATATACATTACTTTGAGGCTAATCGCCTGTAAAATTCATCAGTAAAGTAAGGTGTAAAGTAATCCACGAGTCCCTATGGCTACACATTACTTTACACACTAGCATTGGTTTAGAGCGCAGTATTATAGCATCGCTTGTAGCGGCCACTCTGTGATTAGCCTTTGTCTTGCCTTCAGATACCCATAAATATGGTATCTATGTAAATTCTGAAAAAATATAAATTTAAGGTGAAGACCTATTTGGTTCCTTAGATATGAAGGAAAACGTGGTCGTAAGCAAATTTATCACGTCGGGTTCACACGCAAAATCTTTTACATGCTATAAGTGCCCTGCGGGAAATGGACCTCTTCCAGGACACGTCACATGACCGGTTGATTGTGATAGGGACCGGTCACGGGACTGATCACTTTAACATATTGTTTTTGTGTGTAAGATTTTGCATATAAGATCGTCGACGAAAATTTGCTTACGACCACGCTTTCCCTTCATAACTTAGGAAGCAAATGAGTCTCCACCTTAAAATTTTGCTACAAATATAAAAAGGGCTTAGTTTTTAACATATATTTTTTCAGAATTTTAAAAAAATTAGATTTTGAGATATGGTTCTTTGAAGGCAATGTTTTCACCTTTAAAATGGTACCAACAGGTTGTATAGTTTAGAAGTTATAAGCGACTTTGTATGGAGACTTTTTCGATATTTTGACGTTTTTGCCAATTTTCATGACGTCATATTTCGAAAACCGAAAGGGGTTGGGATCGATAGGTTAATGATTTAATAAACACTACCCATTTACAATATTTGTGGCGAATTTCACTAAAATCGGAGGTGACAAATCCGAAAGTGACAGTTATCTGTGCGGTTTGACATGGAATGGCCCATACGGTCCTCGGTATTTTGGTATCGTATGAGTTTCTTATTTACCCCAGCCATCGTATTAACATTTTTCATTACCATTAAGTCTCCCACCTGAAACGGTTTAGCTGGTTTGTGGTGTTCATTAAAATAATCTAGGTTGTATGATTAAGACTTCTCGATAGCCTCTAATGCAGAATTTCTAATTTAATTAAATGCCTCCTGCAAATGATCGGTTATTTCGTCTATCAATTAACCACCTTGTTCTATTCCGAACACTTATTTACTAGGTGATTGCCCTGTAGCACGGTGGACTGTAATAACATACACTCCTCGCCACATGAATAGGACATCCCTCTTTCTATTAAATTATGCGTTAATAACTTCTAACCTAAAAAAGATAGAACCTTATTTTTTTAATTATTGAAAGCTAATTTAATACCCTGTAAAATGTATCAATCATAATTATTTCCTTGCCTCGTACCGAGCCAAAAATTATTTTTGTTATTGAATATGAAGAAAAAGTTCTTAAGATATTGCGCCACTTGAATAGGACACCCCCAGAAAAAAAGATTTTTTCACAATTTTGAACAAATTTAAATATTTTTATTTACATTTTATTAAATTCTAAATGTTCTAAAGCTATACTAATAATAGTTTGGGCCACTTTTTTTAAGGATTACTTCGTAAATACGAATTGCAATGGAGTCGTATAAGGATTTCAAATAATCGAGGGAAATTGAAGACCAAGCAGCTTTGATCGCTTCAATAAGTTTCTCCTTGGTATCGTACTGCTTACCGGAAGCGTAAACCTTTCGAGCGAGCCAACCCCAAACATTTTCTATAATATTCAGGTCTGGGGAGTATGGTGGCCAGTCAAGCGTTCTTACATTCTGGTCACAAATCCATGACTTCACTGCTCTGGCGGAGTGAATAGGAGCGTTGTCATGTTGAAACGTCCACTGCAGGTTTCCAAAAAGCACGCTGAAGAATGGAAAAGACCGCTGGAGCACACCCTTGTAGCAATTCGCATTCATTTTAGTGGTCAAAAATTGCAACTCACAGGTACCATAGTAAGAGATACTGCCCCAGACCATAACACCCCCTTCTCGACTATGTAGACGATTTAAATTATGTTCTTTTTTCCGCAAGTCGTGAAAGTAATAATTAAATCCATCTGGACCCTCCAGGTTAAACTTTATTTCGTCAAAAAAGACGACACGGTACCACTCATTATTCTTTGTCATATGACTGCGACAGTATGACAAGCGATTTTCCTTGCGGACCCCTGTTAGAGGTGTTTTTTTTTCTTTAATTTTAGTCGCTCCAAATGTCTAGCTTTGAAAATAACACACTGTACAGTTCTCACACTGGCGGAAACACCCGATTTAGCTCTTATTTGGGATACAGTATCGTAGGAATTAGAGGCTAATCTAAAAATTGCTCGCTTATCAGCAGGTGAAAGCACGCTTTTTGTACGGCCTTTTATATTTTTTCCGTAGTTTTAATAATTTTTTATAAAATTAGACACGACATGTCGACTTCTACCAATTTCTTTGGCGATTTGATTAACAGATTTCCCGGAATCAGTAATTTAATTTTTTTTTACTTTAAAACTCTTAAATTGTATAAAGAAACAAAAATGTTAAAACCACAACAATTGAATTCTTAAAAAACTCGTATCAACTGAGACTGTTCTATTCAAGTGGCGCGAAAAATTGCAAGAATTTCGATCATCTATAAAAGAAAACCTAAAAAAAGCAACGGTACCTCAAAAAAACTTGAAAAAAGGCTCTCAGAGAGAACAAGTGTAATTTACCGAATGAGAGAAAATTACACGCTTTTATTCTTAAGCAACTTTTTAGGAAAACTATTAGGGTGTCCTATTCAAGTGGCGAGGACTGTATGTATTGCAAACTCTACATGTGTTAGTTTCTCTACCCAATCGGAATGTTCAATCGGCTCTGACACTTTTGCCAATATGGCCTTCAAATTCCTATTGACTCTCTCTACTTGCCCATTCGATTGTGCGATATTGCGTTCCTCTAAATATCTATTAAATTCATTGGAAGTGAATCATGTACCCCGGTCACTTTCTATACGCCGCAAGTCGGCTATAATTATAGCCGAATTTTCGAAATACTTCTTCAACCCCCACAAGACCTCTTTCGTCCCGGGCGAAATTACCGCATACAATTTTGTAAATTTCGTAAAAGAGCCTACAATCACCAAGATATATTTCCGTTTTGATTTTACCAATGGCAGAAAACCGAAACGATCGACATGCATTATTCGAACGGAATAGGCTTCTTCTGTATATTGTACAAATTTCTTCCGTTTTTTCCTATTAGGGGCATAATAGTAAAGGGTGGTTAACTTTAAGGGCTGATGTTGAATGTGAACCACACCTAAACATCAAGTTTTTTCTGCATTTCATTTGACATTTCTCAATTTCAGACTAACTGAATTTGAACCATGAAAAGATACACAATCGAGTAACGCGTTAAAGTTATTCAGGTTTATTATGCAAATGGGCGTTCAAATCAAAATGCACTTTGTGATTTTTTTGGTCAGCATAATCGACCAAATGTGTCCACAATCGGGATAATTGTGCACATATTTCTGCAAATTGGGTCTGTAGGAAATGAGAAAACACTTGTGCTTGCTCGCCAAGTTCGTTCTGCGGAAAACATCGCGATAGTGTGTCATGAGGTCGGCAACCTCGACTCGCCGTTGGTGATCGCTATCGCGAGATCATAACGGAATTCTTGAAGCCAGATATTCAGGATATGGCTGTGCACGATATGTGGTTTAAACAGGACGGTGCCACTTGCCACACAGCTAACGAAACGCGCGACAAACTCAATGGCCGTGTTATCTCACGTGGTGGAGCTGTCAATTGGCCGCCAATATCATGTGATTTGACACCGTTGTACTTCTTTCGTCGATAAGCCATCAACAATTCAAGAGCTAAAAGATGAGATAACTCGGCACATTAACAGCATAGAACCTCAATTATGCCTCAGCGTCATCGAAAATTTGGACCATCGGATGGAGGTGTGCCGCCGTGGTCGCGGCGGCTATTTGGCCGATATTTTATTCCATACATAATTGTACCATACCATATTATCATAATAAAAAGAAATGACAACAATTTCCTAAATAATTTGTGTTTTGTTCAAAATCAGCATCGGCCCTTAAAATTTAACCACCCTTTATATGCACCGTGTAGTCTAAAACACGGTTGTTTTTCCTGTCGAATTTATAAAATAATTGGCCGAAAGAAAAAAATTTGCGCAATGTAAATCTAAACTTGAGGCAGCATATTTTAAAGACAATGTCAAATATTTTGATAATAGCTAAATCTTGAACAACAAAAGATAATTTATGTCAAAATTCCATTTCATTGTCCTTTAAATATTTACACGAGATTTAACTTATTTTCACTCAAGTGAAGATGATTAAAAGCAAATATATAGATATTGACAATATAATTTTTTAATTTTTTTTTTTTTTTGTTATTTTATATTCATCCTTTTAAAGGTCACTTTAAATTATTCAAGATGGTATATTTTTGAACTTATCTGTCAACAAAGAAAAAACTAAATCGATATTTTAAGTAAATATTGATGGCTCAATACAAAAACAGGTTATGAAATACGTAGTACTGGGTACAGACACGGTTAGCAAACTAGTTAATATTTGAAATTTAAAATTAAAAATATGTAATGATTTGAATAAATTTGCAGAGTTCTAATTTTGTTTAACCAAATATGACCCATATTTAAAAAAAAAAAAAAATGATTACTATAGTTTTAACACAACTGTAATTATTTATGTTATATGTGTTGTGAGTAATATTATCAAAGGAATTCTGTTTTTATTTTTTTGAATTTTTTTATTTTTTGTAACTTGTTCGAATACAACTTTGACCTTTGTTTTTGTATAAATGTTGTTATACTATGGTTTTTCTTTCTAACCTAACATGAACCAAATCCTGTGAGAGCTAAACAACAATTTTAGCAAAAAAACAAAGAAAGATGACTGAATATAAAACAAAAGAGGAAAACAAAACACAAAAAGTAGATTATTGAATAACAAAATAGTTTAGACAAGTTTTATATTCTATGGAATTTAGTTTGTCTCTATTTTTAACTTGGAAGGCTTATGTAAGATGACGTTAAATCTCTATGAGAAAATATACTTGAAAAATATTATACAAATTTATGAATAAAAGGATTAGAGGGGCATTAATTTTTCGATTTAGTTTTTTTTAAGGCAAGAAATTTGGACTATTAATTACTCAGAACCCCGATACACAAAGCGAAGCTCGGACTCAGAGGCGTAAGTTGCCCCAAATCGAGGCGACGGCTCTGTCGTAAGGTTTTGTCACTACGGGGGCTTTGTACTAACTTATTTATACATATAAGATTATCCTAAAAGCCCCATACTTCGTAGCCGCTAATTTTAAAAATTGGAATATATTAAGAAGGATCTTTCTCTTCAAATTGATGTTTTAACATTTTTGTAGTGGATGTTTCGATTTCAATTTTCAGATTTCTAGCTTAGGGTTTGCACAGGTCATCAAAGGAGCATATTGGTTTTTTAGCCCCATTTCTATCAACCTTTAATTGTGAATTCTAAAAGAACCCAGCTAACAAAAAACTACTTACCAGCTTATTTACACGCTTTATAACTTTTGCTCGTGATGTCCAAAATGTAATGGGTACTCATTATTTTTTGGCTCTTTGTAAGCGACAGGGTAATGAATACCCATAACTTTGTGTTTTTTGTAAGTAATAAGATAATGACTACTCATTGAAACCTATTTTTGATGGTTATCTCTTCATATCCTCATGCCCCAGGAAACAAATATTTCAAATAGCAGGTTACTAACGGAAGGACACGAACCAAATGGACAGATTTTTCTTCTTTTTCTAGCAAAAGCTGGGTTTCGGTAGGACGATAAAGTGGAGACTATTAACTTATTTGCTTTTCCCTATAAAAATGTCCAATGAATGATTTGAAACATAAAAATGGAGAAAATCGATAAAATCGATAAAATATTGGTACCTTGAATTAATAACGAGCAATTTTTTTTCAAAATTAACGGATTTATTATGCAAAAAATGGTTACAAATATATTATTGAGAGTATTAACAATCGCTAGCCACAGCTCTTTGCCATCTTTTTGGCAATCTTCGGTTACCATCTCGGAAGAACGACCCATCTTTTGAAGCAATCCAGTCATTGACCCATTTTTTGCATTGTTCAAATTAAGTGAACTTTTTCTGTGTCATCGACGGGAACAAGTTGTAGTCAGAATGAAAAAAAGGGTGGGTGGGGTAGGACTCCCATTTTAGCGTTTCCAAGTTGATCTTGACCGGTCTTGCAATATGTGTCTGAGCATTGCCATTCTGCAAAATCACTTTGTCGTGCCTTTCTTCGTATTTCGGACGTTTTTGCTTCAGTGCGTTGGTCAAACACCGCGCTGATGTAAGCTTCATGCCTAGAATACTCAGTTTTGCGAGGGATGTTGATAGAGCAATAACTCCAAATCTTCGTCTTCAAACATTTTGGGTTGACCCAGCCGTTCCCTGTGTTCTAGGTAAAAATTACCACTTTTGAAGCGACCAAACCACTTCCGACATGATTTTTTAGATATAGCATGTTTGCCGTAAACTTCCACTAAGATTCGATGACCCTCGGCCGCACTTTTCTCCATATTAAAGAACTCCCCGCAAAAACACTTTATCTGATACGAAATCCGACATGTTCGAGTCTATATTTAGTATTGTTGTTTACGTTTCAACCCAATGACACAAGCTGCCAAAGACGCTCAATCACAATTGATATAAGCGGCAATACATTTTTTATTGGTTCATATGATAGTGGTGGCCTCTTGTGTGAAACTCTCATTATGAATTCAAGGTTCCAATAGAAAAAATAGTTTAATATCGATAAATATCACTAAAATCCACGTTCGTTCCCCGCCCTATTCCATTCCATTCATTCCCCTCACATTCCAATGCGTTTCACAATATAGTGTTTCAATTCCAAGGGTTCTTTGAATTTTATATATCTAACCCAAGCGGTTTGGGCAGGCGGTTAAAGGCCGTATGACACTAGCTGGTTTCTAGTAATTATGCTAGATTTTTTTTTTTGTAAAAGGAAACAGCAAATGTTAGAGAAAACTATTTTAAACCAATGACAACACACTTTGAGTGGGTAAAAAACTTTGAGAGGGTATTAAAAAAAGTTGAAATGCATAATTTGTATTATACATAAGTAGTACCAAAAGCACCAAGTTGGTATTACTGCAAATAACTTAAATTTTCCTTTTTTTACCGATAAAGTTTTTTGCTCTTTACACTCATTGAAATTTATCATTAGCGTATACTTGCGCTCTTCTCCAAAAAAAAAAACAAAAAATAATGCAATATCTCTATTCCTACGCGAAATTTGATGCTCTTTCAGAATCTCAAAATTTCGATTCGACACAGAGAAAAAAAATATGGCCGATTAAAACGTGAAAAACGTGAAAATTTTCGAAAAAATTTGTTTTCGCAATTTTTTCACAATGATACCGCAAAGGTATCAACTTTTTACTATGACCAGAGGTGAATAGAGATATTGCATTATTTTTTTGTCCGATAACATAATAAATAAACACGTTGAAAAGTTAGTAAAAATTCTGATAACCTCGGCGTTAATGGGTTAAGCCAAAAAGAGGTTTGGGTAGACCGATAAGGAGTATACATATACCCTTTGAATCATAATTATTACCACATTCCTGATGAAAATTACAAATAGTGCACCAGCAGTGAATTATCCCATACAAATTCAGGTTTCTAGCTAAAGCGGTGTCGGAAGGCGGTTATGAACTCCTTGTTTTACCACTTTCTGGCAAAAAAAAACTCCAGAGAAGGAACCTAAGCACCAGAGCACCAAATTTGAAGTTCCTAGAAAAATGATTTTTTTAAAATCTGATCAAGTGCTTCAATCAGCGGCAGCGGCTTACAAAAAAAAAGTTATTTTTACACTTACAAAAAAAAGTTATTTTTACACTTTAAAATATGTAAAACCAAACATAAATGTAAACTATGAAGGTAATTTTCGAACAGGAACAGAATTCAACGCTTTTCTTAAGTAACAAAGATTTTTACGAATGTGTATTTTTCGAAGAAAAAAGATTGTATTTCAATCAAAATATGAAAAGATTCTTAAATTTTTTTACCAAATTAGAAACGAAAAATCTGCACAAATATGCATTAAAACACAAAATATGCACTTAAATAGCACCAAATATGCATTATATACGGTTTTGCAATTGGCGCGGGTAGATTGTTGGCGGCCTGTGACCGCCATGTTGCTGCTTTGTTGTCTAATTTGTTGTCTAAACTGTTGTTTATTATTCAGTTACTGATGCCAAAGCACAATGACAAGTTACACGTTAGAGCACCTCGTCGAAATGAAAACAAAAAAAGGAAAAATTATCATAAGCGACGAGGCGCATTTTTTAATGAATGGCTATGTAAACAAGCAAAATTATCGTATATGGGACGACGCCAACCCACACAAAAAGTGGAGCCAATGCATCCACTAAAAGTTACTGTTTGGTGTGAATTTTGAGCCGGTGGCGTATTGATCCATCACTGTCAACGGCGAACGCAGAAAGTTGATAACCGATTCCTTTCGGCCCAAATTTTACGATATGGACGTAGATGACATGTGGTTTCAGCAGGATGGCGCTACGTGCCACACTGCAAACGCCACGATAACATCTACACGCCCTTATTGGAAAACCCTTTATATCTAAATATTACTGTTTTCAATTATTCGACCTCGAAAAAGTTAGCGATTAATCAATTAATCATTTAATCCAAAATAAATGTATTTTTTTCATCAATTAGAACATAAAGAGCTGCTTTTTGCTGAAATATCCAATTCAGTCTATTACATTGTTTCTAAAGTGTTTAGGATAATTCAAAGCATCCTGAGATGCTGGGTTCGATCCCCAGCGACGACATCAATTTAGAAAAATTATATGTGTGAGTTTTTAACTCTCCTTCTTAACGCAAGAAAAAGCGTGGTGCAAGAAAAAGCGAAAAAAGTAACACATTATCTAGTAGCAAATAATTCCTGAGTGTTTGCTTCTCCTTAAAAAAAAAAAAATAAAAAACAATAAAAATTTAAAAATCGCGCATATTCCTGACAAGTTCTCATTGATTTTTCTGTGCTTGTGCAATTAAGAATTCAAATAAGCGAATTTTTAATTATTTTTGACTAAACTTCATCAAAATTTATTGATAAATCAAATTAGACACAAAATTCCATGTTATTTTTAGTGAAACAAAATAAAAATTGTCTATTATATTTCCTATATAAAATTTGCTTTGATTCAGTCGATTTGAAAATAATAATTTTTAGTTGCCAAAATTAAGAAAACTAGGAAGTTTTAAGAAAAATAACAGAAAAATGCATAATTTTAAGCGCCCCGTAGCGTGCTAGCTTATCAATGCGAGGGTCGCGGGTTTAATTCCCACCAAAGCCTCTGGTCTGTTTTCGCTAGTGCTAGGTTAGTGCATTAGGATATAATTTGTAATTATATAAATGATTAATATAAATATAAATAAATAAATAAATAAATATATAAATAAATAAATTAATAAATAAATAAATAAATAAATAAATAAATAAATAAATAAATAAATAAATAAATAAATATATATATAAATAAATAAATAAATAAATAAATAAATAAATTTAAATAAATAAATTTAAATAAATATATATGCATATATAAATAAATAAAAATTGTAATCGAAAATTTCGGGTCGAATAATTATTTGGGTTTTAAATTATTTTTTTCGACATTAACCGAAAGAGAGGCGATTAATCGAGGAATCGGTTAGTCGATTAAACGAATTGGAAACATTACTTCATTATCTGGCCGGGTGTGGGGCTCACTTCGAAGAATTTATACTAATATTTTCTTACCTTTTTGGATTAGGCAAAAATTGGGTCATGCGTTGTTGATGTCCCAGGTCCTGTATGGACTTGAGGTCCTTTCTGGTTCTATCGAAATTAATCTTACACGGTTAAAAGGCATTGTCAATACTTTTGTCCGATTTGTATACCATGTTCCACGACGGAACCACATTTCGGGTTATGTTAAACGTTTTCTTGGATGTTCCTTCAAAAATTTTGTCAAATTTCGCTGTTTGATTTTATTTCATAAAGTAATTCAAAGTCGCTGAACTACTTATTAGTTCAAAATATGAACTTATTTATGAACAACGATTAGTTCAAAATGAGGACTTTTACAATAACTAGGTTGGTTTTAAATGTAGGAAAGAACTTACTTAAATGTGGACTATGAAAATATAAGTTCAAAATATGAGAGATTTTAAGAATCACAATTTGTTCAAAATGTGGACCATGCTGAGGAACTATGATCTGATCAAAATGTGGCCAAGAACTACAAATGAACCTGTCATTTCGAAAAGGGCATGAGTCACACTTCTTTCAAATATCACTTTTTAACGCCATTTAATTCATTTAAGGGTTTTACGTATTCTCTGTGAAAATGGTAGAACTTCAAGTGCAACAAACCACATTATATGGCCTTCGAAATCTGAAGTCTGTATGAAAAGGGCATGAGTCCTAAACTTATGTCCTTATCAAGTGAAACAAAGCGCTGATGTGTATCGACTAATTTTGAAATCGAATCAAATGATTCTCTTTCCCAAGTGTCACATTTCACATTTTCCAAGTCTCCACCAGGTCTTGTTACAACACGTAAATCTACACTCAGAAAAAAAGGTTAGCAGAAAAATTTGTAAACGGTTTTAATCCTACTTTACTATTTTTGTACTGATTTTTAGTAAAAAAATTATTATTTAGCAAATCTTTTTGCTATTTACATTTTACTAATTACAGAGTTTTTACAAAATATTTACAAATTTTTGTTGCTAATTTTAGAAATCATTTTACAAATTTTTGAAAACCGATTTGCTTAAATTGGCAAAAAAAATTACTAATTTTAAAAAAGTGGATATTGAAGGAAATGTTATTTCTAATTAAAACATACACCTACAAACTGAAACTGCCCTAAAATATTACGTAGATTAAAAAAAAATGGATCGGAATTGAATATATAGCACTAAAAAGTTTTTTAATTCTAAAAATAAGCCCTAAAAACAATTAAAATTTTACCTTAAAAGTAAAAAAAACTGACTTAAATATTTTTCAAACAGAAATTATCAAATTAAAACAAAATGATTAATTCGTTTAGTTTTTAACAATTTTTACAATTTTTAGGCCTTTGATTTTTTTTTTTTAATTTTGTATAAAATATTTTTTGAAAAAATAATTAAATTAAAAAAATATAATCCTATAAAAAAATAAATTTAAAATTTTGTACTAATATTAATAAAATTTAGTATTTTTTTTTTTTTGCTGATTTTAGCAAACAGATTTTAAATTCCACTTTACAAAAAGTATAATAAAATTTAGTGGCGGCTACTAATTTTTCTACTAATTTCATTGTACTACACGTTAGCAAACATGTGTTGCTAAGATTAGCAAAAAAATACCGCTAGGCTCAAATTAGCTAAATTTCCCGTAATAACAGCATAATTTTCAGTTGCCATTACAGACTTTTTTTGGTGAGTGTATGGTTGATTTTAAAAAAATGAAAATGTGCACCATGAAAATATAAGTTCAAAATGTGAGCCGTTTTAACAATCACGATTTGTTCAAAATGTGGACTATAACAAGAATTACAAATGCTTTAAATTGTGGAGTATAATAAAAATTACGATTTTTTTAAAATTTTGACTGTTTTGAAAATAACTACCACTGTTATGTGAATGCATACACATGTCAGAAAAACGGATACTGGGGGTTTTTTGCATTATCGTCATTATCTTCATCATCATCAGCATCATTAGAAACATTATTACCAAGTAGCAACAGCAGAAGCTGCCTTCTTGTAGCTGCAAAATTAATTTGGTTTTAACCAAACTGTATGCTTACGTTATATGTACTACGAGTACATATAACTTGTAGGCAACAGAAAACATGTTTGAAATATGAAATATGTTAATCCTTGTTAACTTGATATTTCACAGATATTCAAGGTATGTAAATATTAAGTGGAATTTATGAGAACGAACATATGAACAAAATCATTCAAATGAGAATGAAAAACTAGTAGTTATGTTGCACTACAGACTACAAAATGCTGCTATTAACAACATTATGAATGTGGTTGCTATTCAAAAATGCAGTTAGTACCTTCATTATTGAACGTAAGTGAAATGATGGAAATTCATTGTTTTATGCTAATTATTCTATGGTTTTGCCTGTTTCTTTTTTGAATTCATCCAAAAATACTCGACCTAAATATGGCAAAGAATTCGTTTTTATGATTGAAAAGAGTGTAGCAATAAAAGTAGGAAGAGGTTTAGTATACAATAGGATTAACCAAAAAAAAAAAAAAGAACGGCTTTAGAAATTGAAAATCATGTTTATGGAAAATTATTTAAACGAATTCAGCCCCATTTTAAGATATGCAATTAAAATTCAAAACAACAAATACAAGCAAAAATATTTTTGTATCCCAGGAAAACTTTGGTAATGGGTGCGATAAACTCATGCATTACCTTGTAATGTGTACTCCTTACCTATATCATTATTTTTCAATATAAAGTAATGAGTAACCTATAAGTGGATACATTATGCATTATTTTGTAATGTATACTCCTTACCTTCAGCATAATTGTGAAATATTTTTTTTATTCTTTTATTTATTTGCAATCTATTTACAATAAAATAATAAGCAAATGTTAAAGGGAATAACAGAGGCACTAAGTTTCATTGAACTTAGCAAAAAAAAAAAAAAAAAAGAGAAAAATACTATTTCTATTTCTTAGATATTAAGTAAAGTGCTTTAAATACATATTTGAGATATAAACTTATTGTAAAAAAGCGAGATCTAATATATGCAGTCTTTTTAACCTTCTTATCTCGTCACTTTCATCTAGCTAAGTTATTGCTAATACGTTTGGGTGATTACTTAGCCTGTTGAGGTAGTTAGCGCTGTATTTTTTAATTTCATCTCTAACTTTAGGAACATTTAGATCATTATGAATGACATCATTTCTAACAAACCAAGGAGCATCTGTAATAAGTCTTAAAGTTTTTGATTGATATTTTTGTAAAATATCAACATTGGAATAAGAAGCCGTTCCCCACAATTGGATCCCATAAGTCCATATAGGTTTCAAAGTGGCTTTATATAAAATAACCTTGTTTTTGAGGCATAATTGTGATTTAGGACCTTATCAAGTTGATTTCTTTTTAATTTAATGTGATTTTTCCAAGTTAATCGTCTATCTATATTCAAACCTAGGTATTTTGCACAGTCAGCTTCGGGAATTGCAACTCCATTCAAAGCGACTGGTGGACAGTTGCCTTCTTTAAGGGTATATGTTACGTGAACGGATTTGTCTGCATTTACCTTAATATTCCATCTATTTAATCAATCCTGAACTAAATTTATCTGTCTTTGAACAGCCACAGAGGCATCAGAAGCAGTCTGCTTGGAAGCCAATATTGCAGTGTCCTCTGCGTAAGTGGCTATTACTACCTCATTGCTAGTTGGCATATCTGAAGTAAATATGGTGTATAAAGTAGGGCCAAATACGCTGCCCTGTGGAACGCCAGACTTAATTATACCAATTTCGGAATCCTCTTCGTTTATATTAACATAAAAACTGCGATAAACTAAATAAGATTTAAACAGTATATAATATGGAGCAGGAAAAATGCTTTTTAATTTGAATAGTAGTCCTTGATGCCACACCCTATCCAAAAATACCGCAGAACAATAATGTTTCTTTTCTAAAGCATCTCTTATAGTTTTGACAATCCTATGACACTGTTCCGGGGTTCCGTGGTCATGGCGAAAGCCGAATTGGTGATCGGGTATTACCCTAATAGACTCTAAAATAGGACGTATCCTCTTCTGAAGTAGTCGCTCAAACAGTTTAGATAAGATTGGAAGTAAACTAATTGGTCTGTATGAGCATTATGAAATATAAGGTAATTTATATTAGAGAAAAAAATCCAACTTTGCAAATTACTTTAAGCCCAACAAAATATTCTTACTAATATCTAAATAATAAGCAGTAGAAACAGGATCTAATGTCCAACATTTTAGTTATTAAAAAAAAGTGGTTACCAAAATCACATTATTTCTGTAATTAAATAAGTAAGCTTGACTTCTTATAAAAACTACTTCCTCTAACAAAAATAACTACTCTACTCATGCCGAATAATAAGCAGTACACAATTTTAGTTTCATTATACCTATAATCTCTTACTTGGTAATTAAAGATTTTGCTGGAAGGTTTTGCTTTAGCACAAATGTAATATAATTACGCATTTGAAACTATTTAAGCTGGACGACAATGACCCAAAATATGTTGCACAGTGTTGTGATTAACTGTTCAGGGTAAACATGAAATTTTCTGTTGGCTTTAAAAATTTTAATAACTAAACGAATTCATTGTTTAATGGCCATTAATTATTATTATTTTTTTTTTTTTTTGCGTCATTTATACAAACAAACCACAAAACTGTACAAAATTTTACAAATTCCACAACAAAAGATTATAAAAACGACTGAATAAAAGTGTAAAAAATGCACAAATAAAATTTAAGCAACAACTAGAGCACAATTCCTAGAATCATCAGTAACAAAAAGAATTTGATAGAGTAACCGTTTGTTGTTGCAAAAAAAAAAAACTGTATTTATATAGAATTTAACACACAAAAAGTAGCGATGTCACTAATATTAGATTCGGCATCTTACCAAATACTGATTCTTCGGTGTTCAGTTTAAACTGAATACCGAAACTATGTTTTTTGACATATGAATAAAACTGGAATATATGTACAGTCACTCACATTTAAAGTCGGGCAGACGCTTGAAATTATTTTTAGTCACAATATCTATGTTTTTATGAAAGAAATACATCTCACTTTTTTCTGTTTTATCACAAAAACCCTTTTATTTAAAAACAACAACAAATATATATTCCAAGTGCCGTTATAAAATGTACATGAAGCCTAAACTGATAAAAAGTCACTTTTCAGCCTCACATTGAAAGTCGGGCAAGCAATGTTTTCTGCAATGCAATCGGTAAATATACCGTTATTTTTGCATTTTCTGTATTTATTTTCAAAATTATGGTTTAGTGTTATCTTATCAGTCCTTCAGTGAAGCTTATTAGAGTATTTTGTAAAATGCCGCGTAATATTAGGCAGTCTACATTGGAAGAACGAAAGATAGTTATTGAACAGCATTTAGAAGGAAAATCTGAACGCGAAATATCGAAATTGGTTAAAAAAAAAAGCAAATCAACGGTGCATGATATTATATCCAGATATAAGGAAAATGGATTGATTGCAAACAAACAACGTGAACCCCAACCAAAAAAACTACCCTCCAAGGATGAGAGTATGGTTTTAAAAGAAGTGAAGAAAAATCCCTTTATATCTGCACCAAAATTGACTGCAATGGTTAAAGAAGCATCTAGAACGGAGGTTAACCCAGAAACAATAAGAAGACTTCTTCGAAAAAATGACTTTCATGGCCGAGTTGCAAGAAAGAAGCCCCTGATTAGCAAGAAAAACCAAAATGACCGACTTGTATTTGCTCGTCAATATATGGATAAGGGTTTTGATTTTTGGAGCACTGTAAGTATGGACAAAAATAACAATTTCATTATTTTAAACATGAAGTTTTAGGTCCTATTTACTGATGAAAGTAAATTTAATTTATTTGGATGTGATGGAAGGGGTAAAGTATGGCGCAAACCAAACAAAGAGCTAGAAGGCAAAAATTTAAGAAAAACAGTCAAACATGGTGGTGGATCGGTAATGGTTTGGGGGTGCATGGCAGCTTCAGGAGTTGGCAACTTGCATTTTATTGATGGAATAATGAACAAGCATATTTATTTAAATATTTTGAAGACCAATTTGAAAGAAAGTGTCAGGAATCTAGGTATTGAAAGTAACTTCCAATTCTATCAGGATAACGACCCGAAACATTCAGCACTTGATGTAAAGAATTGGTTGCTGTATAATTGTCCGAAGGTGATCAAAACACCTGCTCAAAGTCCCGATCTTAATGTTATTGAACATTTATGGGACGAATTAGGACGCAGGATGCAGGACAGGCTGTGTACATCAAAACAACTCTTGAGAGCTGCTCTGCAGGAAGAGTGGAATAAGATTAGCCCTGATTTTTGCAAAAAACTAGTTGAATCGATGCCAAGTCGGCTACAAGCTGTTGAGAATCAAAAAGGTGGCGCAACAAAATACTAACTTTGCGTTTTTTTTAATATCATTGATTTTTTATGTAATGCCCGACTTTCAATGTGAGACAGAAAAGTGTCCTTAAGCCTTTGTGTACATTTTATAACAGAACTTGTAATATATATTTTTCGTTGTTTTAAAATAAAAATGCTTTTGTGATAAAATAGAAAAAAGTTAGATGTATTTTCTTTCATAAAAACATAAATATTGCGACTTGAAATATTTTCATGATTAAATTAAATGTGAGTGACTGTATGTATTGCGAAAAACTTAGCTGTTTAATTTTTTAAATAAAAAATACAGATTTTTAAACCAAAATTTTCTTTAACCGAATAATTCGGTCGAACACTGAATAGTAACCAAATATTACACTAAATGGAATATCATTATTTTTGGTACTACCAATAATGAAAGCTACATTATTTTAAAACATAAAATATTTGATCACCTTACCTTCTGGATTACTTAAAAACATAAAATAATGCGTTACTTGTAATGCTTTATTTATATCAGGATTTGAAATATGCTTAGGACAAGGAATTTCATATACTTAAAAAACAAAAATATATGTTATGCCTAAAAAATGCAGCTAAAAAAACAAAAAATTCCCCGAGTAAAAAAGTTTAGATAAAATCATATGTGGCAATATCTATTAATATAATAACATATATAAATAAATATCTCGGTATGCATATTATTACATTATTTTTATACCCTCCACCATAAATGGTGAGGGTATACATCAGTTTGTCATTCCGTTTGTAACATGTTTGTAACAGGTCTAAGACCCCATAAAGTATATATGTATATTCGTGATCCTTATGCAATTGATTTAGCGATGTCCGTCTGCCTGTCCAACTGTCTGTCTGTTGAAATGGCGATCACGACGCGAAGACGCAAGCGGGGGTGCCTATTTTTATTCAGCTTGTTAGACATCCTCCCGAGCAGTTTGGTATTGAAAATGAGCAAAATCGGTTCAGCGGTTAAAAAGTTATGAGTGAAAATGTGAAGGAACCTCTAAATTTTCCATACAAATTGGTGTATTTTAGTGCAGTTTCATAGTAGCGACTGTTACATAATATATTTTCTCATATTTTTTCATCAGTCGCTTATAAATGAATAACATTTTGTATTCACCTCAAATATTTTTCACCTCAAAGATTTTTTTTACCACAAATTTTTTTTCACCACAAAAAATTTTTTCACCTCAAAAAATTTTTTTTACCAAAAAATTTGTTTTTGCGTCCAAAAAAGTTTTTACCTTAAAAATTTTTTTCACCTCCATAATTTTACTTCAGAGAACATTTTTTTTTTTTGCATATTGGTGGAGGGTTTTCAAAGATTCGGCACAGCCGAATTTAAACCTTTTTTACTTGTTTTAATTATCTTATATTGTGCTATATATAACCACATCTAGTTATATAAGATATGTTATATATTTTATCATATAAAATTATATTATTATTTCAGTTTATTAATACAATGGAATATATAAAATTTCCTTACAGGCTAGATACAACATGTATTATAGTTAAAAAAAAATTACAAATTAAAAAATTCAAAAAGTAACAATTTAAAGGTTTCTTTCGAAGTGCAAAATTCAATAACATGGTTTGGATTTTTATTGAAAGCAATTTCATTAATAGAATTTATATCATTACACGCTCGATTAACAATATATGTAATTATATATGATTTATACTGAAAAAATATATACATAACAGGTCAATTTAAAAGTCCCCGGCCTACCATACTAAAATTCGTTTTTTTATTCAACATTGTTCCCTTCAAGGGTGATACACTGATTATAGCGACCCTCCAACTTTTTGATACCATTTTTGTAGTACGATTTGTCCTTTGCTTCAAAATGGGCCTCAGTTTCGGTGATCACCTCTTCATTTGACGAAAATTTCTTCCCAGCATTCTTTTAAGGATCTAAGAACAGGAAATAGTCGCTGGGGGCCAGATCTGGAGAATACGGTGGAGATGCGGAAGCGATTCGAAGCCCAATTCATGGATTTTCGCCTTCGTTTTCAGTGACAAATGAGCTCGCCCGGCACCCACTTTGCACAGAGCTTTCTCATATCACATTCAGTTGATATCTTTAGAGTACCTGCTATTTCATTCAATTTCAATTTACGGTTATTCGAAATCATTTTGTGAATTTTTTTCATGTTTTCGTCTGTAACAACCTCTTTTGGGCATCCACTGCGTTTACCGTCTTCGGTGCTCATTTCACCACGTCTAAACTTAGTATACCAATCCTTGATGGTTGATTTTCCTGGGCCAGTGTCCGGAATCTCGTCATCAAGTCAAGTTTTGCTTCAACTTTTTTTTTCCCTTCAAAAAGCAATATTTTATCAATACGCGAAATTCCTTTTTATCCATTTTTTTCACAATAACAAAAGTTGCTTCATTCAAAATGCTATAATTCACAAACTAATGATCCGACAAAATTTATACACGTGTCTTTTGAAGGTTAGGGCTAACCAAAAAACATATCGATTTAAGTCTAGTAGCGCCATCTATGTGTCAGTCCGGGCACTTCTCAATTGACCTGTTATATGTGATTAAAACAAACCTATATATATATATATATATATATATATATATATATATATATATATATGTATGTGATATTTGAGATATAATGGGGTACTTTTCTTTAACATGGTATAAAATATGGTTATATATGATTCAATACATTGTTCCAGATCAGAAACATTTTTGATATGTCAATGGTTTTAAATACCACCCAGGTATATAGAACTTTTTAGTTTTATTTTCCTATTAATATTTTTTTGAAAAACTTTAAAAATTTACTTTATTTCGGGGCACGTATAGTTAGAAATTTGTGATTTTGAGAAGACAAAAAAGCGAAATTCAATGAATTTAAAGCAAAAAAAATATTGGCAAAAAGCAAAAAACAAGCAAAAAGTTGAGGAAAAAAAGAACAAAACTTGAAAAACAAATATTTTTTTTTCATTAGAAAAACAACACTAAGGCTAAAATCTGGAAAATCCAAAAAAGCAAATATGAGTTTAAAAAAAATGCAAAAACAGTAAAACAAGCAAATTTATATTCTCTGAAGATCACCTAAAGCTAATTCTAATAACACATTCTTAAAAATATTAAAATAAAATCAAAAATATTAAATATTTCTAGAGGTTATGTTAGTATAAACAAGTAAAAAAGGGCTAAATTCGGCTGTGCCGAATCTTTGAATAAACTCCACCATAGGGGCTGGAGATGATATACGTATATACTAAATTTTGCATGAACTGTAATATGAATATGTTTTGTCAATTTATGTAACGAACTTTTGTTATTTAGTTTAGTAATGTTATTTATTTAGTTTTAGCAATGTTATTTACAGAGGTCTGCTCTGTTAGCGACTTTAACATTGTTGATTTTTACGTTAACAGTTATCAGAGTAACACACATATAGCTCTAAGAATGTTATTATTCTCTCTGTAAGACAATAAATGTAATCGACCAATAAGAAGACTTAATAATTAATAACATTTTTACTTACTTAACAGAAAAAAAAAAATAGATACAGAAAAATTGTACAAATTTGTATGGAAAATTTAGAGGTACCTTCACATTTTCACTCATAACTTTTGAACCGCTTGACCGATTTTGCTCATTTTAAATACCAAACTGCTCGGGAGGATGTTCAATAATCTGGGTAAAAATAGGCACCCCCGCTTGCGTCTTCGCGTCGTGATCGTGATTTCAACAGACAGACAGACAGACAGACGGACATCGCTAAATCAACTTAAAATTGCATAAGGATCACGAACATATATACTTTATGGGGTCTTAAACCTATATTTCGACATATTACAAACGGAATGACAAACTGATATATACCCTCACCATATATGGTGGAGGGTATAAAAAGGGGAATATTTTACCTACGAACCGATGTTGCCCATTTTCAATTGTAAATAGCGCAAGTAAATAAGACATATTCCAGCGAAACTTCAAAGCAAAACGGCATATTATTAGAGGAGTTGGCAAAAATCTTCAACTTTTAGGTAAAGCAACATTCTACTGTCAATTTCACAGAAATCTGACCTACACTCACCCCCGTTAACGACATCATATTTAACGGGCTGCTGTTATAGCTTATATGATTAAGAGAGAGGGCACAAAATATATTTTCTATTAATTTTTTTTAAAAGCTGGCAATTTCTAAATCAAATTTTTTTTTACCTTTTTGAAGCATTTAAAACAAAATTTACAGCTTTTAAATTCATAAACAAGTTTTATTTAAAACTTTTATTTTACATTGACTGAGATCTAATGTACTCGTATACGTTTAATATTAAATACATTCTGATTGTTTTTGTGTTGTAAAGCTTCTCTCCGCTTTTAGACCATTTTGGTAAAATTCTGCTACAGAATTCGATTGCCAAAACGTTAGAG
This sequence comes from Eustalomyia histrio, assembly GCA_949748255.1. NCBI lineage: Eukaryota > Metazoa > Arthropoda > Insecta > Diptera > Anthomyiidae > Eustalomyia > Eustalomyia histrio. The sequence goes on along the minus strand of OX456524.1, from coordinate 104,569,623 downwards.
AATCGGCTTGGTGCAATATAACATACGTATTATAAATTCTGTACCACATTATCGTGACCGGAAAATCTATTTCTCAGGCGAAAATCACGCGATTTTCGGTAAAAAAAATTCATTTTGTTTTTCGTATATTAATAGTTGTAGAAGTTGGCGCCTCAGGCGAAATTATTTTTTTTTTCATACATTAATGACATATATAAGTCTAAATAAGTTTCAAAATCGCTTTAAAATATTATAAGATCGTCGGATGCTGCAAAAACCGCATATCGGAAGTTAATAGCTCTTCCATTGTTACCAGAACTGGCTGGGAGGACACACTCATAGATGGAGAGTAGATTTTTACTTAATTTTTGAACTATTTTGAAAGGCAGTGGTTGCACATCGCTAAAATATTTGATTTATATAAATGATTTCTATGCTGTGCATAAGCAAAATTTTTTTGTTTTGCATATTTTGGGGTCATTTTTCATTCCGGGTCATTTTTCATTTCTTCAAATTGAGGTTGTTTTGCATAATGAACAAAAGCCTCAATCTAATAATTGAAAACATGCCCCAACTTAATTTTGGGGCTAATTATTATTTAGTTGGGGTAATTTTTCATTATATTTTTAGGGTTAATTTTCATTATGAAATTTTTCCCCAAAATATGGGGCTTAATTACATTTTTTGCACAACGCCACTGAGAACTACATCGAATTTTTAAACAATAAAAAACAGCACAGATATCATGGGAACGTGAAATAGCCACGTGCCAATGTTAACTCAAATTCAAAGACCATTTCAAAAATGATTATACTGTTTTAAAAACTTTTAAAATTACTCCAAATGTAATTTATAAAGCATCAATTGAAATTAAAAAACACCAAATTAAATAAAATAAATATTTGTTGAAACTCAATCACTTATTTTTTTATATTTGCGATTGGCATTTTTTAATTTTAGTTAATCGTATTAAGTATCGATTGCGAATTTTTTAATTTTATTTGTAATTTTTTGAATTAAAATTGTGTTTTTTTATTTCGGACTTATTTTTTAATTTCAACTGTCATTTTTGGGAAATTTTGCCTATTTTTTATAAAAAAAAAACTTTATTTTTATATCGCTATATCTTTAACTACTTGTTCTCATATATGGACTTCAACGGAACACGAAATATAGCAATTATATTGTATGCCCTGCTCTTCATTTACTAACAAACTCATAATTTATTTGTTAGCTTTTGTTGTTTTTAATATTTTATCAAATTACAAATAGAAAAATTTCAAATATTTTTATGACAAATATTTTTGTTAACATTTAAAAGAAAAAATCCTAGAATAGCCAAGACTTGGCAGCATTTTTATAAAATCTTACTTTTTAACTACAATAGCTCCTTTCAAAGTCTATATAAGTCATGTTAATTAAATATTTTCAATTTTAAATACATATGTTTTGATATAAACATAAACTCATAAATCTGAAATTTCGGCGATTCCAGTTTAGACTTAATGTGGTATTTGAATCATAGATTTTTAATTAAAAAAAGAAATACAATTGGAAACACGATTTTTTTTTGGTTTGTTTTAAAAGAAAATATACAAATAAAATAATTCCACTTAGGACCTGTGCGAGGTAGCTAAATAAATTCTAAACTAAATACAAATTGACAAAAGATTTTAAAATTCTTTGACAAAATATTTGAACAATTTTTAAAATTTCATAGAAATTTGGATACCAGAAGTTTGTTTAGATTTTATTTAGCCTGCTCACACCCATAGTCAAAAACGTTCCAAAAAAAAGGTAAAAGTCGTTAAATTAAATAAAAAGGCAATTGACCGGGTTTAAAAAAATTAGAAGTGTATTTTTGGTTGTTTATTACGAGTGTGGAAATAATTAATAATAGAGGAAGGATAACCCATGTAAAAATCGAAATATATATGAACATACATGATCATACATGGGCTTGTATATGATCATACATGGGCATACATGGTCATATACGTCCATACGTGATCTCATATATGACCATATATCTTCGGATCCGAAATTTGAGGGTATATGGTGATATATGTGCATATATTATCATACATGCTCATATGTTATTCATGTATGCTCGTATATAATCATATACGTCCATATACCCTTTAATTTCAGATCCGAAGATATATGATCATATATGAGATCATGTATGGTCATATATTGAACAATGTATGGACGTATATGACCATGTATGCCCATGTATGATCATATACAGGCCCATGTATGATCATGTATGCTCATATATATTTAGATTTTTAGATGGGAAGTAAAGATATTTCATCGTAAGCAGAGGCCAAATAAAATTTGGTACATATTACAAGGCTCGGTAACTAAGAGAAAATTGAGCAAATTTCCCTGATGTAAAAGCAAAATTTTCTCATTTGTGCACAAATTTTAGCAAATTTTGGTAAAATCCAATTGGACTTGCAAAAAATCAATTGGTCTTACAAAGAAAATCAATTGGAAACAAAAAAAATAAAAGCTATATTGTATATATGTATACTAAATATGGTAAAAAAAAATGTATTTGGAAATAATTTCGAGGGGGCGGCCGGGCCTCCTGGGCACGCCTCTGATTTGTTTATTCCACTTTCAGCTGTATCGTGATGTATCACCTTAATTCAGCGATAAATCAAAATTTTCATATTTTTCCCATAGTAAAATTTCAAAATTTTAATAAATTTTAAAAATTTCATGCAACTGAAAAGAAAAAGCATTAAAGCTCAAAATGCTGAATTTGTTTAAATAAGTTTCTGCTTTAACATTGCCAAATGTTTGTGACAGAATATAATTAACCCAAAAGTTTTCTTGCATAACTTAAGTTTATTTACACAATTTATATTACGTGCATCTGGAAGTTATATTAAGCTCGTGGTAATGTTCGGTGCAATTCATTTGCATACATTTTGTATTGTATTTTTAAATGGTTTTTCATAATTTATAGAAAAAAAATATATGAAAAATTTAAATAATTGTAGGAACAGTATTAGTAACGGACGTGTTGTTAACATTTTTCTGCATTTCCCTAGTATCCAGTAACACAGTTCTCAAGTTTATTTTTGGTTGTTGATGATAATGATGATGCTTTCCTTTTTTAGCTTCTTTTGTTGTATTTTTTTTTTTTTTTCAAGAATTTTATTTTTCTCAGTTCTTGTTAACTATGCAAAAGTTGTTGTTGATATTATTTTTGCATTTCTATTTTACACTTAAAAAATATATAAATATTCCAGCTGTTACCCACATCATTAACTTCATATAAATGTTTAAAATCACCACATTAAGATACGCAACATGTTTGTGACGATAATGATGATCATAATCATCATCATTAACAGTGTAAAAACATGTGTGAAACAGACAGACGGAGAAAAAGTCATACTACTTTTATTTGGTATTTATGTTTAAAAATTCCATACCATAAATTTGTGACTCGTTTTCCAAGCGAATATTATTTGTCTCATCAACGTTTACGTGGGTCAACTAGAATGTTTTGAGAATATCTAAGGATTTTTTTATTAAATATTGAAAGGAACATAGTTTTAAACTTATAATAGGTAATTTTTTTATGTTCTTTGAATACTTTGTCAACCGTTAAAAAATGCCACTCGGCATTGAAAAACAAATGTTTTTAAACGATTTTTACAAATATTAACAGTAATTTAAAGGTACACAAATTTTGGGAAGGAGACTTTTCCAGTTCTTTGATTTTCTATTTTTTTTTTTTTTTCATTTTTTTTAAAGAGAAACAACACTGAGAAACATCTACCTACTAATTAATATGTTGCTTTCTTTGGATAGGGGATTTAGGGTATATGAAAGCTGGGGGAGTATGAGGGGCTTGAAATATGGCAATAATGTAATTGCGCGAGTTGTTTAATATTAGAACAGTTATTGTCCGCCATCTGAAAAAGAGTTGGCCAAATTTTCGAGACTTTTTATTTCACAGCCCTGTTATTTTACTTCGGCGGGGTTTGGTGCTATCAGAACACCGAAGAATGTATGAGCAGATATTATCGTGACAATTTGTGTAGAATCCAGAAAGAACCGAGGAAATGCTGGCAGTTTTTAAATCGCGTTCTTAGAATAAATGGAAAATCGAAAATTATTTTTAAAAATAATGAAAATGAGGAAGTTGTCGGTGATTATGTGAAAGCATAGGCCAGTATCTTGTAGAATCAGTTAACAAATTAATGATCAATAGCAGTGATGATTGCAATTCACTAAGGACTCTGAGATTAACCTTCAGACAATATATTTTTTCAAAACATTAACAAATCTTGAATTGAATAAGAGCCTTGGAAGTGATGACAAAACTTTAAAATGTATTTTTCAATGTAAAGATGTACTGTCAGCTTTGTTATCTGAAATTTTTAACTCTGCAATAGCAAGTTCAATATATCCCAGCAAAAATAAATTAAAGTAATTCGTAAATAATTAATTTTTCACTGATTCCAAAGTATGGTTAAGTTCTGATTTTCCTCTTCTAAGGCAGTTTTCTTTAACAACTTCCAAAAATGTGATTTTTCATGAAATTTATTACTTTTCAAAACTATGACGGGTAACTTATTTAAAAAACAACCAAAGTTAAACCATAATTATAGATATTTTTATGTAAATTTTACATTTATCTTTAAGTTACAATTTACCATATTTCAAAAAGTAAAAAATTTATTTATTTATTTATTTATTAAGAATTTCGAATAAAGTAATTTTAATAAATAAGGCCCGATTACTGAATGTCCCGTCCGTTATAATTTAACCAACAGTCAAACTCAAACTTTATATGGGAAACAACAACAAATGTGTCAGTTAAATTACCAGGTAAAAGCTAACGGGATATTGTGATAATGAGGCTAAGGCCCGATTACTGATGTCTTGGTAAAATCTAAATTACAAATTCAAAATTTATTTGGAAACATCAGAAGATCTTATTTTACACTAAACCATATAAAGAGCTTTATATGCAATGAAAAGGGATCATATAAGGAAACTTCTACCCTATGACTTAATGCTAAAATATTTCGCCCACTCTGAAAATCAATTCAGACAAACGATTAACATCCATGTGTAGGACACTTAAATAGCTTCGCACGAAAATTTATTTTATTTCATTAATAGAGAAACAGTGGGCCAAATCCTTAAGCATTATTTTTACTCATGCATGTGTGGTTTTCAAAAATATCTAAAAATCAATTCAGACTAACGGGTTACATCCATGTGGAAAAAACTTAAATAGCTTCGCAGCAAAATTTATTTTCTTAACCGAGCTCGCTCCATAGAGCCACAGTGGCCAAAATCCTTAAGCATTATTTATACTCATACATGTGTGGTTTTAAAAAATATCTAAAAATAAATTTAGACTAACGGGTTACATCCATGTGTAGGACACTTAAATAGCTTCGCACCAAAATTTATTTCATTAACCCAGCCCGCTCTATAGAGCCACAATGGGCCAAATCCTTAAGCATTATTTATACTCATGCATGCGTGGCTTTCAAAAATATCTAAAAATCAATTTAGAGGGCATTTTTTGGTATTTTAATTTTTTTTAACATGATAAATATGTTAAGAATTTGTTAAGATGACCCTGTATTTGATATTTTGACGTTACGTCAAGACATCTTTATCTTTACACACTTGAACTTTTTAACGAAATAAAACGCAGTTTTCAATTTTTTATTTTATAGTGCAGTTCATCATCATCGTCGTCATTCTCAACACAAATTAATACCAGTCGGATTATTTACAAAATTCATTATACACCCACCGTTGAAACACTTCCAATCGAAGCAGAATCAATGGAAGCTTTACCCATCGTAACAACACTCAATTCAGCTATGTCAAATAATTTTTTTCACATACATCTTGAAGCAATGATTTATATTTTTATATATTTACAATACTTTTTTTTAATTAAATTAATTTTTTAATATAAATTAATATAATTAATTTTTTATTATAAATTACAACACACTGCATAAAAAAGTTTTTTCGTTAGTCTACTTTGTAATTGTCAAACCATATGACTCGTTTGCATAATTTGACTAAGTTCTTATACAGATGTTCCCCGTTAACGTTTACGAAGCGTTACGTTACGATTACGGTCAAGTAATGAAGCCTTTACTCTCTGTAAGTTTGTTACTGAGTAATACTTACTGGGCTTGACTGAGAAAAGTACACGAATGAACTTAATATATTCAGGTTGTCAAATAGAAATCCAGTTAAACTGTTAAACTTAAGAGATGTGTAAATTTTAGACTTATTTCATCAATAATGTAAATGCAGTTTTATAGTTTAATTCACGCATGAACACTGAAATCGCAAAATTTTTTAAATCTAGATTCTGTAGATCCGATCTAGCCATTTGTTATAAAAGATAGTTCACATCAAGTTGCCTAATAAAAACTGATCAATATTAAGTAAGTAAATATATGAAAACTTACTTTTTGGCAACTCTATTCGAACTATTACAAATATAAACATCTAAAACGGCAAGAAAAAGCTGTCCGACGAGTTTTTAGTTTTTAGGTGGGTGGGCAAAAACAAAATGTATATAAAACAAACGTGTAAACAAAAAACAAACATTGGCATTGATGACGCTAAACACAAGATCCAACAATGGAAAATGTACTAAATCAACAAACAAAAAAAACTATATATAAATCGAAATTCATGAATATCAGTAATTTTAAAGAATTAATTCTTCTTGTAAAGAATTATCATTCATTACATTTGAAAATTAAAGCTTACGAATTCTTTTCCCCTATAGAAGCTGTTATGTTTTTCACCGGATTTTTTGTGTTGAAAAATATTTTGCAATGACCTCAATTTTTTTTTTAAATCTTAAAAATTGATTAAATCATGTAATCCAATAATGAAATAATTTCGTTTTGGTCTAGGGATGTCAAACGGGATTAATTTCTTAATAAATTATGTTTTCTATTGCGGAGAATTTATGTCATTGCATGACTAAAAAGTAATAGTTTGGGCGGAATAACACCAAAACGATCGTTGGGGCATTTTTCTTGAGAGTAAGCGAAACTGTCGAAGGGAAACAATATCGGTGGATGTTGGTGCATTGTGTCTTTCCGAAAATGCATGAAAAAGCTTGATGGTTACTGGTTTCTACAAGATAGTGCACTATATCACACTGCAAATTAAACAATGCTGTTGAAAAGCAAAATATACGCCAACAAATTTCAGATCATTAACAAGATCAAGGAAAACATTTGTGCCGAAACCATCACTATGCTGCACGAGACGCTTGAAAATGTTATGAAAAATGAACCAAAAAAGGCATATTTTTCCTTTGTCATTAGAGGCGGCCTTTTTATATTGAGTTTAAAACATAGTCCGAATGATTTGAAAGGGACCAAATTTAATAAAAAAAAAATATCACACATATGGAAATCGGTTGTTTTTATAAAGTAATTCAATGGTTATTCACATACCCACATAAAAGATGACGCTTCCTGTACATTGAAACATTTAAAATTAACAAGTCCATATCTTGGTCGTTAATGCATAAAACAGCTTTTTTTAATGAGAAGACGTTTATTTTTGGAGATACATAGATCCCCTAAATTAAAAAAAAAAAATAAAATATTTGAACAGGGTGTTTTAACTGATAGATTTTTTCTGTTTGAAATATTGACTATCCGTCATTATCATACATTCGTGGACCAAAATGTGACGCTTTTCGCTTAAACAATGTTGGAAAATATTCCAAACTTATTTCCAAAGTGAATGCTGTGTTACCCAAACTATACGTTTGTTAAAAAGAAGTTTCGGCCGAAATGAAGCACCCACCGTGCGTTCTATACGCAAGTTTGTTCAATAAGTTCATGAACCTATCTCGCTAGTAGACAACACTCGTGGTCCGCATCGTTGTACGGTGGGTACCGATAAGAATGTGGCTAGTGTAGCGGAAATTGTCCAACTCAATTCAAAAATGTAGTCCTTCCATCTATCTCAACAAATCGGCATTTCATACACCAGCATGAAGATTATTCGCTTATAAGGTCCAATTGACTCAGTGTTTGAAGGCAAACGACCATCTTCTTCGTTGCGGCCACCCAGTTTGGACCTTACAGAAGCTTCAATCAGACATCGGATTTGACAGAAAAATCATTCTGTTGGTGTGGATTTTAGAGTGGTGGCATCACAGACCCATTTTTTCGAAACTACTACTGGAAACGCAATTGCAGTCAACGGCGAGCGCTACTAAGCCATGATTACGAAATTTTTATGGGCTGAAATGGAAGATGTGAACTTGGATAATCTTTAATTTAAGCAGGATAGCGCACCGCGTTATCAAACAATCGATGTTTTGCGAACAAAGTTTGGTAATTGTGTTATCGGCAGACTTGGCGATGTCAATTGAATTTTTCTTGTTAGGTGCCCCGTTAAAGACCGATGCTATGAAAAACTCCAGAAAAGATGGCTAATATTGTCCGAGCCATTCGTAATATAGAACCAGAATCCAGAAAGTCTTGTAAAATTGGACTGACTGAAATCTTGTTTCCTAAGTAATGGAAATATTTGTTATTTTTAATTATGCCACAGTTTACAAATAGAAATTAAATTTAGTTTATTTAATTTAATTAAAAAAAAAAAAACCTGGCATTTGGACCACCCATTATATTTGCTGAATAATCGCGAAATTTATAAAATTTTTAAAATGGTTTCAAGCTACAACTTTGGTTGTAAATACCTTGATTTTTTAGAAAACATTTCAACTAAGGCTCTATGTATCACAATTCATAAAAAAAACACCCTAAGGTTCACAAAAAACTTAATTAAACTGGATCTGTCGGAAATGCTATTTTGCGGATTTTGAAACAACATCCATATTTTGAATCCTATCAAATTTTTGTTATCACACTTGCGTGGGTCTTAGGGGCCTTATCACTAAATAGAAAAAAAAATATTTTTTTAATTCCAGAGGTGGTCATCTTTTTTAGGAGTTCCTGAAAAATACACTTTTGCCGAAAAATACAGTTTTTTTAATTTAACCCTCTAACAGATAAGGATGCCTCAGGGCAGCAATCCACATTTTTTCCTATTGTGATGGTACTGAACATTTCTTTCAGTGTACCTTTGTTACTTTTAATCATTTACTATTCTGTTTACCATTATATTTTTAGTTGAATGCAATACCATTAGTTTTGTGTGTTTTGTTAACATTTTTATGCAAGAAATCAGTGTGGTTAGAAAAAAATACAGTGCAACCTTGCTTAAGGCAACTAATAGAAATTTTGGCAGTTGCGAAAACTGGGGTTATTGCGATAAACGAGTCTCTATTTTTTAAATTAAAAAAAGAAATTTTATCACACATATAAATCATTTATCATTTATTTATAATAATATAAAAGACACAAATAATAATTGAAAAATACACATTCTACTGTACAACGGATGTACAAATTGAATTTGTAAACTTAATGGTAAAAATATCAATTAAAAAAGTCAGAAATTTTTGACTGTGTTTTATTGCATGAAATATTTTCCTGCACTGCAATTTTGGGGAAACATAATGTCTTTTTGCCCATTAGAGACAAATGTTAAAAGAATCAATAGCATTCCGAAATTTAATTTTAGGAAACGCTGGAGTAATGTCAACATTTTCGATGTCGTTAATGCAGCTTCATTTTTTTAACATAATTCTTGTTATTGTTGATTTGTGCACTTTATATTCATCGCAAATCACTTTTGCAGATATGCCTCTATCAAGTTTATTAAGAATATCACTTTTTTGTTGTATTGAAAGTTTTTATATACACTCAGAATATTATGTAGTTAACTGTTTGTAGTTTAATAAAAAAGTTTTCCGTTACATTTAAAAATAAAGGAACATTCATTTATTTTTCAAAGAAATATCTATATTAACTTTTTTATACATTCATTCGAAATAATTTACTATCATTTACCATTTTTTTCAGTTTCATTTATTTTTTTCATTTGTTTGAAATTTAATAAAAATTTACCCACAAAACGGAAACTTGTGGTTTATTTGTGTCCGTAACAGTTATTACAAATTTAAATTTTGTTTGCTGTCTGTTTCAAAAAAAAATATTCAAAAAATTTCAATTTGTTTTTTTATTTAAATTGGTTGTATATATACAAAATTTTTCAATACAAATTACAAGAAATTCATAAACACACATACATATACAACATTCATACAAAAAGTGTTTATAGCTTCATATGCATACATACATTTTGTATTGTAAGAGTATATTAAAAAAAAAAAAATACAAAAAATACAAAAACGGAAATAATTTCAAATAAATGAAAAAAACATTTATTTTTTAAGGATTGGTAGGTAAAATTTTGACATTTATTTTAACTGATTATATCATTTGTTTCTTACGGATGTGTCAGTTGTTAAAACAACATTTAAAAATAAATAACAAATGGCATTTAATTTAAATGAAAATTAAGTAGACCGGTTTTTAAATGAAATATCATTTCTTTTAAATGATATTTTCAGTTATTTTAACTTACAAACTTCTTTAAGTGTAAATTAAAAACACAAAATAATTTTTTTGGGTGGAAAGTTGCGATAACTGAGGTTTTTTTTTGAAAAGTTGCTTTATCTAAGTCAATAATGCAAACAATTTACGAGTTTCAATAATCGAGGAGTTGCGTTTATCGAGAGTTGCGTTAAGCGAGGTGGCACTGTATATAGTTTTTGTAAAATAAAAAAAAACAGACTTCCAATTAAAAAAATATAATAAATAACTTGTGGTAAGTAGTTTATATATAATTGTTTAAATTAAACCAAAAATGGTTATTAAAATAATAATATTGTTTGTTCTAAAGCAAATATATTATAGCAGCCTCAGGGCACTCTTGCCTGTTAATGGCACTTTTTGTGTCCTAAATATGGTTGGCATTCAATACCTTTTCATAATAACGGTAGGTGGCTAGTTTAAGACCGATATGAAAACTTTTAAACTGCGATTCCATGAATAAACGGGTTTATTGCGCTATTTTACCGGTTCAATTTTGAAATATCTTAAGCTACCGCTATAATAACGCTAAACTATCGAAATACCGATTTATAACGGTATTGTGCAAATATAACAAAATTTAACAGGTAATATTATGAAATAAACACCGTAATATTTGAAGACACATGTCACTATTGCAACCGCAGTTTTAAAATTTTCGTATAGGTATTGACCAGAGCGTGGTAAACAACTAACGTTATAATGAAAAGGTATTGCTTGCCGACCATGGTCCTAAACCATTTTCATTAATTATTAATTTTTTTGTATTGTGGATTTTACTTTTAAGAAATGGAAAACCAGATATATTTCCCAGAAAAAAAAATTAAGTCTTTCTGAATTGACTGATGATGAAAAGTTTATGGACCGTGGAAACCGATGTAATATGATGATATTGTTGAAGATAGTAAAATTTTTTAAGTCATTTTGGGGAAAAAAAGGAAACGGAATCAAGTAATATTTCGACACAGGATGTGCAAACATTGTCTTAGCATTTCAATTGATGTTTTACTTCAATGATCTTTGTATTCAGTAGCGGTTACTACAAAGAAAATCCCTAATATCACAAAATCAACTTTAAGAGACTTCGATTTCATAATCCTCCATTGAACATACTAATCCATTTGTTTTACCAACGAATGGAGGGTTCTCTGGTTGAGGTATAGAGTATTCAAACACCGAAACCGAAAACCGGTCAACCGGTTTCTTTATTTTTAAAAACCGATCAGTTTCGAATATTTTGTAAATTCGAAGAAAATCGAAAACCGGTCTTTTTTGTTCGGTTAACCGATTTTTTTAATTAAATCACCAACTGGGTTACTTGGTCTCTTTTATTTTTTCCGAACAAATAATCGTTTGGTTATGAAGATTTAGATGTAAGTCTGATACATTCCGATGAAGACTTAACTTTGGATATTCCAAATTCAAATAGTTTATTTTGTGATCTAAATAACACAATAAAAGGAATCAAAATCCTAAAAAAGAGACTGTACAAAATCATTCATCATTATATGTGACCTTCTCCGAGAAAAGGGACCTAGTGTGTGAATATGAAGTTTTGAGAAAAACGCATTTAAAGTTTCATAACGCATTATCACTGTGAACACACCTTCAGTTGGGAGATGCGATTTGATATGGTTTGTTATGATTGGGTGCCGACTTTGGTGACGTCATGCCTATGTGGTGACTTATTTTTTCACTTTTAGAGTGACAATTTAAAACCAAAAAATCAAAAAAATGTTTCTCATTTTTATCGATTTTCCCAAGTTCGATTTGTACGTTTTTATGGGGTAAATAAATTTTTATCAGAAATCTAACTCATTTCATCTTATTCTACACACTTTTAGGTACCAAAATCCACTCTTAAGCCCAAACCCATTTTTTCACACATTAGGTCCCTTTTCTCGAAGAAGGTCACATATGATGATTTCATATATTTTGATATATGTGACGAAAGAACTAAAAAGTTGGACAATTTATATAATTGTCTTTTGACTATTTGTCCAACATCTACTATTTGTGAAAGAGTATTTTCCACTTCTAGCTTTATCAAAAGCAAACAAAAAAATCGTATTAAAACGAAGCATTTAAATTGCATATTATTTCTAAAATATTATTTTAGAACTGAAAAATAGATTTTCTTTTTACATATATAAAATGTAATATTAAAAAAACTTATTTAATGCCAAACGTTTTAAACGTTAAAATTACTAAAGTACCTAATTTTACCAATTTACAAACTTAATGTTCTCTATTCATTTGATACAAATATAGTTTTGTAATAAAACAAAAAATATTGGTTTTAAGTTAATTTTTTGTTTAAATGAAATACAATAAAAAAATTAAATTTAAATGAATATATATGTTATTCAAAGAATGTATTTTTTTTTATTTCTATTACTTTATATATTAAATTTGTTTTTTTTTTGTAATAAATCAATTTAAAAAAAAAACGAAAAAAACCGGTTGACCGGTTTTTTTGCAAAAACCGAAACCGGTTTTTTTAAATTCTATTTTTCGAAGAAAACCGAAACCGGTTTTTTCAAAAGGCCGGTTTTTTGAATACTCTATTCAGGTACTACTAAAAATGTTATTCCATACATAATTTTTCGAATAAAATCAAAATTTGTATGCAGTGCAAATAATTTTCTGTTTTACTTTCAGGATAAGTTGAAGTACAAAAGGAGTCAACAAAATTTCAAATATAATATGGCGAAACACATCGAAGAGCAATCTCGTCAACAAAGAATCTTTTTAAGAAAATTGTTCGCTTCCGTCCAATAAGAAAGTCCTGAAAAAGCAAAATTGCTCAAGTTACCTGTGTTTAGAGAATAAATTGCTGCTGGATTTAAAGCATTTTCGGAAAGACTGTCGGTTGGACTCCCTTTGTTACAACTCAATAAGCCACAGGAAAAAACATCTAGAATAGGTAACAAAGCCAAACATCCAACCGAAGACGTTCGTTTTGATGGATAGAACCATTTTGCAATCTTGCAAGCTCTTCCAAGCTCTGCGATACATCCCAAACGCAATGTACTAAATGCCAATAGTGTTATATACAGCCATGGACAAAAGTTTAAATACAGCCATCAATATTGGAGTTTGAAGGAAAGTTAAAATGTTACCAAAATTGTAATTATGTAGTTTTATTTCATTTCATAAATGATTAAAAAGAAAAAAAAAATTGCTTCATCTCAAAAATAACGGTAAATCTAACAAAAACAAAAAAGTTATAGGACATAATTTTAAGCAAATAATTATAATATATTTTTTATTTATTAAAATTAATCAAAATAAGATGGTTAATAAATACTTAGGACATCCTTGAAAGTCTAAGACTGCGAGGAGGCAACGATAACACCAAATTTACTGTTTCAGATGTCGTTATTTCGGGCCAGGCCTTTTGCAGAGTTTCCTTGAAAATATTTCTACTTTTTGGTCTAGTATAATCTATTTTACGCTTCAATAACTGCCAAACATGCTCAATAGGCTTAAGGTCTGATGATTGTGGTGGGCTATTGAGCTACCGGGGAGGGTAGTATAGGAGCCACTCCTTTACTTACTAAGAATTTTGCTTGGGATCGTTGTCCTGTTGAGAGATCCAAGCCACAAGTTGTCAACAGATGGCTTTAAATGTTCTTCTAAAATACTTCTATAGAGGTGTCGCTCCATTATACCATAAATAAACACCAAGTGCCCCACACCTGCAGCTCCTACCACACCCCAAACCATCACACTGCCACCACCATGTTTCACTGTTGGCTTACGTGAAACTCTTTTCCGATTATCGCTTGCAAATAAGTTAAATTTAGATTCATCAATGAACAGGACCGTTCTCCAAAAGTCCTCTACTTTGTCAATATATTTCTTAGTGAAATCTAAACGGAGCTGTCTATTCTTTTCCGAAATAAGTTGTTTCTTACGTATAACTCTGGTAGGTCCACTGAGACGGCCCTGCACAGCCTGGTCGGATTCATTGAGGGTTCGCTCGCCGTTAGGGAGTATACCATGGTGGCTTTTCTCGATATAGAGGGAGCGTTTAATAACGTTACTTCGGATGCGATAGCTGCGGCGCTATCTGGTCTTGGAATGGACGTGGACATCAACAGGTTTGTGTACAGTGATATAATTTTTACTAGCTTTCGTGGTATCACAAGGGACTTAATAGTCTAAGTGAGTCTGATTGGCAGGCTACCACTTCTACCTAACCTAACCTACGTATAACTCTGCTCCCATATCCGTTGTCCCTTACAGCTCTTTTACCAGATAGTTTCGCAATGATATCGGCTAGATTTGGCGCACTTATTTTTGGATTTCTGACAACTTCCTTCATGATATGCTTGACATCTCGTCGGGAAAGTTTTTTCGGTCCTAGGCTTATTTTTTTTAATTGTATTGTTGTTTTTGTATTTTCTTACAATATTTTGAATACTTGTAAATGATAAATTTAAAAAAATATCTATTTCACGATATGATTTGACATTTTTATAATGAAGAAATATTAATTTTTTTACGGAAGCTGCAATTTCTTTGCCCTTGTCCATAGTTTGATTTTTAACTGGATGAAATCACAACACAAACAAATTATAATGAGTAATTTGAGCTAATAAAAAAATACTCCCGTTGTATTTTTTTAGGATTCAGAGAAACAAAGAGAAACAACAAAAATTATCAATAATTTGAGCTGTATTTAAACATTTGTCCTGTGACTTATTTTGTTTTTGTTAGATTTGCTGTTATGTTTGAAATGAAATAAATATTTTTTTGTTTTTAGTAATTTATGAAATAAAATAAAATAAAACTACATACTTACAATTTTGGTTAAATGTTAATTTTCCTTTAAAATCCAATTTTGAAGGATGTATTTAATTTAATAAAACTCATTTAATTAATAAAACACTACCTAAAATTTTTACCGTAAACAGGCAATGATGCCCTGAGGCAGCCTTTCATTTTTTTCTTCAATTTTTTTGTTTTTTTTTTTTTTGGCAAATAATACTTTAACAAAAAATTAAAAATTAACAAGGTGTCATTAAAATTAAGCTCTTGCCTGTTAGAGGGTTAATGATTACAGCTATTTCAAGTTCTGTTGGTTAAAAATCTATAATACTAAAGTAGCGATATAAGAAACCAAACCGGAAAGTGCACAACCATATTAAATGACAAGCAATAAAAATGTATATTGAAAAGCAAACTTAAAATACTAACGAAGCTGGAAAATGTTTAAAAAAATCTTTAACAACATTGAAAAACGTGAAAGAATTCAAAAAATGTCAAATAAAAACAATATAAAGTAAACAAACAAAAAAAACTTACCAGTTTACAATGTGGAACGTAATTTGAACTTCAAAACACGGCAAAGGGTTAATGAAAAAACACACAATTTGAAATTGTGGGTGTTTATTAAAAAAAAAACACAAATTAAAAATGTCAAAAAATGCAAATTTTATTTAATATTGTTGTTGTTGCTGTTATTGTTTTTCTTATTCGCACTATTCTATGTATTCATTTTCTCATTCCAACAATAATAACATGTGTTTATTTTTTGCATATGCAAGAAGAACAAGAAAACATAAAGAAACGTATAAAACAAATTTCATTGAAAAATTCCAAGATTTTTATGCAAAAAAAACATACGAGCAAGATATTTTTTTATTTTACTAGTTTGTTAATAATAAATCACGTGCTAAAAATGTATGCAATAGTTTAAAATTTATGAATTTTCTAAATAAACCTTTGTTAGAAAATCACAAACACCTTAAGATGACTTTCTTGTATAGTATCTAGTGTCAATTTTCAATTATTTTGTTAAGGCTAAATTTATTTTAATAAGAAATACGATACAAAAACAAATAGAAAAAAATTCACTTGAACTCGCACACACATCCATTGTAGTTAAAAAAAAAACAAAATAATTTGATGTTTTCTTTTGGTTAACTTCTTTCTTCTGCTTTGCTTCGTTTTTGAGACATTTCTTTTCATTACTTTCGTTACACTATTTTCTTTTTTCTTAACATATATTCTATTATTTTAACTTAACTACTATATTCTTTTAATTATTTTTATATTATTTATCTTGCATATTTTAATTGCTTATAATTATTTTTGTTAATATTTATTTTTGCATAATTTTAGTAAACAAAACACCAGACAATTGAATTTTCACAAGCAATTGTAACAAACCATAACGAAAAAAATACGTCATTTACTAACTTTTTTTCGATTCTTCACAATTTTTTTTTTCAAGGCATTGTAATTTTGTAATATAGAAATTATTTAAAAATAATAATTATCGATTTATTTGTTATACTTGATTTTCACTTTCGATTTCATTATTACTTTTTGTGTGTAATTAAAGTGGAAACACTTCTCTGTTAGGAATTTGCAATTTTTTTAATTGTTCAATTTTATTATTTCCCAATCCATTCCATTTGACAACCACACTTCCGCACGACTAAACGAAGACTGATGGAAGCAAACAAGAAAAATACATTTTTGCCTACTTTCATTATTGTGGATCGTATTTACAACTGTGCAAACATCTGATACAGTGGTGCATTTTTATTGTATTATTATTCACATTCACCATTGTTGCAAACTTTTTGCTAAAAATATCGCCAAATCAAATTTAAAAATTGTCTGAAAATTGCAAAATTTGATGTGTTTGTGCAGGAATATCTAAGAGGAACATTCCCTATAAACTATTATCATAAACTAATAAATCGCTAAATTTGTTGAAACTTTTCATTTTTTTGTAAAAATTTCCCATAAGTCCCAAATCTTGTGTAAAATTAATTTCGTTTAATAAAACTGCTAGACTGATTTGCAAGGAAACGCTAAATTATATTTTACGCGCTAAATGCGTTAAAAAAAACCGCTAGATTTGAGTAGAAAATACCTAAGTTGGCAACAGCGAAAGTCAATAGCAGAGTTTGCAAATTTAAATGAATAAATAAAATGTAATATAAAACAAAAATGGAATAATCTTGTAAAATATAATTAAGAAAAAAGAGAATGTTATATGAGAAAAGCATATAAAAATAAAAAATCAAATAATAATAATATATTTTTTAAAGTGAGAAATCTTGGCAAGCTGTGTGCAATTTATTTAGGCAACGCCAATCTTTTTTCACAATCAGCCAATATAAAAGTCTGACAGAAACATTTTGATAATAAATCCGGTTTTTATGGTACGTTAATGACTTGTCAAAGCCTGCACGAGAACAGAACAAAACATACCATATAATCTAATTTAAAAAAAAACAACAAATAATTTTTAATCCGTTTTGTCGCATCCGATTTCGTGCTACTAAATACGAACTTCTTCGGTTTCATATTGAGTACGTTAATTCTGTTGGAATATTATTTTTTTTTTTAATTTTCCGATAAAACATTAGAATATTTATAAATTTAAATAAAAAATGTAATTTTTAGTGACTCATTATTTCTTTTACAAAATAAAAAAGTATTATTTTTGAGAATTTAAATTACGTTTTGTGGCCATAAAGTTTGAGTAATTTTTTTTTTCAGGGGGAAAGTATTTACTACGCTTAAGGTCTAGAATCTAGATAAACGAATTTCGAAAAAAAAGTAGAGAATATTTTTACTGTTCATTTTATTATCATGTGTTTATTTATATTTTAAAAGTACATAGAAAATTTAACAAAAAAAAAAAATTTAAGGTAATGAGCTGCTAAAGTGGGATGTCCAAAAAAGGAGTGTCCTGGTATACAAGGTTTCTGGTAATCTTCTTAATTAGTAAACAATTATTAATGGCCATTGTGGTCCCAATGGTCTAGAGCTCAAATTCTATAGTGGGCGCTACCCCAAATGATTTTCAGATCTTCACAATTTGACACTTGATCTGATATTTGCTTAGAAGAATTTGCTGTCATTGTGGACAATTGGAAATAGATGCGCTCACCAAACCAAATACATTTTTTAGTTCCAGTTTTCAAATTCTATAGTGGGCGCTACTCCAAATGTTTTTTAGATCTTCACAATTTTAGACTTTATGTGTTATTTTCTTGGAAGAATTTGTTACCATTATAGACAATTGGAGATAGATGGACTTAACAAAAGCCCAAAATATCAAACAATAAAAATAAAATAATTTTTAAAAAGTAAACTCAGGAATAATATTTGTTTCAACCAATAATAAACGGAAGAGTTAAAGATTTGCATACGTGAAAAATAAATTAAAATCTTAATTGATATAATCAATTTTGTAATTAAAACCCTACACAGAAAGAAGTGTCACACAATTTTAAGTAACTAAAAATATTTGCCTAAATATTTTAAATTATTTATTTCATAGGAAGAGAGTGAATGGTAGTTAGTTTGGAACTAAATTGGTAAATTTTTCAAATTTTTGAGTATTTAAGATAATAGTTTAGTATTTAAAAAAAATAAGATTAATCTTTTACTATATTAAACATAGTTATATGCTTGTAATCTTCCCCTATCAATATGTGTCCAATACTTAGAAAGTTATTGATTAAGTAAATGATGATAATAATAATAATAATAACTTCAAATTCATTTCATTTATTCAAATTAACCGAGCCCCTTAGGGCCATATATGGTTTATAGTATATAAGGTGCAAATGTACATTCAAATACTTAAAACTATCAATCTTACATAGTTATACTGATAAGTTTGTACCAATAAATTGTATTTAATTAAAAAGTTTTATAATCTTTATGAATCTAACAAACCTATTAATAATTTTATAACGTTCTTAAAATTAGTACGATTAGTTGCTGAATAAACTGCAATGCCATAATTCACTATTGATAAAAGAAGTGCATGTGCCACCATAATCCTGACTCTTTTAGGGAGGTTATAAAGGGTGTCCCAAGAAGAACGCAATTTTTAAATCTGGCAACATTCGAAGTGTCATTGTTTGACATTTGAACAATTGATATTGTTTGCTAGTAGAAGGTACGAGGTTAGTAAAAATGGAGCGCTACACGAATGCAAAACGCATTCTGATTGTGAAATTGTTTTACCAAAATGGTGAAAGTTTTGCGGCTACAGTTCGCAAATTGCGATCAATTTGGGGTCAAAATAATGCTCCAAAAGAGTCAACTGTAAAGAGATTAATGGATAAATTTGCCGAAACTGGGTCTGTTAGTGATGTAAAGACAACAACGCGCCATCGACCAGGTCGATCGACCGAAAATGTCGCAGCTGTACGTGATGATGTCGCTCAAACTCCATCCACCTCAATTCGACACCGAGCTCAGCAAATTGGTGTCTCCAAATCCACTTTGCAGCGAATTTTGACGAAAGATTTGCATCTTCATGCATACAAAGTTCAATTGACTCAGGAACTGAAGCCAGCTGACCATGGACAGCGAAGGGAGTTCGTTAATTTTGTATTGGAGAGACAACATGAAAATGCTGATTTTGCCGATAAAATCATCTTCAGTGACGAGGCCCATTTTCATCTTGATGGCTTCGTGAATAGGCAGAATTGTCGCATTTGGGGTGAGGAAAATCCTCGAGTGATTCACGAGAAGCAAATGCATCCTCAACGTGTCACTGTGTGGTGTGGTTTTTGGGCTGGAGGAATCATTGGACCTTTTTTTTATGAGGCAGGTCAAGCGCAAACAGTCAATGGTGTTCGGTATCGTGAAATGATAACCAGTTTTTTCTTGCCTAGAATTGAAGAAATGAATGTGGAGGGCATGTCGTTCCAACAAGACGGCGCCACATGTCATACAGCCAGAGAAACAATTCAATTGCTGCATCAGTCATTTTCTTTGGGGTTTTTTGAAGTCGATGGTTTACGCGAATAAGCCGACGACGACTCAAGCCTTAAAAGAGGAAATTGGACGCTGCATTAATGAAATACCCCAGCATTCATGCAAAACGGTCATTGAAAATTTCATTAAAAGATCGCATGCATGCCAGCAAAGCCGCGGCCATCCGCACGATATATTGTTCCATACATAACCTCATTCTGTCTACTTTACGATATAATAAAGTTTCACGACTTTTTTTTTAAATATCTGTGTTTTATTTAAAATTTAAAAATTGCGTTCTTCTTGGGACACCCTTTATTTTAAACTATATAGTATTTTCAAAACATACTTTCGATGTAATTGAACTTATGTGTTTGTTAAATAAAAATTTATCATCTAGGACTATACCCAAGCAACGCATAATATTCACTATTTCAATTAAACGATTATTGATTTTAATTGCCAAAGAAGATTTATCTATAGAACCAAAAGACGATTTCTAAAAATTGTTTACTATTGTTATTGTCTTTATAAAAATTCTTAAAAATTTTGTAAATTTTTTCTCCGCATGCTGTCGTAAAAATTGTTGTCACATTTCGCGTTTTTGCAATAAACTTAAAATTCTTTTTTTTTTTTTTTTACACGAAGTAATTGTTAAGATTTGTTTTTTTGCTTACGAGATGAAAATTGTGCAAAAATGTTAAAGTATAAATAATTGAGATAAGTCGATCATTTATATTTATTATTTTTTTTTTTATTTATTCAACATTTAGAAATTTCAAAGCCCTGAGGCCAATTAATAAATTACAATATTCCACACACTTAAGGTTACCCAAAAAATTAAAATTAAAACCCTGATAACTATTTATTTGATACTGTAAAAATAAAATATATAATATTTTGCTATCCCAAATTGAAACGAGAAAAAGAATAATGTTGTAATAAAAAATTATCAAAAAGAAAAGAAAATTGTTGTAATTATTAAAAGTTATTTAAAAGTTTTCTTTTATAAACATGAACGCTATAATTGAATTGCCTTAAAGATGCTGGCAGCGCATTAAATAATAAAACCACACGCCTATGAAAAGACCGACTTACCCAAGGAGTATTGAAAGGTGCAATTAGACTATGAGATCTAGTTAATCTAAAAAAGAACTGATATAAACAAAGGACAATTTATACAAAAAACTCGATAGAACTATAATAGCAGACGTATTTTAATGAAATCACGAAACGATGTTCCAAGAAAACGAATAACATGTTCTGTAATATGTTCACGAATTCGTACTGAATATACATATCTTATAACTCTGTTAAATAGCAACTGAATGTCCCTAATGTTATAACCCCAAGTACCAGAAAATGCCTCCAAACGATATAGAAAAAGAGGCATTATAGTACTGTGAACAATTCTTTCCTTGACATAAACAGGAAAAAAAGATTTGTATTATATAATCTCCTCAAAATAAAAAATTACACTTGAAGTAAGATATATAATATAATATTCATATGTCAAATTGCAATCAATAACTACACCTAAGATAGATAAGTGGTGTACAAATTCAATATTGGTTCCATTAAAAGATAAATATACATCCTGAACATAATTATGTGAGGTCGAAAATAACATTGCCTTTGTCTTCATTGTATTAATTGATAAGTAATTATTAATTATCCAATTTGAAATACACTTTGTAGAATAATTTAACACAGACTGAAGTACATCTAAATTATCCTTACTACCACAATATAAAACTTGAATATCATCCGCATATCCAACATCCAATATATTAAAAAAATCATTTACGAACATAGTAAACAGAAGGGGACCAATAACAAATCCCTGTGGGATACCAGTAAAAATTTTGAAAAAGAACTCTCAACATCAAACTGTCTCTTTTTTCTTTATGTTTACTGAGTCTTTGTGTAAACGAACGACATCCAGTAAAAATTTGTACAAATTATTGAGTAAACGAACGGAACTAATAATAATAAATTCAAATTGGATTTCTAAAAATTGTTTACTATTGTTATTGTCTATATAAAAATTCTTAAAAATTTTGTAAATTTTTTCTCTGTATCCTGTCGTAAAAATTGTCACATTTTGCGTTTTTGCAATAAACTGAAATTTCTTCGAAGTAATTGTTCAGATTTGTTTTTGTTTTTGCTTACGAGATGAAAATTGTGCAAAAATGTTTAAATAAAAAAAAAATTGAGATAAGTCGGGCATTTTTATTTATTATTTTTGAATACCTAAATGTTGCAAAAGGTTTTATCTGTATAACAATCAATGACAAAATTTTTTATTATTAAAACTGAATATTTAAAAATTTTAATACAATTTTGCAAAAAAAAAAAATGGCCCATAATTGAATAAACGGAGTTCACCATTGAAGTCAGCTATAACATATTGCACCAAACCATAGTCGGTACTCGGTAAGAATGTTTAAATATTAAAGATACATATTACATTTTTAAATTTATAAGGATATCTTTTATGAGCATAATTTTTTTTTTAACAGTCATACATTTTGCTATCCACTGATGAAAGCCAGCCTTTCATGCAAAGAGAAAAAAAGTTTGTGCTGCAAGTTGACATCGACAATTGCTGTAAATTGCTGTTATATAATAATATGAAAAAAATAATGAATGTAAAATTTTGCTTAGCCGGCAGATAATTTTTGCTTTAACCTAAAAAAACTTAAAAAAGTATAAAGCTTTTTTTTGAGTTCAAAAGACTAAAGTGTCAAGATTTTTAGAATAAGGATAAAAAAGAACATCATGAATATAATGAGAAAATTCTTTTTTATGCTAAAAAATAAAAAAAAAATCATAGAGTTAAATTAAAAGAAGTATAATATAAAACTAATTTAAATATAATATTAATTTAAGTAGCTATCAGAATTGCACGTATAAAATCTTTAAAAAATAATTTTGTATAAAGGGTGATTCAAGTTGAGATACTTTTTTCAATAGCCTTTATTTGACAGATCACGTGGGAGTCGTGTCATGCTGTCATGTTATTTTTGTTTAGTATTATTTGGCATTTCATAATGAAAAGACTTACGCCTGAACAACGTTTACAAATCGTTCAACTTTATTACGAAAATTCACGTTCTGTGCACTTCGCTCAACTTTGGTCAACAGAATCGGCCTACTGACTACTTGACGTACTATTCGCAACACCATCACCCATTTTGAGACCCAGCATTCATTATTGGATAATATTCGACCGAATAGACCACGTCCAGCACGCTGTGAAGAAAATATAGCGGCCGTAGCTGAGAGTGTACACGAAGACCGTGGAGAGTCGATTCGGTGCCGTTCGCAACTAGGACTGTCGTATGGAACGACTTGGTGCATTTCACGTCGAGATCTTAAATTGAAAGCGTACAAAATACAGCTTGTGCAACAACTGAAGCCGCTCGACCTTCCCAAGCGACATCGCTTCGCTCTATGGGCTCTTGAAAAGTTTCAAGAAGATCCGACGTTTTCGAGGCAAATTTTGTTCAGCGATGAGGCCCATTTCTGGCTCAATGGGTATGTAAACATCCGACGTTTTCGAGGCAAATTTTGTTCAGCGATGAGGCCCATTTCTGGCTCAATGGGTATGTAAACATACAAAATTTGCCGCATTTGGGACGAAGAGCAACCTGAAGAGATTCAAGAACTGCCACTTCATCCAGAAAAAGCAACGGTTTGGTGTGGTTTGTGGGTCGGTGGAATCATCGGTCCATATTTATTTAAAAATGATGCCGGTGCGAACGTAACCGTCAATGGCGACCGTTATCGTGCCATGATAACCGACTATTTGATGCCTGAAATTGAAGCTCGTGATCTCGGCGACATTTAGTTTCACTTCCCACACATTGCATCAATAAATGGATTTATTGAGAGAACACTTCGGTGAGCACATAATTTCACGTTTTGGGCCGGTCGATTGGCCATTAAGACCGTGTGATATCACACCGTTTGACTTTTTCCTGTGGGAATACGTAAAGTCTAAAGTGTATGTGGACAAACCCGCTTCGATTCAGTCCTTGGAGGAAAGCATCACGCCTGTCATTCGTCAGTTACCAGTCGAAATGCTCGAACGAGTCATCGAAAATTGGACTCAACGGATGGACCGCCTGCGACGTAGCAACGGCCAACATTTGATAGACATAATTTTCAAAAAATAAATGCCAATGAATGTTCTTTCAAATGATAATAAATATTCCCTATTAAATTTGAATTTTCTGTGTGTTTTTTTTTTTTCTTTAAAAAAGTAGGGAACCTCGAAATGGATCACGCTTTACTTTACCAAAAATTATATATATAAATATATATACAATTATATTAATAAGAATACAGTCAAATTATTATAGTCTTACTGAATTTCGTTATAATTTTGTAGATAAACAAATTTTTTATTTTTTATAAGAATGATTAAGAGTTCAAAGGGCAGCCCCATGCATGGAGTTAGAGTACTAGTATTACTTTACATTCATGTTTGGCTGCCTTTTAAATTACTTCAGCAGTCCTTTATTTGTTAAGATATCTGTGTGAAGCATGCCAAACAGCTACTCCCATCATACTAATTGTAAGCAGGGACTGCAACCCTGAAAGGTTCGGATTAATCGAAATAAAAATTTCAGCTTCTGGTTCGATTCAGGGTTCGGCTTCAACATTTAAAAAAAGTATAAATGTTTTATTAATAGGAAATTTATTTATTTTTCAAAGAACTTTTCTTTTGTTTTATAATTAATATATTTTTTAAGTTTTCTTCTTATTTTAAATTTGTTCTTTGATTTAGAAAATCGTTCCTTCTTCTGAAGAACAAGATATTGATTCTCTCATTAAATTCTCTTCTCTTTTCATTTGCAAATCTTTGAAAATTTCAAATGTTTTTAAAATATGTTTTTTTTAGCATTTTTAACATCTTTGGGAATTAGCATTAATTTAAATCTGCTATCCAGATATAATGCTGCAATCAAAAGTGGATTATTAAAAAAGTGGTTTTCTCTTTTTATAATATTTAAATAAAATTCTTGTGAAAATGTTTTTGTTTTGTCATCTTTCGTTAGCTATAATTTAAAACTAAGCCAGATTCTATAAAAATCACCTAAAGTCATCTGTTCTTCTTATAGTTTCAGCGTTAATTTTTTAAAAGTTCAAAAATTTCTACGAATTCTTCACAAATATTCCAAATATTATCATTTATAGTTAATGCAGCATCTAGTAATCCCGAACAAAAACTTCTGTATTCCAATAAGGCTTGAACCATGTCTTAACTGAAATTCCATCTAGTTTAGCTAAAGAAGAAATTTTTGGTATTCGCAATTTTTTGCAAATAGCTCTGCATTGATCAAATATTTGCTTAAAAGAAGGACTAGATATAGTGTCAAGCACTGCAAACTGAAATGCGAACATGTAATGTTTTTATGATTTTTCTATCAAACATTTCTCACGCCATGAACAGCAAGAATATTTTTTTATATTTTTCAACCCGAACTTGGTTAAATTTTTCGGTTCAGCGGGTTCGGGTTCAAAGTTTTTTTAAACAGCGAACCTGAACCCGTTTGGTTCGTGTTCGGGTTCGGCTTCATCTTAAGTGCTAATTTAATCGGTTGTACGCCCAAAGAAAAATTCTTTAAAAAAAAAATATATAAAAATGCTTGCGAAATTATATGTTAAAATTTTCCCTTTTGTTTTTTTTTTTTTGCAATACGAGGCGGATCAATAACTCCGTGACTTTTCGAACTTCCCTAGTAGTTATATGAAATGCAACACTGCTCCCATCAAGTACCATCTTTTAATAGACTACTGTCAAATTTTGAGCAAGTTCCGCCATTTGTTTTGCGTTTAACGGCTGTTCAAAACATACAACCTCGTGCATATTTTTAAAAAATGGAAAAATGTGAATTTCGAGAGCTCATTTAATTTTTTTTGCGAAAAAAACCGTCAATCAAACCAAATATTAGCTTGATAAATACTAGGGGTACTCTGCACCATCGATTTCAATGGTAAAAAAGTGGTTTACTGACTTTCGTTGTGGCTTTACAAGCACGGAAGATGCCGAAAGTTCTGGACGCCCAGTTGAGGTCTCTACACCTAAAACAATTGAAAAAATTCACAATATGGTATTGGCCGATCGGAGATTGAATGTGCGATAGATTGTGGAAGACATAGGCATCTCACATGGCTCAGTGGTTTTAATTTTTAACGATCACTTGGGTATGAGAAAGCTTTCCGCAAGATGGCTGCCGCGTTTGCTCACATTCGACCGCCAACGGAATCGTGTGGCAGTAGACTACGAATTGCCCTTTCATTCGCCTTATTCTCCGGATTTAGAACCCAGTGACTATTTCCTATTTCCAAACATAAAGAAATGGCTCGGTGGAAAGAGATTTAGCTCCAACGATGAAATTCTTGATCAAACAAATGCCTATTTTATGGACCTCGAAAAATCCTGCTGTCAAACGCAAAGTAAATGACGGAACTTGCCCTTGTCTACTAAAAGGTGGTACTTGATGGGAGCAATATTGCATTTCATATAACTGTGATAACTGATAAAAACATAAATGAAGCTACAAAAAAGCTTCAAAATGCAACCAACAAAATCCTTCAATGGACCAAAAAATGGAGAGTTCTTCTTAATGAATCCAAATCAACACACGTTAATTTTACATATAAGAAAATAGAACATTTACCGATTTATATAAATAACACTATTGTGCCATACGCTAATACGGCAAAATACTTGGGTTTTACACTTGATGCCAAACTTAAGTGGAAAGAGCACGTAAAGAAGAAAACCTCAGAGCTTAATAAAAAATTCAAAAAGATGTACTGGCTTTTTAGCTCGGCATCTGATATATCAATGAAAAATAAACTTTTACTGTACCAGCAAATCCTTAAGCCTAAGTGGACGTATGGAATTCAGCTTTGGGGATGCACTAAAAAAACAAACCTAAAACAAATACAAACCTTCCAGAACAAAGTGCTAAGATGTATCACTTGTTGCCCGTGGTACGTAAGAAACGATGACCTTCACAGAGACTTGCGAATACCAACCATAGTAGATGAAATTAAAAAAATAGCAACTAAACATGAAGTGAGATTACAACAACACTGCAATGAAGAACTACAGGAAATACTGCGTAATCCAATAGCAAACAGAAGATTAAGAAGAACATTACCATCTGATCTGCGATTGATGAATAATGTCTAGATGCCCTTTAGGAATAACCATTGGGTTATTTACTTACCAAACGTGATTTAACTGTGTAAATATAAGTTACTAGATAAGCAAACATAAAGCTTAGTTGTAATAAATAAAGATATTGAAAAAAAAAAAAAAAAAAAAAAATATAACTGTGAGGAAAGTTCGAAAAGTCACGGACTTATTAATCCGCCTTCGTATTTCGCAATTTTCGGGCTTATTTATATAAATTGGTTTAATTTTCGCTCTAAAAATCATCCAAAAACGGAATACGAAAATTGCCTAATTTTATGTTCTTAATTTTTGTAGAAATAACAGTTAAAAAAACAGCCGTTTAAAAGCTTTTGTTCTAAATAATTGCAATTTTTCCTAAATTTATTAATATTAATAGCTTGCTTTTTCAGCAGTGAAAATGGTTGATAGGTGAAACATTCATAATTGTTCCGATGGGAGTTTTTATACAAATTTTTATTATTCATGTTAATTGATAGTTTAAGGAAATGTTAAATTTTATTAATAAGTTGTTAGAGTTTCTGTGTAAAATTGAGATGACTGTGTGGCTGTCGAATTATATGGTTAGGTTATTTTGTGCGCTCTCCAAACGCTACGCCGTAAAAAATACACCGATCAACCTTAAGAATTCTGTATTCTTCATGTTGACATAACGTCAACATGCCAATGTTTTACCCTACTCATTGCAATAGATGGAAAAGAACAAAGAAAGTGCTTAGAGTCTCATCGCCCTCCCCACAGACCCTATACACACCGCAAAGGCACTCCTTTCCAATTTCGAAAGATATGATCATTAGTGCACACTGTCGTGTAACAATTCGCATCATGTTGGCCAGTTACCTCTTTTCCAACCTTAAGATTATCCTTGTTCTGCCCTCAACCGGTTTACCCTACAAGATCTTTGGGATCGTACAAATATCCCCATTCCAGATCTCCTTGTGCATGTTGGTGGCCCATTGATCAAGCTCCGTTATTGTCATCCGAAAAGGTCTCGGATTTTGATGGTTAACAGAGACCAGTTTGGATCCATCCCTGGCCAGCTTGTCAGCCCTTTCGTTCCCCTTCACTCCACAGTGTTCGGGTACCCATATCAACCTCTGTTGTCCCCTGCCAGAAGAAACATTCATCACCCTCTTGCAGTTCAAAATCGTCTTCGATTTCACAGACTGCACTAAAAAAGCCCTAACAGCAGCCTGACTTTCAGTGAAAACGACTGCATCCCCAGAGCAATCAGTCGTAGTTAAAATATTTATTTATGCGAATTAACATTTGTATATTTTATATTTTGTTTTATTCTTTTCTGTATAAAGCTACTTTGATAATTTTCAAATCGTATAAACTTTTTTGTAAACAAATGATTTTTCAATCAATTATAATTAGTTTTTTTATGCATTTATGCTATTTCATTACCATTAGTAATGAAATATTTAATTTCCTTACCTTTAAATGGTAATGAAATTTTGTATCTTGCTATTTCGGTGTGAGCAGGCCGTTAAGGGGGCGATTTTCAACTTTTGGGCCCTCTCTGTAAGAATTTACAAAAATCGCACCTAGGTGGATGTCTACACCTCATGTGGTTCCAATAAACGCAATATCAACCTTCCAGCTCTAACGATTTTGACAGGCCGTCGAGGGGGAGAATTTCACCCTTTTCTGGCCCTCCCTGTTTAATTTTTCAAAAATCATGTCTTAGCTGTTATCTACACTGGAGAAGGAGCCTGCGTACCGAATTTCAACTTCCCAGCTCTAGCGGTTTTGGCAGGCCGTCGAGGAGGAGAATTTCACCCTTGTCTGCCCCTCCCCATTGGATTTTGCAAAAATCACGTCTTAGCTGTTATCTACACTGGAGAACGAGCATGCAAACTAAATTTCAACTTCACAGGTCCAATGGTTTGGGAAGGCTGTAAAGGGGCGAATTTTCGACCTTTACACCCCCATTTGTACCTCATCCCTGGCCAAAATTCTAAAATGTACCTTATCAAGGAGTTAGCACATACTCCCAGGAAGGCGTATTTCTAACTTCAGGATTCTAGCTAAAGGGGCTTAGGCAGGCCGTGAAAGGGGAGGTTTTCCCCGTTTTTGCCTTCCACGAAGGAATTCGCAAAAATCTTGGCGGATGTCTACGCTGAAAGAGGAATCTACATACCAAATTTCAGCTTCCTAGGTTCAGCGGTTTGGGCTGGGCGACGTTAAATGAGTGAGTCAGTCAGTCAGTAACGTTATTCCTTTATATATAGAGATCAAGTTATATATAAAATAAAGTACATTTAATCAAACAAACTTAGCATACTAGATTTGGATCAACCGATTTACGTTAATCAGAACCTATACATCATTGCAATGATTTTTCATCTGCGTTGGCCAATTCCAGAGAGCACCAATAATCTTTACCAATTGTTTGTAGCATTTCTAAATATTCCAAAAATGATTTATATGTGGCTTGTTGCATATTGGGGCGCTCAACACGATGATGATAACTGCATTGCTTATCGAAAATCCATTGACGTTGCATGGGTGATACCAATTGAAAACTTTCTGGAAAATGTAAAAATTCTTCACGATTTTCACCATAGCAGAGTTTAGTTGTAGCGTAACTAAATGTGTAGGGAAATGAATTAAAATAAATTATTGCTAAGGGTGTTGAAAGATTTAGACAAAACTTACGATATTCCGTCACGTACCATTTTCTTGACTTCCGAGTGATTTATAATACGATCGATTTCTGGACAATTGGTATTTGTTCCTAATGTCACAAGAAACCAAGGAGGGATTAAACTAAATCGTACGCATTTGATGACATCTAACATGTGTTTTTTACGTTCTTCCCAATTGTGGCCAAGCCAACGTACTGCAGACATAAAGATCTGAAATTAAACAAAGGAAAACCATTGAGTGACTAACACAAAATATAAATATAAAAAAATATTAGATCATTTCTTAACAACAAAAATCTCAATTTTAATGTCTAATAAAGAAAATGCTCGATGCAGGATGATAACAACACCAATCTGCTTCGAGCCCTATATAAGGCAGTATTAAC
The DNA here is from genome assembly GCA_949748255.1 of Eustalomyia histrio. Taxonomy (NCBI): domain Eukaryota; kingdom Metazoa; phylum Arthropoda; class Insecta; order Diptera; family Anthomyiidae; genus Eustalomyia; species Eustalomyia histrio. Next base: position 104,539,091 of record OX456524.1, on the reverse strand, counting down.
AGCTGTCCGCATTTATCTAGGACCAACCTTTGGATCGGCGATGCAAGTTTTTTAGGTTGAACACTGCTGATTTTAAGTTGATTATCCGCTTTATTTTGGCCACCAAAAATTATGTTAAATCCATTTTTAGAAGACTGAGGGTTGTTTTGTTCTGGTTTTTAAACTGAAATCAACAATGATGACGTGAAGGATTTCCGATATTAGTTTGTGTTTTTACCCAACGCCGAGGACCTTTCACATTTAACCAAGATTACCTCCACCGTATTATACGGAATTAAGCTGATACTGTTAAATGTTTATAAAAGTTTCCAATCCCAGTTGTCGTAAGACATTAAATTAAAGCGGAGTTAAATCAATCAATGAAAAACGAATTTGTGGACAACTGTGCCTTTGTTTTTATACTTCCCAGCAAAACTTTGGTAATGGGTGCGATATTCTCATGCGTTACCTTGTAATGATAGCTCGTTACCTTGTTCATTTGTAAGCATAAAGTAATAAGTTACTGATTATTGATTACGGAATACATGATTAATAAACGTAAAGTAATAATTGAAATATTTTTGAAAATCTATTTTTAGATACATTACTTTGTGTTTTTTGTAAGCAAAAGGGTAATGTATGTTTGTTTTGACAACACTAGCGAAAAAACGAAGCGCAACAATTCATTTAAGTTTAAAGCAATCAAATACTATATGCGTCGATAGCACAGTGGGTAGAGTTCTTGGCTGGCAATCAGAGTTCCCTGGGTTGATTCTTATCATGACCATATTATTTTTGATAACGTTTAAAATATTTGTAAAAATTTGTTTAATAAAAAGTCCTCTTTTTTAAAAAACTATTTTTAGACACATTACTTTTTCCATTCTCGTAACCATATAAGTAACCCCTTACATTATCACCTCTAAAGTAATGGGTATATACATTACTTTGAGGCTCATCGCCTGTAAAATGCATCAATGAAGTAAGGTGTAAAGTAATCCATGAGCCCCTATGGCTACACATTATTTTACACATTATTTGGTAATGTGTGATTTTGCTGGGTTTATTAAAGATTCCTTGTTTAAAGCTTATTGTGGGCATATTTATAAGAAGGCGCAGTAGGAATACATTAATATATATATTTATGTAAGTGCAAAGTAAAGGTTTCTAATTAGAAAGACCTAAAACTTTCGGCTGCAATGCCAACACACATCCATTCCAGAAAAGTTGTGACATGAAGAAAGAGTTAAGTTCCTTTAGAATTTATATTATCTGGAATACAAATTCTTGTGTATCGTACCAAAAACACTCGTAAAATTTAAATTTTCGCAACTGTCAGAAATCAACTGAATGTACAATAACTATTTTGACAGCATTTTTACAAGAAAAGTCGTAGTTGTGACGTGGCACTCTGACCTCTGTAATGGCAAGTTGGGGAGTCGTAAAGTTACTAAGCTTCATTTTTGCGAAAAATTAGTCAATACTTCGGCAATTGTGTACGAATCTGATGTTTTACAAAAAAACTTTAAGGCACACACTTATTCGGGTAGTGTACAACTTTTCTACATTGTTTGCAGTATTAATATTATCACAAAAAACTGTGTACTAGGTAATTTTATCGCACCGGTTCCTCTAAAGGGGGTCAATTCAAACTTAACAAATTTTTAGTCGAGGCACAAAACTGTTTTTTTTTAATATTTACTATAAAATTTTAAAAACAAATATGTCATTGTAAAGACATAGAACAGAAGTTACTTTGACAACTTTTTAAGTGATTATCGAAAAATAACAAGGTTTTTGAGTTGGTAATCTTCATCTGAAATTTGCTCATTTTTAAAATGCGAACCGTTATGATATAAAAACAGGCACAACTTGAAATATTTCCATTTAGTTAAAACAAAACTGATATGAATTAAGCTTACATTTGGGTACAACTCAAAATATTTGCCTTAAGTTGAAAGGGAAAGGGTAGAGAAATTGAGGCAAGATTTTTACAGTGGGTAGATATGACCACTGTATATTGTTTTTTTTTTTTTGCAAAATAAGAAAATTGCAAAATTTTGATGGACAGGCGCGATATGTCTAAGTTAACCTTTGCAATAAAAACATGTTTAAATATCCTATACGTATACGAAATGTGTTGCCACGTCTCTTAGTACTTGCAAGCTAACTTAAACGCTGCGAAAAGTACTACTTATCACAAGAAAAATCTGTCAAAATCTTTTCTAACGATTACATTAGAGCATGGCCAAAAAAAGAGATAGCAGTGAGCATTTTCTTTGTCTAGGCAGGTAGTCTTGTAACTCACCTCAATTTCTGAATTCACACATATACTATTCGAACTCAATAATGTGCAAATTTCCTCAGCATTCAAAGTTAAAAATTCTTTTGAAGCCACCAAAGTCAAAAAAAATTTACAAATACGCATTAACATCAACTGTTGCAAGCATTTCAAGCTTTCCAAGCCATAATTTCGAGCCTCCAAATATAGCAGAAAAGCAGCATCTTCGCGAAAATATACATCACTATCGAAGCAATGCCAACATTGATTTATCAGTTCTTTAATGCCTAAAAAATTGCCAGCATTAAATAATTCCAAAATACCCTCACGTTGCACCAATGGTTTCTCAGCCAACATCCATTCATAAGCCATCATAAATGCACCGGGTGTAATTCTCTTTTCGGGCAATTGAATTAGTGCCTCATTATTGCATTCCATAAAGAAATCAGAATAGCATTGCAAGACCATCATATGACATTTGAAAGTAACATCTCCAATATGTATTTCTACATTAGGTTTACTATAATTGTTAATCATATTCTTAAGAAGCTTATACAAATTCTCTTTAGGTGGTTGTACAATATTTTCCCAACCTTGCACCTCATTAGCTTTAAAATCCATTTCCACTAGAGATTTCTCTTTTAAAAACGGCTCATGTTTTATATTTTCCATGTCAGGCAATGATAAATCGCGTGGTAATATTTTACAAGGAGGGGGATTAGCAAACTTTGTTTGTTCTGTGTCTGAAGATAAAAAAAATAATAAGAAATAATTGAAGTTGCGAAAAAAACCTCATAAAATTTTTTAAAGGATTTAAATTGTTGTCATATTTTAAGCCCACCATCTTTGACCACTTTTCTTTTCTCATCTATCCCCTTTCCGAAGAAAGCAACACATTAACGAATTGAAAGAATTTCCCGAGTGTTGCTTTTCTTAAAAAAAAATACATTTTTGATTAGCTTTCAGAATATCGGCGGAGTATGACTATTTTGATCTAGTTGTAATGAATTATATGTACTTCTGGTACTTCTAAACTTCTTTTAAAACGCTTTTAAATCCTATATTTACTTTTATTTTTATTAATAAATACTTACCATTTTGGAACTTTTTATCCTCCAAGGAAACATCTTCAGCTTGACTAGATGATTCTGAATTTTCCTTAAAATTTAAACTAGATTTAGGGAAAAAAAATAAAATTAACTTTTAGTGAATTTAAATATTCCATTTTCTCACTTCATATATTTAACATTAATATCCAAAGTATCAGAGCAGTGTGATGTACGCGTTGCAGAAAATGAATGAAAATGATGAGAATGATCGTTACTCTAGAAAAATTCGAAAAATATTTTAATAATTTCTATTTTAAGTTTTTTTTTTTTCATTTACCTCGTTGATAGCGGTTTTATCCATATTCTGATAACTAAAATAAAAGCGTTATAATAAATATATGCTGCTATTATATTTTAGAGAAAAAATATGACTAAAAAGAAAAATTATTTTAAAAAGTCAATGTTTTAGTTTTGACAAAAAAGTCTCAAGTAAATAAACAATTTAAAATTATACTGAAAATGGGCTTGTAGAAAAAAGAGAATAAAATAATAATCAAAAAGTTTAAACCTCTTTTTTGCCACTGTTGAGAAATTAAAGTTTAAATTACCTGAAACAATTGTTATCAAATAACATTAACATTTTTCTGCTTACAAATTTGCAAACTCTCAACATCGAACTGACACTTTATTACTACCTTTCAAGTTATTATTCAATTTAACCTGTTCATAAACAGTGGCGAATTTCGCGTAATTTAAGGGTTGCCAATAATTTGAAGTCGCGTAATCCGCGTAATCCCAGAAATGGTATCTATTATTTAATCTTGTTATATCGACACAGCGCATATAAAATACCGCGTAAATCGAGGGTTACCTGTATATTCTTTAAACTTTACCCCTTTTGCAAGTAATAATATTCCCTTCTGTCAAATTTCATAAAAATCTATCTATTCGTTTTCCAGTTACAAACGATGTCCTTTAAAAGTTCCTGGTAGAATCTTGTATGTCCTTGGAGAACAGAAATTACTTATTATAAAACCTAAAGCTCTAGTCTTACTTTGTGTTCATTATCTATAATTTTTTGTTAAATATTTTTTTTTTAATTTTTAAAAATTATGTTAGTTGCAAAATGTGTTTTTTTTTTATTTTACTTTTGCGAAACTTTAATTTAAACACTTTCTCGATTCTAAAATTTAGTAAATTTTGTTGCTATCTGAATAGCTTAATTTGTAGTTATAAGTAACTTTTTTTGAAGCATTTATGGTCAATTTCATGAACACTATCAGGCCTTGCAGGTTAAACAGTTTCATGTTTATATGGACCTTTAGTTTTTTTTTCATGGATTTTTGAAAATTATGGCGGTCAATAGGGGCGCTAGCATTGTTGATAATCATTTTGGCTCTTTTTACTTCACAAATATTTAAACATAACTAACACTTGCTATCATTTAAAAGCATTCTCCGACAGGATGATACATTTTGGCTCACCTTGCACAATCTAATTTTTACATTTGGTATCATATTGTTGAAACACTATTTAATCATATTCTTGAAACACTTTTGAGAATGTACTCCTAAACAGTGTTCAGTTGTACATTGAAACAATTTCTCATATTTTCAATTTAAATTTTATTATTAACCTTTTTATTCAACGACAAAAATACATTTCTTATTAAAAACCACCAAATTTTTACCATTTTATGTATAATTTCATGTTGTAAAATACTTATTTCAATGAGTAACCAAAACCTTAAATCGTTCTTTTTTTTCAAATTTTATAAATTTCACGTTTGTGCCAGCTACTACGTACATAAATAATTTTTTTTTTTTTTTAAGGAGGTAATCTATGTAGTATCTCCAAAAAAAATGTATTTTATATCAAAAAATGTGTTTTTTTTTAAATTAACGAAACTTGGAAGTGAGCAGTGTCGCTTGCTTATTTGACACATTTCAAGATACAAAACATTCCCCTATAAATCCAAACCTCAATGGCAATTTGATCGCAAAATGATGGTTTGATGTTGTAAATAACACGTGAGGGAATTTTTAATTAGAATTACTACTTAGTTTAACAAATCACATTGCATTTATAAAACAAAATCCTTACAAAGAATTTTAAATGCAAATTGATTTCAAATGCAAATTATCTAAATGCTTTAATAGTGCATTTAGACTGTCAAATTAATTTACTTGATTAAATTGATGCTGGATGTATACTCAAACGTTGATTTGGAAAAAAAAAAAAGGATTAACTGCTTAATGTCAGTATTTATTTTTTTAATAGATTAAATTTTCAATCTAAAATTAATCTCATTGATTAAAGTTAATCTATTCTTTTAGGCTTTATCGCTAACATATGCAATTTTTGACAGTTAATCATAGTAAATTGTTTTTCACGTGGAATCACAATTAGCCCAAAATGTCACTTTTTCACTAGAAAAATAATAGTCTTGTATGTTAAATTTGTGTGAAAACAAATTGTACTAAATTTTTACGTGAAATTTGTTATCGTGAAAAATCAATTTTTGCTAGGACAGCGCTTAAAAATGTTTTGCGGCAGCGTATGAACGTTCATTTTTATCTGACTTTGTATTGAGAGTTGTAATGATATAGTAACCAAATTAAATTTTGCATTAACTGTAAATCGTTTAATTAATACCAGCTACTACTTTTCTGTGTAAATTGACTATAAATTAGATATTTATCGACTTGCTTAGTGCTGGAATTCTTGGAAAAACTACCAAAATTGTTCTAAATAACACTGACAGACGGTTAGACAAATAAAGCTGCTTTAACCTATGATCATAAATGTTAATTCATTCAAAAATATGTCTTTAATTTAACAAATAGTGGTGGTACGCAAAACTAAGGACACAGTAATATATTTTTTGGTTTTGTTTAAATTGTTTTTTATTTAAGAAAAAAAAATATACTCAATAACGTAAAAATAAAATATAAATAAATTCAGTCTAAATAAAAAAGTATGAGCGCCCCTGTAGACTAGTTGGTAGCGTGCTAGCTTACACCCAAAGACATTAATTTATTAAAGAAAGAACATTAGTTGAAACTATTTCCCAATAGATGGCGCATCTGAAAATAAATTCTCCCTATTAAGCATATTTTGCTACAATATGCAAGAGGGTATAATTGGTTTTCTTTTTCGTTCCTAACATAAAAGAATATTTGCCAAAAACTATGCAAAAATATATGTTTTATGTGAATATTATACTTTAATTTTCTAAATCAATAGTCATTTGTAACGGCCTAAATTATCATTTTACATAAATATTATTTGTTTTAACCTTTTACTAAATATTTATTGTATTTATGTTTATTATTATTTTTTGTCATTTCTATTTTTTAAAGTAAAGAAAGGGACACCCTAATAATTTATATATTTTTTTGTGTTACAACTCCAGAATATGTTTTAGTTACACTCATTCTCTCTATTCCAATTATTTGTTTTTATCTAACTGATCTCTTTAATTTACTGGAATTACATTTTTAATTTGACGAGAGGTTATTAAGTTATGTTATTTAATAATTTTTGTCACTCCTGATGCAAACATTAACAAATAAAGATCTGTTAAATTTATAACGCGTCTTTCATTACAAAAAACATAAAACAATAAAAGCTAAGTCGCAAGAGGACCTTGGTGACCATTGTGACTAGCTTATACCGAGGGCGAATACTGGCGTTTTTCTGCCTTATTCGAACCGGTGATCACTTTTTAAAATATAATTAAATAAATAATAAAGGATTAAAACCCCTTTATTACACATTTAGATTTTTAAGAACACAGTATTACAATTTTTCGTATGTGTATTTATTTCTTTTGAAAGAAATAATTAACATAAATATGCAGTTTGCAATTTAACATTTACCGAAAAAATACCATTTTGAAATATGAAAATTTGTTTTAAACATAAAAATGTGAAACAAATGCTTTTATCACGTCGAACATTTCAAAAATTGACTTTAGTATTATTAAATAAGTCCGCTAGTGACAGTTTAATGTACTAGAATTCGAAATATGTATTAAATGTCATATTTGTGGTTCCTAAGATAATTAAAAGCCAAATCCAAGGCCATGCCGACCTAAGCATGGCGCAGGGTATTGCTTTTTATTTACTTGAGCGCCATCTACTTCTAAGTATAGACACTAAAGCAATAATGCATTTTGCTCTATCTTTATATATACATTTCTTTGGTGATGGCAATTGAAAATTTTGCTGTTATTACGGGAAATTTTGCTAATTTGAGCCTAGCGGTATTTTTTTTTTATGCTTATCTTAGCACATTTGTCTGCTGACGTGTACTACAATGAAATTAAAAGAAAATTTAGTAGCCGCTACTAAATTTTAGTAAATTTTTTGTAAAGTGAAATTTAAAATCGGTTTGCTAAAATCAACAAAAAAATGTACTAAATATTCTAAATATTAGTACAACCAAATTAGTATAAAAAATTAATAAGCGCTACAAAATTTTAGTAAATTGCTGTAAACTCAATAAATTTTAAAATATAGCAAACATTTAATTTATTAAAAATATTCTTAAATTGCACAAATTAACTTACCCAGCAAAACTTTGGTTATGGGTGCGATATTCTCATTCGTTACCTTGTTATGATAGCTCGTTAACTTGTTCATTATTTGCAAGCATAAAGTAATAAGTTACTCATTATTGATTACGCAATATATGATTTATAAATGTAAAGTAATAATTGAAATGTTTTTGAAAATCTAATTTTAAATACATTACTTTGTGTATTTTTGTAAGCAAAAGGGTAATGTATGTTTGTTTTGATAACACTAGCGAAAAAACGAAGCGCAACCATTTAAGTTTAAAGCAATCAAATACTATATGCGTCGATAGATCAGTGGGTAGAGTTCTTGGCTGGCAACCAGATTTCTCCGGTTCGATTCCCATCTTGACCACATTATTTTTAATTACAAAAATTTTATATAAAATATTTGTAATAATTTTTTTTAATAAAAGTTCCTCTTTTTTAAAAATCTTTTTTTTCCATTCTCGTAACCATATAAGTAACCCCTTACATTATCACCTCTAAAGTAATGGGTATATACATTACTTTAAGGCTCATCGCCTGTAAAATGCATTAATGAAGTAAGGTGTAAAGTAATCCATCGGCTCCTATGGCTATACATTACTTTACCCTTTATTTGGGAATGTGTGGTTTTGCTGGGTAATTACTTTTAGATACACTTGTTACACTTTAAAGCTGCTAATTTCTTTTGTTTTAATTTTCTAATTTTTGTTTTGAAAAATATTTTTAGTAAATTTTTTGGATTTAAAGGTCAAATTTTAATTGTTTTAAGGGCTGATTTTTAGAACTAAAAGTGTTTTAAGTGCTACTCTAAGTGGATGTCCTATTTTTGGACATGAGTCGGTTCCGATCCATTTTTTCAACCTATGTTTAATGCAATTTTAGTTTGTAAATATAAGTTTTAATTATTAGAAATATAAATTCTTTCAATATCCACTATTTTAAAATTAGAAAATTGTTTGGTAATTTTAGCAAATCGGTTTTCAAAAATTTGTAAAATGTTTTCTAATGTTAGCAAAAAAAATTGTAAATATTCTGTAATTTGTAAAATGTAAATAGCAAGAAAGTTTACTAAATAATATTTTTTTTTATCAAAAATCAGTACAAAAATAGTACAGTGGGATTGAAAACCATTTACAAATTTTTCTTCTAACTTTTTTCTGAGTGTATTAGTGCAGTAGTCGTGGGATCGAATCCCACCAGAGGCTCTGGTCTGTTTACGCTACATTGAGCCGATAGCTTTCGTTGATAATGCTCGCCCAGGGTTTTAGAATATAATTTCTTATTATATGATTAGTATAAATAAAAAAGGTATCCGCCCATATTCTAGACAGAGATCTTCGCCATCTATGTAAGGCATGGAAGTGTCTTAGAAGAATCACAAGGCGGACACTTATTTATGTTCTTTCGGACAGTCAAGTGGCATTCAGGACATTATTGTCCTATGACGTGTAGTCTGACTGTACTGAATCTCTCAATATACTTAGTAAAGGCAAAAATTAATCCTAGGCCGAGTTCCTGGGCAAAGAACGGGCTCGCAGGTTGGCCAATAAATAATAAATCAAAAAATTTTTTCAAATCAAAAAATACTTTTTGTTCAATAAAATATGGTATAAAAAATCTAACCTTATTTCTCCATTTAGATTTTTTTCCTATTGTAAACGATGTTTCTTGCTTTTAATTTTTTCTTATATTTATTTAATTTGTTTGTTTCTGCAGTCAAAAATAGCTATTGTCAGTTGTCTGACAGGTAGAAATAGAAACTGTTCTAATTGAAAAAATTTCGTCTGGCACACATACATATGTATTTTGTATCTGACAACGTTTCAACTAGACGACATGTTTGATATTGCCAAGGCAAGTCAGAGGACAAAAGCATTTTGTGAATACGGGCCTTTAGTTTGCGTTAGATAACTTTTCTCACCATAAAACTACTACGGAATACTAAGGTCCATTTCAAAATTATAACGACACTTTTCTTTTTAAAATAACTCTTTCAATATATATTGATTCCTTTAGGTCTCTTCGGACAAATTACTCTTCTTTGTATATGCTCTTGATTGATAACTGTTTTGTATTTGTAGTTATTGTATTTTTTTTTTTTTTAATTTACCGATTGTTCGTGTTTCATAATTATAACGTCATTTTTAAAAAAATAGGAAAATGAGAAATTAGATCGATTTAAAAATATTTCTTTATCTGTCATCATATGCCTCATGGAGAAATACTGACCGACCTTAAAAAAGGTCAAAATTTGGCTTTCAAAAAATCCCACAAATTATGGAAAATCAAACAGCTAAGTTGTATAATAATAAAAAAACAGAATTGAAATGAAACTTAAAATGGGTACAAACATCAAAATTTTCAGACTAGGTAATATTCTCCGATGAAAACAAATGGAATGGAGAAATTATGGAGAAGCATCATTGATGGTGTACATTAGAAATTCAATTTGTTTCATGTTGAATGAATAGTGCTGACTACATAAGAACGTTGGTGTGTGTTTCCCAGATCTAAACCCAAAACGTATCGGGTATTTTGTCAAACAGGGTTTACTCCGAAAATCTCCAATACGCTGACGTAGCTTCGTTGAAAACCGCCATATTGGAACAGTGGGAGAGAATAGCAAAATTGAAATAAAAAATTTAGTAGAAAGTGTGCACAATAGAGTTTTTACTTTAATTAAAAATAAAGGTGGAAGAATTTCTTATTTATTCTTATTACAACTGCGTTTTATTTAAGAAAAATTACGTTATAACTAGAGTATTCAAAAAACCGGCCTTGTGGAAAACCCGGTTTCGGTTTTCTTCGAAAAATCGAATTTTAAAAAAACCGGTTTCGGTTTTTGCAGAAAAAACCGGTCGACCGGTTTTTTTGTTTTTTTTTTAATTTGAATAAAAAGCTTATATAATTTGTTAATTGTTTTAATTACAAACAAAAAAAAAAGAAATTTAATATATAAAGTAATAAAAATAAAGAAATACATTCTTTGAAAAAAAAAATATTTTATAATATGCACATAAAACATATATTTTTAATAGTTTTTGGAAAATATTCATTTATGTTACGAAGAAAATAGAAAATCAATAATACTCTACTGCATATTGTAGCACAATATGTCTAATGGAGACTAGTTACAACTCATGTTCTTTTTTTAATAAATTAATTTCTTTGCTGTATTCTCTCTATTAGACAAACACACTTCAATTTTATAAAGAAAGCACATTCGTTGCAACTATTTATCAATACGTTGCGCATCAGATGGTGCATTCTCTCCATTAGGCATATTCAGATGCAGAGCTGAGGGTCAATTCTCGTTCTGTGATAATGTGAAGTGAAAAAAAACTTTTCATTTTCGTTTTCATAAGCACTTTTCACTCGAACTTTTCACAAATACATAAATTGCGATTCTCGTATGTATTATGAAAAAAATGTTTCATTCGCACTGTACCCATGAAAACTGTTTAACTGTGTTATCAAAAATTTAAAGCAAATGTCAAAACAGAGAAAAACATAAACAAAAGTGAATAAAGTTCGTAAAATTTATTTTAAATAATTATATAAAAATATCTGGATTAATTGTATTATTGGATATTACTCAAAGAATTCCGGATGAACAAAGGTAAGGCAATGATGTTACAAGCATTTCATTGCAGTAAATAATTTAATAATTTATAGGAATTTTTTGAGAGTGCTGAGACGCATACTTCGTGCTGACCACAATCCATTCGACATGACAACCGACAAGCACTTCATGGATTTATATCGACTTACTTTAAATGAACTATATTTGGTGCGCGTATGAAGTCTAATATTACTTAAAGAAAAAAAATTTTATAAAGAATATAAATAAACTATAAATAAATATGCCATACTTTTGCCATTTTTCACTATCCTTTTGGGTTCCACTAAAACTGTTAAGGCTCGCCGCTAATTCGTTACACTTTTCGTCTCTAAATTTGGCACCATCTCCAGTTACAAATCTGTAAATATGGGATTTATAAAAGTGTGATTATGGTTATTGAGCTACTTACTTATCGTTTGCAATGTCCACATGCTTTTCTTAATAATAAATTAAATACTCCTTTTGGCTTTCGCTGGCACGCTTTCCTCTTACAATCTTCTCCATGTTTATTTCACTTATAAATAGTCTGTGTAAACAATTTTTTCATATGAAAATATTTTGACAGTTGTTTGCACTGTTACACAAAACAAGAATCGCCAGTGCTGTGCAATCGTGAAAAAATCTTGTTTCGTTCCACTTTTTTTTCATATGAAAACGTTTTGATGTTTCTTTACATTTTTTCACAGAACGCGAATCAAAAGTACTATGAAAACGTGAAAAAACTTTTCATTTCACCGTTTCACAGAACGAGAATTGACCCTCTGGTCCCCATTAGCCAGAACAAAATTGAGTATTTGACAAAAACTATGCTTTAAATTGTGTTATTTGTGTAGTCCATGTTTAAAAAAACTAGTGAAAATGTAAAGTTGCCTCTAAATTGCCCATACAAATTTAGTACAATTTCATAGTAGCGACTGATACATAACATATTTTCTCATATTTTTTCACCAGTCGCTTAGTAGTAAATATTTTTTTTGTATTCACCTCAAACATTTTTTAACCACTAAAATTTTTTTTGAACACAAAAAATTTTTTTTCACCTCTAAATTTTTTTTTCCACCAAAAAACTTCTTTTCACATCTAAAAAAGTTTTTCACCTCAAAAAATTTTTTCACCTACATAATTTCACTTCAAAAGTTTTTTTATATTATTTGTATCAAAAACAGAAGAGAACATCTTTTTAGAATATTGGTGGAGGGTATTCAAAGATTCGGCACAGCCGAATTTAGCCCTTTTTCTTGTTTTAATTTGTAAAACAAAAAAAAGTATTTTTTTAAAGCCACCCCAAACGAACAGATTTTATTTAAAAAAAAACTGTAGTTATATATTTTTTTTTTAATTTAAAGTAAAAAAAAACTTCAACAACAATTGCATGTAATTTACAAAGTTTTCTTAATCTATGGCGACATATTGTCAACTCGCCAAATTTGTTTTAGATTTTTTGAACAACAGTTATAAAAAATGTTGTACGTATGTACATAAATACATATATAAATCAAAGGTTTTGTATTGTTCAGCATAGAATGCCGCAGAAAAATGCGCTTTAACTCCAACACACAAGGAAATGACATGCATTATTAAAAAGTAACATACAACATTGTTGTTATTGTTGTTCATTTCGGGCAAATCATACATTATAACATACAAATAGTAAATTTAATCAAATATCTTGTCTGTCTGTCTGGATGTTTGCTCCATCATCAGTCCCAAACAGCTGAACCGACTTTGCTGGCTCCTGTAACACATAGCAAATCAAAATTTTGACCCGAATTTTATAATAAAAATTTTTTAACTCTGTATCAAATCATAGAAACAGTAGGCTTCGCACCTCCAAAAAAACTTAAAATTTGAGATTTGAAAAACTGTGTGTGTCACATTTTATATTACCTAAAATTTTAAACGTAATATTCCTCTGCCAATTTTGTCCGTTTTCGAATAAAATTGTATACGACATCTTAAACACTGTGAAAAATATGGACGGAAATGGAAGAGAAGGCGTGGCACCTCCCATACAACCCAGCAAAACCACACATTACCAAATAATGTGTAAAGTGATGTGTAGCCATAGGGGCTCATGGATTACTTTACACCTTACTTCATTGATAAATTTTACAGGCGATAAGCCTCAAAGTAATGTATATACCCGTTTCTTTAGAGGTGATAATGCAAGGGGTTACTTATATGGTTACGAATGGAAAAACTAATGTGTCAAAAAATAGATTTTAAAAAAAAATTATTAAAAATATTTTAAACGTTATTAAAAATAATGTGGTTATGATGGGTATCGAACCAGGGAACTCTGGTTACCAGACAAGAACTCTACCCACTGAGCTAAAGACGCGCTTCGTTTTTTTGCTAGTGTTATCAAAACAAACATACATTACCCTTTGGCTTACAAAAAAATACAAAGTAATGTATCTAAAAATAGATTTTCAAATATTACTTTATAAATTATATATTACGTAATCAATAATCAGTAACTTATTACTTTATGCTTGCAAATAATGAAAAAGGTAACGAGCTATCATAACAAGGTAACGCATGAGAATATCGCACCCATTACCAAAGTTTTGCTGGGAACGGAAGCTGCAGCAATACTTTAAATTGGCTTCTAATTAACCTATATGAGCAAACCATTGCCTTGAATATTTTGGCCAGAATTTTTAAGCCTCTAGCCTCTTGTGGTTAGGATAATACGAGGGGCACTCACTCAATATTTTTTTAACGGTCTTCTCAACTCACCTCCCCAACTTATTTGAGCAGAGGCAATTACGTCGCTTTTGAACAACAATTCTAAGCACTGCTAAAAACATGTAACCCAAAATTTTTAATTTCTTTATCTCGGAGTATGCTTCCACAAAAGTGATCGGGATAGAACGGTGAGGCGTGCGACCTCCAGTGCCTCATATTATGTTTGACGTATTATTTTTAAAAACTGAACCAAAAATGGGCGATTTGCGACAAGACCACGATGCACCTCCTCAAAATTGTAAGCGATATTCCGTAGCTCCTTAAATACAACATGTACAAATAAAATTCCATTTCCAATCATTAAAAGCCTTTAAATTTTCAAAAACAGGATTGGCCTTAATCGGCATCATTTTGCATGAATGAACTCGATTCTTGCAAGCTGCTTGGCTTAAAATACATTCTAATTAAAAGCTCGTTGAGTGCGATGTATTATAAGAAGCTATTCATTTTTCATTTTTTTTTTTTTTTTATTTATTCAAATATTTAAGAACCAAGCCCTCTGGGCCAAATATGGTTCGTATACTACTAAAAAATATCGCTGTTAATTATTCTTATTTTTTCACTGGGACTTTGTCAAAAACTACCAAGTACGGAGAGGGCGAAGTCAAAAATGTTAATCGAACTAGATTTTTACTGATTTAGCTTCTATACAGTATGTGATCTTTAGTGAATACTTCATTGTATCACATGTGGACAATTGAATATTTTATTGTAGATTTACTATAGTTGCAAACCAATTACATTTATAATTCAACATATGAAAGCTATTTTAAAATACATTAACAAAAATACAGAACATTATCAAATGCCACAGTAACAATCAACAAAATCCTCTTACCCTAATTATATACTGCACAAGGAAACATACTCTATAACAAAAAAAAAGAAAAAACTTTATTCCTGGATATCCTGTGGTCTATTGTTACATAACAGTGCAAAAAGTTTCTTTCTAACTATGCAATAAAAATCATACCAAAAGGATATAGTTTACTCTAGGAGATGAACTTTTTTTTTTCTCTTGCACTTCCTATGGCATTTGTATGTATTTTCTAGACTTTTTTTTATTATATTTTAGATTATATCTGTGACAAAAAAAGTCCTCCCTAGAGATAATCTGGTGAATGTCATTTATGTTAATGTTTTTAAATAGTTTGTTAATATCATGAGAAACTCATACAAAGTTTTGAGTTCAGAACAAATTTTTTGTATAAATTTATGCGTAATTTTTTTCTGTTTTAAACTACATCGTCGTATACTTTGTCAACTACCTGTTAACGATTATAATAATGTAGAAAGTTTTTGTTTTGCCAGTAAAAGCAAAAAGTAGAACTAAAGACAATTTCTTTTTGTGTTTGGTTTGAGATAAAATAAACTGTGTAAGTAGTTTAAGAGGAAATTAATGTTGGTTTATTGCAAATATTTTATTATAAGTTTATTTATACATCTTATTGCTTTTTAAAGGTTTATAGAAAATTGTAATACCTTGTACTTTGTTAAAGTTATTTTTTTCGTTTGTTTTCCGTTTACGGTGGCAAAAGTAGAAATATTTTGTTTTCTATGACAGCAGATTGGAATTTCGATGAAGCGTTGCAATGGCAGAGACAAATTGAAAACATAAAAATAAATTTCTAAAATATTTAGCGGCCTCGAAAATTGGATTAAACTTTTATTTAAAAATGTGCAACAGACCTTTAAGAAAATAATTCAATCATCTGTAATAGAGCAATTCCATATGAAAACGATCAAAATTGGCAAATTTTTGGACGACCCCTCTCCGATTTTAAAATAAATAGTCTCAATCGATTGCCCAGCAAAAAATAATGTACCTACATTTTTTTTTTTTTTTTTATAGTGACTGGTTTAGTGGTGGTGTACACCACTGTCATGTGACAAAATTGAAGAATTCTTCATAAGGGACCTCATTGAAAGTTGTTTAAAAAAAAACTACTAAAGCGATCGCAACGAGTGATAGCTCGTTGGAAAGGTATTGAATCAGGCTTTAATTGAAAAATAAAATTTTCCTAATATTTCTCAGAAATTTACCTTTTTTCCCATGAAAATTAAATTTTCCCATGAAAATTAAATTTTCCGATTTTCCACAGAAGCTCCTAAATTTTCCGGCTAATTTTATTTTTTTTGGATTCCTCATAATTTTTGCTTTAAGAATCAGCAATAAAAAATGGGCCCCGACTCCTTGTTTGGACAGGAGAAGAGCATTTAAGAGACCACCTTGTTCTCATTGTTTTTATATTTTTTATAATTGAATTATTTTTAATTATTTAACATTATTTTATTTTATTATTAAAAATACATTTTAAAAATTATTTTACAGTTAAAAATACATTTATGAAGAAAAAATCAATTTTTTTTAAGAGCCCCAAGTTGAGTGTGTAGTGAATATGGTCTGCGTGCCTTCACAAGATCGGCCATAAATCCATGGATAATAGCAGCAGTGGCATGTAATGGCACACCAAACCCGACTGAGGGTACAGGTCATAAAATGTTTTGTAAAGTTTTTAAATTACCAGGTAATAAATATTTCGCCTAAAATGACACGTGCAGAAACAAGTCATAAAACACGGATTTTCCATAAATATGGCGAAATATTTGTTACCTGGTAATTTAAAAAATTTACAAAACATTTTATGACCTGTGGTCGGCTTATTGGCAGTAACCAATTAAGTTCCTCTTTAAAAAACATTTTATGACCAGTAGTTCACGCAAATTTTCCTATTAAAGAAAAGCAAATATCGCTTATTTTTTTTACCTATTTTTTACCAAAAAATAAATATAAATACTTCACACACTCTGAGTCAAATTTCAGTTGAATACTAAACGTGAAAGTGTTAAAGTGTTTTTTTTTTTGTAAAGTAAAGAGTGAAGCTGTAAAGACAATTTAAAGTAAAATGAATAAATTTTGCTGCAATCCGTTTAAAAGTATTAAAATTAACTGGTGTTTCGAAGCGATACATGAATGAATTAAATATACAATACGGTGAAGAAGCACAATTCATTTGCCCTAAGTGTAAAATCGATTTGTCTCAACAAGCAAATGCATTGAAACAAATGCAACCACAATCCGAGAGTGAAATGACAATTGAACAAAATGTTTCATCTGATAGTGAGGCAGACATTCCGATGGTCAATATGTCTTTGAGTCCTTTGAATGAGGCTACTACCACTTTAGGTGAAACGCCTATTAGAAAAAGAAAGTTGCGAAGTGAAAAATACAGGAAAGATAAAAAAGGCAAGGTTATGAGTGCAATCGCGACAATATTTGATGAAGGCTCTGATAACGAATGCAGTCAAGCAGATGACGTTGATGACGGCAAACAAATGATTGAGCAGTTGAAAAGAAAATTCAATTTAGCGACCACTTTTCCGGAGAAATATCTCATTTTATCTGTGCTGCCTCAATCATGGTCTATACGCAAGATTTCTGAACAGTTTCAAACATCTTTTTACATCGTGAGAAGAAGCAAAGAATTAGTTCGACAGAAGGGCATATTGGCGACTCCCACCAAGAAATTTGGCTCAAGGACCCTCAGCGAAGCAACGGTGAAATTGATTCAAGATTTTTACTGCAATGATGACAACAGCCGCGCCTGCCCAGGTACACGTGACTATGTTATCACACGTGAAGATGGAGAAAAAGTACACAAGCAGCGCAGATTATTATTATGTAATCTATCCGAAGCATACCATCAGTTCAAAGAGAAATACCCAGCAGAAAAAGTGGGATTTTTTAAGTTTGCCATCCTACGACCAAAAGAATGCGTGCTGGCATTAGACAGGCACGGAACGCATTCAGTCTGCGTTTGCATGTTTCATCAAAACATCAAATTAATGTTCTTTCCATGCAAGAAATTGAAAGTATTTCACGGTGAAATTGAAACATATAGGGACCTCCTGTCGAAGTCGTTGTGCGCATACCCCACGGAAAATTGTCATCTGTCCAAATGCGACAATTGTCCGAAGATTGACGAGCTAGAGCAATATTTGGCGGAAAAGTTTGAACAGCTGTTAATTCAGGAGGTGCATTTCAAACAGTGGATAATTAGCAGCGGCAGATGTTCCCTTTAGACCGTGGTAAAGCAGATTCCGGAATTTATCGAGGAATTCGGATTCAAGTTGAATGAACTGAAGGCGCACCATTTCATATCCGAGATGCAATCGAAATTTCTAAAGGAAAGTAAGGAGAAATTAGCCCAAAATGAATTCATTGTGATAAGCGACTTTGCCGAGAATTACACTTTTCTCGTTCAGGATGAAATTCAGGCTTATCACTGGGCAAACGACCAGTGCACGGTGCATCCTTTTTGCATTTATTTCAAAAACGAAGATAACGAACTACAGACCGTAAGCCTTGTTGTTGTCGCGGAGAGTTTAGCTCATAATTATGTGTCCGTTTATTTATTTCAAATGAAACTGTTTGAATTCTTTAGATCAAAATTCGATGCAATCGACAAAGTAACGTTTTTCTCAGACGGCGCGGCTTCTCAGTACAAGAATAAAAAAAATTTTACAATCTTTGCATAATTGAAGAAGAACAAAACTGCAAGGTCGAGTGTCACTTTTTTGCGACGTCCCACGGTAAGGGCTCATGCGATGCGTTAGGGGGAACCCTAAAACGCATGGCGACTAAGGCAAGTTTGCAAAGGCCATATACTGACCAGATCTTAAATGTACAACATTTGTTTTCGTGGATTCAAAACAAGGAAATTGCCATTAACACAGTTTTATGCACTCAAAAAGAACACGATGCCATGGAGCGACGACTTCAAAACAGATTTAATAATGTCAAAACTATAACTGGAACGCAAAAGTTTCATTGCTTCATACCAAATATTTCTGATATGTCAATTAATGTAAAGCGGTACTCTTCGTCTGCCGACGTGCTAAATTTAAAGTTACTTTAATTTTATAATGATGCCAAGACAATTGAAATTTTTAATAAATATTGTAATTAAGTATAAGCAGCAAAATAAGAAATATTTTTTCTTCATAAATGTATTTTTAACTGTTAAATAATTTTTAAAATGTATTTTTAATAATAAAATAAAATAATGTTAAATAATTAAAAATAATTCAATTATAAAAAATATAAAAACAATGAGAACAAGGTGGTCTCTTAAATGCTCTTCTCCTGTCCAAACAAGGAGTCGGGGCCCATTTTTTTATTGCTGATTCTTAAAGCAAAAATTATGAGGAATCCAAAAAAAATAAAATTAGCCGGAAAATTTAGGAGCTTCTGTGGAAAATCGGAAAATTTAATTTTCATGGGAAAAAAGGTAAATTTCTGAGAAAAATTAGGAAAATTTTATTTTTCAATTAAAGCCTGATTCAATACCTTTCCAACGAGCTATCACTCGTTGCGATCGCTTTAGTAGTTTTTTTTTAAACAACTTTCAATGAGGTCCCTTATGAAGAATTCTTCAATTTTGTCACATGACAGTGGTGTACACCACCACTAAACCAGTCACTATAAAAAAAAAAAAAATATCTAGGTACATTATTTTTTGCTGGGCAATCGATTGAGACTATTTATTTTAAAATCGGAGAGGGGTCGTCCAAAAGGTGATCGCTTTCATATGGAATTGCTCAATAATTTTGTTTTTAAAAAGGAATTAATTAAAATTGTTTTTAATTCGCAAATTATCTATTCATTTTTTCAATTCACCCGAATTGTCTTTTTTTTTTTGATTCACCAATTAAAATTTGCGAATTAATATTTTGTCTTTAATATGATTGTTAGAAATGAACTTTCATTCATATTGTTTTTAATATTTTAAAAATTTCAAATATTTTTATACTTTTGTTTACATTTAAAAAAAAAAGCCAAGAATTTCTAAGACTTGACAGCATTTTTATACATTCTTAATTTTTAACCAGCTATATCTATAACTACTTCGATTTGTATGGAATATTTATATAAAATTCGAAAAAAACAATTTAATATTTTATATTCACCACAAAAATTAAAGAAAAATATTTAAAAAATTTCTATTGTTCTTTTTTATTTTAATTGCTTTTTTGTTATCGTAGGATTCAGTGTCAAAGCTTGATTTTTGAGTGGACTTAGTGATTCATAACGAAAAACATTTCAGACCCCAAATTTTGGGCTTTTCTGATATTTTAAAATTTAATTTTTAAGAAGCACAATTGGTCGGCCTAAACGTTGGCATTCTCTTATATTTTAAAATCTATATTATTTAGGATAATCATTTCATCTAGATACAAGTTGTACACAAAAACTTTAGTTTATGGTTATCCTGATTTTTATGAAGAAAAAATTACAGGGTCAATGGTTGCCCTTTTCTGATATCTTCCAATCTATAATATAATGTTTAAGTAGCCAATTGAAATAACTGCAGATTTTCACACTTTTTCGCAATGTATTTTATATGTAAACTAAAGAGTGGGATGGCACTTTTAGTTCGTAACACACCCTACTTTATCAACTTTGGTTTATTTATTTACCTAAACGGTCATGTGATTTAAATATAAATTTTATTTGGAATTTTTGAAAATATCGAATATTAAATATTTCAATTATGCGTTTATGACATACAATGCAATTTTAAAGCGATTTTATGAAATATAATAAAAGTTATACGTAAAATAAACTACATTTAATTAAACAAATTTAGCATACTAGATTTGGATCAACCGATTTACGTTAATCAGAACCTAAACATCATTGCAATGATTTATTATCTGCGTTGGCCAATTCCAGAGAGCACCAATAATCTTTACCAATTGTTTGTAGCATTTCTAAATATTCCAAAAATGATTTATACGTGGCATGTTGCATATTGGGGCGCTCAACACGATGATGATAACTGCATTGCTTATCGAAAATCCATTGACGTTGCATGGGTGATACCATTTGATAACTTTCTAGAAAATGTAAAAATTCTTCACGATTTTCACCAAAGCAGAGTTTAGTTGTAGCGTAACTAAATGTGTAGGGAAATGAATTAAAACAAATTATTGCTAAGGGTGTTGAAAGATTTTAGACAAAACTTACGATATTCCGTCATGTACCATTTCCATGACTTCCGAGTGATTTATAATACGATCGATTTCTGGACAATTGGTATTTTTTCGTAATGTCACAAGAAACCAAGGAGGGATTAAACTAAATCGTACGCATTTGATGACATCTAACATGTGTTTTTTACGTTCTTCCCAATTGTGGCCAAGCCAACGTACTGCAGACATAAAGATCTGAAATTAAACAAAGGAAAACCATTGAATGACTAACACAAAATATAAATATAAAAAAATATTAGATAATTTCTTAACAACAAAAATGTCTCTAATAAAGAAAATGCTACCTCCTTTCCTTTGCTTGTAACCCTTCATAAGGCAGCCTTAAGGTAACTTAGGGAGGACTGATCGAGACCGATATGGATGTCGTGCCTAAGCAAGGTCATGCTTGGATTTCGGTAACACAAGGTGATGCTTAATCCCTCCTTAATATGCTAAAGTTTTATTATTCCTGAATTTCCAGCGACGTAAAGTAGAAACACTACCCAACCATTTGTATGGTGTTTCCACTTAACATCGAGTGCTGTCCGTATTTATCTAGGACCAACGGAATCTTGTTATATTTTGTTATTTGGAATATTTTGTTGCAAACAGTAAGTGGGACTATAAACCATCCACCAGCAATTCAGGGTGACTATATTTTTTAGATCCCATTGGGAATGTTAATGGCTTATCCGAACTAAAACTGATTTACACAAGGAAACAAAATGAAGTATATAGCACCATTTCTTTAGCTGTCGGCAGCTGTAGTTGACTTTTTCATCATCTAAGAACCTTGGGATCGGTGATGCAAGTTTTTTAGGTTGAATTCTGCTGATTTTAAGTTGATAATCCGAAATGACACATGGGGTTTTTGCGGTGTGGGGGCAAAATCAGTGAGCAGCTGGCTAAAACGAAAATATCATTTCTTCTCGCTCAAAATTCACGCTTTATTTTGGCCATCAAAAATTATGTTAAATCCATTTTTAGAAGACTAAGGGTTGTTTTGTTTTGGTTTTAAAACTGAAATCAACAATGATGATGTGAAGGGTTTCCGAAATTATTTTGTGTTTTTACCCAACGCCGAGGACCTTTCACATTTAACCAAGATTAATTCCACCGTATTATACGGAATTGAGCTGATACTGTTAAATGTTTATAAAAGTTTCCAATCCCAGTTGTGGTAAGACATTAAAGCAATTAAAGCGGAATTAAATCAATCAATGAAAAACGAATTTGTGGACAACTGCGCCTTCGTTTTTATACTTTATTAAAGATTCCTTGTTTGAAGCTTATTGTGGGCATATTAAAGATTCCTTGTTTGAAGGTTATTGTGGGCATATTTATAAGAAGGCGCAGTAGGAATACATTAATATATGTATTTATGTAAGTGCAAAGTAACGGATCTAATTGGAAAGACCTTAAACTTTCGGCTGCAATGCCAATGCACATCAATTCCGGAAATGTTCTGTAATGAAGAAATAGTTGTCACCTCGTAAAATTTAAATTTTCGTGACTGTCAGAAATCCACTGAATGTACAATAGCCATCTTGACAGCATTTTGACAAGGAAAGTCGTAGTTGTGACGTGCAAAAGGGGCGATAATTTTTACCTCTGACACTCTGACCTCTGTAATGGCAAGTTGGGGAGTCGTAAAGTTACTAAGCTTCATTTTTGCGAAAAATTAGTCAATACTTCGGCAATTGTGTACAAATCTCATGTTTTACAAAAAAAAAAAAAACTTTAAGGCACACTTTACTACATTGTTTGCAGTATTAATTTTATCACAAAAAACTGTGTACTAGGTAATTTTATCGCACCGGTTCCTCTAAAGGGGGTCAATTCAAACTTAACAAATTTTCAGTCGAGGCACAAAACTGTTTTTTTTTTTTTAATATTTACTATTAAATTTTAAAAACAGGCAGGTAGTCTTGTAACTTACCTCAATTTCTGAATTCACACATATACTATTCGAACTCAATAATGTGCAAATTTCCTCAGCATTCAAAGTTAAAAATTCTTTTGAAGCCACCAAAGTCAAAAAAAAATTACAAATACGCATTAACATCAATTGTTGCAAGCATTTCAAGCTTTCCAAGCCATAATTTCGAGCCTCCAAATATAGCAGAAAAGCAGCATGTTCGCGAAAATATACATCACTATCGAAGCAATGCCAACATTGATTTATCAGTTCTTTAATGCCTAAAAAATTGCAAGCATTAAATAATTCCAAAATACCCTCACGTTGCACCAATGGTTTCTCAGCCAACATCCATTCATAAGCCATCATAAATGCACCGGGTGTAATTCTCTTTTCGGGCAATTGAATAAATGCCTCATTATTGCATTCCATAAAGAAATCAGAATAGCATTGCAAGACCATCATATGACATTTGAAAGTAACATCTCCAATATGTATTTCTACATTAGGTTTACTATAATTGTTAATCATATTCCTAAGAAGCTTATACAAATTCTCTTTAGGTGGTTGTACAATATTTTCCCAACCTTGCACCTCATTAGCTTTAAAATCCATTTCCACTAGAGATTTCTCTTTTAAAAACGGCTCATGTTTTATATTTTCCATGTCAGGCAATGATAAATCGCGTGGTAATATTTTACAAGGAGGGGGATTAGCAAATTTTGTTTGTTCTGTGTCTGAAGATAAAAAAAATAATAATTTGAGACAATTGGAGTTTCGAAAAAAACCTCATAAAAAGTTTTAATAGGATTTAAACTGTTGTCATACTTCAAGCCTACTATCTTTTACCACTTTTCTTTTCTCATCTATCCCCTTTCCGAAGAAAGCAACACATTAACGAATTGAAAGAATTTCCCAAGTGTTGCTTTTCTAAAAAAAAAATACATTTTTGATCAGCTTTCAGAACATCGGCGGAGTATGACTATTTTGATCTAGTTGTTATGAATTATATGTACTTCTGGTACTTCTAAACTTCTTTTAAAACGCTTTTAAATCCTATATTTACTTTTATTTTTATTAATAAATACTTACAATTTTGGAACTTTTTATCCTCCAAGGAAACATCTTCAGCTTGACTAGATGATTCTGAATTTTTCTTAAAATTTAAACTAGATTTAGGAAAAAAAATAAAATTAACTTTTAGTGAACTTAAATATTCCATTTTCTCACTTCATATATTTAACATTACTATCCAAAGTATCAGAGCAGTGTGATGTACGCGTTGCAGAAAATGATGGATCGTTACTCTAGAAAAATTCGAAAAATATTTTAATAATTTCTATTTTAAGTTTTTTTTTTCATTTACTTCGTTGATAGCGGTTTTATCCATATTCTGATAACTAAAATAAAAGCGTTATAATAAATATATGCTGCTATTATATTTTAGAGAAAAAATATGACTAAAAAGAAAAATTATTTTAAAAAGTCAATGTTTTAGTTTTGACAAAAAAGTCTCAAGTAAATAAACAATTTAAAATTATACTGAAAATGGGCTTGTAGAAGAAAGAGAATATGGGTGAGCTAAAATAATAATCGAAAAGTCTAAACCAGACAACAGGAGTGTTGACAATTTGTCAATTTATATGTCAGTTTGTCGATAAAGCAGTTTTCTTTTTCTTATTTGCCACTGTTGAGAAATTAAAGTTTAAATTTCCTGAAACAATTGTTATTACATTACATTAAAATTTTTTTGTCGGCACAGAATAACAACGTTACGCACAGCGATTGCTGCTTTTAGCACCACATGTATACGTTACATTTTTATCGTTATTTAATTTGATATGTAGGTCTGTTGTTGTTGTTACAACAACAATAAAATATTTTTAAAGCAGGGATGCTCTTTCAATAGCACAATTGTGCTGTAACCATTTCACACATTTTCTTATGCTCTTTCATTTAGTCGTCAAGCAACAGCGACCAATGTACATAATTTAAATTTTGACGAATTAATTCGCGAATTAATTATTCTAATTGAATTATTTACTACCATAATTCAATCTTTATCTTATTAGAAGAATCAAATTGATTTAAATAATTCTTTTTATAAATCAAACGAAATTATTAAATTTTAAATCAAAGAATCAAATCAATTTTGATTTGAATATGATTTGATTCGCGAATTGAAATAATGTTTTTTAATACACGATTAATTTAATTTTAAACCCCAAGGGTTTCATAGAATTTTTATAAAACAGCCTCCTTGGGATGTCTTCTGGACTTGGCCCATTTTTATTATCACAGTTTATTAATACTCTACTAGAGCCGTTTTGCCCTATATCGCCTAGTTCTCGAGATACCGACCATTTTAAAAAATGGTCATTTTATAAAATGGCGAATATCTCAGAAAACTAAGTGAGATAGCGCAAAACGGACAAAGCTCGACGAAGGTTACTCTTCGATAGAATAGATTCCCGTAGAGTTTTATGGAATTTTTATAAAACAGCCACAGGGTGACTATTTGTTTTTATCAATAATATAAATTAACAAACTCCGATAAAACGAATTTAGTTTCTCGTTCCATTTCGTTCGTATAAAAATGGCTGCTTTATAAAAATAGATACCTCGGGATGTCTTTCGGACCAGACCTATTTATATTATCGTAGTATATTACTACAAAATGGCGAATATCTAGAAAACTAAGCGAGATTTGCAAGTCAATTTCAATGTTTTTTATTTTATTTTAATTCGCGAATTAAAAAAAAGAATTATGTTTGAAATGATTTGATTTATTTAATTTGAAATGATTTGAATCAAAAAAGATTCAAATCAAATTGAGTTGATGTTAAATCTGATTTAATAACTTTATAAAGATTTATAAAATATTGAATCATCTCGCTGATTTACAAAAAGAATTATTTTTTTCGCGAATTGATTTAATAAATATTTATCTTTTTCAAGATCTGATCTTAAACCTAATTAATAAATTTGTGTAGCATAACAATTTTCATTATCATTATCCCCCTGAGTATCTCGTTCGTTTACTAACGACATTCCATCTCAAAACTGCAATTATCGACCTTTTTTATTTGTCAATTTGTATGGAAAATTACGGAACGTTGTTGTTCTGTTTCGGCTCAGAACGCGACGTACAACGATTGTTGCTGTAAGAGAAAACGCATCCAAAATAACTACACACAGTGTGGCGCCATTTGAGTTTTTTCGTTGCAAAAATCATAACTTTTAAACCAAATGAGATAATCAAAGGCATATGACAGATAATTGATCAGTCTATGAAATGTTGTTTTAGGTGCCTTCTTGTTGAAGAATCTATTTTATGGAGGGTAAATTAAAATATTTTTTAAAATTTTCGATTTTTTATGTTTCTTTTAAAGGCTTTTATGATTTAAAATTATACCAGAAAATATTAAAAAAAATATTTTTTTTTTAAT
Source organism: Eustalomyia histrio (assembly GCA_949748255.1). Taxonomy (NCBI): domain Eukaryota; kingdom Metazoa; phylum Arthropoda; class Insecta; order Diptera; family Anthomyiidae; genus Eustalomyia; species Eustalomyia histrio. The sequence goes on along the minus strand of OX456524.1, from coordinate 104,512,440 downwards.
TTTTTGTAAAATATTGCTCACAATCCATAAAAGAAGGTATATCTAAAAGATTAATCATTTCTGAACTATAATTATCTTCAAACTCGTTTTGTGACCTTACATGCCGCAGTGATGAAATAAGCGGATCGGAAGATGCTGCTAACATGTCTCACCCTTTATGATTCGAAAGTGTTCAGCAACCTATACTTTTTATAAAATTTGTTTAGGGACTCTTGTGCTTCTTCAGAAAGTTCTCCAATTGGCAAAAGTCTGATATTCAATGATATCTTTGCTATGCGACAATATTTTATGAACTGTCGGGGTCAACTTTTTCTGTGGATATAATTCTGCTAAAAGTGACGCAGTTTTCGAAGCATATTCTCCATAGTTTTCAGAATCAACTTTTTCCTTGCAGTTTAAAACATTCAAGATCGTTTCCAATCTCGTAAAAATTTTATTGTTTATTCCAGTGATTCGAGTTACAGCTGTGGTTGACTTCTTAAACAAGTCAAATAATTTAAAGTTGTTCAACGTCATGTTTGAAGTGTCTAAAAATTACTTGTCTCGCCAACTTTCAGTCGTAGACTAATCCCGGAATTATGATTGTTTTCAAATATATAGTCTAATTTACCTATTGGGCAATTCCAGCTCAAACCGCACAGCATTCGTCGACGAAAATTTGCTTACGACCACGTTTTCCTTCATAACTAAGGAACCAAATAGGTCTCCACCTTAAAATTTTGCCACAAATGTAGAGAGGCCTTAGTTTTTAAATTTTTTTTTTTCAGAATTTTAAAAAATTGGATTTTGAGATATGGGTCTTTGAACAATAAAATTAAAAAACTTATTTAGGACGCTATTTTGTTTTCACCTTTAAAATGGTACCAATAAGAAAACTTTAGGTTGTGTAGTTTAGAAGTTATGGACTTTGTATGGACACTTTTTCGATATTTTGACTTTTTTTTGCCAATTTTTGTGACGTCAAAAAAACCGAAAATGTTTGGGGTCGATTTACAATATTTGTGGCGAATTAGAATAAAATCGGACATAACAAATCCGAAAATGACAATTTTCTGTGCAGTTTGACCATTCCATGTCCCTATTACCTATATACATATGGGCAAGTTATGTAATTTTGATATCATTCACGTGGATGTTGGATGTTTGACTACTTGTATGCCAACGTAATTTCTATATTAGGTGCGTACCTTTATTTGTACATCCTATATCTGCACCTAAATTTGGGGAGCAGAATTCGACAGAGGATCTCAGGTAAGCATTAAAGAATTAAAAATAAACATCATATATATTAACTATAACGAAGGAAACAATAACATTAAGAATGGGGTTTCTCGGTTATATGTCATAAATTGCCCAAAAATGCATGCAACACTTTTTTGGAACTATGTCTTCTTTTAATATTTACCTGTAGCAAAAAATGGGGCAAGCACGGGCAGCTGGAAATTTTTGCATTAGGTAAAGGAATAGTCAAAGAACTTATTTGGAAAATATGGCAAATATAGAAATTTACAGTTTTTTTTATTTTTCATCAAAGTTGAGAAATATTGAAAAAATTAATAGTTGGTAAATATCGATTCACCTTGGCAAACACAAAGCAAACAGTACAATTTTTGAATTATTCAGTTCAATTTCTTCGACCTTTTTAATACAAATTCCAGGTAATAAGTATTCAAGCTTAAGGTCTATTTTATACAAAATTATTTATTTGTTATCCAATATTTCGCTATCTCAATGGATAGCTTCTTCAGGGATTTTTTGTTTTTTTTTTTTTAATTATAAACAAATTTTTTAACAAATCAAAATTAATGAAACAACAAAATTGTCAATTTTAAAAAATATTAAAAATTAAACACAGGAAACAAAAATTATTCTATTACATTTTTATGAACCTATTTAATTTCCTATTTTATTCTTATAAATTAAATGTCTGTAATTCTGAGCTACATTGGCTGTATCTGTTTTAATTAAATTAATTCTTTGTTCTATTGGTGTGTTGATAATTTGTAACATTTCTAACATGAAGCGTCTTTTGTAGTTTGTTTCTGTATTTAAAACTGTTGTATTTTCAAAATCTGGTGTATGGTTAAGAGTGGCACAATGTGATGATAATGCAGTTTTCTGAGAAGCTGTATTCCTATATTTCTGATCAGATCTATGTCCTGCTAATCTAGTTTTTAATTTGTTCTTTGTGGTACCTATATATACTTTACTACATATTTCATTATCTTTACCCCTGCAAGGTATCTTGTAAATAATGTTAGATTTATCTAATTTCTCTGTCCTATCTTTCATTTTACTAAATAATCTATCTAATGTATTATATGTTCTATGAGCCATCCTATAATTATTGATATCATAAATATTAGAATTTTCTAATCGTTCAGAAATTATTGGTACATAAGTTAAAGATTTGTAAATATTAGGTTCAGTAACTATATTCACACTGTCTTCCCTCTGTCCATTGTACTGACCAATCAATTTATAAATCAATTCCCTTGGGAAATTATTATCCTCTAAAATATTTCTTATTCTTATTTTATTATTTCTATGAAAAACTATATCACTAATATTTAAAACTTTATCTATAAGATTTTTGGCAGTATTTATAATAACTCTTCTCGGATGTTTTGAATAATAATTAATAATTCTACCCGAAGAAATTGGTTTTTGGTACCAATCTACTAACAAGTTATTCTCCTTTCTTATTACTAATGTGTCTAAATATTTAAGTTTACGATCACATTCCCTTTCAATTGTAAATTTAATATCCTGGCGAAATGAATTAAATATGTTTAAAATATTTTCTATTTCACATTCTGAAATAATACAAAATAAATCATCTACATATTTCGTTATAATCTTTGGTTTAATAGATAATCTTCTAATACATTTATCAAGTAGTTCCTCCATAACTATATCTACTACAACTGGAGAAGCTGGAGAACCCATAGGTAATCCTTTTTGTTGAGAATATAGTTTTTTATTATATTGAAAATATCTACTATCATCTATGCAAAATTTGAGAATTCTTAAAAATAATTCCTTTTCAATAGTCGTATGTTCTTTAATTATATTCCATTTTTCCTCTATAATACTAAAGGCTACATTTATAGGTATACTAGGGAATAAGGATACTACATCTAATGAAATTAACTTTTCCTCATTCTGTATCGTGATTCCCTTAATTTTATCCTTAAATTGGAATGAGTTCTTTACATTATATACTGAATTTTATGTTTATTTCATGAGATGGAGAATTGTATAAAATAGACCTTAAGCTTGAATACTTATTACCTGGAATTAGTACAATTTTTGTTTATTCTTTTGTTAATAAATAGATCTATCAATCTATCGAGATACTGTATCTGAAATCGGACCAAATTACCTAAAAATGGTCTGTTTTTTTTTTGAACATTGAAAATCATGTAACTTTGAACCAAAAATCTGATTGTAATAAGAGTATCAAAATTATATTTTTTTTAATTATTTGCTTTTAATTAATTAATTAATTACACAGTGCATCACTAAAATCTTGAACCAAATGAGACCCTAAAAATCTAAAAGCTTATGATGGTAGAAGAAAAACCCTATCTGGGTTTTGAATTATTAGCTAAAGTTTTTTTTTAATTCATTTTTGAAGTTTTCGACTGGGGGTGGATTTCAGTATAATTTTCAAAAAACATGTACTGATTCTTAAGTCTATATCTCGTGAACTATCCGAAATATTGCTTGTATCTCTTCGGCAAATTTTTAGCTCTTAATCAGATCTAAAAATTTTCCCTTGAGATAAAATCAAACAAACAACAGGATTTCACTCAAAACAACAAAACTGTCAAAAAATCGTAAAATTTCGTCATCAATTTTTATTGTTGATGATGGAAAATATAAGGACACTTCAAATATTTTAAAATAGATACTTAGAAAAATTGATGATTTTGAACATAAGGAATGAAAAATAAGGACACTTCAAATCGTTTTTAAATATATATTTGACTTTAGTCGTCGCTTTCGGAGCTAGTCTCATCATCTGAAAACATGTTTCCGACCATTTCGCTAGCTTTATTTTCATATGAAAATACTTTATGGCTAGACCAGCATCTTTCGAATGTCTGGTCCATTAAGTACGCCTGTTTTAAGCAAAAAAAAAAATGCACAAAAAATAAATCAAAATTTGAAGAGATTAGTTAAGAAGTACACTACCGGCTTTAATTTTTTGATCACTGAGTCTTCGAAAAATTTTCTTACGGCAGTGAAATACGTTGTCCTTATTTATTCGTTACCGTCTCTATAAACTTCTTCGTTATGCCCATCTTAATATGCAGCGGTGGCAACAATATGTCACTTATATTTTTTATTAGTGGCTCTGCTGTCATGTCTAAAGTGGCATCTTTCACTCCCGACTTTCGTTTTTCCCAAGTATGCGAGTAGTGATCGACTTTTGTTCGTGTGTCCCAATGGCACAGAAAGCAATAATAGATTTTCCATAAATGATCTGCGTATTTAAGGTCTCTTAGCAAAATTTCCATTGTTGCATAGCATTCCTTTAAGTCTGTGCTAAATGCTAAAGGTATTGAAGGCTTCATGTTCAGGGATAACATAGTTCATTTCGCATTATGTTACGAGCTCAGGCTTGCTGATTGTTTCTTCGGTCTGGAACGGTCAATGAGCCAGCACATTTTCAAACTTTTCCTCAGTCCATACAGTTGCTCTATCTGGACTCGGTGGCCTTGGTAATGGTTGGCTTCAGAATGTTCTTGCGGGAGAAAAGCATGAGGACCAGGAATGTACACTACATTTGACATTTTTTTCGATTCATTTCACTTTTAAAATTTATGCATCCGTAGCATGTGTTTTCATCGTGTCCCTTTGGGTCCGTTCATGTTACTGGTGTTCCAAAAGGAAGTGGGCTTGGTCTTCTGTTTATCCAGTAAAATATGTAACAAAAACAACGTCTGCATACTACATCTGGTGTCCACGAACAATCGAATAAGTCCAACTGGTCAGAATAATATAAGAGGTACCCGATTCTAAATTCAGCAGTAAAATTTGTGTTTTGTGTTTTCATTGAACGTTTGGGCAAGTTCAGTTTCCAACACTTTCCATATCAACTTTTTATTTCCCAGCAAAACCACACATTACCAAATAATGGGTAAAGTAATATATAGCCATAGGGGCCGATGGATTACTTTACACCTTACTTCATTGATGAATTTTACAAGCGCTGAGCCTCAAAGTAATGTATATACCCATTACTTTAGATGTGATAATGTAAGGGGTTACTTATATGGTTACGAGAATGGAAAATGTAATAGATTTTTAAAGAAGAGAAATTTTCATTAAAAAAAATTATTACAAATATTTTATTTAAAATGTTCGTAATTAAAAATAATGTGGTCATGATGGGAATCGAACCAGGGAAATCTGGTTGCCAGCCAAGAAGTCTACTCACTGAGCTATCGACGCATATAGTATTTGATAGCTTTAAACTTAAATGAATTGTTGCGCTTCGTTTTTTCGCTAGTGTTATCAAAACGAACATACATTACCCTTTTGCTTACAAAAAAACACAAAGTAATGTATCTAAAAATAGATTTTCAAAAATATTTCAATTATTACTTTACATTTTTAAATCATATATTACTACTGGTGTGACTACTGGTATATTCTAATAAAAAAGGTAACGAGCTATCATTACAAGGTAACGCATGAGAATATCGCACCCATTACCAAAGTTTTGCTGGGTTCTGCAATGTATGCCATAATATTTTAATTCCTCAAATTTATTTAATTCGAACGTGCAATCAAAACAATGCAATTTTTTTGATATTTGAAATATGCCGTTATTTTGCATCAAACAATCATTCAAACGGACGGTGTTTACATGGTACAGATATCTCTGCGACATGTGGACGGTGTTTCTCGGTGCATATGTCGCTGCGACATGTCTTCAATAAAAAACTCAAAGGGGCCCAAACATTTTCATTATTTATTTCTATTTTGCACCTTTTTCATTTAAAAAAGCATATCATTTTTAATTTCTATACACATACATACAATTGAAAGTGATTTATTGGTCCTTTATTGAATTTTTGATGATTTTGTGGGGCTATAACTATGTGAAGGAGTCTTCAAATTAAATCGAATTGTTCAAATTGTTAAAAAGAGTTGTTGTTTGTTTGTTTTGCTTTTGGCTATATTTTTATCATATATTGTCTGGTCGAGTTCGTAGCAATTACTGAAATAAGTGTGAAAAACCATAGAAAAATATGACGAAATTTTACGCTTTTTGTCAGTTTTGCCGTTTTGAGTAAGATGTTGTTGTTTTTTTGATTTTATCTCAAGGCAAAATTTTTAGATCTTATTAAGAGGTAAAAATTTGCTGAAGAGAGAAAAGCAATATTTTGAATAGCTCACGAGATATAGACTTAAGAATTAGTACATGTTTTTTGAAAATTGTACTGAAATCCACCCCCAGTCGAAAACTTCAAAAATGAATTAAAAAAAAACTTTAGCTAATAATTCAAAACCCAGCTAAGGTTTTTCTTCTACTATCATAAGCTTTCAGATTTTTAGGGTCTTAATTGGTTGGAGTTTAAAAAAACATTACCATTAATTAATGAAATCAAGCAATAAAAATCATTATCATTAGAGAGCTTTAGAATATCGTATGTTAACTTAGATTTCATCATATATTTTTTGTTCTCAAAATGTTTGAAATGCGGGAATTAGAAACAAAATATAAGAGAATAATAAAAAATGTTTTGAAAATGAAATAGATTCTAACATATGTCACAACTGCAACGCTCTATGTTTGTATATGAACAAATACTGTAAATTGTTGATGTGCAAAAATCAATAAGAAGCAAAAATCGGAAGGCAGATCGGGTGGTGGTCACAGCTCAGTGTAAATAAATTTTCCATCCTAATAAGGATTATATACGGTGTATGCTATAAATTAAATATTGGGTGTGGGCAAAAGTAGTAATAATGGGTATGGGAATAAGTAGATTTGTAACGACACGTTGCAGCAATAATGCATCCCTCTTTCCTCTCAAAATATGGGTCACAAATCCATGTGGGTTAACAAATCCATTTTAAAGTTTCGAATATACCAGTAGTCACACCAGTAGAATCACAAAGATTTTGTATAAATATAAAAATGTAATATAATGTAAAATAACCTACCCAGCAATAACACACCTTACCAAATATTGAGTCTAGTAATCTTTAATTTTAACCTTCCGCCATAAATGGTGGGAGTATATATTCAGTTTGTCATTCCGCTTGTAACATGTCGAAATATAGGTCAAAGACTCCATAAAGTTTATACATTCGTGATTCTTATGCAATTTTAAGTCGATTTAGGGGATGTCCCTCTGTCTGTCTGTCCCGAGCAGCGGTGTAAAACTTACGAGTGAAAAGGTGAAGGTACCTCTAAGTTTTCAATGCAAATTGGTGTATTTTCGTACAATTTCACAGTAGCGACTGACAACATTTCCTCTTGTTGTTTCACCAGTCGCTTAGAATTGAATATTTTATATTCACCTCAAATATTTTTCAGCTCAAAAAATTTTTTTCACCACTAAATTTTTTTCACCACATAAAATTTCTTTCACTTCAAAAAATTTTTTTCATCTAAATTTGTCTTTTCACCACAAACTTTGTTGTCACACCAAAAAAAGATTTTCACTCCCAAAAAAATTTTATTCATCTCCATAATTTTACTTATTAAGTTTTTTAAATTATTTGTATCAAAAACAGTAGACATTTTTTTAGGATACTGGTTAAGGGTATTTAAAGATTTAAGCCTCTTTTTACTTGTTTTATATGGAATGTCCCAAAAGATAACGTGTCATGCTTATTTTCAAGCTTTCGAAAAAATAAAGAATAATGGGTTACGCGCATGCATATTAATAATTGGTTACTAATAACCAATTATTATATAATTTTTCGTATGAAATTGAGAAACACATTATTTTTTAACACCTGGTAACCAATTATAATTTAACTTTGAGTAAGCCACAAGGTAACACCATGAAGTGTTGTGATTACAAATCTTTAATCCGCTTTTCGTTTCTTCGAAATATATAAATAAACCCTTTGAATGATTGGCAAATGTCCCATTTATATTTTTATCATATTTGGTTCACCCTAAATTCACTAAAAAAAAAAAAAATTTTATATAATTTTTATTACACGTTTTCTCGAATCCTATTAGACAACACAGGGGTTCAAAGTTTTGGTAGCTCATGGTCCAATCCCTTAAGTTTTGAAAAACGTCGAGACATTTGGAATTTGGTCATTGCATTTCTTACAGGATACTGATACAATTTGGGATATATGTAAGCAATTGGTCGTCAAAGGTCAAAAAGAGGAAATTTTGCTCAGTTTTAAACATTTTTTATTTGCATTAAAATTTTAGTCATTTTTATTCGATTGAATTTTTTAATTTTTTTTTCTTCTGATTTATTTATTTATTTTTAAATTTTTGTCATATTCGTGATCTGAATACCAAAATTAATTGTAAAAGATGTGTCATATATGTAACAAACAAGTTTAGAGAACTTTTCACTTTCATGTTAAAATAAACATAAATTACTAAATACACATTAATAAATAACAATGACTCATTATTATTTATATTAAAATAATAGAAAATGTAAGGCATTAAAGGTAACTGATTATTATTTAATTCAAAATAATAATACAAGTAACATACTATAGGTAAGACATTATTTTTATATTAAAAATAATGCTAAATGTAAGGAGTACTCATTACAAAGTAATATATAAAGAAATGATGTGTCATTGCCATGTTTTTGCAGTGTACTTACCGTACTTATGTTTTCCATGGCTCCCTTCTCATAATCATTTTATTGACCTGTGCTTAATCAAACATTTTATTTGGATAATTTTTTATAGGTAAAATATGTTTTATAATTTCTTTTTTGCTGGGAAATTAATTTGGAAATTGTACAAATTTATTCTATATATTTTCCATTTACGACAGCTAAAATGTTGTTTTTACTTTTTGCACTTTTGTTCATTTCCTTTCCTTGATATACTTTTTTCCCTCATCGTTAAACGAGACTGGCTATAAAAAGCTAAAGTTTAGGAAATATACAATATCATTCTTGCAAACTTTATTTGAACCCAAGTAATACAATTAGAAATGCTTAAGGTCGACCGTATGGTACCCTAAACCAAAAAATATATTGCAATTTATTGTAAATTTAAACTGAAACTTTATAAGCCGTATTAATACAATCTAAATTATGACAGTTTAGCAGACTAGATAAACAAAAACAAAACCCACAATCGTATATGTTTTCTTTAGTATACGCAAAAACTAGATTCGTATGATTGGTTTAACAGTAATTTTCATAAACGTTAGATGACCCTGTACCGCAATATGTTTTTAGTGTAAAATCATCTTTAGTAGTTGAATTTTGTAGCCAGAGAAATATCCTTTGAATACGTACAAAAAAAGAGGAAACGGAAGTTTTCACTGAGCACAAATAAATCACTGCCACTTTATGGTAATAATTTTACAAAACAATGTTGCATGTTTTTCCTCAACACTTACCAATGCATGCATTCAAAAATATATACATTTACAATAGTACTTACAATATACACTACATTCCTGTTATATATATTTGTTGCATTATTTCCCTTTCTTTTATTTCCTTTAAACACAAGATGGTTAATAAAAATCTAAACATTTTGTAGTGTTTATATAACATTAAAAATAAATATGGCAAAACACATTATGCGAACTTGTGATGTTTAATTTTCCAACAATTTATAAATAATAAAATACTTTAACAATGTAGCAAAATTATTTATTTTAAGGAATTTATTTAGAAAAAAAATTAGTTTGTTGTAAAAAATTTACAATGGCGACGCCGAACTCAGAAACAAACCAAACAGCAAGGAAACGGCCAAAAAAACTACACGGCAACTACACTACAGAACATAAAATGGCAGCTACAAATGCATAAAGTTACCCTTAGCTTATTGGTTAACATCCTTACTTTAGCTATTGTCATGTTACCATATAATAATGGGTCTAAAAGTTAAGAATCACTTTGTGACATTGATTGATGTTTGTCTGACTGTCGATGTAAACCTTGTGTTAAAACTACAAGTCGCAAATAAAAATATATTTGGAAGAAAATTTAGCCCAAGGACGCATCCTATTGAAATTTGTAAAAATCGGTTCATATTCAGTTGAAAAAAGTTCACCAATTCGTTTTGGCAGATCGTAAAGTGAAGTTGCAGGAGATAGCTGTATCAGATATCTCCTGTTTCAAAGGAACGTGTAGGCTTTTGCCAAATTGCACGAATTACACTTTCAATTGCTTCCGCACCCACCGTATTCGCCAGATTTGGCAGCCTGCAATTTTTACCTGTTTTCAGACCTCAAAAAATGCTTGCTGGAAAGAAATTTGGTTCGAATGATGAGGTGGTTGCCGAAACAGAGGCCTATTTTGAGGCCAAAAATAAATAATTCTAAAAAAAAAATGTTGTTTTATTGGTTATCCTACGGACTGTTCAGCCGATGTGTTACCTCGCATTGCAAGGGCCGATATGTTACCTCCCATTGCAAGGGCCGATTTGTTACCTCCCATCTTTGTTGGGCTTAATTGGTTGATATCTGATTGAAATTTGAATTTTGAATGTTATAAAGAACCATAAATCATGCTGCCAAAGTTCAAAGTTCTCATATAAGCAAAGCTTCAGGGTATTTGATTAAATGAAATTCTTTGGCAATTTCATTTAAATTTTTCACTATTTACATGTACTTCAGCGTTAATTTGTCTTTCCATATAATAAAGAAAAGTTCTCTTCAATACAAAAAAAAAACCTTAATATTTGAGATTCATCCGATTTCCTTAAAACACCCTTTAACTTTCCTGACATTATTATACTCAAATGAAATGTAATGTCATATAAAACTCAAGGCCGTAAAATAGAATTTGAACTACTTTTCACTAATATGGAGTCTTGAAATATTTTGCCTGGGTGAGGTTTGAAAAACAGAAAGGTTCATATTTTGGTAACGCAATTTGATGAAAGGGATTTGAAAACAATTTAAAAAAGTTCAACTTAGTAGAATCTGTGCAAAAATCTTGCCGAGTAGTGTTATTTTAAAGAAGATAAGCGAATTGTTTACTAACAAGAAAAGTACCTTAACCTAAATAATCCGATTTTGTTGAAATTTGGAAAAAAAAAAAAAAACTACTCAGTTTTTCGGCCTCCTTGAAAAAAATCTAAAATTTTTGGGTACTTTTTTGTTCGGCAGCATATCGGGAACATTCGAAATTCTATATAAAAAAATTCATTAAAATAATATATGCGTCAAATGGTAAAGTTTACGTCTGCGTGATGATAAATAGCACAAAGTTCTAAAGAGAGTACACAACATATTTAAAATTGTATAACAGTTATTTCAGAAAAGCATTATAGTCCCAAAATGTACCAGTAAAAAGCCCTCAAAAATCTCCTTCTAACGATACCACACTTGCATATCGGGTCTTTAGTTTAAATAATTTTAAAAGCCAAAAAAACGAAAAAAGGCCAATTTTTAATCCCTTGTTGAAAATCCGAAGTCTATTATTTAAATCGATTTCTTCTTTTGAAAACTAAATACAAATTGACAAAAGTTTTAAAATTTCTTAAAAAAATATTTGAAACATTTTTCAAATTTAATAGAAATTAGTAATCCTGAATTTAGTTTAAATTTTTTTAGCCAGTTCGCTCCCACCCTTAATATATTTTTTTTCAATTGCACTGAAACTACAGAAGCGATAAGAAAACAATGTTTCTAAAGTTATGTCTATATGACACTTGATTTTTTTGACGCGACTTTACCAGGTTTTTCTATCAAAAATTTTTCGTATTTTACAGTATTCCGTTTTGTTTCTTAAAATATTTTAAAAAAATCCTGTCAAAGTCTCTTAAAAAAAGCAGATGTCATATAGGCTTGGGTTTCTTATTTGATTGTCGTACAATCAAAATAATTTGTAGCTAAAATTTTCTGAAAATGTAATTTCAAGAACTTTTCCTTTATTTTTAATATAATAAATTAACTTTCAATATCCGTAAAAAAGATTGTAAATGATTATTCATTTATTTTAACGGTTAACAAACTAAGCACAAATCCGTAAAAACACATGATATTTCTTTTATTTATTAATTTTTTTATTTATTTTTTTATTTATTTATTTAATTATTTATTTATTTATTTATTTCAACTATAAACTAATTTTCTACAAAATGATATTTAATTTTTTTCGTTTTTTATATGTCATAAAAATTGACTACAAAGTCTGTAAAAATAAACGACTTTTCATTGGAAAAAAAAAACTATTTCATACAAAAAATTCCTAATGTGATTTTTGCTTTGTGCTCTGAAAAATTTTTGACTATTTTGTAAGCAAGCTTTATAAGCATATTAAATATTGGTTTATGCTGATGGAACAAATATAAGAGGAACAATTTATAGCTTTTTTTTACCTTCTTAAATGCAGGAAAAAGCAAATTTTAGTTAAAATAAATTTGCTGTTTATCGGAAATGATGCAAATTGATTTGTTTGCAATATGGCGCAGTTTTGTCCGATTAACCTTAAATTTTCACCACACATACACTTTTGATACTTAAATCTGTGTTTATGCACGTAACTATCAACGTTGGCTTGCTTGCCGCATAAACACAGCTAATGTTAAAAGATTCGAAATTCGACATATATTTTAATTGATGCTATATAAGCGATAAGCGATTGATGAAAATCATTTGTATTTGGCCTAGGTTAGGCGTTACGTTAAATGTGTACAGAAATAATGCAAAGCTTCGTCTAGATGACATAAAAAATTAGCACAATAAAATGGATTTCAATTAGTTACTTATTTAGAAAACTTGTAATTAGCAAAGTTATTTTTGGAATTAAATACAATTTAGAAAAATTTCATGGTGCAATGATCTGGGTATAGCATAGTTTTTATTGCTACCAAATCTATTGTTTCAAACTGTTTCATTATCAGTATGTTTTTTTTTTTTTAAATTGCGTAATTTTTTTTTATTTTATTAAATTCAATATGATGCTGTTAGAGAAGCAGATTTGATATAAGTTCTTCAAGTACCCTGTGAGGAAAAACGGGTCAGTTGAAATTCCTGTCACCTGCTTCGTGACTGCAATTGGGACCGGTCAAAAAGAACATACCCTGTGATCGTTGAAAGCAGGACTGGTCTGCAACTAACTAGTACCTACCTCGTGACTGCTGAAATATGACTTCTTTGAAGTGAATACACACACAATATTACTGCGTTAAAAAACAATCTAAAATATATATAAAATTAATCGAAAATACAATCAAAAAGAGGACTACTGATTTTCCATTATATTCAACCCATTTTGTTGTTTATTTTCAATCATTGTTTAATAATCGACAAAAGTAGTAAAAACAATCGAAAGTCGTTTAAAATAACCATCAATTTTTGACTGACAAAACGTTAAGAAAAAACGATTTTTGTGGTTTGTTTTTCAAATTCAAAGTTTTTTTATTTGTACGAGTTAAAAAAACCAACACACACAGACGTACTATATATTTTAATTTTGTGTGTGTGTATTGTATATTTGAATAATTTCTTGTAATTTTTATTGAAATAATTTTGTATTTAAACAAACTATTTTGATAAAAAAAACGAAAAGGAATTATTTGAATTTCTATTTTTAGAAACAGAAAACAATAAATTGTACATTTAACACAAAATATCAACTCCTAATGAAAGTCTGTATTTTTTATAGTTTGTTTTTAATGATTTATTCAAATAGTTATAAAATGTATTGGTACGAATTTCAATTGATTTTTATTTTAAAAACCAACTCCACGTTTTAATAAATTAATAAAGTCGGTAACGGAAAATTTATTTTGAGTCTCCCAGCAAAACCACACATTACCAAATAATAGGTAAAGTAATGTATAGCCATAGGGGTCGATGAATTACTTTACACCTTACTTCATTGATGAATTTTACAGGCGATGAGCCTCAAAGAAATTGGAAGGAATGTGTTACCTTTTTGGAGATAGGGGGTAAAAAAATAATTGGTTACCCAAATGATTACTAAGTGGTTAAAAATAATTTGTAACTTTGACTTATCAGTTTTTAACATAAACTTTCAACTTAAAATCTTTAATTTTTTGAAGCAATTTAAGCTTCTCTACAGAAATGCAAACTAATAAAAACACGAATGCTAGAGTTTCTGAAACTAAAAATGCTTGTTATCAATAGAGTAGTCAGTAGTTTTTAGATTTTACAGTTGTATATAAATAAATAAATAAATGTACATCCCGTAGTCTAGAATGGAGACAAATATGTGGACATATGTATCAGAGAACTGCAAAATCAACTTTTTTCTTGATTTAATCATACACAAAAATTCTTGTTCACTTTTAATAATTCAACAAAATTCACTGTAGAATAAAATCAGCATCATGTTACTGAACGCGTAATTGGAATCAGTGTGAATCATCTGTCGTTTATGTTTTATGCAAATGTAATCACTTAACAGTGTTCAGTAACATGATGCTGATTTTATTCTACAGTGAATTTTGTTGAATTATTAAAAGTGAACAAGAATTTTTGTGTATGATTAAATCAAGAAAAAAGTTGATTTGTATATTGCAGCAAAGGTCAAAATTATCTTATCGTCTGTGTAGATGACTCGATTTCGCCAGTTTATGTTGCAATAATTTATCGGCAATATTCGTCATCAATTATTGCTGTTTCGTAAAAATCAGCTGCCATTTTCGTTTGACAATTATAAGAAAGACGACATTATATATTGTATTATATAAAAGACGACTTATTGCTTAGATTTTTTTCTCAATATAGATGGGATACAAATTATTTGTCAATTATTGATTTTTATGCTACGATGATTTCAATTTAAGAGTCATTATTTTATGTTTAATTGTAATGCATTACGTAACCAAATGTCGGTAACTAATTACTTAATGTTTCAAAATAATGCTGAAGGTAAGGAGTATACATTACAAACTAATGCATTATGTAACAAAATATCGGTAACTCATTACTTTACATTAAAAAATAATGATGTAGGTAAGGAGTACACATTGCAAGGTAATGCATGAGTTTATCGCACCCATTGCCAAAGTTTTCCTGGGGTACCCTGGAACTTGTACCGTGATCTGCCATCGACTGTTGCAAAAAGGACAGATCCAGCACATATCAGTGAAGTGGTGCAAATATGCTTAGGAAAACGACTATGATGAATTAGAATCTCAAAATTTAACAAAACTTTATTCAAACACTTTTAGTTGAATTTTAAATCTAAATATTTTAGAAGAAAAATTAGAAAAAAGCTTGGGAAAAATATGCTAATATTAATCTTCCAAGGGGTGCACTAGTAAAAACAAAAGGCCCTAAGGGTCACATTTTCCCATAGTTGGAATATTATTTTAATTAGTTTTTTTTCAATGTTTCTTTTTTTGCTTAAGCGCTCCTTAAATTGTTGTACCTTTTTTATTTTAAATTTTTAAAATTTTTGGAACTTTATTTAATTTGAATTGATTTTATTAACTTATAATTGTCTTACTTTTAATTGATTTTTTAATTATGTTTTTTAAATGTAGTTTTCCCATGGAAAATGATAAGTCAATTGACCTCAAAGAATCTATCTCGTGGCCAGTTACCCTAGGACATATCACTTAATTGATACAAAGTAATTTTTATATAATTTCTTAAATTTTTTTATTTTATTGTCTTGAAATCTTTGTTTTGTTTCTTCTTGCTTTTGTTCTTTTGTTGTATTTATTGGAACGGAAAATCCAAACAAAAAATATTTGCTATTAGCCAGCCAATATGCATTATCTTGCTATGGATTCTTTTGCATCATATTAAAGAACCAGTCGGTGACGTGTCCTATGACACATCAATTTCTCACAGCATAATTTTTAATCAGTCAAATTATTTTAATACTTAACTAACTTGTACATTCAACGTATTATTTTATATTGAGTGTTCAAGCTTCCTATATTTATATGCATTTTCATTTATTTTATCAATTTTGTAATTGTTAAAGAAATCCAAATGTCTACTGTAGTATTTAAATGAAAAATATTGCTACTCCATCATATGTATGAAAGGATTAATCAAGTAAAGTGATTTTTGCATGTATGTTCGTACACTCAGAATATTTTGTAGTTAACTGTTTGTAGTTTAATAAAAAAGTTTTCCGTTTCATTTAAAAATAAAGGAAGATACATTTATTTTTCAAAGAAATATCTATATAAACTTTTTTATACATTTGTTCGAAATAATTTACTATCATTTACTGATTTTTTTCAGTTTCATTTATTTTTTTCATTTGTTTGAAATTTAATAAAAAATGGATTTTTACCCACAAAACGGAAACTTGTTTATTTGTGTCCGTAACAGTTATTACAAATTTAAATTTTGTTTGCTGTCTGTTTCAAAAAAAATATTCAAAAAATTTCAATTTGTTTTTTTATTTAAATTGGTTGTTTATATACAAAATTATTTCAATACAAATTACAATAACTTCATAAACACACATACATACACAAATACATTCACACAAAAAGTGTTTATAGCTTCATATGCATATGGATGTGTCAGTTGGTTCATCAACATTTAAAAATAAATAACAAATGGCATTTAAGTTAAATGAAAATTAAGTAGACCGGTTTTTAAATGAAATATCATTTCCTTTAAATGATATTTTCAGTTATTTTAACTTACAAATTTTTTTAAGTGTAGCTTTGACCAGTGCTATGCCAACCACAAGAAAAAACACTTCAAATAATTTTTAATTAATTTTATTACGTTTTTTGCAATCACTATGACAACTTAATTATCTTTCTTAATTTTAAAAAACAAGTTAAAAAATGCATAAATTCGGCTGTGCCGAATCTTTGAATACTCTCCACCAATATCCTAAAAAAATTCTCTACTGTTTTTGATACAAATAATGTAAAAAACTTTCGAAATAACTATGAGGGTGAAAAAAATGTTAGAGGTGAAAAAAAATGTTAGTGGTGAAAAAAAATTTTGAGGTGAATATAAAATATTATTTAATTCTAAGCGACTCACATTGGGGTGAACAGTACCAAAAACGAGGATTAATTCAAAAAATGAAATTAGTTTTTCATATAAGTATTTGGTTTTTTATATATATAAAATAAGATAAATTTCGACACCAATAACTGTAAAAATTATGGATCTATGTTGTTTACTTTTTTTGTTATATGCTCCAAAAGTTGAATAATATTTGCTAATTTGGCAATATTTGTTAAAAAGTGAAAATCAAGATATTTCAATTGCGATTTGTGTGAATTTTTTCTTAGAAAACACTTTTTTTTAAAATGGATCCATCAACTTCAGGTATTTGACTAGTTTATTAATAAATTTTTGTAAACAAAAAAATTGTGGACATATTTTTAAACTTTTTTTTTAAAATTGGTCAAAACTTGGGCAAAACTTTTTATATATTCTTAAACTATGGTATTTCAGCTTGCACAATAAAAAAAAACCCTGCCCGTTTTTGCCTCATTTGAAAATATTTGAAATTTTGTGAAACACATTAACTTAAATTTGTTTTTTCTGTATTGTTTTGTTTCGTTTAAGTCATTATTTAAGTTATTGTTGTTGTAAGTATGATTTTTGTAATAGACAGTGCAACAAGTAAAGAATTTAAGTCAGTTGATAAAATGATCGCGAAAGAAATATATGTGGATAATTTAAAGTTTCTTTATGGATGGATCAGATTTTTTGAGTGTCTGCTACATTTGTCGTATAAAATTACTATGAAAAAATGGCAGATGATAACAAATTGTTTCTGATACAAAATCATGCATTCAAAAAGAATTCAGAGAGCAAACTGGACTTATCGTTGACCAACCAAAATCAGGTTTTGGAAATTCTAATGATGATAACACTGCCAGGCGGTTTTTTAGAAATGCATAAGTTTCTGCTAAAATTACAAAAATTGATGTAGAATAAAAAGAAAGATTGCATATAAAACTTATTGTTGTTTCCTGTGGTCACGAAATTCACATCGGAAAATTTCGCGAATCATTCGTAAAATCATTTCGTAAGACTTTACCCATGGTTTTATATGCCTCCCACTTTACACAAATTCTTGATTCATGGACCCGAAACAGTATCCCATGCTCTATTGCCAATAGGCCAACTTTCTGAGGAGGAACAAGAAGCTCGAAATAAAGACTTTAAAAAATTTAGAGAACAATATGCTCGTAAATGCTGATAATAATGAAGATGATGATCATGATGAAGTGAAGATAATTATGAAGATGACTTTTAATTCCATATTTTAGCAATGCATGTGCCTTGTTTCAAAAAAATATATGTATATAATCAGAGACTTTCTTTAACGTAATTTTTAAAATTAATTAAAAAACAACAAATATTTAAAAATTTTAGTTTTGTAATGTATTTTTTAGAAATATAAATTCCAAAAAAAAAATTAAAACTTATTTAAAAAATCTTCTACTATAAATTAAAGGCTGGATAGTGTGCTAATATTTGAAATTGTTCAAAAAAATTACTTCTTTTTTTTAAATTTAAATTACTTCTTTTAAATAAATTGCACTAAAATTTTCCAACAAAAGTTTTTTTTAAGTAATCAATATACACAGAATCCAAAAAAAAAATTGTGTGTCATAAATTACAGGCTTCCCTGAATTAATCCACGTTTTGCATATGTTTCACCCCACTGTGCGACTGATGAAAAAACACCAGAAAATATTTTACTTGCCAGTCGCTTCTTTGAAATTGTACACTCACAATATATTTTCCATTACCGACTGCAGTTTATTTAAAAAAGTAATACGTAGAGTTTGTTTTTAAATGAAGAATCAATTGAAATTCGTAGAAATATATTTTATAACTATTTGAATCAGTCATTCAAAAAACAAACTATACAAAAAATACAGACTTTCAGTAGGAGTTGATATTTTCTGTTAAATGTAAAATTTTATGTTTTCTGTTTTTAAAAATAAAAATTTATATAATTCCTTTTGTTTTTTTTTTATCAAAATAGTTTATGTACAAAATTATTTCAATAAAAATGACAAGAAATTATTCAAATATACAATACACACATAAAAAATTAAAATATATAGTACGTCTGTGTGTGTTGTGTTTTGTAATTATATACAAATAAAAAAACTTTTAATTTGAAAAACAAACCAGAAAAATTGTTTTTTTTTGACGTTTTGTCAGTTAAAAATTCATGGTTCTTTTAAACGACTTTCTATTATTTTTACTAGTTTTGTCGATTATTAAACAATGATTAAAAATAAACAACAAAATGGGCCAAAAATAATAAAAAATCAGTAGTCCTCTTTTTGATTGTGTTTTCGATTAACTTAATATGTATTTTAGATTGCTTTACACGAAATTCTTTTATGAGTGTACACCAGAGAACTGCATTTGCTGATTGCAAAACGTTCATACGCAATCAACACAAGAATAAATATGTGTTTGCGTTCAAACGCTGAATATACTTCAACACACATATTTGTTGATGATTTTAAATCAATCAAACCACATGCAAATTGTATTGTCACTGATTTATAATCATCGGTCGTTGTTAAACCATTGATTTTATTCTGTTCATTCGAGCCAACAATAATTATTTTGATGTAGAATAAATCAGAAAAAACAACAAACAACGTGTATGAGTGTAATCATAATTAAAACAAAATAGTTTCTTATCTATAAAAAGGGGGTGGTTTTGTAGAAACACATTTCATAAATCTTATATGTACATTAGGGTGGGTCTAAAATACGTTTTTTTAGAGTTTTTATTAGAAATACCAAAAATATTATTCTTTGTGAAAATTGTTTTTTTTTTTTTTAATTTAGGTCGACATCTCAGGCTCGCCCAATCCGGTTAAAGTTAAATATTGCCTAATCTTCCAATCAAAATAGATGAAAAAAATTTAGACAATATTTAAATTTTTCCGGATTAGGTAAGCCTAAGATACCGACCTAATTTTTTTTTCCAAAAAAATATTTATATTTCACAAAGAAGAATATTTTAATTACTAATAAAAATTCTAAAAAAATAGCCATTAACCACAAATCTTTAACCACCGAATAATTTTTTCAAGTTTGAAAATATAAAATAATCCATGGGAGCTAAATCGGAAATCGTTTAATATTGTTGGCTAAAAAAAAAAATACTAATAGCCTGTTCCTCGATCTCGAACGAAAAACTAGTCGAACGAAAGCAAGTCACTCGAATTCGAATCAATTTGGGTTTCTCTATTTCGAAAGCTTTCGATCGACTTGACTTACGTGTGTCAATTTTTGTTTCTTACGCATCTACAAACCACAGAGATGCCAGATATTATATTTTGAGCATTTGTTACAATTTTCTTTAAAAGTAGCAAAAATACTACTAAACTGCTTAAAGACAAAAACAACCCTGTTAAACAGTGATCAGCTGTATATGACAAATGAAATAAAAAAAAATAACAATAAACAAATCAATTTTTATTTGGAAAATGTGTTTATTTGTGAAAATTTTTGTTATCGATTGGTTGTGGGTGAAATTGTTGTTTGGAGTGCTTTTCTGTTGCATGTTGTCTGTTCGGTGCGGTCACAGCTAAAGTCCTTGTAAAATAAAAAATGTAAATATGAGCTTCTTGGGCAAACGTAAGCCGCAAACAACACACACATACCTTTTACCACTCAGCAACAGCGTAATAGGGGGTGAAACGGAGTTTAGTTTTCTGGTCAAATTTTCCCCCTCTGCGGAAAATTTGTTTGCTCCGAACACTAGAGTCCTTCTGGCAAAATCAGGTATTTCTTCCATATAAAATACAAGCGTCTTCGGATGGTCCATTGTTGATTTTTTTTAACTAAAATTTAAAATTCTCAATAATCTATTAATATTTGTATTATTTTGTACTTACTTTTTGTTATCCATTGCTTTTTTTACTTCATTTTGCTTTTAAAAATATCAAACACATATTTACTCGACAAAAAAACAGCAAGTGACTGATTTTGACATTTGCGTTCGAGCTGTTCGAAATAGAGAAACCAAATTTTGTATGAAAACAGTTACGTTTTCGTTCGACTTGTCGTTCGAGTCATCGTTCGCATAGAAATAGAGTTAGTGGAACCCAAAACAGTTTTCTTTCGACTAGAAAGCGAACGAACGTGTTCTTTCGAAATAGAGGAACAGGCTATAAATAACGTGGCACCTTGGAACTTCTTACCAAAGAAATTTTTTTCATACTACTGCCGGCATGTAGAAATATTTACAAACCATGTAATTTACCCTCTTAGTTAAGATTCAAACAGCCTCAGCCACCTCACGCACTTTCATTCTCCGATCGTCCATGGATTTTATCAACGATTTATGGCGTGACGGCCAGCTTCAATTGTGCTAGTACAACCATAACGGAATTCAGTAAAACACTTCTTAACCATTAAAGTTAACGATGCAGTTCCTAAAATATTTATCAAGCCTTTCTTTGGTTTCGGTGATTGTTTTTAAATGCAACAAATAATACTCGATGAGCATTAAATTTCACGAGGTTGTTTGCTTTTAATGGCTGGCTATCACTGCTCAAAATTTTACAGATGCTAGTTGGCAGGAGCAGTGTTGATTTTAAATAAGATATGAAGGAAGTTCGAAAAGTCACGGAGTAGTCAAACTGAAATACAAATTGAAAATAGAGTTTAAAATTTTTTAACAAATTTTCAAATTTTATGGAAACTAGTAAAACTGAATTTAGTTCGCACCCACCTTTAAAACACATATTTTGTAGCATTTTTAATAAATATTTAACTAGTTTATTTTTTTGTTTTGAATACTTCCAGTTTTATGATTCGAGATTGATTTTTGAAACAAATTTTTAAATATTATAATTTTTTTTTAAATATATTATTAAAAACAATTTCACAAAAATATAAATCCTTAACCTCTTGCCAACCAAAAATGGTTAACTACAAAGGGTGGTTTAATTTTAAGGACCGATGTTGAATGTGAACCACACCTAAACGTTAAGTTTTTTTTTGCATTTCATTTAAAATTTCTCAATTTCAGACTAACTCAATTTGAACCATGGAAAGATACACAATCGAGCAACGCTTTAAAGTTCAAATCAAAATGCATTTCATGCACTTGGTGATTTTTTTTAGTCAGTATAATCGACCAAATGTGTCCACAATGGGGAGAATTGTGGGCAAATTTCAGCAAACCGGGTCTCTGAAAACACCTGTGCATGCTCGCCCAGTTCGTTCTGCAGAAAACATTGCTGTTGTTCGCGATAGTGTGTCATGAGGTCGGCCAAGCATTTACCGTGAATGGTGGCGATAAATTCAATGACCGTGTTATCTCACGTAGAGGCGATGTTAATTGGCCGCCAATCATGTGATTTAACACCGTTGGACTTCTTTCTTTGGGGTTATTTGAAAGAAAAGGTGTCCGTCGATAAGCCAGCAACAATTCAAGAGCTAAAGGATGAGATTTGTGTTTTATTCAAAATCAACATCGGCCCTTTAAATTTAACCACCCTTTACTTCTGGGCAAAGACTCCCCTGCAGTGCATTCTTAGCTACATAGTATGTACGTGTTGTATGTATTGTCGGTGAACCACCTAAGCGTATGAGTGTTATCCAATTTATATTTTATATCACTCGTACGCTAAAATTGCATAAATAATTTATGTTAACATAAAATAAACATTTATCACATCTGTGCAAATAATTTAAAATTAAAATTTTTAAACTATTAAAAATTCATAAGTTAAAAAGCATTACATTTAATATAATTTCATTTTTAACATCATCAACAAACATTTAAATATAATTAAAATTAGCCTATGGATAGCCATCAATACATTTCCCAACTCCCTTAAGCTTTAATTTACCTGTTTGTATACATTTTGAAATAAAATTAAAGTTAAACCCAAACATGTATGTAAAGGTTTACGGAAATAATGATATGTCACGTTCAATTGTATAAATTGAAAAATTAAATAAAAATTACTTCAGTCCGGATAAATAAACAAACTACTCGTATCGTGTATGTTACAGGCATACATTTTATATACCGAAAAGGCAGTCAGTTAGTCAGTCAGTCGTTAATATTCTTTATATACGAAATAAATATTACCGGTATAAAGTAAGTGAGAGTATAAAACTATGTTTGACTTAAATGTCTGTAAATTTATGCGGTGTATGCAATGCAGAGATAAAAAAGTTATACATTTTAATTAATTTTCAGAGTACGGAAACTTATTTTCAATTACTATGTGTAACTTGTTTATAAAGTATAATCTCTTACAAATTCATATGTATAAGTTAATATATATATATATATATATATATATATATATATATATATATATATATATATATATATATGTTTATGTACATATGTATGTAGTAATGTTTACATTTTAAACTTGTATATAATTTATTTATAGTTTCAAGCAATTTAATAAGGCTTCCATGACATTTTTTTTGGCTAATTTTGCTACTAAAATTTTTATAAATTTTTAAAAGAAAATATTATAATTTTGTTCGGCATTTGAGACCTAAGTGCATACTACATTATTTTCGTTTGGAAATGTTTACAATTTATTTTGGATATTAATTTATATATATATATATATATATATATATATATATATATATATATATATATATATGCATTGCCCATACTTTGAAGACATCTGTATATACAGCCAAAAAAGTCCCTATAAAATGCGCTGTGTCCAGAAAAATGTCTTCAGAGTAAACACTACAACAATGAAAAGTTTAAGGACAGTCCCCAAAGTAACAAAATGTCTTCATAGTAACTTGTGGAACGAAAACCCGTCCCCGCAACATGTGCTGTGCACATATATATATATATATATATATATATATATATATGTTTATGTACATATGTATGTAGTTATGTTTACATTTTAAACTTGTATATAATTTATTTATAGTTTCAAGCAATTTACTAAGGCTTCCATGACATTTTTTTTGGCTAATTTTGCTACTAAAATTTTTATAAATTTTTAAAAGAAAATATTATAATTTTGTTCGGCATTTGAGACCTAAGTGCATACTACATTATTTTCGTTTGGAAATGTTTACAATTTATTTTGGATATTAATTTACAATATTGCAAAAATTAATATTTATATATGTCAATGTGTATAGCAAATTTCAGTCGCCTATGCCAACCTTATTTATATCAACTAACAGCTTTTTTTTATTGCATCAAAACTCCGATGTTGCTCCCCACAAATGCAGTGCATTGTGTTAATGTCAGGAAAATAGGTTATGGTAGGAAGGAATATTGGACTTGAACTTCTCTATATAATACAGGGTGGGCCATTTAAAATTTTAAATTTGAATCGGGTATACAAAAAAGAACTGATTATTTTTTCAAATTTCTGGTTTTATTGGAAAGGTTGAACACTGTCATTTAAGAATGGAACACAATATCATTCATATGACTACCATCACTGGCTCGGCAGTACATCATCCGATCAACCAAATTTTTCAAAAATGTCAGAAATGTTCAGTTCCTGAGAACGATGACGAGTTGATGTTGATAAAGGTTCTTGGACATTCTCAGCCACAGCAGCAATGTTTTCGATTGAACGTAATGGACGAGAACGTACACAGGTTGGTTTCTCCAATAACGATACATTTTCATGGACTTGCTTCACAAATTGACGCACAAACTGAACTGAAGGCCGATTTCGAAAATTTTCCACGTAAATTTCTTACAGTTTGAATTAAAGACACTACTTTGGAAGTAAGTTTTTAATATTTCCCAATTTTGTTCGAGCATATAGCATCCCATTTTGCAAATGTCAAACATAAATCTGAAAATGTATGATATTCTACCTTTCAAAGTCAAATTAATCGGTAGTATAAATTTAAAATTTTAAGTGTGTCGAAATGGACACTGCTGGGAGTTTATTCCACATACAACTAGTCCGACTTATAAACGAATATTCTCTTCTAATCTGTTGTTCAATTTACAGCTAATCTACTACTACATAAGTGAGTATTCCTAACATAAACCCAGCTTTGAGGGATAAGTTCACTTATCTCAGCGGAACACTATTCATGGTAGCTGAACTCTCACAATATTATTTCGTTAAAAACAATCTAAAATACATATTAAATTAATCGAAAATACAATCAAAAAGAGAACTACTGATTTTTCATTATATTCAGTCCATTTTCTTGTTTATTTTCAGTAGTTTAAAATAAAAATTTAACTGACAAAGCGTTAGAAAAAAACGATTTTTGTGGTTGTTTTTTAAATTTAACGTTTTTTTTACTTTTATGTAATTAAAAAACAAAAAAAAACAACACACACACAGATGTATATAATTTTATTTTCTATGTGTGTATCAGAGAACTGCAAAATCAACTTTTTTCTTGATTTAATCATACACAAAAATTCTTGTTCACATTTAATAATTCAACAAAATTCACTGTAGAATAAAATCAGCATCATGTTACTGAACGCGTTATTGGGATCAGTGTGGACCATATGTCGATTATGTTTACTGCAAATGTAATCACTCAACAAAAAGTCAGCGTTGAATAAATCAGAAAAAACAAAAATCAAAGCATATGAGTTTATTCATAATTACAACAAAATAGAAACACACATTAGGGTGGGATTTAAACCCACTTTTTTAGAATTTTTATTAGTAATACAATACTAAAAATATTCTTCTTTGTGAAATAAAAATATTTTTTTTTGAAAAAAAAAAATTAGGTCGATATCTCAGACTTGCCTAATCCGGAAAAATTCAAACATTGTCTAAATTTTTTTTCATCTATTTTGATTGGAAAATTAGGCAATATTTAACTTTAACCGGATTGGGAGAGCCTGAGATATCGACCTAAATTAAAAAAAAAAAAATTTCACAAAGAACAATATTTTTGGTATTACTAATAAAAATTCTAAAAAAACGGATTTGAGACCCACCCTAATATACATATAACATAATGTATGAAATATGGGTGTATGGGTGGGACTTAAATCCGCTTTTTTAGAATTTTTATTAGTAATAAAAATATTCTTCTTTGTGATATATAAATATTTTTTTGGAAAAAAAATTTAGGTCGATATCTCAGGCTTGCCTAATCCGGAAAAATTTAAATATTGTCTAAATTTTTTTTCATCTATTTTGATTGGAAAATTAGGCAATATTTGTCGACCTAAATTAAAATAAAAAAAAAATATTCACAGAGAACAATATTTTTGGTATTCCTAATAAAAACTCTAAAAAAACGTATTTTAGACCCACCCTAATATACATATAACATAATGTATGAAATATGTTTTTTTTTTTACAAAACCACCCCCTTTTTATAGATAAGAAACTATTTTGTTTTAACTATGATTGCACTCATACACGTTGTTTGTTGTTTTTTCTGATTTATTCTACATCAAAATAATTATTGTTGGCTCGAATGAACAGAATAAAACAATGGTTTAAAAACTACCGATGAGTATAAACCAGTGACAAAACAATTTGCACATCGTTTGATTGATTAAAAATCATTACGAATATGTGTGTTGGAGTGTATTCAGCGTTTGAACGCAAACACAATTTATTCTTGTGTTGATTGCGTATGAACGTTTTGCAATCAGCAAATGCAGTTCTCTGGTGTGTATATATGTATATTTGCAAAATTTCTTGTAATTTTTGTTAAAATAATTTTGTATTTAGACAAACTATTTTAATAAAAAAAACAAAAAGGAATAATTTGAATTTCTATTTTTAGAAACAGAAAATAAAAAACTTTACACTTAACTGATTATATCAACTCCTACTGAAAGTCTGTATTTTTTGCATAGTTTGTTTTTTGAATGACTGATTCAAATACATAGTTATAAAATATATTTCTACGAATTTCAATTAATTCTTCACTTAAAAACCAACTCCACGTATTAGTTTTTAATAAACTACAGACGGTAACGGAAAATATGTTGTGAGTGAATGAATGAATCAATACTGTCATTGATAAGCGCCGAAGCTCTCCTTTATACACGATCTAAATATATAGGCTTTCCATTTTCTTCCGGATATAGGTGGTATAGCTAGTTAAAAGATCTTGTTGAGTGAAACATTTGAATGCTTCTTTCGACACGTTAGAAACATTTTAATCCAACAGTCATCACATTGAATTTTCATGCCCAGAACATCAAGAGTTTCCGATTCCTTAATATCCATTTGAATAGACGACGATGAAGACTCCACATCCTTGTGAATCATCGTATAATTAATAATCTGCCTCCGGCGACCGACTTCCAAAAGGCTTGACCTATAACCGAAAAAGAATTAATGACAAATGTTGCTGTCAACTGCGAAAGAGTATATGCATATTCAATCCTACGTTCTCTTTCGCTTTTTCAAAACAGTTCATTAAGAAAGACGAGTAAAGAGACGAACACGTGCAGAGTGACCTCTGACATAGCTCGAAATAAATCGAGAGAGGTAATTACCGACACTCTAAGCAGTTAGTTTTGAATGCTTCGAAATTATATAAAGCAATCACAATAATCTCACCAAACCGGTGAATGGACCTACTTCGAAGTTCCGAAAGGAACGCGACTATTCAGGTCTCCCGTAGAACAGCTTATACAAAAGCCATACTGTGAATTTAGATCATAAATCTAAATTCACAGTTAGATCTAGCTAATTTACAAAGTGTAATTAATTACAATCTCCAAGACCTCCGAGAGCGCAGTGCATATTGCGATTTGGCAATCATTTTCAGGGTTATTGGCTGATCATTAACAACTTTCCAGCATGAGAGGAAGGTACTCGCACGATATGAAAATCTGTAAAGGTTAGCTAATGGACAGTCTACCATCGAAGATCGCTGCCTCAGCACCAGTGCTGTTTACGTCGCATTTATATAACCCGGTAACCCAGATTGCATCATCTTTTCGAGTAGAACAAATTTATAAATAATAGGTAATTAAAACGACGATATAAAATCATTTTTTTATATTGCAGGTAAGTTTACACTGAATACAAATATCATCTATGGAAAAGTCGATATACAACTGAAGGAACAAAACCATATAAATTAAAATTGTGCACTTTGTTTTTATGATCACGTTAGATGTCCATTAAAAAGGACTTTAAATTTTACACGTTCTATGATGCTGTTATGTCAACTGAAAGAAGATATCGCTTCATTTTAATAAAAGCTTTTGATCTTTTTTTATTAAAACAAAATTACATTTTGAATGATCATTGAATTTGCATATTTAAAAAAAAAAATAGATTGCACCATTTTAAGGCTGTTAAAATTTTTCTTTTCGTTATTTTTGTCAAAATTTACATTATTACTGAACTGTGGGTATTCGAACCTCTTATTTATTACCTATTTTAGATTCAAGCGATACAAATTGTGTGTCATTGCAGTATATTTTAAATCTGCCTGGTTTGCCACTTGCTATACATCCAAAGAAAAGATTGGCATTTGTAAACAAATTTTCTGCTAAATTTATTTTCCTAAAAAAAATTTTAAATTCAAAATTAGTCATCAAAATTTATAAGTGTTTGTGGGCTATTTATATTTATAATAATATTTATGTGGAATAAAAATATTAAATTAGACAACTGAATATTGACTTTCACAACTAAAAATATAATTTAATATAAAAATAGTTGTCGTAACCGCCAGACTTCGATTGACAACAAATTCGTTGGCCAGAACTGATACTGCTTTCTGTGTGCACCGCCTAAAATACCAGGGTTCAGTTGAAATGCCAGTTTTTACCTGTCCTGTGACCAGCGAAAACGCTACAAATCTGGTAGACACAGTACTGGTCCTAAAGACCCTATCCCGCCATAGGGCCGGTCTGAATGTCCATATCCCATGCGTCGATAGCTCAGTGGGTAAAGTTCTTGGCTGGCAACCAGAGTTCCCTGGTTCGATTCCCATCATGACCACATTATTTTTAATTAAAAATATTTTAAATAAAATATTTGTAATAATCTTTTTTAATAAAACTTCCTCTTTTTTAAAAATCTATTTTTAGACACATTACTTTTTCCATTCTCGTAACCATATAAGTAACCCCTTACATTATCACCTCTAAAGTAATGGGTATATACATTACTTTGAGGCTCATCGCCTGTAAAATTCATCAATGAATTAAGGTGTAAAGTAATCCATCGGCCCCTATGGCTATACATTACTTTACCCATTATTTGGTAATGTGTGGTTTTGCTAGGAGGCCTGAAAGTACCTGTCACCTGACTGGTGAAAAGGGGGCAAAACCAGAACATATTGGTGGAGTGGCAAAGATATACTCGAATGAGAGGCAATTCGTCTGATAAAAAATGGCAGAAATTTCATGGGTTTAAATCACTCTAGAAAAACTTAGTAAAAACATTTTATATCCCTCCTTTCAGTTTTTAAACTAATATTTTGTACAAAATAGTTTTTCTTTTGTGTAAATTTCTTCCAATTCTCCATTTTCGAGTTATAAAATCAAAATACAATTCTTTTTACAAATTTCATTAGATGATTTTAGCAAAATATTTTACACAATAAGCAAAAATGTTTATTAATTTTTTTTTCTAAATTTAGAGCAAATTGTCTTTGTAATATAAATGTATTTATATAATCTAAATTATATATAAAAAGTAAAAATAAATATAATAATATTTAAAAAAAAAAATGTAAGCAAATTATTAAAATCATTTGACTAAATTTAAGTTACTAAAACTTAAAGACACGTATTGCTAAAATTAGCTTAACGGTCTGCTAGCCTAAAAATAGCAGTTACATTTTTTCTGTAACTTATACAAACTATTTTATTTGAGAGTAAACCATTTAATTAATATTATGAACGAAATAAATATTTTTTTTTAAATATTTGTCAGTTTTTTTCGTGCTTGGTTACTGAAACGATACGGTGACGATATTTTAGATTATTATTTTTAAGGAATTAGGATTTTTTTTTTGGATATCAGTAACGGTATTCAATTTAAAACGGAGTTTTAGCGATAACGGTATTGTGTGTGTTTTTTTTTTTCATAAAATGCAT
Organism: Eustalomyia histrio; assembly: GCA_949748255.1. Classification (NCBI taxonomy): domain Eukaryota; kingdom Metazoa; phylum Arthropoda; class Insecta; order Diptera; family Anthomyiidae; genus Eustalomyia; species Eustalomyia histrio. Next base: position 104,482,309 of record OX456524.1, on the reverse strand, counting down.
TAACAGTTGTTTTGTGTCACATCCTACATAACCCATTCAATTCATTTACTCGTTGTGTGTCACAAACAACCGGAAGTTAACTTACCATCAAAACAAAATGTTTCAAACAACTACAGATTACTAAAGATTAAAAAAAAAACTATAAAACAACTAGGAGGGCAAATGTTATGGCACTTGACAGTCAGGTCACACAAACAACCATACGTCAATATACAAATAATAAACACATCGTTACATTGGTCGTGTGTAGAAATGTTCTTTTATGATTGTACCTGATCGCCATCGCTTTATTGAGTTTGTTAATATCAACATTCACATTTTGTATGTATGTGTATTAGGATGGTCCGATGAAAAAAATTTAAGAAATACCACTCAAACGATGGCTGTTAATGGACAGAATATGGGAAAATAGGTAAACAAATTTGGGAGAGGATCTTTAGTACCCTACCAGCGCGTAAAGTTGAGGATGATGATATATATTTGTAAAAAAAAACGTTTGCATATAATTACGCATTGGACTAATTAATTGAATAATTAATTGATTTCATTGCATTGATATTAATTGTAATGAAATTATTTTCATTACAATTTTTAATAATAACAGTTAATGATTTTAAATGTGTAATTTCATTGACTAATGGTACTCTTTTTAAATTGCATTGCATTAGTAATAAAAAAGTTAAAAACAAATAATTGCAACTGACAGATAAGCTTTTTATAATCTTTAAAATGGAGATAAACCTCTTAAATCAGAGATAAAAAAGCTCGCTCAAGTTCATGATCATTTTAAAAATGAGGGTATCCGAAATAAAATTTTAAATGTATAGATTATAATTTTCAGTCTATTCTGATTAATAATCAAGTAAAGCAGAATTAAACTGAATAAAACGGGGAACGTGTGGAATTGGAACATTAAGCACTGATAGCGATATGGAATGGGACGATAAATGAAATTTGTATTATCGGTGTTAGTAAACTTGTTAATCACTTAAATTGCTTAAAAAATAAAAACGAAAACACAATGCGAAAATGCATCTAATTTTCAAAAATCTAAATTATTTACATACAAAGAGGATGTACTTGGCAAAAGAAAAAATTTGACACCCATATTGCGCTATTTAAAACGAAGGGTTACCACCCCATTGCATTTTTGTCAAAACGCGAACTAGCACGAATTTCAAAAAAGCCGGGACCCGTATTTAATTAAATCGACTTAAGATTAAAATATGTTAATTTGTCATTTTTATTACAAACAACTCCGAACAAAAAAATCAAAAACCGTTCTTTTTACAGAATATCCTTGAAAAAAGGACATGGATGATCGTCCTTGGGCAAATTGTATATAAAGTTGGACACGCCTTAAAAAAACCTTTCTTTTGATACCCATATTGTATATGTTGGTAAGGAAACAGATTCTTAAATTTACAAAACATGCAAAAATGGGCCCTCTTTCAAAATGGTCCAGCTCACGGGAGGTCAAAGCTAGAGCCGAAATATTTTATATGTCATCATAAAAAATACCAATGTTTATTTTGAGGGGGTACACCTTGCACGAATTTCGCTTCCATACAACTTGAGTCGCTCTAACGTCTGGGGCTCTTGTATTATCTAATTAAATTGAGACTTAAAAAAGAAATGACGGATTAAAGTTACTCCATCAACATTTTGTAAATGCAAACTCGTCGTTGCGCAAAATTTGATACCAATTTTGCAAAAAAAATTTCAACGCAAAAACTCCTGCAAAATTTGTGTGCTTCTTTTTCCCGTATTTAGCTTAATCATACGCATCGTTTAAGTGCTAATACTTTAATCGATTCGCAATAAAGCTATTTGTCGGTACACCCTAATGCATATGTATGCAGAGTCCTAAACTAACTTAAAAAAATGATTGTGAGTCTGACATTTAACATGAAACTACAGAGTCTTTAGCACTTGTAAAATACACTTTTAATGCACTGTGTCACTTGTATCACAACGCTCAATTGAACATTTGTGTCACAAACAAATAATGTTCAACTATAATTGTTCAATTAATGACAGCAAACACTTAATTTAATACAAATGTTATTAACACTTAAATACGTAACTATGCCCTGCGGGCAAAGTACCTAACCCAGGATACATCACGTGGCCGGTTCATTGTGATAGGGATCGGTTGTGGGACTGGTCACATTAACATGGGATTGTCCTAGGAGGGGGTCAATTGCCCTCTGTGACATGTCACCGGACTAATCTTAAAGAACATGCCATGACTTTTAAACCGGTCACTCGGTAGGTACTTTAGGCACCGGAATCACTCAATGTCCCGATTCGCAACTGACTCCTTGTTTCCCGCTGCACAGTGGGATCGATGGTCAAAGAAAATTAATTTTGAACCCGTTGAGCGCATTATCGTTTTTTTGGAAAAAAAACCTGTAATGCTGTAACTTTGGAACGAAAAGCGATAAATGCATGAATAAAATTGAAAATTAAAGCATACTTAATGTGCTATTAAAAAATTCAAATAATTAATTTATTATATGTATTTATATTAGTATAAATTTAATTTAAATTTCAATTTTTATTTTTCACAAAATTTCATTAATGTTCAAATTTTTTTTTTTAAAAAGTCACAAAAGAGAATATAATTTTTTCGTAATGAATAATCATAAATACATAAAAACACAGCTTTAAAAAAATGAAAGAAAAGTTTTTTTACCCTGTTAGGCGTTTTCTGTTTTTCGGAATAAACATGATCCACAATTTTCGCTGTAACTTTGAAAACAAAATAAATTTAAAGAATAAGTTAATAATATATATTCCTATTAGTAAAAATTTGTATCCAATTTTTGCTTTCACTTAATTCAGTAAATGTAGAAATTAATCTGAAGAAGTAATAAATTTAAAACTTTTCGGGGAATCTTTGTTTTCGTTTTACCTTTTAAAAAAATATATAAATTAAGATATTTGTATTATTCTCCACATTAAACTTCATCACAAATATTCCAATTATCATAATCTTAATTATCATCATTATCTTCATCATCATTTTTATAATCTTTTTCATCATCATTATTATAATCTTCTTCATCATTATCATCAGCACTATCTTCATCGTTATTATCATCAGCATCATATCATAATTTTTATTGGAAATATCTGGCAAAACTTACTCTAATTCCGAAGTTGATAATTTAGACTTTTTCTGCTCATTTTTCTTGCTCATGCTAGAAATAAATGGGTGAGAACTTAGCAGACACCTATTAAAAATATCTTCATTGGACTTTTCCCTGCTGCATTTGATTTGCGAGCAAAGTGCTCTCTATAATTTTTAAAATCTTTGTTTCTTGCTTCTCGAGCTTCATCCTAACTCTAATTTTTATGTATGTTGAATTTTACGCATAACAAACACATCCATTTGTTGAAATTCTTTTCTTTCACCTCTTCACCTTTTATACACAAACAACAAACCAATACCAAGATTTGTCATTTAAATAAAAACCAAACAAATCTCTATTGAAAAAAACTATTTATCTCTATAAACGATGATTGTACATGAGCTTCAATGGCTCAGTTGTCTAAGCGCTATGTCACAAATACTTTTTTTCTCTTAGGCGCGGGTTCGATCCCACCCCCCGACTATTTAACTTTTTTTTGTACAATTTTTTTATATTTTCTTAAGACTTTTTTATATTTGTTTATGTTTTTTTTTTTTTTTTTAACATTAAATAATTAATTTAAATAATATTTTAAATTAATAATTAAATAATCCATAAATAGGCAAAAAACATCAAAATTTTTATAAAAACCCTCTGATGCAAACAAAATACAAACGGTTTTTTTTCTATTTGTTGCTCCGATTTAAAAGAATTTATAAAAAGATTTTTAAACCATTTTATTTCTCATATATTAAGAAAATTTTATACATAATTCTCCTTTGAGTGCAACTATTTTAGGTCATAACTTATATATAATATTTTTTAATAAAAAAGCGAAATAAAATCCCAAATGCAAATTTGCCAGCTAAATCAAACGTTATTGTAGAAATAAAACACATGCAGTTCTAGTGATTTATTTTAAAGATTTGTAAAAAAAATATTTTTTTGGTCTAAAATTGTTTTTTGCAACTAAAAAGATTTTTGAAAAAAAAAAAATAATATGACAACACTAATTGGCATTATGTGTGTGGTTGTTGTTCTTTTTTTATTTTATTTGTTGAACTTCTTTTCTTTCACCTCTTCACCTTTTATGCACAAACAACAAACACCTAAAAACCAAACAAATTAGTTTTGAACGAAAACTGTTTATGTACTTCTATTAACGATGATTGCGTATGTGCTTCAATGCCTCAGTGGTCTAAGCGCTTTGTCATGAATAGTTTTTTTCTTTTAGTCGCGCGATCGATTCCCGTCTATTCAACTTTTTTTGTACAATTTTTTTTTACATTTTATTAAGACTTTTTTATTTTTTTTCAACATAACAAATACGTACAGCACAGTTTACTTAATGATTTCGGTCAGTTTTTCTGTATATTTGGAGAACGGAAAGAGGAGAAATTCGAAAATAAGGTACGATTATCTTGGTTATCAATACACATCTGACCAAATGTGGGCGGGATCTGTGAATTGGGCGTGGCACAAAATATATTACTTTATATCTTAAGAAAGGTAAGACCAAATTAAATAATCCATTTTAGAGCTGTAATATGACCTATGAATACGTCTTATATAGCAAAAGATCCAAAATCTTTAGTATAACATATTTGCTAATAAACTCGAAAATATCAGTTCAGATACAAAAAAGTTATGCCCAAGTTTTATCAGCAAACTAAATGGTTAATTTCCTCTTAAAGGCGTCTGTACATAAATCTGTTCATTCCATATATGTCCACACACATAAACTTCAGTTTTTTCCTAACCATGGTTCACGCACTCATCTCTAAAAAAAAAAAACAAAATGCATCAACAAAAACAATAAAATACCAAGAACACATTTACTGATCTTGTTCAATAAATGGCAACCAGAGTTTTTACACAAAAATAAAAAAGGGCCGGGCATTATCTGGACTTTTTTTTAAATATAATCTGATATCCTATACTTTTCTAAAATCCATAAAACAAATTCCAACTCTTACTAACTTAATACTTGTGCCCCATTATATGCGGAAATTATCACAATTTTGGACCTTTTTTAAAAAAATTATTAAAAATATTTATACATAATTTTAATAAAAACAAATTTACTATATACTTTAACACCTGATGTTGAAGGTTCCATTTTAAAAGATTTACTTTTAATAAATTAAACACTTATAATAATCGCTTAAATTGTAAAAATGTCCAATTTTTTTACTTTTTTTAAAAACAGCAATAATTTGCTAACTTTGACCGCTCACTGAAAAGAAAGTAAACAACTTAGTTGATTGATTTTGACAGCTAGCGATGCACAATTTTATCTACTTTTACCCTATACCAAAATTTGTTATAAAAACTTTATTTCTAAATTTCAATTAATCGCCTCTTTGATACTATTCGAACCCAATGTGCGCTGGGTGTATATAAGACTGACTTTAATTAAATATTTTGAATATTCTATAAGGAATTTTTAAAGCAATTTTTTTTTATAAACTTAAAAAGTTATTCTGAAAATGTTTTTATATTAAAAAATTTTCAATTAGGCAATGTTTTTTTTAATTAAAAATATTTTAGAATCTTCTTTAAAAAATCACTCAAGGTAGAGTAGTACAGGCATTTTTACAGAAGTGCTGCAGAGTGTCAGCTAAAATTACCGCAGGGGTCTATTCTTTCTCATTCTCTTTTTATCATATTTCTTAGAGCCAATTTATTATACGATGCAATTGATTGCGTGCAATTTTCTTAATTCCCTTTTCAAAGCTGCTTCCAAAGTTATGTCTATTTATACGGTGACTTTTGTTGCACAAAAACCGATTGTGAATGAAGCAACAAAAGAAGAATACCCCGCTTGCTTCTCTACCCCGTTCGCAAAAAACAAGAATTGCACGCAACAAAGTCACCGTCTACTGTTCCGCAGACGACAGCATCATTTTTCATTAATTTTCCTTCGATCTTATGCCAGCGAGGCAGATTATAAATTATACACTTAATTGTGACCTTTTGACAATATCAGAGTGGAGTCTTGAAAATGGGGTCGATTTTAATGCACGTAAGACCCAATGTTGTATTGAGGAATTGCAAACTCTTGATGTTCTGGGCATGAGAATTTAGTATGATGTCCGTTAAAATGTGCCCGTGTCTGAAGGGTTGAAAGAAGCATTCAAGTGTTTAAGTTTTTTAAAACCGTGCAAGAAGTACTTCACCTCATCCGATCTTTTTGCTATTTATACCACCTATATCCGGCTCAATAAATTATGATATTCAACAAAATTTTTAATTGGAGAAATTTAAGAGATATTTTCTTGTGTGACTATAAGACAGATTATGTAAAAAATCATCTCTCATGTAAATAAAATTAAATGCAGCATTAAAAGATTTTGCCTTTAATAAAAAAAAATTGATTTTGCAATAAGTTTAAATTTAATAGTGTAAAGAAACTAAATAATTTCTCTAAATAATTCTTCTAAATACTGCCTTTCAACAATAATATAATCAAATATTTAAATCTATTTATGTCTTCCACTTACTTATAATATGGATTTATTAAATCTTATTTCTATTTACCTCTACACTAAATTTACCATAATTTGATTTTTAGTTTTAAAACCCTTTATAGTAAATTGTTACTAAATTGAATTTAACATTATATTTACTTGTTACAATATTTATGATGAGCTTTTACTATTTATTAGTGTTTCCAATTATTGGACCCTGCCGGTTAACCGGTTAGGGCATTATTCGAAAAATTAAGAAAATTGATTAAACGGTTTCCGGGTCGATTAATCAGAAAAATTAAAGATTAATTGATTAATCGTTAAATGCAAAATAAATGTATAACTTTTATCAAGAATTACGCAGAGTGCGGCTTTTTTGTAAAATATCACAAGTTAAGTCCACTGCGTTGGTGGGATAAAGTGTATGTTTAGGGAAATTTATGGCAATATGAGACTTTTTAAAGAATCAGGCCTTAAAATCTTAGGATTTTTTGGAGGAATCAAGAGCTCTTTTAAAAGAAAGTATGACCTAAAAGAGAAAAACGCAGTGTATACAGTGTTTTCCCACAGTGCTATTTTTTATCTATAAGGCCCGGTTTTTATGCTCGAGAAATTTAAAAATAAATAATTAAAAAAAGTAACGTCATAGTGCTTTTTAGAAAATACTTAGTCACGTGTTTGACTGATTGCAACAAAATATATATTTTAAAAAGTTGTTTGTTTTCATCTCTGCCTATACTAAAGGGTTTACCTTTTAGAATATATTCTTCTGAATTAAAAAAATTTTTCAGAGCGGATTATTTTTTAGAACCTGTTGTTTTTAAGAACAATTTGTTGAACAACTGCTTTCCGTTTTTATTCTGTTTTTCTGTCGGGTTTAACACTGATCATTTTTGCTAAAAATTATTCAAAAAGTATTCCTTGAACCACTTCTGGGTCTAGTTCCAGTTAGTAATATTTTACATTTAAGTTTAGGTGAACGAATTTGGGTTCCATGGAAGTTGCTCTAAAATAACATCCCAGCAAGAAGAAAACAAAAGTAGCGAAAAAGAAGCAATGATTTTGATGCTGGTGTTGTGAAAATTTGGATCGGAACCAATGATTTTTACACAGGGGTTTCATAGGTTGGAAATTTTCTTTTATGATCCTTTTTCATTGCATCTAAAGCCCTTCTTATGGTTTAGTGTAAAATGAGATCTTTTGATGTTTCCAAATAAATTTTGAATTTGTAGTTTAGATTTTAACAGGACATCAGTAATCGGGCCTTAGCCTCATTTTCACAATCTACCGTTAGTTTTTACCTGGTAATTCAACTGACACATTTGTTGTTGTTTCCCACATAAAGTTTGAGTTTGACTGTCAATTAAATTGTGCCGGGACACTCAGTAATCGAACCTTATTTATTAAATTACTTTATTTGAAATTCTAACAATTTTTACTACCCAGGTGAAAATGTTCATATATGGGTACATATATTATTCCATATATGCTTGGATCCGTAATTTGAGGGTATATGGCAATATATGCTCATATATGGCCATATATGAATGTTCATATCTGGTCATATATGAGTACTTTTCCTATATTAATTTTTTATTATTCACAAAAAAATTGTTTTTTATTTAAATTAATTTGTTTTTTATTTAATCATACTTCTACTCGTATTTACATGATGCTAATGAATTCATACATTCTGAAGAAATCAATTAAATTGAACATTTAGTAGACCTTAGCGATTTTTTTTTGAACTTTCTATTAAATTAAATACAAGTAAAACACTGTTTCCATTTGAAGTTTTTATTAATTTGAAGAGAATACAATATAGATAGATACATATTACAAAAAAAGTAAAAAAAGAAATACTCAAGTAAGATAATAAAGATATTTTTTACAAGAGTAAAGATAAATTATATATTGTGGCAAATTAAGGAACTGCTGCATCTGACTCTAAATTCACATTTCTCTGGACATTATCTAAAGTAAAACCCTCTGATTCTGAAAACTATTTTATAAAGATAGCCTCTTCGATTCTGAGTAGTTTTCCTTAAAAAACGTTTACATCTGAGAACTTATTCCTACACAAAACATAATTCGGATCCTGAGAGAATTTTCGTGTAGAAAAATATTGAAAAACTTTACTTAAAGAAACAGCCTTTACCTATAGAAATACCCTCTAATTCTGAGTATTTTCTCCCATTAAATTATCACAAGAAAAAAGACTTCAAACTTTTTTCTACAGAAAAAGCCTCATATTTTTGGGATTTTTTTATATAGAAAAACTTAAAATTTTGAAGAATTTTTCACAGAAAAAACCACAGTTTCTGAGGATGTTCTTTTAGAGCGAAACTCAAAATCTGAGGACTTTTACTAGACAAAACTCTTCGATCCTAATGACTTTTATCTTTAGAGAACTCAATAGATTCTGATTCTGAGATATTAAAGACTTCCCTAAAAATTTTAGGGAAGTTTTCTATAAAAAAAGTCTTTAGATTCTGTGGACAATCCTTTATAAACAACGGTGATTCTTAGATATTTTTCATACTAAAAAGTAATTTTTTTAAAGGAAAACAGCCTCAAAATCTGAAGAAATTTTCAAGAAATCTGCTCACAATTTGAGTGATTTTTGAGATAGCAGAATCTGAAGGCTTTTCTATAATAAAAATTCACCGAAGGAAATCCACATGAAGGAAACGCAATACACAAAATATGTGGCCAAAATTAAACCCCTAAATATGAGTTTGTGTAGCTAAACTATATACATATAAACGTCGCTTATTTGTTCTCCTCTACAGCAAACCCGATATGAGGAACAGACCCAGCAACCCCTGTTGTAAGTGTTTTTTTTTTTTTGTATAGTAAAATCCGACACAATTTCACTGCTTTATTTCTTTAACAAATTATTTACCATTTATTGTACCATTTTGAGAGCTGGCGGCAAGAATCGGAGGATTTTTTTTCATGCTACCTTATACAACTCCACGCAATATGATAATTTGCTTCACAAGTGTCACTTGATAATTGAAACTTGCTAAGAAAGGTGTACTGAAATTTTCAAAAAAGAAAACAAAGATGTTAGTGATGTGGACAAACGCTCTTGTACCAATAAAAATTTAGAGTGTACAAAATAGTTTTATCTCAATTACCTTTAATTTATTGCAGCGGCAGAATCCTATTCAAAACAATTTTAAATTTCTTATTTTATTCCTTTATTTTTTTTATATTTTACAATATGTCTTAAATTTTTAGTTTTTTTTTTCATAAATATATTTTGAATTTTTATTTTGACAATTAAGAACACGAACGTTTTTCGGTTGTATTTATTTAAAAACAAATATTATTGTCTTTTTTTTTTGAATTGGTAAAAGTCAACTGAATTTTGTTTATTAAATTTATAGACCATATTTTTAAAATAGTACATGTAACCATTGTAACAATTGAAAAAAGTTTGCCTTCATATATGGCCATATCTCATAAAAAAAAGGAAACACATTACCAATATATGGAATAATATATGTAGTCATACATGAACATATATGGTTCAATATATGCAATATATTATCTTATATTGCCATATATGATATCATATATTACCATATATGAACTTTTTCTTTGAATTTTTTTGCCCATATATGCTTACATACATGGCATATATGTTCATATATGCTAATACATGAAACCATATATGCTCATACATGTAATCATATATGATAATATATAAACATATATGAACATTTTCACCTGGGATATTATAAAATTTTTACTTTTTGTATTGATAACTGCGATTTTAAGAATTTAAAACGTGGTTAATTTTAAGTTAAAAATTTATACAAATCACTTAAACCTAATAACTTGTTTCAAAATAACCATAGTTATATATGTTAAAATAATATGGAAATATTTGTGGTTAATGTTTAACATTGGTTGTTTTTAAAATAAGTTACCCGTCATAAATTTGAAAAAAGTTAATTTCATTCAAAATCACATTTTTGAAGTTGTGAAAAAGGACTGCTTTAGAAGTGGAAAATCAGAATAAAATGATACTTTGGGATCAATAAAAAGTTAAATTCTTATGAACAAATTCCATTCATGACATATTCTTTCCCGAAGTTAAAGAAATTAGGAAAACAAAAGAACGATATAAAAAACTTAACTAGTTAATCAATCAATTATGTTAACCGATTATTCGGGTCGAATAATTATTTGATTTTTTAAATATTAAAATTGAGGCGATAAATCGAGCAATCGGGTAATCGATTAACCAAATTTGAAACACTACTATTTATTGAAATACATTATATGTCACTTGATAAACTTTAGACAAACCAAATATGAACATTAGGGTGACAATGAAAATTCAAATTTGAGTATTTGCTGATACCCATCCAATCGTAATATTGTACACAGAAAATAAATTGGTTGAAATTCTATTGGAACTACCATAATTGTAGCGTCATCCGAACAGTTAAATTTACTTATAAACAGAATATATATCAAATTAACCGAAACAATGTCACATTATCCAAAATATTGTTTTTTTAATCAATATGGAAAAAAAACAGTATCATCTAAATTCGTTTTATTACCAACAACCAACAATTTATCGAGGATTTTATCATATGAAGAAAATATTGACAGCAAAAATCTAATATTAGTTTTGTTTAAACAAAAACTATTGCTCTATTTAAAATATTAATTTTTTCAGTTGTTTATCAACATTTGTGCAATTAACCATTAATTTTACACAATTTTGGGAATTATAGTAAAATTTTAAGCAACCGAATTTTTTATTATTAAAAAAGAATTTTAAAATATTTTATATTTTTGCTTTTTATTCATATACATATTAAAATTCAAATGTAGACAACAACAAAATATAAGTGTCTGTGGTGCAGTGGGTAGAGACTAGTGTTTCCAATTCGGTTAATCGATTAACCGATTCCTCGGTTAATCTCCTCTATTTCGGTTATCGTCGAAACAAATAATTTAAAACTCAAATAATTATTCGACCCGAACATTCGGTTAAAATGGGTTCTATTAACCGGTTAAATTTTTAATATAAATTCTTTCCGTTATTTTTTCTTTAAACTTTTAAATTTTGTTACTTTGGGAATAATTAAAAATTAAATCTGAGGAGAAAAACCCTAATTAAAATACAACGACATTTTTTTTAAATCGATTGAAAGAGATTCTTAAAGATTAAGGATTTTTTAAAGCCACAAAAAACAAGTTCTATATAGGCTTTACAATTTTTATTAATTTTAGTTTTAATTCCTTTAAAAATTACAATTAATATAAATTATATTATACATTTCTCAATTTCAGATTAACTCAATTTGAATCATGAAAAGATACACAATCGAGCAACGCGTTAAAGTTATTCAGGCTTATTATGAAAATGCGCGTTCAAATCAAAATGCATTTCGTGCACTTCGTGATTTTTTTTGGTCAGTATAATCGACCAAATGTGTTCACAATGGGGAGAATTGTGAGCAAATTTCAGCAAACCGGGTCTGTGAAAACACCTGTTGTTTCAACAGGACGGTGCCACTTGCCACACAACTAACAAAACAATGGCTCTTTTGCGCGACAAATTCAATGGCCGTGTTATCTCACCTGGTGGCGATGTCAATTGGCCGCCAAGATCATGTGATTTGACACCGTTGGACTTCTTTCTTTGAGGTTGTTTGAAAGAAAATGTGTACGTCGATAAGCCAGCAACAATTCAAGAGCTAAAGGATGAGATTATTCGGCACATTAACGGCATAGAACCTCAATTATGCCTCAGCGTCATGGAAAATTTGGACCATCAGATGGAGGTGTGCCGCCGAGGTCGCGGCGGCCATTTGACCGATATTTTGTTCCATACATAATTGAACCATACCATATTATCATAATAAAAAGAAATGACAATAATTTCCTAAATTATTGTGTTTTATTCAAAATCAACATCGGCCCTTAATTTTTAACCACCCTTTATCATCCGACAAAAAAACATATAATAACGGACAAGAAGTTTTTCTACAAGTCGTTCTTTGGAACAGAGAAATAATTTACTTTTAAAAATCCGATTCTGAAGCTGTTTCAACCTTAGAATATGAGAAAATTTTTTAATTTTTTCAAAATAGACAGAGCTTGAACAAAAAATCTACAGGCTAAGTATTTTTCTAACAGCACTATGACGTTACTTATGTCTTCAAATAATAATAAAAATTACTTGCAATTCGAAAATTTTATTTTCTTTTTATGTATTTCGTTAAAAACTACAAAAAAGATTAAAAATTAAAAAAAACCTTACAAACATGTTATTTCTTGAAAAGAATTTGAGAATTCTCTTATTTAAACAACTTAGTAGGTACTTGAGGTGGCTATTCTAGGTAGCGGTATCGGGGTCACCCTGACCTAATATTACTCTCTGCTTTTTAGGCCGAGGGCTCTCAATTCTTTATCTCTTACTGTATTTTCTTTATAATTTTTCTTTTTCCAAATTGTAAAACAATGGATCTTATGGGTCTCCCAGTGGTAGTGTACTTCATATGTTACACAACCCTTATAATCTAATCTAATCTATCATACTAGGTAAGGAGGGTGCTTCTCAGGATTATAAATGTTTTTGTAAATCTTGGAAAATTTTCCTAGGTCGACTTTTTGAATGCAGCTATTGTTTATTTAAAAATTTTTCTAATATCTCGACAGTAACAAATAAAGAAAATGAAATACCAGCTTTTTCGACAAAATCATGTACCTCGGCTTAAGGGTTTACTACCACTGAACATGTCTGACAACATTTTCTTTTTAAAGAGTCCTAACATTCCTCCCAAAGACCACCAACATTCTAAAGCATGATTCCTTAAAGATTCTCTGGATGCTTCGAATATCATAAATGAACTCTTTATAAACCAATGCAATAGACTTAACTTGATATTTGACAAAAAAGCAGTTCATCGTTTTGTTGTTTAGAAAATAAATACAGGTAGTTTGCATTAAACGGTTAACCGATTAACCGCCCATTTGTTCATATTAATCTATCCAGATAACCGATTAATAAATTTTTGTCATTTTTCGAATAATGCTATAACCGGTGTAGCAAGAAAGCTTCGCAGGGTCGAATAATTGGAAACACTATTAGAGACACAGCCTGCTAGTCTTAAGGTTCTGAGTTTACACATAATATTTTTTAAATAAAACATACATTTTTTTTCTATTGGTTAAAATTTTAAGATATAACTTATTTTCTGTTGTAGCTGCAATGGTATTATTAAACAAAAATATTCAAATTTCAAACCTGAAAATATTAAAGTTTGCAACTTGACAAGAACAACTTTAATGAAGACGGAAGGTCGCCGGTTCTGGACCAGCTCGAGTCATAAGAACTTTTATTTTTAAAATATATTTTATATTTTTTGGAACGCGTTTTCTATTAGTAGAATACACTTAAAAAAGTTTGTTAGTTAAAATAACTGAAAATATCATTTAAAAGAAATGATATTTCATTTAAAAACCGGTCTACTTAATTTTCATTTAAATTAAATGTCATTTGTTATTTATTTTTAAATGTTGATTAATCAACTGACACATCCGTAAGAAACAAATGATATAATTAGTTAAAATAAATGTCAAAATTTTACCTTCCAATCCTTAAAAAATAAATGTTTTTTCATTTATTTGAAATTATTTCCTTTTTTGTATTTTTTGTTTTTTTTAATATACTCGTACAATACAAAATGTATGTATGCATTGAAGCTATAAACACTTTTTGTATGAATGTGTTTGTATATGTATGTGTGTTTATGAAGTTCTTGTAATTTGTATTGAAAAATTTTGTATATATATAGGGTCCGCCATCTAACGTTTTTTTTTTTCAACTAGTTCTTATTTCGTGAATGGTAACACTTAGCTCATGTCTGATTTGACAGATAATTAGGTTTATCCTTCCGCTGAACGAATATGGTTGTTTATACGCTTGAACAACGCTGGGAAATATTTCGACATTACTTTGAAAATCATGGTAATGTTGCAGAATGTAAACTTTTCAGATGAAGCTCATTTTGATCTTGGTGGGTATGTAAACAAGCAAAATTGTAGCATTTGGGGCACAGAAAACCCGCACGCATACATTGAAAAGCCGATGCACCCAAAACGAGTCACTGTTTGGTGCGGATTTTAGTCCAAAGGCATAATTGGGCCATTTTTCTTCGAAAATGAGCAAGGAGTGGCCGTTACAGTCAATGGCGATCGTTATCGGGCCATGTTGAACGAATTTTTGTTCACAAAAATTGAAGTGGAGGATATTGGCAACATATGGTTTCAACAGGACAGCGCTACGTGCCACACAGCCGAAGCTACACTCGATGTTTTGCGCCCTGTTTTTGAAGATCGCATTATCAGCCGCAGAGCTGATGTCGTTTGGCAACCTCGGATCTACGATTTGACACCGTTGGACTATTATTTGTGGGGTGCCGTCAAAGATAAGTGTTACGCCGACAAGCCAGAGACAATTGACGCTTTAAAGGACAATATTCGTGAAGCCATTGGTGAAATACAGCTGCACACAATCGATAATGTGCTTAAAAATTGGAATGAAATTATTTTCCATTATTAACCGAAAGGAATGTACATTTAAATAAAAAAAGAAATTTGATAAAATATTCAGTAGTTTTTTTTATAGCATTTTCAAAAAAAGGTTATTTGGCGGACCCTATACAACCAAATTAAATAAAAAACAAATTGAAATTTTTTGAATATTTTTTTTAAACAGACAGCAAACAAAATTTAAATTTGTAATAACTGTTACGGACACAAATAAACCACAAGTTTCTGTTTTGTGGGTCAATTTTTGTTAAATTTCAAACAAATGAAAAAAGTAAATGAAACTGAAAAAAATGGTAAATGATAGTAAATTTATTCGAATAAATGTATAAAAAAGTTAATATAGATATTTCTTTGAAAAATAAATGTATGTTCCTTTATTTTTAAATGCAACGGAAAACTTTTTTATTAAACTACAAACAGTTAACTACAAAATATTCTGAGTGTATCTATTTATAGAATGTCTATTAACAGAATTATAATCTATAAATAGAAAAGGAATAAATTACTACAATAAAAATTAGGGATTTGTAAATAAAATTCAGTAACAGTATTAAAAAATTAAAAAAGTTATGGTACCTGAAACTACAAAAATTCGGTTAGCAAAAAATTCGGTTGCAAATACAAAACTGTTTTCTGTGGGGTCAAAGTTCCGGAATTTTTAAACAAATCAAAAAAAAATGTACTTATTTCTTGTTTTTTAATAAAATTTGCTATGCTGGATTTTTTTATTGTAAAATTTTCACAATTTTAAAATGTTTTTATATTTGTGTTCGGCATACTAAATTTAATTGGAAATACATAATTGAAATATTATTTTTTTTTAAGATTTGTTCTTGTATACTAAGAGAGTTTTAGACTAAGTGTCACAAGAGTCCGTTCGGGTTTCGTTAAAATTCAGAAAAAAAAAAAATATTTTCACATATATTTCATTGCCACCCTAATGAACATGTAAAGCCGATTTATTACAACACAAAGTAAATAGAAAGCTACAAATTGTGGCTATACATAGTGTTCATATGGGGTATTTGTGTACAAAATAAAATCTTCAGCTTCTTTAACTAAAACTTACATCTAAAAACACACTTCAATAAATGTATAAAACAAAATTGAATCAAAAATATTGTGTAAAGCATACAACTCGAACGTGTTATACGGTTGATTAAATATGAGAATATCTCTTTAAATTTTAAAAACTAGAAAAGCAAGAAAAAAATCTTGAAATCTTGATTTCTTGATTTCTTGATTTCTTCAATTTTAAAGGTCACCAAAACATCAATCCCACTTTACTATTTTTGTACTGATTTTTATTTAGTAAACTTTGTTGCTATTTACATTTAACACTTTACAAATTACAGAATTTTTACAGAATATTTACAAATTTTTGTTTCTATTTTCAGAAATCATTTTACAAATTTTTAAAACCAATTTTAAAAAAGTGACCTAGTGTAGGTTGTAGGTCTAGCTGAGTGTATTATATAACCGGTTTTATAAGTTGCAATATACCCTCAAAATTTCGAGATATGGGGAAAAGAGTATTTTTTTGGACTGCCACACTTAAACTTTTCTAACTCAGTCATTTTTTTACCGATTTGGAAACGGTAAACGGCATTAATTAGAAATGAACGCGCACTTTCGAAATATATATACTTTCCGTATACTATTTATATAAATGTGTAGTACTATAACATTGTCGTTTTTTAACCGATTTACACGAATAAAAGCTTGTTTTACTCAGAAGAACACTGACTTTAAGATTATTGTTGTTTTAAAAGAAGATTCGAAAAAAACCCTCGTAGAAATTGAAAAAGTTTAAAAAAAGATCTCTACACATTTATATAAATAGTATACGGTAAGTATATATATTTCGAAAGAGCGCGTTCATTTCTAATTAATGCCGTTTACCGTTTCGAAATCTGTTAAAAAATTACTGAGTTAGAAAAGTTAAAGTGCGGCAGTCCAAAAAAATACTCCATATCTCGAAATTTTGAGGGTATATTGCAACTTATAAAACCGATTATATAATACACTCAGCTAGACCTACAACCTACACTAGGTCATTTCGCAAGTTTTAAAATCAGCCCTAAAAGCAATTAAAATTTGACCTTCAAATTTAAAAAAATTTACTAAAAATATTTTTCAAAACAAAAATTAGCAAATTTAAACAAAATGATAAATCCGTTTATGTTTTTACTATTTTTTAAGCCTTTGATTTTTTTGTTTTTAATTTTGTCTAAAATATTTTTGGAAAAAAATAAATAAAATAAAAAAAAATGTTGCTCGATAAAAAAAAATATAAATTTGTATATTCGAATTCGTAAGAAATTTCAAGAGAAATAAGCAGCTTTAAAGTGTAACAAGTGTATCTAAAAATAATTAAGTTAATTTGTACATTTTAATAAATTAAAATTTTAGATATATTTTACAATTCATTGAGTTTAGTTCACTAATATTTATCAAAAATTTTTTCTTAATTCGATATAATTTAATTTAATAAACTTTATACATAATTTAACTTACCTGTTATTTCCATTTCACAAATATTTAGCACATCTATTATAATTGCAGTTTACAGCCATTTCAAAAAATTTAGTAGCGCTTACTAAGTCTTTATACTAATTTATTTGCTGATTTTAGCAAACCGATTTTAAATTCCACTTTACAAAAAGTTTACTAAAATTTAATAGCGGCTCCTAATTTTTTCTTCTAAATTTCATTGTAATACACGTTAGCACATATGTGTTGCTAATATTAGCAAAAAATACCGCTGGGCTCAAATAAGCAAAATTTCCCGTAATAACATCAAAAAAAAACTAGTTGTGGTGTAATGGTTAGCGCGTTGGACTGTTACACAGAAGTTTGTGGGTTCGATCCCCAGCAACATCAATTTAGACAACATAAATTTAGAAAAATAATTTGTATGAGTTTTTAACGCTCAATGCTTTCCGAATTAAAACAACCACACAGGGCTATGAACTTAAAAAGCTTCCATAATTCCACCAACTCTTCATCAAATGGCGGGCAACAAATGTTCTAAGAATTATTGTCTCGCCCAATTACAGTGTTGCTATATTTTAAGCCCTTCATCTTTCACCACCTTTCATCTCTTCCCTATCCCCTTTCCGAAGAAAGTAACACTTCATCTAGTAGGAAGAATTTCCTGAGTGTTGCTTTCCTTCCAAAAAAAAAATATAGTGTATTAAATAGATAAAATCAAACCAAAATTTATTTTATAATAAAATATATAAATTGTTTTTGGCCAACTATATTATTTTTTTTACTTATTTTGTTACGAAACAAATATTTGAATTAAAACATAATGATCACATTTCAGCACTTTTTTTAAATTATTTTTTGTTTAGCAATATTTTACATAAGAATTTTAAAGTTAATGTAGAAGATGAAGAAAAAACATAAATAATGTCATGTTGCCACAACTAATAGCAATTTTGCTTATCTACATAAATGTACATTCTAAACTTTCTGTATGTATTTACACAAAAAAAGGTATTTAGAATTTGACAACTTTACATTTGTTATTACAACATTACTAACAATATCATTACAACCAATAGAGTTAGGTGCGTGAGTACATTTCCATTCAGGCTAATGCTCGCTCACTATCTAAAATGTGTAATTACACACTAAAAATTGTTTCTTATTTTTATTTCAATCGCACTCACGAAACCCTCACGACATTTAAAAATTATTATTTTATATAGATTTTCTATAAAAATCTTTTATTTTCATGAGAAATAGCCTTCGCGATGAAAAGTTTGGTCTAAAGGAAAAATTTACACTGAAAAGATTTTCAAAGAGTTAAACAAATGCAAAAAAAAAAAATCGTAATCACGCAAAAAAACTGCACTCACACGCTAATCATGCACGAAAAGTTGTTCTTAATATAAATTTCACTTATGTTATCGCTTTATTCATTTGTAAATCACGCAATGATAGTGTCACGCGTCCGTATCTACAAACCAACCAAATAAAAGCAATATCATATTAAACGGATTCGTGTAATGTCGTATATAGTGTGAATATCGTATTTGTGTTAAAAATATTTTCCCAATCCAGAAAAATTTATTCTACAAATATTATTATTTTGATTGTTTATCATTACAACAGTCTGATAAAAAAACAGGCAATCAAATTCCTCTTGCTTATATATCTAAAAAACTTTCAAAGCCTCAAATGAATTACAGTGCTTATGATAGGGAGTTACTAGCAATCTATGAGAGTATAAAACATTTCCAATGTTTAAATGAGGGTCAGTCCATCAAAATTTATACAGACCATAAACCTCTGATGTTTTTTCATATTCCCGGCAAAGAAAACGTTGTTGCAGGCGCTCTTTCTAGAATTGCGACTATTGAATTATTATCTACCATAACTGCAAAAGAACTCTTAGGCCCAATATTATAACTTGCCTTTAAGATGCGTGTTAGTTAAAGGTAACTTTAGCTAAAGTGAGGAATAAAGTGACCTTTAACTTTTTTTGGTTATTACAACTTCCTTATAAAATAAAATTAAGTTTTTTGAAAATATGGCATTACCAGAGCAAAAACCGATTACTTTTGACAAATTAAAATGGTTTTTTAAAATACGTAGTGGCAACGACGTACTTTTATTTTTAACTGACAAAACGTTAGGAAAAAACTATTTTTGTGGTTTGTTTTTCAAGTTGAAAATTTTTTTATTTGTATGTAATTTAACAAAACACAACACACACAGATGTATATATTTTTTTATTTTCTTGTGTGTATCTATATTTGAATAATTTCTTGTAATTTTTATTGAAATAATTTTGTATATATACAAATTATTTTGGTAAAAAAACAAAAAAGAATTATATCAATTTCAATTTTTAAAAACAAAAAACATCAAATTTAACATTCAACAGCAAATATCAACTCCTACTGAATGTCTGTTAATTTTTATAGTTTGTTTTTTGAATGACTGATTCAAATAGTTAAAAAATATATTTCTATGAATTTCAATTGATTCATCATTTAAAAACAAACTTAACGTATTACTTTTTAAATAAACTACAGTCCACTACAGTTGACCTTCTTTACATATTTTGAACTTGAGATGCTAATATAAAAATAAGAGTTGTGTATTTTTACGAGGCGTTTCATGAATACTCTTATTGTTTTCCATAAAAAAACCAAACAAGACAGTACTTACAACAATATTCTGTTTTGCAATGTCATAAATGTGTTGACTGTCTGTCTGTGATTTATTAGCATTTATTTCGTATAAAAACTTATGTTTTTTGATGACACTCAACAAAAAAATTTTCAGTATTACAGCGAAAATATAAATAGACTAGCGGGCAAAGCCATTTTTACCGCGAAAATTCCAAAATGTACTTTATAGCTGAGTTAAACATTTCTAACTTATAATTAAAATTTCTAGTTTCTAGCCAAAGGGGTTTTGGTAGGCCGCCAAAGGGGAGGCTTATCCCCTATTTGCCCCTTCCCGAGGGAATTCTCAAAAATCCCGTCTAGGAGGAACCAATGTTAAGAATTTCAACTTCCTAGCTCTAGCGGGTTTAATAAGGTTGCCGTGGGGTAGAATTTTCCCCTTTTTTTGTCCCTCCCCGAAGGATTTTCCAAAAATTTCATTTGAGCTGATTCCGTCTACGTCGGAGGAGGTATCTTCATACCATATTTCAACTTTCAAGCTTTCTAGGTTTGTACAGGCCGTCAAGTGGGAGACTTTTCCCCTTTTCGATTGACAAAAAATCCCATTTTAGCTGATGTTTTATTTTTATTAAATTAAAAATTATTTTTTATTGCCTAAATTAAAAGTTCTGAATAATTAATGCAACTAAATATTCTAGTTTGAATGCTGTTCGTTTTTGATTTTAATTAAGACACCGTGACGTATGTGGAATATAAACATTTCATTGTATTAATCTTACGCACCGTATAACATACACAATAAGTCTCATTCTGTCGTTTACTTTGTATAAGAGTCGTATTATTAATTCCATTAAAATTGTAACATACACAATAACATACACAATAAGTCTCATTCTGTCGTTTACTTTGTATAAGAGTCGTATTATTAATTCCATTAAAATTGATAAAAAACATGTTTAAAAACTTAAAATTTTTAAAGGATTTTTGATAGCATGTTACATAGATGACTAGTTGGCGTAGTGAAACATTTTTTTTTTGTTAAAATTTAAATTCTTAGGATTTTTTAAAGTGTAACTACAATTGAATGGCCGCATTTTTTTAATTTTGAAAAATTTTGGGAAAAGTGTAAATTAAAATATTGTAACACAAGGCGAAAAAATAATGCTATGAAAATTTTATACAAATTTGACAATTTAAGAGAGCAAAATTATTAAAAAATAGTTTATTTAAAAAAAAAAAAATCATTCTTCTTGCTGCCATCTTTGTACTCATATTCAAACTGCATACTAAAAAAACACTTAAATGCTAATGCAAGTCTGTGTAAGTAATAAAAAGATTTCATTAAAACAATGGTTGAAAAACACTAATTTAAGACATTTTAATATTATTGTATCAGTTCTAACTATATCTGCTTATGAAAAATTGTTTAATATACATATCGCACACCCAGTTCAAAAGTGACTCAACTCAAAAAACTTAATTTTTCAGAAATCGAAAAAAAACTGTTTTTGACCTAAATAAAAATAGTAAAAAACAAAAACTTTGGACCATTTAGTAAAAAATGCATACAGATTATGATCTAAAAAGTTTTTTTTTATTTTAAATATTTATACGCTAGAAAATGAACATTTTTTAGTTGTGTCATTTTTGATGATGTATTATTTGCACAATTTGCCAAATTAATTTAAGTTATGTCACTTTAGCTGAATTCTTTTCAAGTTGTGACACTTTTGTTAAATTTAAACAATCAAAGTAAAATTCTAAAAATATCAAATTTATTTATATATTTGAAAATACATGTAAACTTAAATTATAAAATTCAAGAACTTTAAATATAAAAAAAATCTAATTTGCATGATGCAAATACACAAGGTAGTTCCACTTCTCTCTCAAAATTTTTTTTTGAAGTTTATTGGAATTATTTGTTGTTTTTATTTGTAGCAAGCTTTAAATAATTTCGATAAACTTCAAAAAAAAAAAAAATTGTGAGAGAGAAGTGAAACTACCTTGTGTGTTTGTATCATGTTAATTTGTGTATTAAACATGAACATATGAACTAAAATTATATACTTTATATGCAAAGAAAATTAATAATTTTATTTGAAAATACATTAGGAACTTAAAATGTATACTTCAAGAACTTATAATATGTAAAAAACCAGATTTATTTAATATTAATTAATAAAATGCTTATAGTAGGCTTCATAATATTGATTTGGAATGTTATTCTTTTTGATTACGTCCATTAGGTCTCTTTTTTTCCTTTCGGGTAAGGTAAAAATGGTAGAATAGGCTTTTGTTAAACTGAAAAAGAATTGCAATATTCCTTCTCGAGCTAAAGATCCTTTATTAATAAAAAATTTAATTATAAATATTTATTTATCCCAATATTTCGTCACCACATTGGGTGACTTCTTCAGGGGAAATTGTCTTTTTTTTTATAATTAATAAATTAAAATTATAAACTGAAAACTTGTATATAACAATTTAAAAAAAAAAATAAATTAAAATTATAAACTGAAAACTTATATATAACAATTTAAAAAAAAAATGTCTTAAAACGAAACATTTAAATTGCACATAATTTCTTAAATATTATTTTAAAAGTGAAAAATAGATTTCCTTTTTACATATTTAAAATGTAATTTTAAAAAAATTTATTTAATGCCAAAAGTTTTAAACGCTCAAATTACTAACGTACCTAATTTTACCAATTTACAAACTTAATAATCTCTATTCATTTGATATGAATATAGTTAATTAATTTTTAAGATATTATATTAAAAAATATTAAAACCAATAAATAAAATGTTAAAATGAAATACAATAAAAAAATAAAAATATTTTTTTTGTAATTAAAACAATTAACAAATTATATAAGCTTTTTATTCAAATTAAAAAAACCGGTTGGCCGTTTTTTTCTGCAAAAACCGAAACCGAAACCGGTTTTTTTAAAATTTGATTTTTCGAAGAAAACAAACCGGTTTTTTCAAAAGGCCGGTTTTTTGAATACTCTAGCTGCAAGTTACATAGTGCCAAAGCGTAGGATGCCTTGACGCGTAAAGTAGGTCTGCTTTTTACTTTTGTAAGCGCCATAAGCAGCGTATGAACAGATCAGCTGATTTTGATAGGTTATTTTTATTTTAAAAACTACACAATGGAGGAAAAACTAACTGAAGCTGTACAAAAACACGAAGTTCTTTATTTATTTATTTTATTCAACAAATTTACGCTACAGCGTTGACGCGAAAACGCGTGGTATGGACTTTCAGCTTAAAAGTGTTATTCGGAAACATAAAAAGAGGCATTTTTCTAGATTGTTTCAGCGACTAGATTCTGCTGGCCTGTGGAAGGTTTTTCGAGGCTCTGGGTGCGTTGGTAATGATGATGACTCTTAAAAGGTGATGCTGATACTATAAATATTTTTTTTTTTTGCTAATACTAGTTCTGGCGATCATATTGACCTTAACTTTTATTACTTGTATAATTCTGATGATTCCTTTTCATTTCGCTGTGTGGATGAGTTTGACTTGGGGTTGATGGTATTTCTATTCGTATTATTAAACTTGTTTTTCCATATGTATCTGGATTAATTTTGCATTTAATTAATGCTATTTTGACAACGTCTATGTTTCCCGCAGCTTGGAAGACTGCTCGTGTTGTTCCTATTCCTAAAACCAAAGTTGTACATGGCCCTAATGATCTTAGACCTATTTCTATACTTCCTGCTTTATCGAAGGTAACTGAACATATTCTTAAAAGTCAAATGTTTATTGCCACTTAAGGAAAAATTTATGAGTCACAATTTGCCTTTCGTCAAGGTTATAATACTACGACGCTGCTTCTTAGTCGTACAGATTTTATTAGAGAAAATATAAATAGAGATAAATTGAGTGTTTTAATTTCTCTTGATCTTTCTAAGGTGAGTACAACTTTTCTAAATCCGCTTGTAGGCTTATATTGTCGTACTTAAATGATAGATCTCAGTTTGTTGTGGTTAATGGCATTGAATCTAGTATTCTTTCTCCTCATTTTGGAGTTCTTTAGAGATCTGTTTTATATTAATGATCTACCTGAGTTTATTTGCTGATGATGTGTTCTTGTTGTTTACGGGTAATCGTAAGTATTCTGAGCTTCTTGAAAGTAATATTAATTCTTGTCTAGATAGTGTTTTACAATGGTCTACTGCTAATTCCTTAGCTATTAATTCATCGAAATCAAAAGCCATGCAGTTTAGATCTACTAATAGTTTTTTCCTTCGTTTAAATATATTTTTGGGTAATGATGAGATTCAATTTGTCAATTACTTTAGATGTCTGGGTATTGTTCTTGACAGTAGTCTTTCTTTTAAAGAACATATTGAGACATTATTGGGCAGAGTGTGGGGCTCCCTTCGTAGAATTTATCATACAAATCTTTTTATCCCTTTTCGTACAAAGCGTAGGCTAGCACACGCCCTTTTAATGTCTCAGATATTGTATGGTCTTGAAGTAGTTTCTGGCGCTATTGAGATTAATCTTACTCGATTAAAAAGTATTATCAGTGCGGTTGTCCGTTTTGTATTTAATGTTCCACACCGTGAACATATTTCCAATTATGTGAAGCGATTTCTTGGTTGCTTTCTTAAATATCGTAATTTGGTTCTATTTCATAAAGTCTTCAAGAGTCGTAGACCTTTAGCTTTGTATAGAACTTTTGTTTTCTTACGATCTACAAAAAATCGACAAATTATTATTCCTATGATCGTGAGATCTACGTTTAAGAAATCATATATAATTCGTATTGCTCATTGGTGGAATGAGTTGCCTTATTGCTTGCGTATATTCTCACAATCTAATAACGTCTTTCGATTAAAACTAGAGTATTAAAAAAACCGGCCTTTTGAAAAAACCGGTTTCGGTTTTCTTCGAAAAATAGAATTTTAAAAAAACTGGTTTCGGTTTCGGTTTTTGCAGAAAAAACCGGTCAACCTGTTTCTTCGGTTTTTTTAATTTGAATAAAAAGCTTATATAATTTGTTAATTGTTTTTATTACAAGAAAAACAAATTTAATATATAAAGTAATAAAAATAAAAAAATACATTCTTTGAAAAAAATATATATATACATATATATTCATTTAAATTTAATTTTTTTATTGTATTTCATTTCAACAAAAAATTAATTTAAAACCAATATTGTTTAATATAATATCTTAAAAATTAATATTATAAAACTATATTCATATCAAATGAATAGAGATCATTAAGTTTGTAAATTGGTAAAATTAGGTACGTTAGTAATTTGAACGTTTAAAACGTTTGGCATTAAATAAGTTTTTTTAATATTACATTTTAAATATGTAAAAATAAAATCTATTTTTCACTTCTAAAATAATATTTTAGAAATAATATGCAATTTAAATGTTTCGTTTTAAGACGATTTTTTTTGTTTGCTTTTGATAAAGCTAGAAGTGGAAAATACTCTTTCACTAATAGTAGATGTTGGAGAAATAGTTAAAAGACAATTATATAAATTTTCCAACTTTTCAGTTCTTTTGTCGCATTTATCAAGATATATGAAATCATCATATAATGAATGATTCTGTACAGTCTCCTTTTTAGGATTTTGAATACTGTTTATTGTGTTATTTGGATCAGAAATTAAACTATTTGAGTTTGGAATATCCAAAGTTAAGTCTTCATCGGAATCAATCAGACTTACATCTAAATCTTCATAACCAAACAAACGATTATAAAAGTGTTTGGAAAAAATAAAAGAGACCAAGTAACCCAGTTGGTGATGTAATTAAAAAAAACCGGTTAACCGAACAAAAAAGACGGTTTTCTTCGAATTTACAAAATATTCGAAACCGATCGGTTTTTAAAAATAAAGAAAGCGGTTGGCCGGTTTTCGGTTTCGGTTTTTGAATACTCTAATTAAAACTCATTTAATATTATCTTGGTCTGGCATCATAGTTATGAACTTTAATTTTTATGATTGGTTTTGGCTGTTAATTTATTTGGACTTTATTATTGTTACTTTTTATTGTTTTTAATTTATTGTGGCTGGGGAGCCAATGAAATTTGTATTGTAGCTTCTTTATTATTGAATATTGTATAATTATTTAGGTGTAATTATTACTATGTAATATATATTTTTGGCCCTTAGGGTTTTATATTACTGAATTTAATAAATAACGTAAACGGATTGTATTGTTTGTTGGGTTGTTTTATATGAAACATTTTTATAGCATTTTTTTTTTTTTTTTTATAACTTTTCAAAAAAATATATAAATATAATAACATTTTTGTTAATAGCCTCAGCACCAATAATGGCATTAGAGAGGCATAAAGGCAACTAGTGTAAATTCAGTATATCATAAAATTCTTTAATATTTACAAAAGTTTATAGTTATTAACATATCTTACATATTCATTATTTATATTACAAATATTTACAAGCAGAAAAGTGAGATTTTTTTCTTTTTTTTTTTAATTTTACGTAAGAAGTGTTTCAATGTCGTTTAATAAAAAACTTTTAAGTTCTCTTTTAAAACTTGAGAGGATCAAAATATTTTTCAGTGAATCAGGTAAACTGTTGAATTCATTTGGACCAGCAAAACAAATACGTTGCTTAGATACCCAGCAAAAATGAAGCTGCCAAAGAAGCAATAAAAGCATCACTACTATGGCAAAGGCATCACTTCTTTTCTAATGGTTTCATCGATGAATTTAACATTAGCGTGTCATAGGATGGAAGTATTCAAATGTAGCTACTAGCATTACTCATACTTAACTCTAAGGAAGCAATGATAATACAATGATTAGGTATTCTGATGCATGAGTGGAAAATGTTCATATACTTTGTAGTATTTAAGCTTTGATAAAAATTTAATTCATAAGAATGCAGAAAAATAAGTTAAAAGAAGCGAAATTTATGCATTAATATGCAAATACTCTATTAAAACAAATAAATAATTCTGCATTAGTGAAAAAGCATTTTTGAAACATTTTTCAAAAATTTGAATGAACGTTTAGACAATTTTAAAATTGTCTAAACGTTCACTTTTAGACAATTTTAAAATATTTTTATACAATTTTAAATAATTTTTGCACAATTTTAAAACATTTTTAAGCAATTTGAAATAATTTTTACACAATTTTAAAATTATTTCGATAAATTCTGAATTAAAACTGTGCAAAAATGCACATATTGCGCCCTCATAATGATATTTCAAAACTTTTATAAAAATTTGCAAAACGGCGTAAATTCTAACCCTCATGAAATGTTAAACTAAAATATAAAAAATGATTTAATAAAAAAATTAAAAAAGTTTATCAGACCTATTTTCGCAATTTGAATAAATGCTTAAGATTAACAAAAATATACCATATACTATAACATATGCTTTAGAAGTAATGAAGAGTGATTTTTTAGATATGCATCGGGTTTATATCCAGATCACTGCATTTGAAATATGAACACACGAATTCTTTTGGAAGTGCCTTAGAATAACACCAAAAAATCATAAAAGAATGTCAACTGAAGTTAAGGAAGCAATGAAAGAATATATAGTCACAGAATGACTACCATTTTTTTGCTGGGTAATTCAAGACGACATCTCGTTGTGGTCAAATGTTGACTCTGCCTTGTTTGGCGATGCGTAACTTGTTCATTCCGCTGAAACTGTAACGATGAATTTCCTAACCCTCGGATTGCTTTAAAAACAAATTTTAATATTTGCAGCTTGTATAAGCCTCTTATAGGTAGAATAGTAGTAGCAAAATTTCTAAAAAGATCCAAGGAATGAAAGGTAATTGGCAAGTTAAATACTAACTTTAGCGCTTTATTTTGTGCCGACTGGAGACTTTTTAAGGAAGCATTATTTTTATATCCATAAACTAATGGAAGATATGTCAAATGACTGTGAACCAAGCTTTGATATATAAGCATCTTTGTATGACAATTAAATTTATTTTTACGACTTTTTTCAAAAAAGTCAAAATATAATAGTTAGTTTTTGACTTTTATTCTTTCGGTCAGAAATAAAAGTTAAAATTTGACTTTTGTTTTTTCGGTCAAAAATAAAAGTTAAAATTTGACTTTAATTTTTTAAGTCAAAAATAA
This sequence comes from Eustalomyia histrio, assembly GCA_949748255.1. NCBI lineage: Eukaryota > Metazoa > Arthropoda > Insecta > Diptera > Anthomyiidae > Eustalomyia > Eustalomyia histrio. The sequence continues at coordinate 104,453,858 of OX456524.1, read as the reverse complement.
AAGTTAAAATCTGACTTTTATTTTTTCGGTCAAAAATAAAAGTTAAAATTTGACTTTTATTTTTTAAGTCAAAAATAAAAGTTAAAATCTGACTTTTATTTTTTCGGTCAAAAATAAAAGTTAAAATTTGACTTTTATTTTTTAAGTCAAAAATAAAAGTTAAAATTTGACTTTTATTTTTTAAGTCAGAAAAAAAATTGATTATGCCATAATAATAACAATGTAATGGAAATATAAGAAAAATAAGATCGATGACAATCAGTGTTGTTGTTTTGGTTATTTCTAACCAAAATTGGTTACATGGTTTCATTTTGGTTACATTTTTCTCCAAAGAAAAAAAAAGATATTTCTTTCATTGGAATTCTAATAATAGATCTAAAAGCTTTTCAACAACATTTTTAATAGATGAATGAAGAAGTAAAAGCATTGTTCATTGATTAGGCACAAAATGATACCCTTTTTGCAGTACTTCCTTTTTTACTAAAATTTGGTTACAAAAATTTAAAGGCCTCGGCAACACTGATGACAATATTATTTTACCGTTATTTATACTTTACTAATTTAAGAAGTATTAACTACTGTGATAGCACAGTAGAATTGTTATATCATTATTATCTTCCGGCAGCCGAGGATATTTTGGATTTTGTTGCATCAATATGATCATCCCATTGCAAATTTGAAGAAAACTGCATACCTAAATACTTTACAGAACTAGACTCCGTTATCGGAATGCCATCGATATGAACTGACATAACTGGGTCGTTGTTTAATAAGTAAGGTTTGAATTTAAATTAGTTTTACTTGCATTTAACATTAGCTTATTGATTCTAACATATTCAGCCAATAATGACGAATCATACTCAATTTGCGTTTGCAACACTCGTGAATAGTTATAACGATAAAGCAGACAGATATCGTCTGCAAACATAAACAGCTTCCCGTTAAAAGGAATATTTTTTACGTCGTTTACGAATATTTTAAATAAAAGTGGACCAAGTGCGCTACCTTGAGGTACTCCACATTTAACCGGCAGCAACGAATTTTTAACCTCTCCAATCTGAACAAATTGTTTACGATCTTTCAAGTAGTCGCTTATTAATTCAATAGCGCTTTTCGACACACCAATTGTAATTAGTTTTTTACTCAATATATTATGATCAACTAAGTCGAAAGCTTTTGATAAACCGAAAAATACAGCAGCAACACCACCAAAACCATCATCAAATCCCCCACAAATGTAGTCCACAACGTTCACAATTGCATCCTCCGTTCCAGAACCCTTGCGAAATGTAAGTATTATTATGTAAGTATTATTATGTAAGTATTCTGATAACTGATTAAATACAATCTTCTCGAGCACCTTATCAATGACTGGCAAAATAGAGACTGCGCGAAACATGTCAATTTTATTGGAACCAACACCTTTAGGTATAGGAACAATCTTATGAACTTTTAAATCGTTGGGATATTTACCGTTATCCAACATACTACCGAATAATGCAGATATTATTTCTGAAACTTTCCCTCTTCTACATAAAAGCATTTTTGGAGAAATATAATCGCTACCCGAACTTTTGTTGGTTGATAACGAACTTAAAATATTCTCAACATATTCTCCGTTTATTCTCTGAAGATCAAATCTTGTTCAAAGTGGCCTCAACGTTCTTAGATTATTGATATTATCTCCTGGATAATATGGAATATTGCTACGTATATTTTCAACAGTATCAACAAAATATTTATTGAAATTCATTGCCTTATCAATATCGGTTGTTAAAAGGGTACCATCCTGTAAAAAAATATCTTGTGGGCCTTGTTGATTTCTTCCAAGTTCATTATTTAAAAACCTCCATGTTTTCTTAATATCACCATTTGTTCTTGATAAATTATTCAAATAGTATTCATTCATTAATTTTTTATTACTTATTTTGATGATTTTACTGATTCTTTTTAGCTTTTCAGATATAAATTTATCGCTTTTGTTTTTCCTTCTAGCTTTCAACAATTTTTCTTTCATTTCTAATAACGAAAACAGGTCTTTGGTTATCCATGGTGTCAATTTTTTACGAATATTTGTTGTAACATTTGAACATTGCGAAGCAGCTAAACTGAATACCTTTATAATTTCTTTACACATTTGAGAAGGATTATTGCTAATAGCATTCCTTTTCAGATTTTTTAAACTCACTGTTAAAGATTAAGGTTGGTATGTGCAAGTACACATTTTCCCTATGAAACCTTTAATACAAAATGTAATGCATTATCGTAAAATAACAGTTTCTTAATTTTTTGTTAAATTCTGGCAACACTCTTATTTCATTTCTCTTCACTCTCAAAAAATTGTTAGTGATTCATAAACTTAGTAAACGATCGACTCGTTCGTTAATCGTAGAATAATAAGTTTTTGGCAGATTTTATGAATAAAATAAGTTGATAATAAATTAAAAAATTATAAAAAAAAAAAATTTAAACATAACTAAGAAGTATTAGTGGAAACGTAATATTTAAAAAACACTTTATTACTAAGAATAATGAAAGTATTCGAATGACGATTATGTTTTGATTAAATCAACATCTCTATTCTGAATACTTTATTATACCCTTCACCATAGGTGGAAGGGTATATATAAGTTTGTCATTCCGTTTGTAATTTCTACAATATTGATCTTAGACCCTATAAAGTATATATATTCTGGGTCCATATGAAGAGCGAAGTTGATTTAACGATGTCCGTCTGTCCGTCTGTCCGTCTGTCCGTCTGTCCGTCTGTCCGTCTGTCCGTCTGTGTGTTGAAATGGGTTTTCCGAAGAACCCAGACATGATGAGGACTTGATTCTTTTTTATTTCTGTTACATGTGATCCATTTCTGTTTGCTATTAAAAATCAGACAGATCGGTTAATAAATGGCTGAGATATTAGCAAAAAACCAGGACTACCTCTAATTTTTCCAGTAAAATCCCTTTGTTTAATAAGAGTGTGAAGATAAATACGTAGGATAAATACGTTTCACAACTATTGTGAATGATATAAATAAAAAAAAATAGTAGTGTCGCCAACTTTTTTTTTCCTAGAAAATGCCAAATTTGACAAGAAAAGCGCTGAAACATATGGAAAAATATAAATTTGAGATTTTACATGACATATTATTTTGGATTAAAATTTTTGGACATTTAAGAAAAAAATAAATGGGGGTACCGCTTGTTTGTGGAGAGCTATGAGGTAGTTGATTCCAACGATGTATTCATCTCCTCCAGAATCACTCTAGGATTCGAGTTTTGCATTTTAAAGAAAATTTATTTTTGAAATTTCTCATAACATTATTTAAAATTAAAATTGTTGGACATTTAAGAAAAAAATAAATGGGGTTACCGCTTATTTGTGGAGAGCTATGAGGTAGTAGCTTCCAACGATATATTCATCTCCTCCAGAATCACTCGAGGTTTAGAGTTTTGCATTTGACAAGAAAATTTATTTTTGAAATTTCTCACAACATTATTTAAAATTAAAATTTTTGGACATTTAAGAAAAAAATAAATGGGGGTACCGCTTGTTTGTGGAGAGCTATGAGGTGGTTGATTCCAATGATGTATTCATCTCCTCCAAAATCACTCTAGGATTCGAGTTTTGCATTTTAAAGAAAATTTATTTTTGAAATTCCACATAACATTATTTAAAATTAAAATTTTTGGACATTTAAGAAAAAAATAAATGGGGGTACCGCTTGTTTGTGGAGAGCTATGAGGTAGTTGATTCATTGATCGTTGGAATACATCGTCGGAATCTACTACATCATAGCTCTCCACAAACAAGCGGTACCCCCATTTATTTTTTTCTTAAATGTCCAAAAATTTTAATTTTAAATAATGTTATGAGAAATTTCAAAAATAAATTTTCTTGTCAAATGCAAAACTCTAAACCTAGAGTGATTCTGGAGGAGATGAATACATCGTTGGAATCTACTACCTCATAGCTCTCCACAAACAAGCGGTACCCCCATTTATTTTTTTCTTAAATGTCCAACAAATTTAATTTTAAATAATGTTATGAGAAATTTCAAAAATAAACTTTCTTGTCAAATGCAAAACTCGAAACCTAGAGTGATTCTGGAGGAGATGAATACATCGTTGGAATCTACTTCCTCATAGCTCTCCACAAACAAGCGGTACTCCCATTTATTTTTTTCTTAAATGACCAAAAATTTTAATTTTAAATAATGTTATGTGGAATTTCAAAAATAAATTTTCTTTAAAATGCAAAACTCGAATCCTAGAGTGATTCTGGAGGAGATGAATACATCGTTGGAATCAACTACCTCATAGCTCTCCACAAATAAGCGGTAACCCCATTTATTTTTTTCTTAAATGTCCAACAATTTTAATTTTAAATAATGTTATGAGATATTTCAAAAATAAATTTTCTTTAAAATGCAAAACTCGAATCCTAGAGTGATTCTGGAGGAGATGAATACATCGTTGGAATGAACTACCTCATAGCTCTCCACAAACAAGCGGTACCCCCATTTATTTTTTTCTTAAATGTCCAAAAATTTTAAATAATGTTATGTGGAATTTCAAAAATAAATTTTCTTTAAAATGCAAAACTCGAAACCTAGAGTGATTCTGAAGGATATGAATACATCGTTGGAATCTACTACCTCATAGCTCTCCACAAACAAGCGGTATCCCCATTTATTTTTTCTTAAATGTCCAAAAATTTTAATCCAAAATAATATGTCATGTAAAATCTCAAATTTATATTTTTCCATTTGTTTCAGCGCTTTTCTTGTCAAATTTGGCATTTTCTAGGAAAAAAAAAGTTGGCGACACTACTATTTTTTTTTTATTTATATCATTCACAATAGTTGTGAAACGTATTTATCCTACGTATTTATCTTCACACCCTTTTGTTTAATATGTATGTAGAATTTTGAGCATAACAATACATCCATGTGTTAAAATTCTTTTCTCTCTATTGACGATGATTTTGTGTGAGCTTCAATAGCTCAGTTGTGTAGACGCTGTGTCACAAATACTTTTTTTCTCTAAGCCCGCGGAGTGCTAGGTTCAAATCTCGGTAAGGTCAATTCACTTTTTTTTTGTACATTTTTTTTTATTATTTTCTTAATATTTTTTTTTTGCTTATTTTTGGTTTTTTTTTTAACATTTAATAATTAATTTATATAAAATTTTATATTAATAATTAAAATTATTTTCTTTCATCTCCACCTTTTATACACAAACAACACACATACAAAGATTTGTCATTTAAATAAAAACTAAACAAATCCCTAATGAACGAAGACTTTTATATATGTACATCTATTGACGATGATTTTGTGTGAGCTTCAATAGCTCAGTTGTCTAGACGCCATGTCACAAATACTTTTTTTCTCTAAGCACGCGGAGTTCGAGGTTCAAATCTCGATGAGGTCAATTCACTTTTTTTTACATTTTTTTTTATTATTTTCTTAAGACTTTTTTTTTTTGCTTATTTTTGGTTTTTTTTAACATTTAATAATTAATTTATATAAAATTTTATATTAATAATTAAATAATCCATAAATAGGCTAAAAACATCAACATTTTTATAAAAACCCTCTGATACAAACAAAATACAAACGTTTTTATACCTTTCACCACAGGTGAAAGGGTCGCGGGTTCGTTAAGATTTTTTTTTGTTTTGCTTATTTTTGGTTTTTTTAACATTTAATAATCAATTTATATAAAATTTTATATTAATAATTAAATAATCCATAAATAGGCTAAAAACATCAACATTTTTATAAAAACCCTCTGATACAAACAAAATACAAACGTTTTTATACCTTTCACCACAGGTGAAAGGGTCGCGGGTTCGTTAAGATTTTTTTTTGTTTATTTTTTGTTTTTTTTTTACATTTAATAATTAATTTAAATAAAATTTTATATTAATAATTAAATAATCCATAAATAGGCTAAAAACATCAAAATTTTTATAAAAACCCTCTGATACTAACAAAATACAAACGGTTTTATTTCTATTTTTTGCTCCGATTTAAAAGAATTTATAAAAAGATTTTTAAACCATTTTATTTCTCACATATTAAGAAAATTTTATACATAATTTACCTTTGAGTGAAACTATTTTAGGTCATAACTTATAATAATTTATAAAAAAAATTATAAACTATTTTCCTTCAAATTTTTAAAATTAAGCTAAAAAAATTACAAATATTTCTAATAAAAAAGCGAAATAAAATCCTAAATGCAAATTTGCCAGCTAAATCAAACTATTTTGTAGAAATAAAACACATGCAGTTCTAGTGATTTCTTTTAACGATTTGTTGAAATTCTTTTCTTTCACCTCTTAACCTTTTATACACAAACAACAAACACTATTCTAGAGCTGTATTATGACCTATGGATACGTCTTATATAGCAAAAGATCGAAAATCTTTAGTATAACATATTTGCTGAAAAACTCGGAAATATCGGTTCAGATACAAAAAAGTTATGCCCAAAAGATACATTTTTTTAAAATACATATTTTCTGGAACCATAAATCTTCCCGAGTCCAAGTTTTATCTCCAAACTAAATGGTTAATTTCCTCTTAAAGGCGTCCGTATATAAATCTGTCCATTTCATATATGTCCATATATAAACTTCAGTTTTTTCCCAACCATGGTGAAGGGTATATAAGATTCGGCATAGCCGAATTTAGCCGCTCTTACTTGTTTTTTATTTTATTTGTGTAGAAATTTGAAAAAATTTTGTGGAAAAAGCAGTAAATGATGCAATTGCGGAATATTTTTGTAATTTTTTGAAAAGAAAATGCCAGATTCTACTTATTATTGTTTGGATGACTCTTGATTCTACTTATTATTATTGTGAAAAATGATTTTCATTTTCCAAACTTAATTAATTGCCTATTTTGGGCTTAAACCAACTTTAACAGATTAATAAATTTTTCGTTATTAAACAATTTTACGCATAGTGTTTTTTCCCAATTAGCTTTAAACGTTTTATTGAACTTTATGCCTAAAAATAAAAAACTGCATTAAATTATTTAAAATTTTTTTCTATTAATTTAAGAAGTATTAAACATTTTTTAAATAAAAAAAAGTTTTGTAAACATGACGAAGTCTTTTATTAAACCACATTAAGGGCCATTAACAATAAACATAATAACCTCAAGTTTAAGCTAAATTTTATTTCTTTAAGTTTGTGTTAATATGAGATTATTTATTATTGTTTATGACACTAAAGATTTGCTGACTTATCTTAAAATAACAAAAGTTTTGTGCTTAGTCATGCACTCAGTTAAAAACCTTCATAAATTTGCGTCCAATGTAATACTTTATAAATGTGGTGAAGCTCTTTTAAAAAATTGCAAATTGGTATTTATGAAACCTTTTTAAATATGTAAGATGTACTTTTTTAAAAATATATTAAATAAGATTTATGAACAAGTTCCATTATATTCATGAGGAATTTCATCAATACAATGAAATTTTCTTAAATTATTTTAATTAATAAAATGCAAAAGAATTGTCGAATAATTATATTTTAGTTAATTTAAACAGGTTGGTTGAAAAGTTCCTGCGCTCACCAAGAGATGGCACTGCTAGCTTCAAACTTTTTTTCTCAAGTTGGTATAACTGTCCTGAGAACACATGCAAAGTTGCAAGTCATTCTGTCAATTCTTTCTTTGTTTACAAGCCATTTGAAGTTGACGTGTCATTGATTTTTTTTAATATGGAAAAAATTGAATATCGTGCAGTCATTAGATTCTTTGTTTTGAAGGGTTTAAAAGCAAAGGAAATTTATGAACAATTGTTAGAAGTGTATAAGGAGTCCTCACCTTCAAAACGTACCGTCGAATTTTGGGCTGGTGAATTTAAACGTGGTCGTACCAGCCTTAAAGACGATCCAGGCGAAGGACGACCATAAACTGCAACCACAGCAGAAATCATTGAGCAGGTACATAATATGGTTAGTGAAGATCCAAGTTTGACTAAGCGTGAAATTGCTAATGCCATAGGCATCTCAGACGAACGAGTACTCCATATTTTACATGAAGAATTGCGTATGAAAAAACTGTTTGGAAAGTTAGTGCCGCACACATTAACAATTCAACAAAAACTGGATCGAAAACAAATATCTCAGCGTAATTAAGAGCGTTTTAAGCCGAATAAAACCGACTTCTTGCGTCGTTTTATAACTATGGATGAGACTTGGATCTACCACCATGATCCTAAATTGAAACAAGAACGTTTACAGTGGACTGAAGCTGGTTGTTCAGCTCCAAAGCAGGTGAAGTCACAACGATCAGCAAAGAAGGTTATGGCATCAGTTTTTTGGGATGCAAAAGGAATTTTGTTGATTGATTATCTTCAGAAAGGTAAAACAATCAACTCTGAATATTATTGCAGCCTTTTGGATCAGCAGGATGAAAAAATTCGTGAGAAAAGACCTGGTTTAAAGAAGAAAAAAATCATTTTTTATCAAGACAATGCACCTGCTCACAAAAGTGTTTTGACGATGGCTAAATTCAAAGAATTAAAGTACGAATTGCTTGAACATCCACCGTATTCACCAGATTTGGCTCCCAGTGACTACTATCTCTTCAGAAATCTCAAACAATTCCTTCGTGGAAAGCATTTTTCGTCGAATGAAGAGGCCATAGCAGCCGTAGACGGTTATTTTGCAGAGCTTCTGGGAAACCATTATAAGGATGAGATAAAATTATTGGAAGATCATTGGAACAAGTGTATTGAGCTTCTAGGAGATTATATTGAATAAAAAAATATATTTCGTAACAAAAACAGTATTCTTTCATTTCAAGCGCAGGAACTTTTCAACCAACCTATATATATTTTTTTTTTTGTGTGATTCCGAAAATAGTTTACAAAACTTTGTAATATACATATATTAGTATTCATAAACCTAGAGAAATGATTGATTCGATTAAAACCATTAACATTTATTTATAAGAATTTAATTTTATTTGGAATAACACAAAATCCATTAATAAAGCAAATATGTTGTATTGGGAATTAAAAAAAGGGAAAATAAACTAGAACTCAATCCTATTATTTAATTGTTTGTATTTCTAATCAACTTTTAAAATAAAATTCGTTTTGTATTTGTGTGCGGTGGAAGCAACCATTTATTTAGTGAATATATTTGTAATTTGGTACAACCTATAAAATTTATTAAAAAATTGTCGATATTCAAAAGTGGTAACTACCACTAACTTATTTTTTTTGAGTGTAGTCCTTAAAGATTTATATAAAAATTCCAAGCATAACGCTCTCATTTTTTTAAATTGAATTTCCTGTTTTATCTAATTTGCCATAACATGTTGTTAGCTGTCTTTTGCATTTAATAACCACAACTAAATTTGTCTAGTGAATGTTCAGGTCATTTCAAAAATGTTGCAATGATTTAACATCCCAGCAAAACCACACATTACCAAATAATGGGTAAAGTAATGTATAGCCATAGGGGCCGATGGATTACTTTACACCTTACTTCATTTATGAATTTTACAGGCGATGAGCCTCAAAGTAATGTATATACCCATTACTTTAGAGGTGATAAAGTAAGGGGTTACTTATATGGTTACGAAAATAAAAAAAGTAATGTGTCTAAAAATAGATTTTTAAAAAAGAAGAATTTTTTTTAAAAAAAATTTTTAAAAATATTTTATTTCAAATATTTATAATTAAAAATAATGTGGTCAAGATGGGAATCGAACCAGGGAAATCTGGTTGCCAGCCAAGAACTCTACCCACTGAGTTATCGACGCATATAGTATTTGATTGCTTTAAACTTAAATTAATTGTTGCGCTTCGTTTTTCGCTAGTGTTATCAAAACAAACATACATTACCCTTTTGCTAACAAAAAACACAAAGTAATGTATCTAAAAATAGATTTTCAAAAATATTTCAATTATTACTTTACATTTATAAATCATATATTACGTAATCAATAATGAGTAACTTATTACTTTATGCTTGCAAAAAATGAAAAAGGTAACAACGAGCTATCATTACAAGGTAACGCATTAGAATATCGCACCCATTACCAAAGTTTTGCTGGGATGTTTTATAATAAAATTTATTTGTATTTAAATTTAAGTAATTTTTAAAATATTTTATAAAAAATCTCTATATATAAAGGAATAACGTTACTGACTAACTGACTCGCTTACATATTTAACATCACCCTGACCAAACCGCAGAAGGTAGGAAGCTGAAATTTCATATGTAGGTCTCACCTCCAGCGTATCCGCTAAGACGGGCTTTTTGAGGAGGAGAAACACTCCCCTTTAACCGCCTGCCCAAACCCCTTTAGCTAGAAATCTGCTTTCCTTGGAGTATGTGCTTACTCAGTGATGTCTGCCACTTAAGGGCCTACCCAGCTCACTGAACTAAGAAAGTTAAAATTTGGTTCCTTTTCCAGTGTACGGAGTAGCTAAGAGGAGATTTTTGGAAAATTCAACGGGGAGGGGAGAAAAGGGTAAAATCCTCCGTCTTTACGATCTGCCAAAACTGCTGGAGCTGAGAAGTTGAAATTTGGAACATAGGTGGGATTTTCGGAAATTTTCGAGGGGAGAGACAAAAAGGGAAAAGTCTCTCCCTTAACGGCCTGCACATAAAGATTTAACTAGAAAAATAAAATTTTTAATATGCTTTACCGGGAGTATGGGCTAACTCATTGATAAGGTACATTTTATAATTTAAGACTAAATTTTTTTTTATTTTTTACAACAAATTTTGTTTATATTTTTTATAATTCTATTGCATAGAATTGTGGGACTAATTTATACGTTGTGACCTATATTTTTTTAACCAATTTAGGTCTTACTAAATCCCCAAATATATTGCTGGATCTAAATTACTCTGCCACTTTTCTTAAAAATTTACATTGAATAAATCACCAAATATATTGCTGGATCCAATTTGATCTGCCATTTTTTGGATCAGTAATCAGTAATATCTATTACAGCAGATATTAATTAATATCAAAGTGGACAAGATTAAATATTTCGCCAGTTCAATTTTTTTTTAATCACGTCACTTTAAAGTTTCAAAAACTTTCATACCTCTCCTATCATAACATCATAAGTAATATATCGATGGTCATATGTTGAATTACCATATCTAAGAACTGTTTTCAACTTGAGATAAATTTTATTAAACTGGCTTAATTAGACCCTCTCTTATAATATTATTTTTGCGGCCTTAGCTATGAGTATTGACATTTCATAATTAACATCGAGATGATAATTTTATGCGTAGAAAAGTGAATTTAAATTTTTCGGGATTTTTATTTTGTATTCGAAAAACCGTTATAATCCTAGGCTACAGAAGATTTATGCTTGGTCTTTCAATGCTTGAAGCGCATCCTTTTTTTCATTAATTCATTATCAAATATCAAAGGACCAGCTTAAAATATTCTTCTAAATACTGGTCATCTATTCCACTGCAAAACTTATTTTACAAACTAAAGATTGCACAAAAAACTTTTATTTATATGAAATAGCACTTGTTCTGTTGAAAATTTATTTATTTTGGAAAAATTAAACTTTTAATGAACGGCATTTTATTTTTATTGAAAAAAATCATAAAGATTTAAAAAAAAATATAAAAATTTTACCCTAGTGGATTTTTACGGACTCCCGATACATACGGATTTATGAATCCGGCTTCTACTGTACGTTTACGGTTCGAAAATACGTATTTGTCGAAGCTTGTACATAAATGGAGCATTAACGTACCTTATAATTGAATTTTCGAAAACAATACGTTTTGACTCCGTTTTGGTGTATCCGTTTCTGTACCGTCAAATGCGGACCAGTTTTATCAGTTTTTCTTCCGTTGCTTTTGGATTTGTTTAGTTATAAAAAACGAATACTTAAATATCCCTCAGGTAAATAGTTATGAAATTGAAAACAAGTTTTACGATGATGTGTGCAAAATTATGTAGATTTGCAAATGAAAATATTGTCCGACAACTTAAAATAGATTTTGTGAAAAAATATGCAAATTTGCATTGTCTGCTTCATCATATCGTAAGTACTACCATTTAAACCGAAATTAAGTTTATCTTTTATTTTTTCCATAATATTTAATGGGCCGCAATCGCAGTGATTGATGGATGCTAATTGTGCTGGAGATAAATATGGTATTTGTTTGTAATTTTGTTTGGTATTTGTTGTATTTAGTTTTTTAAGTTTTGTTATTTTAATTTAAATATCTTTGTAAATAAATTTAACCCTTAAATGCATGAATTTTCCAAATATACTGAAAAAAATATATAGTATAGAATTTTACTTCCTAATGCATAAAAAAATTAAAAAAAATTTTTTTTTTTAATTTTTATAGTAAAATTTATTAAAAAATCGTATGTTGCAAATCTGCAACACTATGCATTTACATAAAAACAAGAATATGGTTTATAAATGAAAGTTTTTAAAACAATTTTTTTCTTTAGTAAAGCAAAGAGCTACTTCACACTTTTCACATTTTGTTTGTGTGTATCCCTTACAGCCTGGCATTTTACAGCGACTTCGCACACAATTATCAGGCCAGTGACCAATATTATCTTGCCGTATATCCTTAGGTGGAACATGTTGTACTGGTCCTCGTTTCTTCTTGGCTTGTATTCCATCTTCTATGATATTGCTGCTAGGCCTTCCACGTTTGTTACAAACTGGTATTGTGTCGTCTATGCTTCCTAGTACTTCAGCTAATTCCAATCTGTATTTGCATAAATTTAATGTGGGTGAATTCTCAGTTTTATCTTTCAAATCTTTATATACAAGCCAAGAATTAATAATTGTCATGTCTAACAAGTGGTAAAATATGCGCATATACCACTTCCGGCTTCTCATTTTAATGCGATATCTGCCGATAAAACTGTCCATTAGGTCGACTCCGCCCATATGAGCATTATAGTCTTTTATAATTTTCGGACAAGTTATAGAAATAATCTTTTTGTTGACTTTATCAAACCTTTCTATTTGCGATGAAGGCTCCGCTCCAACATATGATGACAGGCAAGTGACAATTTTATTATCCTTCCAAGTAACTGCTGTCAGATCAACTCCTTGAAAAGATGTCATTTGTTCTTCATAGAACCCACGAGAAATACATCTTTTCATTAGTTTATTTTTGTCTGGTAGTTTGCAGTTTACTAATCTGTTGGGCTGAACTGTACCTAGGCTATAAATTCCTTGATGTGCAAGATGAGTTACAAGCGGCACAGAGGTGTAGAAATTATCGAAGTATATTATGTGGTTTTGATGCCTTGGTACATCTCTTGCTAGCCGGATGACAACATTTCCCACTGGCCCAAAATCTGGCTCATTTGGAAGCCGCTTGTGATCTTCACCTGTATATATTTCGAATTTATTAGCAAATCCTTTTACGCTGCACATGACATAAAACTTGAACCCCCATTTATGAGGCTTATTTGGCAAATACTGCTTCATAAAATGTTTTACTTTTGTCGCACACATTTGTTCATCTATTGACAACCTCTGCTCCATTGGTACTGTAGCAAACTTGCCATTTAGGTGGACTATCATTGGTCTAATTTTGTGCAGCCTGTCATGTTCTGGGTGACCTCTGGGTAAATAGTTATCATTATTATTGAAATGAAGAAAACTTCGGATAGTTTCGAATCTATTAACCGTCATTAACTTTTTTACTGGTTCAAATCCCACTGTGTTTGACCAATACAAGCGAGTATTTGGATATTGTATAACGGACATATATATCAATATAGATACGAACTTTCTGAGCTCAGATTCGGTCAAATTCAAAGGTTTCGTAACGTTTTTTTGCACAGAATAGAGATTAGATTCTTCTACAATGTTTTGAATAATTTCTGGTGTAAAAAAATATGAAAAAAATGTGTAAGGACTGTTTTTTTGACTCAACTCTATAGGATAAGTACTATCGCCAAGAAACTTAGTATTATCATTATTCAAAACAAAGCCTTTTGTCCTCCAAACAAGTCCCTTCATTGAAGCTCGACGACTCGCCTGACTTGTACTTGGGTATACGTCTTGATTTGTTGTGGCTGGTGGGTCAACTGCCTGAGGTTCGTCAAAAGCCAGTGGGTCATCATCAATATTGGTCTCTAAATCTTGAATACTAGTGTCTAGTGCCTCTCGGTTAACAGAAAAAACCTCATCTTCTTCCTCTGACTCATCTAAATCATCCTCCGATATTTCTCCATCACATATTTTATTTAAATATTCTTCAATTCCTTTGGAATCTAAAAACCGCATCTAAAAAATTTAATAACATGTTTAGAAATTTCGTCATACACAACTACTGCACTAAATGCATAGTGTTGCAGTTTTACAACATTCTAAAATAGGTCAAATTAAATAAAAAAAACATTATTTTCGTTTACGACCAAGTAAGTTTCTTTGAAAATATATGTTATTTTATACAAAATCAATTTTTGTTAACACTTACTTTTGAAAATCACAAAATTATACTTCTCACAAAAACACAAATTGCACTTGCTAAAAGAATTTTATAACCGTTACTTTGTCCACGTAAAATTCACAATCAAAAACATAGCAAAACATAAAAAAGTGTTGCCACATTATAAACTACACCAAGTACAACTCTTTTACTACACAACAATGTGTAGTGAGCGAATCAATACCATTTTGAGGTGAGTTTAATGGTATGTTGCAAAATTGCAACAACATGCATTTAAGGGTTAAAGAAAAAAAATGAAAATTTGCTATTAAAAATTAAAATAATATGCCTTTACACAAATGCGTTTTTTGTTGAAAAAACTGTATGAATGCGGACCAAATACGGATCCGTAAACGCTCTGTCACTGACGGACTTTTAACGGACAACTCCGTTTTTCATTCGACATATCGGTCCGTAAACGGTCCGTCATTGACGGACTTAACGGACAACTCCGTTTTTCATCTGATTTATCGGTCCGTCATTGACGGACTTTTAACGGATTTGAATCAGTTTCGATGTTCCTTAATATCCGTTTTCTGGTCCGTTTACGGATAAAGAAAATGGTACGTAAACGGAGTTGGATTCCGTTTATAACGGTCCGAAACCGTAACGTAAACTGTACGTATTGTTTGTTGGGAAGTAACTGGTTTTACCTAAAACCTTAATACTGACTGAAATCTCGTTTAAACCAGATGCTGACGAAAATCTAGACCATAACTGGATTTAAAACCAGATTTACCATACAAAGAAATCCAATTTCATAACTAGATTTTCAGAAAATATATTTTCATAATTAAGTTTGCACAGCATTCAGCAATAGTATGTATGAAAATATTGTGAAAATCTGGTGTCCCTTGTTTAAAATACTTCTAAACGCTCAATTAATATATTTGCTTTCATCATACTCAATTTAAGGATATTTTTTAATTTTGATTTGTTTCCAAAAAGTTGTGGTTGTAAAATCGAAATCCAATTTAATTGTCAAATTTTGTAGGAGGTAATTTTAAACTGAATTCAAGTCGAAATTAACTCCATTTCGGTACAGTGTAAATTCAGTATTACGTCAAAATAATGCCGACTGCACTGTAGTTGAGCATACTGCCTTATTTCATTACTAAAAAAAATACAAAATTTTATCAAAAATTAATTTTATTCTACAAGAAATAAATAATTAAACTTTTTCCTGTACCCATTTAATAAAATATGCGTTGTTTTTTATTGCTAAATTAAAACTGACATTTAATGGCAGAAATCATTACTAGAGCCGATTGAATGACAAGGATATCTGAATTAGATAAAGTTATTTTGACGATTGCTTGCTATCATTTTATTTATTTATTCAAATATTCAAGAACCAAGCCCTCTGGGCCAAATATGGTTCGTATACTAACAAGAAATAATTTTATTGCGAATATATTAGGCCGCTTTGAGGGTTAAACAGTACTCAAAAATACAAAGCTGCGATTACTTAATACGATCCAAAATGTGGACTCCACAATCTTAAATTTATTGTTTACATTTCGCACATATATTTATTACAAATAATACATATTTATCGAAATATGTTGGCCCCAACTGCAAATGCGTTAGCAGCTACAACTGGTATACCAGATAGATCATGGCAACCAAATTTTGTTACATTGGAAACAACGTAAGTTCCCAATAGAATATACATATAACAATTGAAAGACTAATGCCCGCAGTATTTACAGAATGGGGGAAATTACGGTGGAATTATATTGGAAACACGCACCAAATACATGTAGAAATTTTGCGGAATTATCTAGACGCGGCTATTACAACAATGTTGTATTTCATCGTATTATCAGGGATTTTATGATACAAGGTGGTGATCCCACCGGAACTGGTCGCGGTGGTAGTTCTATATATGGTGGTGAATTTGCCGATGAAATACATCCAGATTTAAAACATACTGGTGCCGGTATATTTTCCATGGCGAATTCGGGACCCGATACAAATGGTTCACAATTTTTTATTACACTTGCGCCCACCCAGTGGTTAGATGGTAAACATGCAATATTTGGCAGAGTGTACGCCGGCATGCAAGTAGTAAAACGTATTGGTATGGCCGAAACGGATAAAAATGATCGTCCCGTAGATAGTGTGCGCATTTTAAAAGCTAAAGTGGAAAAATTGTAGTTTAGCTACATTAATGACTTTTTATTATACATAATTCTTTTTTAATAAATTAAAACTATAAACTAAATAAGAGGACATAATGGTTTTATGTTCATTTGCTCTGTGGGTTCATCTCCCAACTCCTATACGCTATTATCCAACATATCAACTAAACGTTTAATTTCTCGTCTGAAAATAGAGTTAAGGTGCATTTTTATAATAAAAAATACTGCCTTACAGCAAATACTTACATTCTTAAACCCAATTGTTCAGTGGGTTGCATAGATTTGGAAATTTCTTCGGTTTTGGCCATAATCGTATACATACACTTAATATTGGCGTCCATACTATCTGTCAATTTATTAACAGCATTTTTATGAACCTCAACATTATCGGCAGTTATAGATGAAATGGAATGTAATAAATTACATAAATTCTCCGTTAAATTATCAACAGACGCTGCTAAATATTGAGCCTCAATTTCAATATCATTCAAAACATTGGCGTCTACTTGTGGTATTTGAGGCATTTGTAAAAATTGACGTGTCATGCCACCTCCCGTCGACGTAGAAGGAGTACTATGATGGGAGGTTGTAGCAGCAAAGCCATAATTATCTGTAAATCATTAACCATTTCATAATGAATTTTAAACATTTTAAATCATATTACCATCTCTCCCTTGAGGACTTTGTAATCTTAACTTTTCCTCTAGATTATCTGCTACAAAATGTCTCATTTGGCCGTCGGCATCTTCAGCGCCCTCCAATTCATATGGTATAGCATCACTTAACAAACTTTGTGGTCTCTTGGGGGTCTTATTACTATTATCATATGAACTACTTTTAGAATTATCCTCTTCATCTTCATCCTCTATACTTTCATCTCTACCTGGAGTTGGCTTTGCTGCCGTGGGTGTTAAATCATTTAATACACTATCTGGTACGGGACCAGCATATTGGGCCAAAAATGGTATTTCCCTATATGATGAAGCTACATCCGAATTGGATGTGGTTGAGATTTTTCGTGTTCTTTGTGTTAAAATCTCTTCTTCTCTTTGGACTCTTTCTTCTTCGATCTCTTCATCGGTTAAACCGTAACGTGGTCTTATAGGTATATCTTGTGTTCGTCGTGTCATTTAAATGATTACAAAATTTTTATATTTTAAAAGGATTTTTATTATTTATCCCCTGTTCAGAGAGCTGCGCCGAAAATTTTATTACGTGGCGGCGGCTAGTTGAAAAAGTTGTAGCTGCTTATTGCCGGCCGCGAGGCGGAAACTGATTGGATAGCCGACTTTTCATCATTGTTTAATGAAATAAAAAATTCTAGTATATTTATACCCTTCACCATAGGTGGAAGGGTATATATAAGTTTGTCATTCCGTTTGTAATTTCTACAATATTGATCTTAGACCCTATAAAGTATATATATTCTGGGTCCATATGAAGAGCGAAGTTGATTTAACGATGTCCGTCTGTCCGTCTGTGTGTTGAAATGGGTTTTCCGAAGAACCCAGACATGATGAGGACTTGATTCTTTTTTATTTCTGTTACATGTGATCCATTTCTGTTTGCTATTAAAAATCAGACAGATCGGTTAATAAATGGCTGAGATATTAGCAAAAAACCAGGACTACCTCTAATTTTTCCAGTAAAATCCCTTTGTTTAATAAGAGTGTGAAGATAAATACGTAGGATAAATACGTTTCACAACTATTGTGAATGATATAAATAAAAAAAAATAGTAGTGTCGCCAACTTTTTTTTTCCTAGAAAATGCCAAATTTGACAAGAAAAGCGCTGAAACATATGGAAAAATATAAATTTGAGATTTTACATGACATATTATTTTGGATTAAAATTTTTGGACATTTAAGAAAAAAATAAATGGGGGTACCGCTTGTTTGTGGAGAGCTATGAGGTAGTTGATTCCAACGATGTATTCATCTCCTCCAGAATCACTCTAGGATTCGAGTTTTGCATTTTAAAGAAAATTTATTTTTGAAATTTCTCATAACATTATTTAAAATTAAAATTGTTGGACATTTAAGAAAAAAATAAATGGGGTTACCGCTTATTTGTGGAGAGCTATGAGGTAGTAGCTTCCAACGATATATTCATCTCCTCCAGAATCACTCGAGGTTTAGAGTTTTGCATTTGACAAGAAAATTTATTTTTGAAATTTCTCACAACATTATTTAAAATTAAAATTTTTGGACATTTAAGAAAAAAATAAATGGGGGTACCGCTTGTTTGTGGAGAGCTATGAGGTGGTTGATTCCAATGATGTATTCATCTCCTCCAAAATCACTCTAGGATTCGAGTTTTGCATTTTAAAGAAAATTTATTTTTGAAATTCCACATAACATTATTTAAAATTAAAATTTTTGGACATTTAAGAAAAAAATAAATGGGGGTACCGCTTGTTTGTGGAGAGCTATGAGGTAGTTGATTCATTGATCGTTGGAATACATCGTCGGAATCTACTACATCATAGCTCTCCACAAACAAGCGGTACCCCCATTTATTTTTTTCTTAAATGTCCAAAAATTTTAATTTTAAATAATGTTATGAGAAATTTCAAAAATAAATTTTCTTGTCAAATGCAAAACTCTAAACCTAGAGTGATTCTGGAGGAGATGAATACATCGTTGGAATCTACTACCTCATAGCTCTCCACAAACAAGCGGTACCCCCATTTATTTTTTTCTTAAATGTCCAACAAATTTAATTTTAAATAATGTTATGAGAAATTTCAAAAATAAACTTTCTTGTCAAATGCAAAACTCGAAACCTAGAGTGATTCTGGAGGAGATGAATACATCGTTGGAATCTACTTCCTCATAGCTCTCCACAAACAAGCGGTACTCCCATTTATTTTTTTCTTAAATGACCAAAAATTTTAATTTTAAATAATGTTATGTGGAATTTCAAAAATAAATTTTCTTTAAAATGCAAAACTCGAATCCTAGAGTGATTCTGGAGGAGATGAATACATCGTTGGAATCAACTACCTCATAGCTCTCCACAAATAAGCGGTAACCCCATTTATTTTTTTCTTAAATGTCCAACAATTTTAATTTTAAATAATGTTATGAGATATTTCAAAAATAAATTTTCTTTAAAATGCAAAACTCGAATCCTAGAGTGATTCTGGAGGAGATGAATACATCGTTGGAATGAACTACCTCATAGCTCTCCACAAACAAGCGGTACCCCCATTTATTTTTTTCTTAAATGTCCAAAAATTTTAAATAATGTTATGTGGAATTTCAAAAATAAATTTTCTTTAAAATGCAAAACTCGAAACCTAGAGTGATTCTGAAGGATATGAATACATCGTTGGAATCTACTACCTCATAGCTCTCCACAAACAAGCGGTATCCCCATTTATTTTTTCTTAAATGTCCAAAAATTTTAATCCAAAATAATATGTCATGTAAAATCTCAAATTTATATTTTTCCATTTGTTTCAGCGCTTTTCTTGTCAAATTTGGCATTTTCTAGGAAAAAAAAAGTTGGCGACACTACTATTTTTTTTTTATTTATATCATTCACAATAGTTGTGAAACGTATTTATCCTACGTATTTATCTTCACACCCTTTTGTTTAATATGTATGTAGAATTTTGAGCATAACAATACATCCATGTGTTAAAATTCTTTTCTCTCTATTGACGATGATTTTGTGTGAGCTTCAATAGCTCAGTTGTGTAGACGCTGTGTCACAAATACTTTTTTTCTCTAAGCCCGCGGAGTTCTAGGTTCAAATCTCGGTAAGGTCAATTCACTTTTTTTTTGTACATTTTTTTTTATTATTTTCTTAATATTTTTTTTTTGCTTATTTTTGGTTTTTTTTTTAACATTTAATAATTAATTTATATAAAATTTTATATTAATAATTAAAATTATTTTCTTTCATCTCCACCTTTTATACACAAACAACACACATACAAAGATTTGTCATTTAAATAAAAACTAAACAAATCCCTAATGAACGAAGACTTTTATATATGTACATCTATTGACGATGATTTTGTGTGAGCTTCAATAGCTCAGTTGTCTAGACGCCATGTCACAAATACTTTTTTTCTCTAAGCACGCGGAGTTCGAGGTTCAAATCTCGATGAGGTCAATTCACTTTTTTTTACATTTTTTTTTATTATTTTCTTAAGACTTTTTTTTTTTGCTTATTTTTGGTTTTTTTTAACATTTAATAATTAATTTATATAAAATTTTATATTAATAATTAAATAATCCATAAATAGGCTAAAAACATCAACATTTTTATAAAAACCCTCTGATACAAACAAAATACAAACGTTTTTATACCTTTCACCACAGGTGAAAGGGTCGCGGGTTCGTTAAGATTTTTTTTTGTTTTGCTTATTTTTGGTTTTTTTAACATTTAATAATCAATTTATATAAAATTTTATATTAATAATTAAATAATCCATAAATAGGCTAAAAACATCAACATTTTTATAAAAACCCTCTGATACAAACAAAATACAAACGTTTTTATACCTTTCACCACAGGTGAAAGGGTCGCGGGTTCGTTAAGATTTTTTTTTGTTTATTTTTTGTTTTTTTTTTACATTTAATAATTAATTTAAATAAAATTTTATATTAATAATTAAATAATCCATAAATAGGCTAAAAACATCAAAATTTTTATAAAAACCCTCTGATACTAACAAAATACAAACGGTTTTATTTCTATTTTTTGCTCCGATTTAAAAGAATTTATAAAAAGATTTTTAAACCATTTTATTTCTCACATATTAAGAAAATTTTATACATAATTTACCTTTGAGTGAAACTATTTTAGGTCATAACTTATAATAATTTATAAAAAAAATTATAAACTATTTTCCTTCAAATTTTTAAAATTAAGCTAAAAAAATTACAAATATTTCTAATAAAAAAGCGAAATAAAATCCTAAATGCAAATTTGCCAGCTAAATCAAACTATTTTGTAGAAATAAAACACATGCAGTTCTAGTGATTTCTTTTAACGATTTGTTGAAATTCTTTTCTTTCACCTCTTAACCTTTTATACACAAACAACAAACACTATTCTAGAGCTGTATTATGACCTATGGATACGTCTTATATAGCAAAAGATCGAAAATCTTTAGTATAACATATTTGCTGAAAAACTCGGAAATATCGGTTCAGATACAAAAAAGTTATGCCCAAAAGATACATTTTTTTAAAATACATATTTTCTGGAACCATAAATCTTCCCGAGTCCAAGTTTTATCTCCAAACTAAATGGTTAATTTCCTCTTAAAGGCGTTCCTATATAAATCTGTCCATTTCATATATGTCCATATATAAACTTCAGTTTTTTCCCAACCATGGTGAAGGGTATATAAGATTCGGCATAGCCGAATTTAGCCGCTCTTACTTGTTTTGTTTGTTTTTGATTAAACTGTAGAGATTTGATTTTCAATCACTGAACGGCAAAAATCGATTTGTTATCAGTGAAAGGTTACAAATTAATTTTAAATCACTGAACCGAAAACAAAAATTTGTAAATCACTAACCGGAAATATATATTTGAATGAAATTAAACGTTTGCATTGATTTAGATAAATTAAACACGTTTCTAGTAAATTAATTCATTTGATTTGATAAAAATAACTGTTGCAATTGAACTAATTCTTAAATCAGAATTGCAGTTAATCGCTTTTTAAATAAAAGAATAAATACACTTGATCTATAAAAATAGATAAAAACTTAATTCGATTAAAGGCGAATTCATTCAAAAAAGAATTAATTCCGTATATTCTCATAATTCTTAGAACTTCATTCACAACATGGATTGGACGCTGTTTGATTTTGTAAAATTTCCTTTGGGAATACATTAAAAAATTTGTATTAAATATTTTTCTATTTCTTAAGGTATTTACTATAAAATTTTGCGATTTTCAATATCAAATCAAATTGATCAATTTTATTTTTATAAATCTTTTAGTATAATCAATCCAATTGATTTAATTCTAACAAATCATTTCAACCAAAAATAGTTCATTTAATTTGTACACCGAAAATTGAATCATAAAAAAAATTTCAATCGAATCAAAATTGAAAATAAATTATTCACTGATTCATTAAATAAATAATTGTGTATGGAAGTAATTAAAAAAGAAATTATCTTTTCCAGATATATAGGTTTCAGACGAATACTAACTGGCGTATACTATTAAAATTAGAAACTCTTCTCCATCTTCTATACAGGGTGATTAAGTCACGACCCGCGGAATTTCACCAGCATATTCCTTGGCTCATTTCATGAAAATATGTCCATTATGAGCATCCCCGAAAATGCAAGTGTGCGAAATGGCAGCGGTTTGAAAATTTTCGGATTTTTGGTCGGAGGGTAGTAGGGTAAAATTGTTTTCTTCTGGTCGTAATGGACATATTTTCATGAAATGAGCCAAGGAAAACGCTGGTGAAAGTCAACGGGTCGTGACTGAATTACCCTGTATTAAAGTTCATAAGAAATATAATACAGAATTTGGTTTAGTTTTATGATTCTTGGTACAAAAGATATATATGGATCGCAGTGCCGGCCGTGGGGCCAGATCTTGACTTAATAATAATAATAATACTATTAAAATTATTTGACTTCTACACGGCACTTAAAATTAATGTTTAAAAACGAACAATAAAAAATTATTTTTTTATTGTTTTGCACGTATTTTCCGTGTTTTACCTATTTCTCGAAAACTAAAGGCCTGTTTATCTATTACGAAAATGGTCTATTCGATAAAAACTGACAATTACTTTCGTCAAAAATGCATTTAAAAACAAACGCAAATATTCGTTACTTTGCTTTCGTTAACGACCATTTTCGTAATATCTTCACATTAGAAAAAAAATCCTTTTACCTAAATTTAATACTAATGTGTTTGATATGACAAAGTTGTATTATTCGATGCAAATACTTCTTTAAAAGTTAGAAGCTCGAAAAAATAGGTTGACTGTAAATTTCTCGGTGCGAAAACTTCTCGCATCCGATACAGAAACAGGGTGCAGGGCTAAATTAAATAAGGTACTTGCCATGAATTTGAATTTTTAAATTTGTTTTTTTTTTATTAATAAATTTAGTGATGATAAAACAGTAGTTAGTTTTTGTTCTTATGATTCTATCATACATTGCTACAATTCACTTTTGTGTTCAACTTACAAAGAAAGTACCCCAACTTAAACACCCATATTTGAACCCCTTTAAATTGTTTGGTGGCCGTAAAGCCAATAAAGATCGATCTTAGATTTTTTTCTTTTATCACATACCCAAATTTCATCAAAATCGGATAGTTTGGGCTGGGGTACTTTCCTAGATTAAAATTTTCTTTTTAGATTAAGCATACAATTTTGAATAATTTAAATTTTTATACAATGCATAAAGAAGCTATATTGATAAACCTAAAAATAAATACATACACATATTATAATATAATAAAAAGTAAAAGATTTACAAACATTTACCAAAATAATATAATAAGATTAAAAAAAAATAGAGAAATAAAGAATTGGAATATGATTTTGGAATTGAAATTGCAAATTTCTATTATAACAAAAAAAATGGTAAATAATACAAAAAAATAATAAGAGTATTCATATAAAGTTCGTATATATTGCATACAGTGATTAGTAAATTTTTTATATATAAACTTTGTCATAAAAGCTACAAACTTTACACCATGAACTAGGCTTTAAATGAATCCTCTCAATAGTTTATAGGAAATATTTAAAATTTTTCTTATTTTCCTTTAGGACGTTTTGTTATATCTCTTTCAAATATTTTTCATTAAAAAGGCCCAAATTTAGTAAAAGGTTAACACACGAATGCCAAAAGTATTGGTTCTTTTCTTATTATTTCTTTTTTTCTACACAAACTCGCTAATAAATAGAAAAAATTATATATTACTGACACCTTAATGTTTTAATTGCA
The DNA here is from genome assembly GCA_949748255.1 of Eustalomyia histrio. NCBI lineage: Eukaryota > Metazoa > Arthropoda > Insecta > Diptera > Anthomyiidae > Eustalomyia > Eustalomyia histrio. The sequence continues at coordinate 104,429,266 of OX456524.1, read as the reverse complement.
TAACAATAATTAAAATAAAAATTGTCAAAATAGCTGCAAGAATACTCAATAATATCAATTTCTTTTTGCGCAATTTATTCTGCAAAAAAAATCGAAAAAGTGAAAATATTAATGTTCATACAAAATTAAAAACAAATAAAATGCATAATTTTCATTTGGTATCATTTACCTTATAAGAACCAGCTAAACGTAAATTTTCGGCACCCTGAGATACGTAAACACTGGTTTGTTCAACAGATGATTCGATGGAGTCAACAGTTAGACCTTGTTCGTAAACCATAGCTCCTAATTTTTTATATATTTCATTAACACCAAGAATATTTTCCTAAATAAAACACAAATATAAATATATTAAAATTAAAATAGTTTTAGTTAAGTTGTTTTTACCTCCAATTCTCTAATGGCTCTTTCTTGTTCTTCCAATGCTTGTAAATCAATTTCTTCTTGCATTTGGGCCTGTTGTTGCTGTTGTGATTTACGTCCAAATAGATTGTCATCAAAAAAGGAATTATTGCTGCCATTTGAAGAATTTGCTGTACTACCAGGTGGCTTGGCAATATTATATTGGTTAGCACGAGCTTGACGGACTTGATTCTTTTCGATATCGACGGTTTTTCGTTGAACGGCCTGTAAAAAAAAAAATTAAATACATTTAGAAAAATGTATTTTACATGAACAATTTCTTTTAAATATTTTCCTACATTTATATCATACTAAAACATTATTTTGTTTCATCGCTCCCCTAATGATTAACCATTTTACTGAAGAATATTACTTAAATTTTAAGTAGGTTTTCATTATTTAAAATTTAAAAAAAATTACAAATTTAAAAAAAAAAAAACTTACAAAAAACAAGTAAAAAAATGCTTAAATTCTTTGAAAACCCTCCACCAATATCCAAGAAAATTATCTACTGTTTTTTAAACAAATTATGTAAAAAACTTTAGAAGTAAAATTATGGAGTTAAAAAAATTTTTTATAGTTTAAAAACTTTTTTTGGATCTGAAAACAAATTTTATGGTGGGAAAAAAATTTGAGGTTAAAAAAAGTTTTTGTGCTGAAAAAAAAAATTTTAGTGGTGAAAAAATTTTTTTAGATGAATATAAAATATTATTTAATTACAAGCGACTGGTGAAAAAACAAGACAAAATACTTTACTTGCCGGTCGCTGCTATGAGGTACCTTCACATTTTCACTCATAACTTTTTAACCGCTGGACCGATTTTGCTCATTTTCAATACCAAACTGCTCGGGAGAATGTCCTACCAAACTGCTCGGGAGAATACCCCCAAGTGCGTCTTTACGCTGTGATCGCCATTTCAACAGACAGACGGGCATCACTTAATCGACTTAAAATTGCATAAGGATCACGAATATATATATACTTTATGGGGTCTTAGATCTACATTTCGACATGTTACAAACGGAATGACGAGCTGATATATACCCTAACCGTATATGGTGCAGGGTAAATTAAAAAAATAGCTAATATTGGGTCCGTTCCTTTGCGTTTCTACGGGCAGCCGCTTTCTTAAAGGCAAACGTAGACTAGTATGTGTGCGTTCAGAATTAGTAGACCGAAAAAAAGTCAATTAACCGCTAAAAACTAAAACTAAAAAAAAAAATACTTTTAACAGAAATTGTACTAAAATACATCAATTTGTATGGAAATTTTAGAAGTAACTTTACATTTTCACACAGCTTTTTAACCGCTGGACCGATTTTGCTCATTTTCGTGACAAACAGACGTATCTCGCTAAATCGGCTTAAAACTGCATAAGGCTCACGAATATATACAGTGCAACCTCGCTTAACGCAACTAAAAGAAAATTTGGCAGTTGCGAAAGCTGAGATTGTTGCGATAACCTAGTCTTTATTTTTTTACGACTTAAATTAAAAAAAAAATTTTATCACACATTTATATAACTTATTTTTAAAATAAATTTAATGATTTTGTTAAAAATAAGATAAAAACACACAAATTATAAATTAAAAATACACATTCTAATGTACAACGGATATAAAAATTGAATTTGTAAACTAAATGCTAAAAATATCAATTAAAAAAGCCAGAAATTTTTGACTGTGTTTTATTGCATGAAATATTTTTCCTCACTGCAATTTCACGAAGATTTTGGAGAAACATAATGTCTTTAAAGGCTATTTCCCTCGGCCCATTGAAGACAAATGTTAAAAAAATCAATAGCATTCTGACATTTAATTTTAGGAAACGTTGGAGAAATGTCAACCTTTTCGATGTCGCCAATGCAGCTTGATTTTTTTGATTCTTGTTATTGTTGATTTATTCACTTTGTATTCATCGCAAATCACTTTTGCGATAACTTAGGTTTTTTTTTGAAAAGTTGCGTTAACTGAGTCAACAATGCAAACAATTTACGAGTTGCAATAATCAAGGAGTTGCGTTTATCAAGAGTTGCGTTGCGAGGAGGCACTGTATATACTTTTTAAGGTCTTAGACGCATATTTCGACGTTACACATGAAATGACAAACTGACACATATATATGGTGGAGGGTTAAAAATTAATAAAACAAATTTTGTCATTATGAGCTGCTGTATTGATTTTGTTATTCCGACGATAAATTTTACAACATGTTTGCCCTTGTTTTACAAGAAGCATTTATTATCAATCAAGTTATAAAGCGTGGGATTTGTATAAAAATCCTTAAAAAAATATCGGCGCAAAATTTTTATATCAACTTATCCGCTTTATACTTAGCCGTTGTTTTACCTGAAGTCTACTGTATTTGAATATTTTTATTTTTTTTTTTTTTTTTTATTTATTTATCGTAATATTTAAAAGCCACAATTAGGCCAAAAGTATTAATGCTAATAATAATAGTATTAATACTAAATATTACAGAGTCTAACGTATATAAGTATATCATAAAAAAATTGGAAAAATATAATACATTTTAGGTATGATAGCATAGTTTTAGTTTTTGGCCCCCAGCCAAATGAAGAGGAAAAAAAAAAGAGAAAAGAAAATACCAAACAATACTGAACACTTTCAAAATTGTCAAGCCTGCTATAAGAGTAGTTAAATACATATAAAAAGTAATAAAATGTATATATATATATGAATATATATATATATATATATATATATATATATATATGTGTATATATATATATATATATATATATATATAAATATATATATATATATATATAACACAGAGTAGGTTTAGGTTGTTTCACACATGTATAGAAAAATTTTACGTTTAAAAACATTTTTAGAGTCAGCAAACATCCTAAGATTACCTGGAAGACGATTCCAAAGTCTAGCAACTCTTACTAGGAACGATTTTTCAAAAATCGAAAGCGAAAAACGTGGTATAATAATCTGCACATTTCTTAAGGATCTCGAAAACTCAAAGCTGTTACGTAAGCTTAGTGGGGAAGAACTTATGACAAGTTTATAAAAGAAAAATAATAGTCTATACTCTACAAATTTTTTGAACGTACAACCTAGCAGTTTAATAACATAAGCAGTTATATGCTCCCTACGTTCTACATTAAAAACAAAACGTACAATAGTATTGAATAGCTTCTCAAGTTTTGAAAAAGAAGTAGAAGTGGTACCCGAAGTTAACTCGATGCAATAACACAATTGCGACATAAGCAATGCTAAAGCCACATTTCTTTTAATACGAAAAGGCAAATATATATCAACGTTATATAAACGACGCATGGTATAAAAAATTCTTGCAGATAGTAAATCAAAATGTTTATCAAACTTAAGATTCTCATCTATCAAAACTCCTAAACACCTTAGGCTGTTCACAAACTGCAATTGACAATCATTAATTCGAATATTTAAATTAACACCATTAGTATTACCAAAAATGATACACTTTGTTTTGGAAAGATTGACACTAAAATGATTATCTATCATTCATGACGAAATATTTGAAAGACAAAAATTTGCACCAACTTCTATTACATCTAAAAATTGTTTATCATAGCTGAAAAGCAACTGAATATCATCAGCAAAAATAAAAAGCCTACACCTTTGAGAGTCTATAAGAGTTTCTAAGTCATTTAAATATAGGACAAATAAAAGAGGCCCGATGACGGAACCTTGTGGTACACCGGATTTAACACTACGTAACTCAGATACTCTACCTCCAATATCAACAAATTGCGTACGACTATTTAAGTAGGAAAATAATAGTTTACAAGTAGGTTTCGAAAATTTGAATTTGTCACGAAGCTTAAGAATGAGAATGTTGTGATTTATACAATCGAATGCTTTTGACAGGTCAAGGGAAACCAACAGATTTATGTTTCCGACGTCCAAATTTTTCCTTATGACATCAGTCATCTCAACTAACAGAGACGAAGTGCTATAACCATTTCTAAAAGCATATTGGTTTTGGCTTATCAAATTATTACTATTTAAATATTGCAAAATTTTAGACTTAATTAAGTGCTCAACAACTTTTGATAATACTGGAAGAATGCTAATTGGCCTAAGATTCTCTAACGACAAACTTGAACCTGCTTTAGGGACTGGAACCACTCTTGAAACTTTCCAAGAGGACGGATTAACAGAAGTGGTGAAAATAGTATTAACAGTATGTAAAAAATGTCTAATCATTCCTGGAAGAATTATCTTAACAAATCTCAGTGGAATACCATCAACCCCAACAGCATTAGATTTCAACTTTCCCACAGCATCTAAAAGTTCAATTTCAGAAACATTATCAAATGTGAAACATGAATTTTCATCCAGATAATCAAAATCAAAATCTCTTGCGTCGTCATCTGAAATCTGAATAAAATGATCATTTACTTCATCTGCATCAAAATCAAGAGAAACTTGCTCACGGCCCAAACATCCAGCATTTCTTAAAGTCCTCCACACGTCGACATTATCAACTCTATTAAATAACTTTTCACTATATTTTCTCCTACATTTTCTTATAACACTCTTGGCCTTGTTTCGATATCTGCAATATGTGTGCCAATTTGTGTCATTACGATCAACAAGAAAATCTTGATATGCCATATCTCGAAGGGATATAGCCTGCAAAATCTCACTTGATTTCATCCACGAGTCTTTCCAGACCTTGCGTCTGCAACGAACAATAGGAACAAAAGAAAATGCTTCGCCTAAGAAATCATTTAATAAACTAACCTGAAAATCAACATCATTAATGTTATAAATAGAAATAAAATCGTAAGAACTACAAAATATATTTAGTCCATCCCAGTTAATGTTATTAAAGTCCCTGAATTCCAAAAAATCTTCATTTCTATTTAATTTTAAAGCTACCGAGATAAAAATAAAAGCATGATCAGAAATAGATGGGCATTGGAATTGGCCAGACAATTTTACATTAGTCTCATTATCAAGCAGAAAATAATCAAGAAGAGAAGATGAATGTCGTGCCATGTTGCAATGAGTTGGTATCGAGTTATGACTAATAGAAAGTCCATTTTGACGACAAATCGTCCTTACAAAATTAGCTTTGGCACAATCAAAAAGATCTAAATTAAAATCACCAGTAATTATAATATTTTTGTATTGAAGAAAAAGGTGTTCATGTAATCGCTCAAAAACATGTAGATTGGTGGAACTATCATTTGGCAAGTAAACCACCCCAACGAGTGTCTTCGAATTGCCAGTAGTGATTTCAACAAAAATAGATTCACAAATATTATACTCTGTTGATCTGAAGATAACTTTTTTATTTAAACTGTCAGAGATGTAAATGCCTACACCACCGGCTCTGCCTTTATTACTAGGGCGATCATTTCTAAATAATTTATATCCCGGAATTGAGACAGATTTAGTAGAAATATAAGTTTTTAGCCATGTTTCTATGACCCCAAAAATGTCTAAGTTGCAGTCATCCAATATTTTACGTAGTTCATGTAATTTTGAACCATTTGATGGGCATATACTGCGACAGTTCATATGACCAATTTTTAAACAGTCGAAACAACCAGTAAGTCTACGCTTCAAAAAAGTGTTATCGCTGACAATAGGACCAATATTGTCACCAATCATTTTTGCACAAAAATTTTAAGAATATTACTCTTTCTTTGTTTTGTCCTTAAATGGCGGGGGAAACCAGTAAAATAAAGAAAATTTTAATAATGTAAAATATTTAAAACAAATTTTGAAATAAGTTGAAGTATAAAATTTAATTATAATAAAATATGCTAATACGAGTAGCTGATCAAAAATTCAATTTTTATAAAATTCAATAAGGTACTTTTTAGCTGTGTACTACAAATTTTCATAAGATAAAAATAAAAAATATCATTTTTAAGTTAAGAAGCTAACTTCATCTCACATTCTTCAAATCCCATCATTTTTTCAGAACCATCAAAATTGGTAACCAATACTTTGGGCTTATCAGCATTATATATTTTAAATTTCCTAATTTGTTTATCTTTCAAAAGGCTCCTACAAATAAAATTCATTTTAGCAGCCATTGGAGAATAGTGGTCATTGAGGTAGACTCTTTTTTCTGCATCTTTTCTTAGTAAGTCTTTTTTGACAACATCACAACAACGTAATGATTTAGATTTATAATATTCAGCCATCAATTTATCACGTATTTTAACATGTGTAAATTTAACAAGAATTGATTCTTTCTTGTTCATGTAACAAACATGTTGAATGTCACGGCTTTCCAGAGTTATATTGTAAAACAAACAGAGGTCATTTATGGTATCATCAAGGCTTACAAGTTTATTTGGTAATCCAGTTATCACAATATCAGCTCTGTTCATTCTGTGATATAAAGTATTTTTCTCGACTTCCAATTCTATAGTTTTTTTGTTTACTTTTCCATCAAGTTCTTTAAGTTGAAATTTGTTGCTTTCCACTTCCTTCTCTAAGGTCACAAAACGAGAAACAAACTAACTTCTAATATCAGTGACAACGCGTTCTAATCTTTTATCAATTATATCCTTATTTGCGGCCATCTGCACGGAAAGGTTATCCAATTTTTGGTGGATACTATCATCATCCAGAGTATTCCTAGGACCATTTTTGCAATCCTCACAGGAGTAGAGAATTCCTTTATTTTTGGACATAAGGGCAACGAAGTGCTCATCGATTCCTGCGCATGAAAGATGAAACCAAGAGGGGCAGAACTCACACTGAATGCTTCCAGTCTTACAAAGATCTTTTTTGCATTTAACACATTGAATTTTCTTCCCAGCCATTTTTGTTCAATAAAATTTAAAAATATTTTTGTGTAAAGTTGGCATCACTCATGAGAGAGTAAACCATTTTTTTTGTGCTGTCGGCTAAATTTTCTTATTGGAATTAATTAAACAAGATAAAAAAAAAAAAAAAAAAATCATCTGATAATTTGCAATATATCAATATTAATCCAGAAAAATAAAGATTGGCTTTTCGTGATTTTCGTGCATTTTCATAAATTTTTGTGTATAAATACTTACAACTTGCTGTAACACAACAACTACTTGCTGTCTACCATCTTTTTAATTTATGCAAATGGCGCCTAAATGTGGTATATGTAAAAAAATTGTTCGGGATAATGACTCTGGTGTTGAATGCGGTACATGTAAATGCTGGTTTCATGCTGTATGTGCTAATATAAATGATGAACTTTATGCCTTAATGGGGAAAAGTGATAATATTTCCTTCAATTGCAATGGTTGCCTTGCAAATAGCACACCTCAAGCTTTCAGTTCTTTAGTGCGCACTTGTGTCGAAGAAGTTAATAAAAACTTTATGAATTACTTCACTTCATTTGCGGCCGAAATGCGAACTGACAAAAAGGAGTTGGAAAATCTTATTGAAACGTCTATTTCCAATGTTCGTATGGATTTATCCACATCTATGAAAGAATTTAAGGACTCTCTTGATCTTTGTGATGGTAAAATTAACTCGGTTGAAACCAATATGTCTGCTAAAATCACACGCCTCGAGGTTGCTGAAAATGTGTTACATAGACAACTTAATCGTGGCGATTTTATTATCTCTGGCTTACCATCTGGTTTACCGAACCTGTTAAATCCTGTCTTAGCTATTTTCTCCTTTTATAACATGCAAATTGATTTTAAAGATATAAACCACTGTATCTATGTTCATAGTGGAAAATCCGTTTTAGTGAAGCTTAACAATGTCCATACGAGAGATGAGCTAATGGATGCATATTTTAAGAAACCGACTATTCAACTAAAAGATGTTATGGCTGTTGATGTTGAATCCAGAGTGTATCTGAACGACAATCTAACACCTGCCTGTGGCAAATTGCAGAACTTATGCAGATTGCTGCGCAAAGAGAAAAGAATTATCTGGTTCCGTATTTTGAATTTTGATGTCCCTAAGGCTAAAGTAAAACTACCTGATGGCACCACCAAAACTTATGATGTTAATCAATGTCTTGGATTGCGTTCAGCTTGATGTTCCACTTCATGGTATTCATTCTATACATAATCACATATATTCAATTTTTGTTTCTTCCTTTCTACACTAAAATGCTATACATTCCTTACATTTTTTAAAAAACAATATGCTTTTTATGCATAATAATTTTTATATTATTGTGATTTTGTGTAGAAATGAATACAACATAAATAAGTTTTTTTTTTTTTTTCTATTTTTGTTTTCATTAACTTCTATTTTATTTTGTTTAATTAATTTCATTATTACATGGTATGTTCTGATAATTACTCTGTGATTTTTATTACTTTGCATAGCTTTAATGCTTTTTCTTTTTTTTTTTCTCTTTAAACCTTTTCAGTAATTTTCTGATTTATCCATTTGTTTCTGAAATAGAGTTATCTTTTGAACATGCCCATTTTCAATAATCTGTGTTTGTATATAGATTTAGTCGATGGTCGTGCATATATTGTACTTTTATTGCACTTTTCTTTTGAATTATGTTTTGTTCAAGAATTATTCCGTATTGCCTATTGTTAAAACTACTTATGGATTATTTTTCATACTTTACTTTTAGGTTCCCCACCCAACTAAAAAAACTCTTTGGTTTTGATGTTTTTTAATCAATATCTTGGTTCTTCTTTCAGTGGTAATGTTTCTTCTGATTATATTTCGAACTGTTCATCTGTTCATTTAAAAGCTGGACATCTAAATTGCCAGAGTTTAAGGCCGTCAAGTAATAACTCCAAAATTGATGAATTGAGACTAATTGTTAATAATAACAAGTTTGATGTTTTTGCTGTCTGTGAGACTTGGCTCAAACCTTATATTTCTAATCGAGCTATTTCCATTCCTGGTTATAATATTTTTCGTAATGATCGCAATGGCGCTAGAGGTGGTGGCGTTTGTATATATGTTTCGTCTAAGCTTAAATGTAAAAAAGTTTTTGTTATTTCTGATCATCATGCTTGCGAATCAATTTTTATCGAATTTTCTTTTAATGACACTCGGACACTATTTGGTGTGGTATATTTACCTCATGGAGACTTAGTTTCGTTTGAGGATTATCATCATGAGCTTTTTCTGAGATATTCTAAATTAATTATTGTCGGAGATTTCAATTGCAACATGTTTGATAATGATAAATCCTACAGAATAAGGTCAATGTGTTTAAGAAACAATTTATTCGTTTCTCACAATTCGATACCTACCCATTATGATGTTGCTCATGGGTCTTCTTCCCTTATTGATTTTTGGTTGGTAAGTGATCTTTCGTTATTACGAGACCCATATCAGTTCAGTTGTCCCTCTCTATCCCATCACACACTCATTTATGCATCTTTTTCCATTCGAGTAGAGCGATCTGACGAATTTATTGAATTTCGAGACTTTAATTCCACAGACTGGGATGGGTTACTATTATTTTTGGCTAACTTTAACTTAAATTCGTTTTTTAATGGTGATGTTAATACTCAGTGCACTGAACTTTCTTCTCTGCTTGAGTCTTTATTTACATTTGTACCTATAGTCAGGAAAAAAGTGAAATATGCAGCTGATGATTGGATGTACAGCAAGCAAGTCATATATGCTAGATCTATTAGAGATATTTCTTATAAATTTTATAAATCAAATCGTTCACTTGAAAATTGGAAGATATTTTGTAAGTTTCGGAATAAGGCTAGAAAAGTAACCCGTGAAGCGAAAAAAATGCATTTTAGCAAAGCTTTTTCTGGATTAAGCACAGCTGGCATCTGGAAAATTTTGAGAGGTGCCGGTTGTTTTGATGATGACTCACCCATTGAAAATTTAGATGTAAATTATTTAAATGACTTTTTTGTAAGTGGTAACAATATTGCATATCAAAACAGTCTTGACTTTGAAGCTCTAACGGACGGTGTTAACTACTTTTCTTTTCATTGTGTTTCTGACTTTGAAGTGAGAAATGCCTTGTATAAAATAAAATCCGCTTCTGTTGGTGTTGATAATATTTCGTTACGCTTTATCAAACTAGTGTATCCTTATGTCTCGAGTTACATTCTTGCTTTGTTCAACAAAATATTAACTACATCTACTTTCCCTACACTGTGGAAGTGTGCACGTGTTGTACCAATCCCTAAGACCAAGTTTGTATGCGAAATTGAAGATGTTAGACCAATTTCTATCCTTCCTGTTTTGTCGAAGGTGTTCGAACACATCGTTAAGGACCAAATTATGTCCAAGGTCTCAAATAAAATATATAATAGACAATATGCCTACAGGAGAGGACACAACACTACGTCTATGATGCTCGACATCACAGATCTAATAAGAAATAACATTAACAATAACAATTTATCAGTTCTTATATCTTTGGATCTGTCTAAAGCTTTTAATTCATTATCTTTTTCCACTATGATCAGTAAACTCAATAACGAATTTAACTTTTCAATAAGTGCATGTCGTCTCATATACTCATACCTCACAAATAGAACTCAGTTTGTTACTTTAAATGGTTTATGCTCAAGTTCTCGTTTACTTCTTTCAGGGGTTCCACAAGGATCGGTCCTTGGACCAATTTTGTTCATACTTTACATAAATAGTCTTCCTGATCTAATTAATAATGCCGTGTGCCAATCTTTCTTCTTCGCTGATGATATCTTCTTACTTTTTAGTAGTAGTTTAGATTTTGTTGATGTTTTGGAGTGCAACATTCAATATTGTCTTGATGGTGTTGCTGATTGGACGGTTTTAAACTCCCTTAATCTTAATCATTCTAAAACTAATGCCATTATGTTTGGTAAAACAAACCGCTTTTTTCCTGCTTTAAATATAACATTTGGAAACGTTCTGTTACGATTTGTTAATCATTTGAGATGCTTAGGTATTATACTTGATTCAGGGCTATCCTTTGATATGCACATAAATGTTCTTAGTTCAAAAATTTTTTATATTTTACGTAAAATATACTCTCTGAATTTGTATATTCCTCCTCATATCAAATGTAGACTAGCTCAATCTTTACTTTTGTCTTTGATTCTCTACGGGTTTGAAGTATACTCTGGGACAACTACTAGCTTTTTGGAAAGAGTAAAGCGTTTAATTAACGCAATTGTTCGATTTGTATTTAATATCAGGCGCAGGGAGCACATATCGCAATTTGTTGGTAATTTTCTCGGTTGCTCTTTTTACAACTTTTTAAAATTTCGCTGCCTATTTCTTTTTTATAAAATGGTTAAAAACAACGTACCGCAGCCTTTGCTAAGCTTGTTCACATACACAAGATCTACCAGAAACCCTAAAATTATTATTCCCAAAATTGCAACGTCTTCTTTTGAGAGATCTTTTACTATAAGAATTGCTCGATGGTGGAATTCTCTTCCACTGAAATTACGTCTTTTCTCACACTCTAATAATGTGTTTCGACTAAAACTGTTTCGATATTTTTTAGATCAATTAACGTCATAAAAATTAACTTAACTTCAATAAACCCTTTTGCCACTGTCTGGGACCATTCTTTTATTTAACTCTTGTTTTTTTTTTCTATCGTCTGGCTGGGGAGCCTGTTAGCAAACCTATAAAGTAAATCTGTAAGCAAGTTTTTTACATTTTATTTATTTTTTTTACTTATGTACGATTGCACATCATGCAAATACTGTGTTTATTATATTAGTAGATATATTATATAATTTTAGTTTAATTTTAATCTCATGTTAATAACTATGTAATATTATTAAATGGGCCATGAAGGCCTTATATTACAAATGAAGCAAATAAATAAATAAATAAATAAGATGGCGTAAAAGCAATAAACGAATATAATTATTTTACTTAATACAATAAGAGTGAGACATCAATATGTTCAGCAACAAAATTCAGCAATTTAAGCCTCTTAAATGCAAGCGAGACTAAGCTGTCCTTAAGAGGTGTCAATGAACCGTAAAAAAATATATATAAAATTAAAATGGAAGCACCAACAACAGATCACCAGTAAACTTTTAATGAGTTAATAACGAAATTATTGATAACTTTCAACAATTTATTGTTTATTTTATTTATTTTCACGAAAGAATTCGAGCCGAGTTAATATTACAATTTAATTATAGTTAATAACTTCAATTTATATGAATAATTTGATCAGCTGTGCTCAACCACTTCTACTCAGACATTAGGGTGACCTTATGTTATATTCAATAATTCAAATTTTTATTGCAACGGTTAGCAAATGCGCTTCGTTATTTTTATACTGTCCCCATTAAAACTTTAAATTTTTTTTATTATTTTTTTAAACTTTTTTCCAATATTTTTTATAATATTTTTTATAATATTTTTAACTTTAAAAATTGCTTCATTACACAATAAAGTCAACTGAAAATAATTATTGCGTTTTTAAATTTAAAACTTTAGCTGTGTTTGTACGGTAAATTGTGTCTTAAAATTCCATGGAATTTTGACATTAGTTCACTTTAAGAGTTAACGCGGTATTCTAAATCTCTTTTAGTAGAATATGTAAAAAGTTGGCGTTTAAATTCATCAAAAATAGTCTTATTCTATGGAATCAGTTCTTGTAGAGGCAGTTCTACACCACGTTTCTGTATTTCTCGCTTCGCCAAGTTTTCGAAGAAGACATGTAAAACGCAACCGTGTCACAGGCAATTAAATATATATTAATCTAAAGAAGAGAATAAGGCACTGTTTTCATGTAATTGTTTTCATCTAATAAGAAATGTACCACAGCTTTAAAAGTTAGAAGTTATATCCCAACTTTTGGCTACAGGGATTACCACACGAATAACTGAAAGTATGGAATCTTTTGCAAAACTCCTGAGTGTTGATTCAAAGTAAAAAAAAAAACTAGCCGCCTGTGAGATGACTTAAAATTTTGTATTCTCCTATTTCAAAAATATATCCACAATTTGATTTTTCTTTGCAAATCTAACAAAAATTATAAATTTAACGATTATTAAAATCGGTTACAGTTCAAAAGTTGTAAGTGTAAATAATTTTCTTGCTATAACATTTAGTGTTTTCTCGCTTGAAGAATGTTTAAAGTATATTTTTCATGTAGAAAAGTAAAATTAATGCAGAAAAAATTTACCGCTTGGGCATAAAAAGGAGTATTTTCCAAATTCAGCTTTTTAATAATTACAAAAAATTTACAAAAAATATGATGAAACTTATTTTAAAATTTTTGATTATATATCAAATTACAGAAATTTACTAAAAATCAGTTAACAAATTGCTTCCAAAATATGAACAAGGTCTTCTTTTGAAAACAAGATATTTGTTGTGGATAAAGTATTGAATTATTTTTATTATAATATTAAAATGCAATAAAATACAAAAATTTTAATTCAAAATAAAACCAATTAAACAATATATTGCATTGGGTCAAACTAATAAATTTGGTCATGGAGAAAAAATATTTTTTTTTTAAAAAATTTTGTAAGTATAAATTTACAATTTTGGCCCAAACGAGCCAAAAGAGTTCTAAGACAAAACAATTTTTTTACCAGGCATATACAAAACAATAAGGGTTTTCACTTTTGGTTGTAGATATAGTAAAAGTACTACCATTTTCTACAACACAACAACAAAATGTATAGAACTAAAAAACAAAACCAAAAGGTGTAGAAAACACATGTCGTACATTTACAAGACTAAAACAGCTGATCGCTTAGCCGCCAAACCTATTGTTTGAATTTTTTTATTTTTCATTTTATGGTTACTATTAAAATAAAGTTAAATAATGGATCAAAATAATGGACAACCCAACTTTAAACAAAAGCGTGAAAAAGTAAGTAATAAAAGATGGACCGATAGAGAAATTCAGCAGCTATTGGTTTTTATTACTATAAGTACCTTCAAACCCAGAATCTCTGCGAATTTCATTTGGTTAATTGCATTTTGCTCTAAAAAATTAATAATTTTATCTTTTTCCGTAATTATGGGCATTTTTGTTAAATTCAAATAGTTTTTGATATTTTAAGTTTTCAAATTGATGAAAAACAGAACAAAAATCAGCTGATTTATTAATTTACAATAGCTGGGCTTATGCGGGAAGTAAATACATGAAAAAGTCATTCACGCTTTGTAGTATAAAATCGTTGTAAATATACAAGGATAAGCAAATCTTGATTCCGGAAATTTCCTGCTCTCTGTTTGAAAGATCTTTCGTGGTTAGAGTTGCACGTTGTTGGAACCGACTACCATATGAGTGGCGAATATTCTCGCATTCTAATAATGTTTTTCGACCCAAGCTTCTTGATTGCTTTCTTGGGTTCAGTGGTATTGCTAATGAGTAATGGTATCTTTTGTCTTATTTAATTTGATTGATATATTGAATATGCATAGGCTGCACTGATATGTTTGTACTGAACTGCTACTAAATTTGACGGGGCTGTATAACTTTTTATGATTTTTCTTGTTTTATATCTTTTTTTCAGCTGGGGGGCCAATGAGTTAGTTGATGAGTATAAATTTGTTTTTTTTTTTTTTTTTGCATATATTAATTTCATTGAATATGTATAATTTTAGTTTTAAGTTTCTTATTCGGGATTGTATTGCTATGTAATACGTTTTTTGGCCTTGATGGCTTTTTGTATTACAATATGAATAAATAAATAAATATACCACCAAGAGTGAAAACCGCTAATGTTTAAATGCATTTGTATACTAGTCTTTGTCGATGACTAATTATTGTTTAATTGAATATGATAAGATGATAAGACGAAGCAACTATAGGAGAAAAATGCAATACAATACAAACCTGAAACGATGTTAAAGCAGAAGTAAATTCATCAACCAAACGATCTCTTTGTATTTTCAAATGACGTTCTTTACATTTATCAACCTCTTTCAATTGATTATTGGTATCCGAAACTAATTGATGGGTATAGGTCATAATTTGATGGCTAGAAGAATGATTAAGTAAAAATATAAAATAGATTTAAATGCTTAAAAACCTTGAATAACAAATAACATACAGTTGTTTTTTCAAATCGGGTGAATCCTGAGGTGTATTACATTGATTAACCATACGTTGCATAGTAGATACTATTAAGAATGTATTGTATTGAATATATTTTAAAATGTCTAACTTTATTTTCAATATATTTACCATTTTGTAGAATTTTTTGTATACTTGTAGCAATAGTTTGGGCCAATCTTTGAAAATCAATTTCACTCAAGTTATGTGTGTTGGTAATTACATTACCACCGCCGCCACTACCTCCTCCTCCGCTGCCTATGCCATTTTCCAAATGTTGTAAATCCATGCTTTCGTATGCGTTCAGTTTGATGAAAGTTTGTTAAAAAACTTCTTAAAAAATTAAGAAATTTTTTTATTTATTTTTAATTTATAGAAATTAGAGGGCGGCTCATCAACCGTAAAATGCGATTATTATGCACAAAAGAAAGACCTTGTATTTTCTGTATGTACTTTTTTTTATTTTTGGATGACTAAACTTTATAAAATATTCTAAAATGAATTTGATTAGGGAGCACTTTATCAGGCGTTCGTTAAAAGAAAAAATATTACCCCAGGGGAATAAAAAATATATCTTTTTTTCTATCTTCGGTTAAGGGGTCGAGACCCTAATAACAGGTACGCGTAGTAACATATAAGTCAAAAATGTATTTTATTTCATTATATGTGGCTTTCTCTAGTTCTAAGACCCCTTAGGGTCCATATAACAACTAGCTCATTGACTATAACTGTTAGGTGTTACTTTTCAATAAAATATAAATTTGGTCAGGATAACAAGTATGAACATGGATTTAAAATACAAATAAAACAAAATTTTCTGCTTTTATTCCAGAGGGGTAACTTTTTTCAGGAACGCCCTATATAATGCACTTCAGCCAAAATATAATTTCTTTGTATAATGTATTTTGCCACACGATATGTGGGTTTTTTGTACAAATATTTTCACTTCCGACCCTCTCTGGTTGCTCCACTTTTTTGTCTGTGGGTTAAAAAGTGACGTAGTTTTTGCACAAACTTTTTAAAATCTAGTTTAGTCTTGCATATGTTTTATATTAAATATTGATCTTTTAATTGTTCGACGATTGTATATCTTTATTTTTAATTACGTTACTTGTTTTTTAACAAATTTAGTTAATTACACAAATTTTTTCCAGAAAACATTTGCTTAATTACGTTCTTTTTTCTTTATTTAATTATTCCCTTTGTGCTGCCATTCGTGTTAATACACTGAAAAACGAAATGTCAAAAAATGTATCTTAAACAGGGTGTTTATAAAAAAAGGGGGAATTATTACATCTATTTAACCTGGTGAACACAAGTAGCCTATAAAATTTTGTTTAAACCCATATACAACAGGATTATTTGGAAGTAGATTGATAATGATAGTAATGTTAGCACTAGAGTATTCAAAAAACCGGCCTTTTAAAAAAACCGGTTTCGGTTTTCTTCGAAAAGTTGAATTTTAAAAAAACCGGTCAACCGGTTTTTTTCGGTTTTTTTTTTAATTTGAATAAAAAGCTTATATAATTTGTTAATTATGTAAAAAAAACAGAAATGTAATATATAAAGTAATAAAAATAAAAAAATACATTCTTTGAAAAAAAAGTACTTTTTTTTATTGTATTTCATTTCATTTATTGGTTTTAATATTTTTTAATATAATATCTTAAAAATTAATATTATAAAACTATATTCATATCAAATGAATAGAGATCATTAAGTTTGTAAATTGGGTAAAATAAGTACGTTAGTAATTTGAACGTTTAAAACGTTTTTCATTAAATAATTTTTTTTAATATTACATTTTAAATATGTAAAAAGAAAATCTATTTTCAGTTATAAAATAATATTTTAAAAATAATATGCAATTTAAATGTTTCGTTTTAAGACGTTTTTTTTTTTTTTGTTTGCTTTTAATAAAGCTAATAGTAGATGTTGGACAAATATTCAAAAGACAATTATATAAATTTTCCAACTTTTCTTTTGTCTTTCTTTTGTCGCATTTATCAAGATATATGAAATCATCATATAATGATGAATGATTTTGTACAGTCTCTTTTTAAGGATTTTGAATACTGTTTAATGTGTTATTTAGGTCAGAAATTAAACTATTTAAATTTGGAATATCCAAAGTTAAGTCTTCATCGGAATCTATCAGACTTACATATAAATCTTCATAACCAAACAAACGATTATAAGTCTTCGGAAAAAATAAAAGAGACCAAGTAACCCACCCAGTTGGTGATATAATTAAAAAACCGGTTAACGGAACAAAAAAGACTGGTTTTCGGTTTTCTTCGAATTTACAAAATATTCGAAACCGATCGGTTTTTAAAAATAAAGAAACCGGTTGACCGGTTTTCGGTTTCGGTTTTTGAATACTCTAGTTAGCACTGCCTAAGCCCAGATGCGCTTGATTCCAGTCCAGTAAGAATTACTCAGTAACAAACAGAGAATAAGGCAAATTTAGTCTCATTAAAGAATATTTTTTTGGAAAATACACAAACGGAAAATTTGCAATAATTTACAAGTTTGTTTAATAGCTCATTGTAACAGCAATCCGCAAATAAATTACAACTGCTATATGGAAGAACAGTATTCTTGATGTTACGCACAAAGATTTAAGTTTTTTTTTATCTTTTCCTTAATTATTTTTCAATATTTATTGCTTTCAACATCGAATTATCACTTTATTCTCTCTTTTTTTCTTTATGTTTACTGCGAATTTGTGCAATCGGACTTCATCTAGTAATATAACGGAAATATTTACAGCTATGTAAATGAAATTGGAGCACTGCCTTGCCCACAATCATTTGACATATACTTATATGTTGTCTATGTTGACCTCTACACACTTTTCTTTCTCATAAGCAAATTCAGATCTTCGAAGTTTTATTTCCTTTATATCAATAATATTAATTTTTAATTCGCAACTGAAATTAACTTTAACATTTTAAGTGTTAACGTAAATTATTTCACACCACCAGTGATTTTATTGAGATTTTGATTAGATTTGTTTATTTGTGATACAATTAAGCAGTAAAACAACGTGGCATCATCTGAAATGCAATGCAAATGTTTTCAGACGAAGGAACATTAGTAGAAACATGTGTTTCGTTTTTGAGTACAGGCAATGGAACAAAAACGAAACTATAAAGAAAACATCAGTTATGTGTGTTCAAATATACTACTACTAAACAAATATTCGCGGAAGAAAAGCAAATTTTTAAAATTTGATTTTAAAATGTTTCTATATTTTTTTTTGTTAATTTTTCATATGCTGCTGTTTTTAGTTTTATTTGTACATATATCACATTTTATGTCCCATAATTCTAATAAACTTTTATATTCATTTATAAAATTTATATTATTTTAAATTGTCACCATTTTCGTCTCTTATTTTATTTACTCCGCAAATTACAAAAGCACCGCAAACAACGACTGCTCTCAACGAAGTAAGATAGAAAAAACAGTAAACATCGATACAGACGATGGAACATTGTGTTTGGAAAAATAAACAAAACTAAACATGAATTTCTACAGGAAGCATTCCTACACACGATGGGAAAATAAGTGAAACATGCTCATGTTTTCACTAATGTTGCATCGTCTGTGGCCAGCATAACACCTGTAAACAATCTCCATGAATTTAACATGGTGGCTAACAAGATACTTTACAATCTCCATCAATTAAACAAGACACTTAACAAGATTTTCAAAAAACAGCTGTTGAGCACGTGGCTCAATGTAAACAAAAGCACGTGGTGCTTAGATATGTAAGCAAAAACACGTGCTGTTTGAACATGTAATTTAATAATATAATTGCAA
The DNA here is from genome assembly GCA_949748255.1 of Eustalomyia histrio. Classification (NCBI taxonomy): domain Eukaryota; kingdom Metazoa; phylum Arthropoda; class Insecta; order Diptera; family Anthomyiidae; genus Eustalomyia; species Eustalomyia histrio. The sequence continues at coordinate 104,410,077 of OX456524.1, read as the reverse complement.
TAATCCCAAGAAACATTTTCACGGACTCTCCGACACGTACGGATTTATGAATCCGGTTCTACTGCACATTTACGGACCGTAAATACGTAGGCGTCAAAGCATGTACTTAAACGGAACATTAACGGACCGTATAATTGAATTTTCGAAAACAGTACGTTTCGACTCCGTTTTGGTGCATCCGTTCCTGTATCGTCAAATACGGACTTCCTCGAATTTCATTAGTTTTCTTCCGTTGCTTTTGAATTCGTTTTGGTGTCAAAAACGAATAATTGAAACATGTCTGTAATCATCACACGGGTCGCGCGCTTAACTTTAGAAAAACAGATACACTGAAAATAAATTTAATAAATTTAATTTGAGGTAAATATAAATGAAATTTAAAACAAGTTCTTCGGTGATGTGCGCAAATTTATGCAATTTTGCAAATAAAAATATTGTCTGTCAATTCATAATAGATTTTGTTAAAAAATTTACAAATTTACGTTGTATGCTACATCATTTCGTAAACGCCACTAATTAAACTAAAATTAATTTTTTTTCATGATATTCAATGGGCCATAACCGAAGTGATGGATAGAGATGCTAGTTATACTGGAGATGAATATTTCATTAGATTAAATTTGTAAAAGTTTTATTTTGTTATTTTATTACATATCTATATAAATTAATTTTAAGAAAAAAACTATAATTTGTTATTCCAAATTTAAAAATTTAGGCATTTACATAAATTCGTTTTTCGTTGAAAAAACGGTAGGAATACGGATCCGTAAACGGTCCGCCATTGACGGACTTTCAACGGACAACCCCGTTTTTCATCCAATATATCCGGTCCGTCATTGACGGACTTTTAACGGACAACTCCGTTTTTCATCCGATATATCCGGTCCGTCATTGACGGTTTTTAAACGGATTCGAATCAGTTTCAATGTTCCTTAAAATACGTCTTATGGTCCGTATACGGATCCAGAAAACGGTACGTAAATGGAGTTGGATTCTGTTTATAACGGACCGAAAACGGTACGTAAACGGAAAGTATTGTTTGTGGGATGTCACAAAAACATATTTTTTTTAAACAAAAAAAATATATCAATCGGTACTACATTCAACTGTGTAAAATAAAATAATTTTAATAATTTTTTTTAAATTTGTCAAAAATAGGCCAAAGAATAAAGAGCTCCAAAACTTTTTGCATATGATTTCTACTACCCTTACCAACACCACAAAATATACCACATGCCCCAAATGATCGTATGGATCATGCTACAGACCGTAAACAGTTGGTCTTTGACGCACTTTCAACGGACAACTCCGTTTTTCATCCGATATATGGGTTTGTAAACGCTCAGTCATTGATTGTATTTCAACGGATTCGAATCAGTTTCGATGTTCCTTAAAATCCGTTTACTGGCCTGTATACGGATCCAAAAAACGGTACGTAAACGGAGTTGGATTCCATCTATGACCTGTTGGTATATATACAATTTATTCTTAACTCAATTTTTAAAAAAATGGTCAATAGGTCAAACCTATAATAAGTTAAACGAAGTTTTTTTCGACACAGTTCTTGTTTTATTTTACGCAGGCAGCCGCTTGTGGCGGCGCCAATTGTGCACAGATCGTTTTTTGACTCTGCTGGCCATAAAGTAAACAAAAAAGCAATTTTCACAGCTATTTCAATATATTTCTTCATATTTTTTATTGTGCAAATTAATTTTTTTTAACCAAACTTAAAAAATATGGAAACTTTTATTGTAAAATCTGAACCAAAATTTGAGAACATCGAAGAGCATGAATATCATATACAAGTTATAGGTTACGAACCACAAAGCAAATTGAATTCGGAATGCAGCAGCAGCAGTAATGTAACTAGTACACATCAATCGCTTCCAACAAAAATTGGAGCAAAAAAAAGAATTAGATCTCGTAATAAACCAAAACAAAATATTTTACCATTTACTATATACATTAGAAAAAAATTTCTAAGCAATTTTCTGAAAAATGATTGTACATCAGAATGTATAGACCAATGTTTGATGGAATACAAAGTTAACAGAGAAGAGCTGAAAGGTGCGTTGGAATACAAACTTAATAATATAACTCATTTTAATATTTCTTGAATACATTTAGAATATTTTGATAAACACATCAAAGATGCCAAGGATTTTGTTTATCAGGAATGTGATTCACTCTGCTTCAATAATATTACAGAATGGCTAAAATATTTAGAAAAATCAGGTGTGCATCATGATGATAATTATGAATCTGCTGTTATGATGAATGCAATTGTTAGTAATGAACCTCAACCGAATCCGCAAGCATTGGGAGGAGTTGATTTAAAGTGAGTAGATTACTTGAATAAATAAAAATTTTCAAGCTCGAGGTCACACTTTTTCAATAAATATTTTATTTATTTATTATTATTATACAATTTCAAACCAAGCCCTTATGGCTCATAAACAACTCACTAAAAAATACTACTACATATGACGTAAATATTTATCAATAAAACAAATTATAAATTTAATAATAACATTAGATTACATTAAAAAATTAAGTTGCTATTAAGGAATTTACAGTTTCAAATTTTTTTCCTAAAAAATTTTAAGATTTTTTTTTGAAACATTCCTGTTCTGTGTAAAGGGACTAAATAAATTCTAAACCAAGCCTACGTTTGGGTTAATGTAAATTTTTCCTTCCGAAATGAGAAAATTTATTTTTTTTTTTTGTAATAATGGAGGATACTCCAAAAAAAATTTTAAACATCAGCCGAATATAATGCATTTTCAACAATCTTCGCAAAATATAGTGTTTTTCAGCAGCGTCGGCTATCGCAAAATTTTGATCCTGGAAAACGCAGCAGTCTGCTACCAGTCGATAGAATGAATCTTAGTTCATCAATATTAAGTTCCATGCAGTGAAATTAACTTCCTGAACCGGTTGTTATTTTTGAGCCATTCGTGTAAAAACTTTACTGATTTTCTATAATTCAGAGTCCTCAAACGATGGTATTAGTTCCTCTCGATTATATTATATGGAACCATGTAGTCTGTTTCAAGTTCCTTCACTAAATTATCTAGAAAAAATCCAGTTAAACTTTGCCTAAAAAACTAAGCCAGACATAGAAAATAGGTTAAAATTTTGAACCAAATTTTTTGAAATACGATGCGACTGAGCTATTTTGGCTTCAGATTCCCATGTAGAACTTCAAAATACTGGGCCAAAAGTCGTTTAATTACGCTACTATACAACAATAAAGCCGACTTCTAATACAACAGATTTAGTGTATTTAGCATTTTAAGCCCGAATATAAAGGCCAAACCATTAGTTAAATCACCCTTCCGAAATTCGTATAGGCATTTTTATACTTCAAAGATTGTTTTTAAAATTGTAACCTATTTTTCTATATTTCTGGATCTACTCTTTATTTATTAATGTCTCTAGTATGAATAAAGTTTTTTCTGCCCAATTTGTTTTATTTTTGTAACATAAAATGCATTTTTACATTTTTTTCTTCCAGATCAGTTTATAAATTTATAAGCAATGCGTTAATGGGTCTACCACAAAAACCACTTGATCCCAAATCGGCTAAATTTTTATCCAATGAATTTGAGGTAATATAAAATTTTAAACACTTAAAAAATTGAATTATTATTTCAAATTTATTTTTTAGAGTCTCATTAATGAAGCAAATACAGATGAAGCAGACGATGATGTCCGCACAATGAAAGCAAGATTAGAATCATGTACTGCTGACAAAAGAGAACAACCGCGTTCAACTTTAGATCCGTTAAAACTAACTGATACTGAGGAATTGTATAGAATCTGTCAAACCTCATACACAGAAGCAAAAACTAACAATATAGTTAAAAAAGAAATTTAAACAAGAAACATCACATTTACTTAAAATTCAGATGTTTTTTACTTTGGCTAAGAAAAAATTAATATTTTACAGTAGAGAATATAATAAAACGATCATTTAAAATCTGAAAAATATATTTTTTTTTTATTTTCCATTGAATATTTCAAATGCATATATCATACATAACTTATGATACGATCAAAAATTTATATTTTATAATAAAATACTTATCAAAAATTTCTTACATTAAAAGTTATTATCTTCAAATACTTCTATTTAACATTTAAATACTTAATATTTAATAAAAACACTTAAAATCAGATTGGAATTGGTACTTAGGACATAAAATATACTTTAATTATAAACTTATTGCACAAAGAGGAAGGAAAACACGATTTATTCTTTATAAGCTCCAGGATTGAAATATAATGCTTTATTAAAACTTTTATTAACATAATTTGCGGTTTGTAAGTGACCCTCATTGGTACGCAGTTTAGCTGTTTCAGCTTGTATCTTTTTAAGAATATCCTCAAAAGCTGTGTCATGAGCAAGATCGGCCATATGTTTAACAAAACTTTGTATATACCATGAACCATCTTCAGTATCTCTATGAGCCTTAAAGCCCTCCGATGTGGCGTAGCATATGCAAACATCGGACAGATGGGCAATATTATTGGTTCGTGGTTCTGCATATCTATTACTATCAGTTTGTATTTTTTTCTCGTTTACTCCCTCCTCAGGCAAATCACCGCGGCAAAATGGAAAGAGAAATATCTTTGGTTTATGTACTAAATTTTTACAAGTGTGATGATAAAAACGCCGTTCGATTTCATTGACTTTAACGACTGAACCATCGCCAAAAGTGATACGCTGTACACTATCTTCCATATTTCCGTGTGTCATTAAGGCCATAACAAAACATTCAGCATGTTTAGTATATTCTGAATTTAGCAATTCATCCAGTCTACTCCAAAAATCAGTTTGTGTAAGATTCGTATAAGAAAACAACTTAAAGCCTAATTCATTAAAAAGATACAATAAGGAATTGGCATCTTCATCTGCTCCTTTGCGTTGTTCATCTTTATTGGGAAAATCAATGATGTTGACCATAAAGAAAACACCACGACTATCTTTACTTTCCATAGGATAAGTTTCAATGCTTGGATGTTTGCATATGCGTAATGATTTTTTAACATTTATTTTTACTTTAGGACTAATTTCACCATTATATTCATGCAAGGTTTTGTCATCATTAGTCTAAAATTAAAAATTTAAACAGTATGTAATATTAATATTTTGAGGATTGTAAGAAAAAATATTTTTCAGTGGCACATAATATGCTCCACCGTCACTCTGTCTCCCGATACGCCACAAAACCTAAAATTATTAATCGCTAGCTTTACCGCTCACTTGGCAAGAACCACAGTCCAGCAGTGACCCGTCAGTACCCACAACAAAATTTTACTATCGTTTCTGGTTAATGATATTTGTTCATATTTTAACCAATTTAAATTATTTGAAAATTCAAATTTGTTTATACACAAAATTGCTACAATGGTTGACAATTTTTAAATTATGGTTTAATTCTTTTAAAAATGCAAATTTATCTGAATTATATACCCATGACCCTCTACACTTAGGGCTTCATCAAAAAATTATGAAACTTTTCGTAAAATTTTATGAAACCTGCCTCATACCTTCTTCATCATTTCATAGAAAATCATATATATTTGGAAAATGGACAATATCTCGAAAACTGAGAGAAATAGGACAAAACGGACACGTCTTTTAGTCTAGTGGAATACCAGCCATTGCTTGCACATTGCACTCAAATAGCTTTATTTATTACCAATGCAAAGGTATTCTTCATGGCCAATAACAAAAAAAATGTTGGACACTTATTTTAACAAATTTGAAACCACATTATTTCTGTAACTAGCTAAGCTAGCACAGCCAAACAAAATATAAATAAAAGCTTATTTTGTTGACTAATTTTGTCTATTTATATAGTTCCAAATACGATATTCCAAAAAAAGACTGGCCAAATACTTGTAAGATGTCCCAGAGGCACATCAATCTCTGTATTACGTGTTTAATTTATAAAACAAATTCATTAAAAAGTAATTGAGGTTTTCCACATTTCATAATTTTAAAAAAGAAGTAATAGACGTAATTGAAAATAATCATGAAAAGCACACCCCCAAAAACTCAGGGACAAGTTCAGAAACACGAAAGTGATCCTGTACTCCGACATCGAATACATAACGAATTTATCTACATGATAAGAGAAAGTTCCAGAACAAACTTTAAGGCCGTAATGGATATGTTACACTAGGGAGTGAGCTAAAGTATATCTTGATTTGTATGTCCTCAATGAGTACAATCTTCTCAAAGTAAGACAAACTCTATTTGCAAGTGAATCAATATCATTATTAAAAATAAAATTAGAATCAATTTAAAAACTCCAAGACATCTAAGAGAAATCGCGTAGTCAAATACCTGACCATTGATACCAATTCTAGGAAACAAACTATTTTATAATTGATATCGCCTTTGTTTTGTGGTATTAATTTCTAGGTAATTAAGATGCATCCAATTAGAAAATAAATTTAAATGATCGTTCAAGCAAGTCTGTAAAGAGTTAACCTGTTTGGAAGAAAACCTGTTTTAGAAAAAAAAAATTATCATTAGCAAATATGAAATATAAAAACCGTTATCCATTAGAGAAATACAATAATTTAAATAAATAAGAAAGTGTATAGGTCCCAGAAAATGATCCCTGTGGTACACCTGCGAAAACAGCACCTTTTCAGGATTTAGAAAAGTTGAAATTAACCTAAAGCCTATTTGTGAGAACATAATGATTTATACTATCAAAAGCGTTAGTAGGATACAAAAAACCATAATACAATTTTAATGTTTATCAAGTGCTTTCTAATCGAATCAGTAAGAGAGAGTAGTAATGAAGTTGAATTGTGAATTCGCCGTAAAGAAAATTGATTGAGATGAAGCAAAGAAAAACGTATCTTGATTATATTTTCAACTATTTTTAGAATTGCCGGTATGTTTTATACATATTATATATTTTGTATGTATAGTTTCAATTAGTTTTTAAGAATTGTTCAGGATTGTATTGCTATGTAATAAATTCTTTTTGACCTTTAATGCATTTTGTATTACAATATGGATAAATAAACAATTAAATAAATAAAATGCTTTTAAGTAGAATGTACTATTTTAGGTCTAGCAGCTTGCAAGAATAGAGTTTATGATTGTGAATGGAAGTTTTTTTTTGTTTGTTTTTTGATGTTTTATCTTTGAGAATGAATATTGCTGAATTATTATGAAATTTATAAAAAATTTTATGAAAATTATTATGAATAAAACTCATGATAACGCTATCCTAAGTTATTATTATATGATTTAGCTATATATTAAATTTTTGCTGTCGATCTATTTAATCGATTTGTCTGAAAGCGATGCACTTTAACAGATAATGCAAGCATTGACAAAATGTACATTATTAGACAAAAGGGCCTGTTGTATTTTTTTTTACCAGGACGGGATTCGAATCCAGGCCATCGGAGAGCTATACACATTAAGCTAACTAGACATTTTCATTTTTCAATACCCTATGCATCATAATAAAATTAGGATATTCAATAATACTTTCAAAAGGACATCCAAGAAAACTCTTTAAGATAACTTGAAGTATGATATGTACGCTTAACACTCTATATGAATAGTTTAATAGTATTCACTATGGGTTTTAGTCGGTAATTCCTGGGCATAGATCTCTAAACGCATCAATGTGCGATTATGATAGCTTACGAATTAAAATTTTATCAACGACTATAGCTAAGTTTGCGAAGGTACAACGCTTGCTTACTTATCACAGGGGCTATGCGGAACTGTCCAACATTCGCCATGGAAGCCATTGTTGGTCTAATTCCATTAAATATCTTCATTAGAACATCAGCAACATTGGCCGCACGTATATTAAATTTTGAACATGATGGTTCTTTTTATGTCCAGGGTCATACGAATATCTTGAATTCTTTAAGGAACAAGGACTTCTTAGGTATGCCGACAGACCGTATTAACACTGAATTGAAATTTGATAGCAGATTCGGTGTTATCTCCAGCAGGACGGAATGGGCAGCGGGTGGTCCAGTAGTGGACACTCGCAGTCTAAAGTGGTATACTGACGGGTCGAAAATGGACTCCGGTGTAGGAGCGGGGGTCTTTCGATCTAGCACGAGGATATCGAAACCAATGGGCAAGTGGCCAACGGTATTCCAAACTGAACTACAGGCTATAATCAATGCGCTAGGACTTGTTGTCGTGGACATTCACTTCAGGAATAGATCTGGAGTGTTTTGGTACCCTTCAACAGTTGGCCGCGAGTAACAGGGTTACTCTTTACTGGTTACCAGGCTATCGTGGACATGTTGGTAACGAGGTAGCGAACTAGCTAAAATTGGTTCTTCCAACTTTTAGTAGGACCGGAACTGTTCTGTTTGATAAACTGGTCCACCATAGCAGTCCTGGTTAGGGAGGGAGAACTGCCAATGGCAAAGGACCTTTGGAACAATTCTTCGGGGATGAGACAGGCGAAACTACTTGTCAACCCCTTTTCTAATGGAAAGATTTCGGACCCTGCTAGGAACGGCTTTAGGTTATTAACAGGGTTTCTTACCAGACATTTCGAATTAAACTACCACTTGTGGAGGATGAATCTGTTGGGATCGCCACCGTGTCGGCTGTGTCTTGAGGAAGACGAAACAACCATCCACATTTTGTCTGAGTGTGTTGTATTGCATAGGAACAGAAGAAAAGTTGTCAATAGGGTATTTTTAGGTCCAGAGGACATTGCAAACTCTTCTCCACCTTCTGTATTATTTTATTTTTATTCAACATTTTGTAATTAATAAATTAATAAATTACAATATTCCACTCACTTAAGGTTACCTTAAAATTTAAAGTTCATAGGGAATATTATACAGAAATTGGTTCAGTTTTATGATCATTGGTACAAAAGATCCAAATGGGTCGCAGTTCTGGCCATGCGGCCAGACCTTGACTTAATAATAATCATCCCCCAAAAAAGTATCTAAACTCAGAAAAAAATGGTTTGTAGGCCAAACATCATTGCCATACATTTCAAAATATTAATGGCTAAGCAGTTAATGGTGAGTAGTCCATTACAAAACACCCTTGACACAAATTTATATTGGTTTGCCAGCGTCGTATAACCTTTTAATGGCGTTATTATTTTGAAGTTGGAGAACCACTGCAACTTAGTTTTTTTGCTTCGTAAGCACCAACGTTGTTCTGTTTGAATTTTTCTAACTGGGAAGCTTTGTCGAGCGTAGCTCAAATAAAGATTTTTTTTTTTCTAAATTCAATTTTTGGGGCCGGAAACTCTGAGGCCCCCAAGACCAAAAAAATGGTACGGGTAGTAACATATAAGTGTGGGTACTAACATGAAAGAAAATTTCCTCAGGATCTCAAATATGCAATTCCTTTCACAATCCATGGCATGTGGCTCCCTCTAGACCCATTTAAGACCCCCTTTGGAGTCCAGAAAAAGTTCACTAAATATAACGACTGACAAAGTGCATTTAAGCCGAAATAATCTCTAGTAACTATAAATTCCTATTAGAACACCCTTAATGAAAGACTAAAGTATAATGGTTGAAAAGTTTACCTCTCCATTGGCTAAATCGACTTCTACTTCATTATTGTTATTCGATACAAAATTTTCTTCTAAACTAGCAGTCGCTGTTGAAATTTCTATTACTTTGCTAGGATGTATAGATGTAAAACGATCATCAAACTCGTTTAATATCGCCAAAGCATCATTATATTTTAAATCTAACAATATGCGTCGCAGGGTATTATATGCATCTGGTCCCCTTTTGGTAATTTTTTCGAATAATTTCTTATGGCGTTCCTTCTTTGTTGGTGCTGTGTGATAAATATTTTTTAACATTACAGAAGACAACATTTCGGTTGCTAAACATGCATTTGACAGTTTCTCAAAATCTGTTGAGTTTATTAAACGATCAACATTTTTAATGATGCGTTTTCGTTGATTATCATCCATATTATTAGTTGGTGAAAATAAGTTAGTGGTGTTGTTGTTTTAGACGTAAATGGAAAAATGTAGTTTACAATTTGCTGGCAAATATGGTGAAATTATTCTCAATTCTCTTTCTATAATGTAACTTAATTTCTCGTAACAACTCAGTTGCTTTGTTGTTTGATCCACAAAGTATTTTTCGTTTTTCTTTGTTTGAACTTTTTTGTTTAAATCCTTATTTTTTCAAAAGCAAGTTATTTAAATTATCTTTCTACAATTTTATCTTATTCACAATTAATTATTATCCTTATTAGATCAATTGTTGAACAATGTTTTTAATTTTTATTTTTTTGTATAAAATTTCTTTTGAAACAAAAGTTTTCGTTTGAATTATCACTTGTCGATTTGCTAGTTAGCGAGCAGTGTTACCAATTTGGAGATTTTACAACTACATTAGTGTTTTTATTTTTGCTTTGTTTTAGCCGATAAAAATGTAATAACGATGTCTAAAATTATTGTTATTATTTGCATGTATATTTTGTTTTTTTTTTTTTAATATTGATATTTTGTCTCGTGTAGATGGTAAGTAAGCTATTAGCTAGAAACTTTGCGATTAGATTTAACTATATATCTTCAAAAAAATTTCTCAGCCGTACACAAAAAATTTCTTTAGGAAAGAAGTTAAAAGCATACTTAGTCAATTTTTTTTAATTAAAACTCTGTGTACTTAATTAAGCTTTGAGTTATGTACTCTGTTGTGTTTATTCAAGATTTGCCCAAACTACTTGTTGCAAGACATTATTATCTATGTACACAACTGCTCCTGTCATATTAAAACTTGAAACAATGTAAAACAAATTGACATTCTCTAATACTTTAATCAACTTGGTAAAACGTGTCATTATAAATTCGAATAAAAACATATAAGTTATTTCGAGTACTTAAGTAAGAAATGCTAGCATTTGTGTGTAGCAAATTTTTTTTATCTATTTCTAGCGATTTTTACTTTAATTAAAAAAATTGGCAACAGTGTTAGCGAGTGATGAAAAAAAATAATAGTTGTAAATTTTGGTATTATTTAATGATAAATCAATTTTTTGTATCACTGCTGCCAACTTGGCGCTTTCCCTTAATCTAGCGCATTTTTATTGTAGACGACGCAAAAATGGATTAACTGCTAAAATTGCGTTTACACTTAGCATTGAATCTCGAGATTTCATTTCATTTATTCAAATTAACCGAGCCCTTAGGGCCATATATGGTTAATAGTATATAATGTGCAAATATACTTTCAAATACCTAAAACTATCAATCTCACATAGTTATACTAATAAATTTGTATCAATAAATTGTATTTAATAAAAAATTTTACAACCGGGAACAATAGTTGGATTATAGATTGCAATTATGAGATTTTGGTTTGACAGCTGATTTATGTAAACAATTTTATAAAATAAAAAAAATTGGCGTAAACTGTAAAGCTAATAAAAGTAATCAGAAATATAATTGTTTAAAAAAAAATTTTTTTGTTTGTGTTAAGACAACACAATCTGAAATAGAATACCTGCGGAAAAAAAGTTCCCATCATTTATGAATGAATTCGCCTTGGCAATGCTGTACAGCAGGGGTGCCCAAAAGTTCCTTATGGAAGAGTAAACACCAATACATTTAAAGAATAACAAATTTGTATTCAATATTTTTTTTTGTAAAAACCAATGCATACAAAGAAAAAAAATATTTGATATCATACGTTAAACAAAAACGAAATCTACATTGATGATCGCTGTCGTCAATGTTTACATTGAACAACGACAAAAAAAAACTAATAAGTTGTTTGTGTATTTCGTATTGCTATTGCTGAGTGCTCTATGTGTATTAAAACACACAGCCTATAGCTAAGCGCTTTTACAAACACAACTGAGCATCAAGAGCATAGGGCTTGGGCACCCTTGCTGTACAGCATGCTTGATGGTCTATTGGCCGCTTTAGACATCGGCTTTTTAGAAGTCACTTTATCAGAGATTTTCTATAAAATGTTTTGAAACCTAAAACGGAACATAAGGACATTTTTGATAGAAAAACCTTAGTAAAATCCCTTAAAAATAGCTGGTGTCATATAGGTTTAGTACTCTCTGATACAAGTCAACCATCGATAATTATTGCTTAACCATCATTCGATTTTTTTTTCTATATCGTTAATATGAGACTACATAATTTTTTTAAAATATTTTGGATAGAAAAAACATAAATTTTTGAGAATTATGTCAGTCAAGTAGGCGCCGCCTTGTTGGGCTCTTTTTCGCATTTTCCATTGTTCTGGAGAGAACAGGGCCATATTGTTGCAACTTCAACCCTTCGCGCTGCAGTGATAAACGTGTAATGGCCATTTGTTTAGAATATCGTTTACTCGACGTTGATGGCTCATCCAAGACATAATTAGCCACAGCCGCGACATTCTCAGTAAAAATTTCTTATTTTTTTAAAGCCTTTCTTGGGGGTGGTTTGGAATCGATAATTCCGAAGATGAAATGTATCTCCAAAGACATAGGTATATTAACATGAAGAAGTTATATGTTTTTATATCAAATTTAATTATTTTCTTTATGGAAAACAATAACAAAAATTTAAAAGCTTTTTAAGAAACTACTTTTAAGGGTAAACATCAACAAAATTAAAAAAATCAGTTTGAACGCTTAGGGAAACTTCAAATTGGTTCTAGGACTCATTTTGTAATGATCTTTAAATTTGATTTTGGTTAAAAAAATCTTCCTGGATTATTTTCCCTAGTAATGCCTATATCTGAATAAAGATATTGATACAAACTGTAGGCAATAATATGAGAAATTACGTATATTTATATTTTTCTTCTAAATTTAAAACAAGAACTTTTCAACACTTTCAGAATATGAAGAATTGCTTAATTTTCTACTTAAAATGTTCTTTTGCAGCCATTCATATTTCTGGTTTAAATCTTTGTCAACATTGCCCGTCTTTAGAGATGCTCTGAAGAAAAACACTTTAGCTCCAACACTTTGGTCACGTAGGGAGGCGGGATATTTGTATTTGTAAAATCCACAAGGAACATTGCCATAAAATTGAACAATCATTTTCTTACCGCATTTCTCACGTAATATACGTTCAGCAGTTTGCCTCATAGTTTCGCCGTCTAAGCGAGGACCTTGTGGCAAAAGGAAATGATTTTTAGACCCTAGCTTTTGTTCCACCAATAAATAGAGAGTATCATCTAGGCAGCGGTTGGTTGACGCTTTATTATCAGATTGATCATCGGCTGTAGAACGAGGTGCAAATTTAAATTTGTTAAATTCATCGGTGTATGCATCTTTCAAATCTTGTGCAGTCTGCTTTGACACGAAATCATCCAGGTCCACCTCCTGCTGTCCTTTTTTCAAGAGTTCGACCTGCTTCAAATCACGTTCATGTTGTAGTTCGTGATTGGATTTAAGAGATTTCTCAAATTCAACATGCCATAAAAACTGCTGAAATTCCTTTTCAATTTCATTGAGTTCTTTGGATATCACGGGTAATCTTTCCACCAATACCCCGGCATATAAATCCCATTTTTCCTTGTTTCCCGCAACGTTAGCAAATGTACGGGGTGCACCTTGGATATTACAACGTAATTGGTTGACGAATATTAAGGGAAAGCGACGTAACATTTTTTTTATTAATAAACTTTATAATTTAGCAAATATTAAATAACAACAGTACTTGGCAGAGTCCTGCACATAGAAACCGAATAGCGGCGACAAATAGCCGGTTGCGAGATGAAAACTAACTTTTCATCGGCTGATACAAAGAATCATCTTTTAACCGGATTATAAAAATGATTGCCACCAGCGTAGTGCCTCTTGCCGTCTAAGGAGTCACAGTTTTAAAAGGGTCTTATTCAACTTCTAAAATAAATATATGTTGTTAAGCTTCTATGGACCCGGTTAGAATTTAAATCGAAAGCTCCATAATTCCCGCAACACTTATAAGTAAAAGAAGTAAAAATTAAAATGATTTAAATGATATAAAGGTAAAAGTAATACATAAATTAAGTTAAAAAAATAAAAAATCACCAGCATATTTTAAGTACGTTCGTATCCAAATTTGTTTCCGCAGGGGCGGTATTTAATACTGATGGCGGTTAGATTCAGCCGGCCATTTTAGTCGATCGGCGCATGTCTCTGATACATGCAAAACAGAAAAAATAACCTTAAAATTTGTGAAACACATTGTTGGAAAAACTAGTACTAAATTGTCTATGATTAAAAAAAAATATGATTTAAATTTGATAAAAAAATACATAATTATTCTTTTAGTCTCATTTTGACATATTAAAAATAATTAAAATTTATTATGAAAAATGGAGTAAGCAGCGAAAAATTATGAATCTTTAATACCTTTTGGACAAAGTTGTCCCAAAAGTTTTTACTAAACATTATTTTATGCTATCTATTCTCTATGAGTTCCATTTTAAAAACGGCTGATTGTCATTATTTCCGTATACAATTTTTCTCGTGTGGGTTTTCATTCATTAATTTGTATATCTGGTTTGAATTAAAATTAAATTGCTAAATAATCTGTTTTAATAATATCAAGGTATGTGTTAATTAGTCGAATAATTATTAATAGAATTTATTATTCCTAAGATGCTGTTACGAATTCTAACCTATCAGCCGGTGTGCTCGGATATTTAAGGAAGCATTTAATATATGCATGAATAATTTAGCGAGTTATATTATTGGCATTTATCGTTTTAACTAGCCATGGATTTGTGCACATAAAACGAATTTCATTTATTTTGCTGTTCCCACAGACTTATTGCTTGCCAAGTTAAAATTATTTATAACGTTCGGCTAACGAATATAGAAGCCTCAAGTTATTAAGATGACCCACACAGGAACAAGTAGGTTTACTAGCATAAATCCGATAGCTTAAAAGTTTTTACTGGAAATAGAACTTTGTATTCTGTGTGCAAATATAATCATTTTTTTCAGGACGAAGCTTTAAAGTTAAAAATTAAATTTTAAATAAGTATGCAAATACTTATATGATCATAACGAAATAAAAGTAATAGGAAAGGTCTCTGAAATATCTTTCAACAAGGCCTAATATGACCCGATAGATTAACCCATTGGACACCAATTGAAGGTTCTTATTTTTTCGTTCAAGACTGTAAAAGCTTGTTTTTCGATATCGAGCAACAGATAAAAAATATAAATATATATGTATATTTACAAAAAAACTACTTATCGTAGCCGCTAAACTGAGAATTAAGTTTGAACTTAATTTTGTAAAAATTAAAATTACCATTATATAATTAAGGTTTTACTAAAATGTCAACCACTGGTCAATTCATGGTGTCCTATTAAGGCCTTATTGAAAATACATTCTAGAGACCTTTCTATCGGATAAGTATTTTTGGACTTATTCCGAATTTAAATTTCGAATATGGTGAATATTTTGAATTGATCGGAATTATGCAAATAAATTTTGCTTGTTCATTTACTCCAAAAATATCCAATATAGACAACTTATGGGGCATCTTTGGCTATAGATAATTTTCTTGTTGTTTAACTTTAACTTTTTATTTGCGGCCATCAATAATCTCGATCTGTATGCGTCTATCCATGTTGAACAATTCAGTGCCTTGACAAAATAAGTGCATTATCTATAGCCATAGCGAAACACTACCAGGTAAGGTAATTAGGGAGAATATGGGTTTTTTATTTGACAGTAGGGTTTTTTTGTTTACTTTTGTAGGGATTTTTAATTTTTTATTATATATCTACCTGGTATTGTAATGCCATGATCTATACCTAATGTTAAATTTTTGTTTTAGTTTTAAGCACAGTACCTATTTGGGTCTGTCGTATTTGATGTACGTTATTATTTCATCATCTCTAACAAAATTATTTGTCTTCATTTTTGTTGTGCATCTCTTGAGTTTGCTTTGGTGAGGAAAGAAATAAAGTGTGGTAATTGGTAAGGAGTTGCTTGTTCTCGGCACTTCGTTTTGTTTCCATTCTTCGCTTTGTTATACCCTCCACCATATATGGTGAGGGTATATATCAGTTTGTCATTCCGTTTGTAATATGTCGAAATATAGGTTTAAGACCCCATAAAGTATATATATTCGTGATCCTTATGCAATTTTAAGTCGATTTAGCGATGTCCGTCTGTCTGTTTATATGGCGATCACGACGCGAAGACGCAAGCGGGGGTGCATATTTTTACCCAGATTATTGAACATCCTCCCGAGCAGTTTGGTATTTAAAATGAGCAAAATCGGTTAAGCGGTTCAAAAGTTATGAGTGAAAATGTGAAGGTACCTCTAAATTTTCCATACAAATTTGTACAATTTTTCTGTATTTATTTTTGTTTTCTGTTAAGTAAGTAAAAATGTTATTAAGTCTTCTTCTTGTTCGATTACATTTACTGTCTTACATACTATGAGAACAATATCATTTTAGAGCTATATGTGTGTTACTCTTAATAACTAAGTTAACGTTAAAAGTAACAATGTTAAAGTCGCTAACAGAGCAGACCTCTGTAAATAACATTGCTAAAACTAAATAACAAAAGTTCGTTACATAAATTGACAAAACATATTCATATTACAGTTTATGCAAATTTAGTATATACGTATATCATCTTCAGCCCCTATGGTGGAGGGTATTCAAAGATTCGGCACAGCCGAATTTAGCCCTTTTTACTTGTTTTTCATTAATTTTAAACCAAATGTAAGCGAAATTGCAAACAAATTTTCTTGCACCCATTATTTTTGAAAACAATATGAATTTTACGGGTTGTTTTAAAAAAAATACAACTGAGGAAACTTTTTTTTTTTTTTTTTTTTTTTTTTTTTTTTTTTTTTTTTTTTTTTTTTTAAATAGTCTTTATTCAAGTCTTCATTATTAAAAAAATTTATTTACAATATTTCGAGATATTACTTAAAAAGTATTTCAACAATTAACAACTAAATAATTAAATAAAGAAACTAATACGTAATATCACAGCCATAAGGAAAATTGACAATCAAAAAACCTTGTAATTAATTAGTGTTATAAAAAATTTTAACAACAATCACTAATGAAAACTCTTTAATAACAAAGAGTCTATTAGTGATTATTGAGCAAATTCCTTATTATCCCATACTTAGACGTTCTGCATTTATCATTAAATGTCAGAGTCAATTGTCTCGCAAATGAATTAATCATTATGTGGTTGAAGTTACTGTGCAATAGGTTAGTAGAATATTTAGGGTGTAAGTTGTGAATTATTTTTAGATTTTTATTCTGAATTATCTGTAATTTCCTTGCGTACGTTTTAGGAGCTTTTTGAAACCAGACCTGGCATCCATAGGTCAAAATTGGCCGAATGCACATTTTGTAAAGAAGGATTTTGTTTTTTAAATTAAGTTGAGATCTTCTGTTGAGTAAGGAGTAGAGAGCACGACCGCATTTAATCGCCTTTTCGCAAACATATTTTATGTGTTCTTTAAATGTTAATTTTGTATCTAATATAATCCCTAAATATTTGATACTATTTTGCAGTGGAATTACAGTTCCATTAGAAAGTAATTGCTTCGTGGGAATACGTTTCCTTGACCTATTATATGGAAAAATAATGGTTTGGGTTTTGCTGACATTTACTTTAATCTTCCATTTATCAAAGTATTTGTGGGTGAATTTTAAACTATCCTCCATCTTTTTAATAATTGCGTTTGATACCTTACCGCAGCAAATGAAAGCACTATCATCTGCATAAAACGCTGCTTTATGATTTCTTCGAACAGGAATATCGGAAGTAAATACCGAATATAGTGTAGGGGATAAAACAGACCCTTGCGGCAGACCAGCAGTAGAGTGTTCCTTGCGGAAACCAAATTGTTGAGGATTAATAATATCATTGTGATTGGAAAATTCTAAAAGTCGTTTTTCTATAATTTTTTCGAAAACTTTATCCAATATGCTTAGTATGCTGATCGGTCTGTAACTGGTAGGTAATTTAGGATCTTTTCCTGGTTTGACAATTGGGATTACTTTTGCCTTCTTAAATATCGTGGGGAAATAACCATTTATTAGACAACTATTGAAAAGTTTACTTAAAACTTTTTTTTTGAGTTCCTTTAAAATTTTAAATAAATAGTTTTCGATTTTAAATACATATTTCATATACATAATATACGGTTATTATAAATCCATGATCTTCCTTGCTCTACTCATAACGCTTAAACGATGAATATCGAAAAAAGTGAATCTTAGATTGCATCTGAAATGCACTTTTTGC
This sequence comes from Eustalomyia histrio, assembly GCA_949748255.1. Taxonomy (NCBI): domain Eukaryota; kingdom Metazoa; phylum Arthropoda; class Insecta; order Diptera; family Anthomyiidae; genus Eustalomyia; species Eustalomyia histrio. The sequence goes on along the minus strand of OX456524.1, from coordinate 104,391,835 downwards.
AGTTGTTGATTTAAATATTTTTTCCATATCCCAAATATCTATAGTTTTCAAAACTTGAGGCCGGCATTTAAAAAAGTTTTTCTGCAGAATCTACTAAAAATTAGATTTTAAAAGGTGATATGGGTATTTACATTGCAAATAACTAAAAATTTTGTTATTTTTAACTATAAAAAACATCTAAATGCAATAAAAATAACTGTCGTAAAAACTACTGTTTTTTGTAGTTAGCTTTTTTTGCTATTTCATTAAACAAACATCTATTCCTTTTTTAATTCAACTTAAAACCTAAAGTTTAAATTTCAACGGGTACTTCGTTATTACGTTTTTAGGTATTAGACATACAATATCGTCTATGTAGTACGAACACTCCTTATCTACAAAAATAACGCATTGAAAAATTAATCTTTTTATACCCTCCACCATATATGGTCTTACCCTATATATCAGTTTGTCATTCCGTTTGTAACATGTCGAAATTTAGGTGTAAGACCCCATAAAGTATATATATTCGTGATCCTTATGCAATTTTAAGTCGATTTAGCGATGTCCGTCTGTCTGTCCGTCTGTCTGTTGAAATGGCGATCACGACGCGAAGACGCTAGCCGGGTTGCCTATTTTTGCCCAGATTATTAAACATCCTCCCGAGCAGTTTGGTATTTAAAATGAGCAAAATCGGTCAAGCGGTTCAAAAGTTATGAGTGAAAATGTGAAGATACCTCTAAATTTTCCATACAAATTGGTACAATTTTTCTGTATCTATTTTTTTTCTGTTAAGTAAGTAGAAATGTTAGAGTCGCTAACAGAGCAGACCTCTGTAAATAACATTACTAAAACTAAATAACAAAAGTTCTGTTACATAAATCAAAGACATTAATTTGTTAAAGAAAGAACATTAGTTGAAACTATTTCCCAATAGGTGGCGCATCTGAAAAAAAATTCTCCTTTTAGGCATATTCTGCTACAATATACAACAGGGTATTATTGATTTTCTATTTCGTTCATAACATAAAAGAATGTTTGCCAAAAGCTATGCAAAATATATGTTTTATGTGTATATTATACTTTAATTTTCTAAATCAATATTCATTTAGATGTTAAAGAGCACAATATCGCACTTTATTCATCTGTATTTTTTTATAAAAGAAAAAATTAACATAAATATACATTTGTCAATCCCTCAATTCTCAAAAATACATTATGCATATTCAGCTGCAGAGCTAGTTCCCATTAGCCGGAACGAAATCGAGTATTTGACAAAAACTATGCTTTAAAATGTGTATTTTGTGCAGTCCATGATTAAAAAAACTAGTGAAAATGTAAAGGTGCCTCTAAATTGCCTATACAAATTTAGTACAATTTCATAGTAGCGACTGGTACATAACATATTTTCTCATATTTATTCACCAGTCGCTTAGCAGTTAATATTTTGTATTCACCTCAAACATTTTTCCACTAAAATTGTTTTTCACCACAAAAACTTTTTTCACCTTAAAAATTTTTTTTTCACCTCTAAATTTTTTTTCCACCAAAAAAGTTCTTTTCACATCTAAAAAAGTTTTTCACCTCAAAAAATTTTTTCACCTACATAATTTAACTTTTAAAGTTTTTTTATATTATTTGTATCAACAACAGAAGAGAACATCTTTTTAGAATATTGGTGGAGGGTATTCAAAGATTCGGCACATCCGAATTTAGCCCTTTTTTACTTGTTATTATATTTTTTTAGTAACATCCATAATCAAATGTTTGAATTTCTTTATTAGTGGATTTTTAGGGATAGCCACAAAATTCTGTTTTCCAAAATTCTGTTTTACAAAAATTCTGTTTTTTTTCCAAAAAAAAAATCTGTCTGACTAAAATTCTGTTTTACAAAATTCTGTTTTTAATAAAATTCTGTCTATTAAAATTCTGGTTTTTGAAATATGTTATTTCCCTTTCATTATGAGAAAAAAAATGCCGTTAAATTATTTATTAAGAATTAAACCTTTTTTGGATATCTTATTAAAACATGCTCGTTATTTTCCATTGCTGTTATTATTCAAGAGGAACACTTATCTGGAATTCTTCTCGAGCACGTCTAATTAAAGGTTCCTTTTTTGAGACACAACATTTCTTTATTTTTATTGGTTTTTATTAATTGCAGTTTATTCATTTTTATTTTTTTAAACACGACACATAAAACAACACAATTGCGACTACTTTTCTGGAACATAATTTTTGACCAAACACACACAGTGTATGTGATGCATTTTATTTAAATTTGCAAAGTGTTTTTTTAAACAGTATGTTTTTTTAAATGTAAGGGAAAGTTACGGCAAAGTGATTTCTTAATTGTTTCTTAATTGTTTTATGTATGTGTTTGTAATTGCATTTTTAGTAAAATAAAAAATGCAATTACAAACAGAATTTTGTGAACCAGAATTTTGTGAAACAGAATTTTGAAAAACAGAATTTTGGAAACCAGAATTTTGAAAAACAGAATTTTGTAAAACAGAATTTTGTAAACCAGAATTTTCGTCGAACAGAATTTTATACCCAACCCGGATTTTTAATTATAAAAAGAAAAAAGAAAACAATGTCTCAATATGTACTTAATTTTTGTAGTTACTTTTTCGCACTACATAGACGATATATTAATTGTATGATTATTATTGTATGATTATTATAGAGTAATGATAACAAATATAAACTAAAGAAGAATTTTCAAAAACTCGACAACTTTTTTTATTTTCAATAACACAAAAATTAGCTGCGTTGTCTGAAAATACTGTTTAGTTCTTTATTATTATACAAAAGGTTTGTTTTTTGCGAATTTTATCTTTTTCAAACGTTTTCTAAAAAAGGAGTAATTAAATGTTGATTTACACGTCGACTATCCTTATCTGCTATTACTCAGTATTGGATTTGAAAATCAGCAAAACAACAAAATTAAAAAAATATATGTAGTTTATTGTTTTTAAATGTTTTATTTTGTGTGGATGTGAGCTGGCTAAATAAAATATTAACTCAATTCAGGTATCCGAATTTCTATGAAATTTTAAAAATTGTTCAAATATTTTGTCAAAGAAATTTTAAAATCTTTTGTCAATTTGTATTCAGTTAAGCATTTATTTAGCTACCTCGCACAGGTTCCAAGAGGAATTATTTAATTTGTATATTTTCTTTTAAAACAAAAAAAAAACGTGTTTCAAATTGTGTTACTTTTTTAATTAAAAATCTGAGATTCAAATACCGCATTAAGTCTTAACTGGAATCCCCAAACTTTTAGATTTATGAGTTTATTTTTATATCAAAACATATGTATTTAAAATTGAAAATATTTAATTATCAATTTAACTGTTAAAAAGTATAAATTTATAAAAATGCTGTCAAGCCTTGGCAATTCTTGGCGTTTCTGTTTTAAATGTAAACGAAAGTATTTGTTATGAAAATATTTGAAATTTTTTTATTTGTAATTTGATAAAATATTAAAAACAACAAAAGCTAACAAATAAATTATGTGTTTGTTAGTAAAAGGCAGAGCAGGGCATACATTATAATTGCTATATTTCGTGTTCCGGTGAAGTCCATATACCTATGAAAACAAGTAGTTATAGATATATAAAATATAAAAATAAAGCTTTTTTTATAAAATAGACAAAATTGCCCAAAAATGGTCATTAAAATAAAAAATCCAAAATAAATGAATACTATTTAAATTAAAAAAAATTACAAATAAAATTTAAAATTACAAATTCAAAAATTCGCAATCGATACTTAAAGAAATTCATTAAAATTAACAAACTCTAAACGCAATTAAAAAAATTATTGAAATTCAACAAATAATTATTTTATTTAATATGGTGTTTTTGAATTTCAATTGATACTCTATAAATTACATTTGGAGTCATTCCAAATGTCTTTAAAACAGTTGCGTCCAAACATAATACTATGATATTTGCGTTTGTATTAAAGAGCTTTTTTTCAAGGACGGAAAATTCAGTACGTTATCTTTTCCATCAACTTAAAAATAACTTTTCAAACATACAACGTTCGGTCTATGTTCACTAAAAAAAATGCATTTAATAAAAGCGTGGGAACAGTTGTTTTTGTTTATTGAAAACAATGACGGCGATCCCGTATGTTTGGTTTGTGGTTATAATGCTAAACGCAATCACAAACATACCATTGAAAGGCATTATAATACATCCCAACAGATATTTTTGAATTAAAATTTAGATAGGGCCAAATTAGTAGATGAACTGAAATTAAAGTTCAAAAGAAAAATTTGCCAATCGACCAATTTCAATATGAAAAAATATCAAAGAAAAGATTCCTTTTGTTGTTGCTCTATCCTTACCAAAGCACAGCAAGCTTTTTAAAGATGGCGTTTTTTTTAAAGATCTTTCAAAAGAAGTATTAAAGTGTTTTGGCTTATATAAATTGTACAACTTATAACATCTCGAAATTCAAAATTTCCATCCCTGTATTGAGCCCTCATATATGTAAAAGCTCTCGTCGAAGCTTGCTGTAGGTGAAAAAGCTCTTGTAAAAGCTTGCACATTGTGCATAGGAATTGGACGCAACTGCTCTAATGAAATAACTACATCAAAATAATTAAGCGCGTTCTACGGAATATTTTACATAAAGGAAAGGAATAATTCTCTAATAGCTCAAATTTGTAAGGTCACACCCGTCACAGTCTTCTAATGGTCATTCTGAGCAGAAATCATGGAATTTCAGTGTCAAGCTGTTATAAAACGTTATTAAGATTAACCTCCTTGGGAATCACAGCTTTTTTTTAATTTTAAATTTTATATTCTTGAACTATAATCAAAAATGTGAGTATCATGGTCACACCCGTCACGGAATTACCCATGTGCAAATCATCTCAAACAACGTGTTCAATTTCAAAACATATCGAAAATAGTCTGATCAACACTGCATTGTGTCTACACAACTCTGTGTTATCCATTCTTGGAAAATGATAAATTCGAAACAAATGACATTTGCATGTGACAAGTTCAAAAAAAAAAAAAAAAAATTATGTACCATTCAAGGTGGTACTAATAAATATAAAAAAGTTTAAATATATATATAAAAGTTTAAATACATAAAAAAGTTTAAATATATATATAAAAGAAAATTTATTAAGTCGAACGAAAAAATTGCTACAAAAATTTAATTTTTTTTATTTTATTTGTTTTGAATATGAAACGTCAAATAAATTTCGAACACCCAAAACACATTTTTGCTAGTGGAAACAGTTTGAAATGTTTTTCTCAAAATGTGTAGTTTTAGTCATAATGGAAACATTGTAGTGTTATAAACAATTTTTTCGCCGCCGCCTCATTTGTTTTCTTCAGCCTTTATAGTCGTTAAGTTAATCAATCGGCGCCGTTGCATAAACGCAGCTAAATTTGCATTTCTGACCAGTGTTGCCAGACGAGTTTTTCCTCGCATAAGAATACCCAAACCATATTTCCAAATTTGTTCCAATATAGTTTTTAATAAAAGTTTTAAATAACCATTTTTAAAGAAAATCAAATTTTATTATTTATTCTGATTTTAAAATCATAAAAAAATAAAATGAATATTAGTAAACTTTTTTACATGTACAAAAAAAATTATATCAAAACTTAAAAAAATTATTTATAGATTCTTTTATATTTTTATAAAAACATAAAAATTTACCCATCCAGTTAGATTAAATATAAATTATATTAAGTGAGTTATCATTTTTATTTTTACTATTGTATGAAAAAATATATATTCCCTATACATACAAAACCAATGCTTTTCATACCCAGCAAGCTCATCTGGATTTTCAACTGCATTTTGTTGGTACTTACGTATGTTCAGAACTAAATTTGTGTATCATTGCATCAGAAACACATCCCTACAAGAAAATAATGACTCAAACTAACACATGAACAAAATAAAATATCTGTCATTTCACTCTTGCATATATGCAAGAATGAAACAACTAATATAAATTGCATTTTTTGTTATTAAAAAAAATAAAGTTTCGGTCAAGTTTTTCATATTGTCTTTAAGAACTTGATAGAAACTTTGTTCTACGCATTGACGGGTATTTCCGTCAACACTACCAGTCAAATGACCGGTCATATAACCGGTCGTATTCTTGTAGGGATTATAGTTATTACTGCATATTTAATGAACATTTAAATAGGATTTTAATTTATTTCTTGGTCTTGTTTATGTTAAGTTCACACAGGAAAATATTCTTTCCACAAAGGTGTTACTGATAGGAAGCACCATTAGTTGGAATTCAGTCAAACATAATTCACTTAAAAAATAATTCCATTAACTTCCATTCGCTTAAAAAACTATTTCATAAACAATTATCCAAAAGATAAACATATCTTTGGAAACATAGTTTTAAGTGTATTTTGTCCAATCGACGAATGATAATTTGTTTCACTACTTTTGGTAAACAGACAATGAATTTTTTTTTTTCATTCATTAATTTTTTCTCTTTTTAATAGGCAGATTTTTATGTTCTAAGTTTTTCAAATTCTCTGAAAATCTTTTAACTATCTCTTTAGATAATATTGACAAATACTTAAAAAAAAAAAACACAAAACATGTGTCAGGACATTATACATTCGCACACAATACTTTAGTTTTGATGACTGAGTTTGTATTCTAGTTTAACTAAGAGCCAATTTATACGATTCAATTGATCGCATGCTTTTTTCTCAATTCCCTTTTCAATGTTGCTTCCAAAGTTATGTCAATTTACACGGTGCTTATTTTATGTGTCTTCTAAAACCGAATGTGAATGATGCAAAAAAAGGATGAATACATATGAGTTTGAAAGATAAATAACAAAAACATGCACGAAAACCGTACATTTTTGTTACCCCGCAATAATTGCATGCAAAACAGTCACCGTGTAAATTGCCTCTTAAGAAACAAAAATTAAATTCCAAAAAATACGTAAAAACGCTCTAAAGGCTCCATTAGCCGACCGTTGAAAACGTAGATGTAAAGTAAATGTAGATGTACCGTAAACGTAAATGTAATTGCGATTATAGAATGCCTAAAATCGTGTCATGTGTTTTTGACATAAGCAAAAACAAGTTTGTGTGTACACACAAATTAGTAATTTGATTTAAGCCTAGATGGCGGCTTAAAACAAATTATTTCATTTTTTGTCTTTTATTTACCCAAAATGTATAGCGAGGATTTGTTCATCAGTTTAAACCTTTTGCGTTTGTGTAAAGAAAAATCATAAAACGCCGAGTGAGAAGGTGGGGTGTTCGACCCATAAATAAAGACTATATCATTGGTGGTTACAATAAAAAAGTTTTTCGATCTATTAAAAAAGTGACAGTTATTAAACAGTTTTTTATACATACGCGTATGCCTCGAGAATTATTTGACGTACTTTTGGGTATGGTTCGTGAAGAACTTTAGCCGAGGCAACGGATTGGACCAGAAGAGCGACTTTCAATTACCTTATTGTAAGAAAGATGTGATTTATAATAATGTAGTTTGTTTAAACATATAAGCTATTTTTTAGGTATTTGGTACATGGATGTTCCCTACAGTCGATAGCTTGGAGCCACAAGCTCGGAAAATCTACTACCCGAGCCATTGTGCTAGAAACATATGAGGCATTGTGGCGTATTTTGTCGCCACTTTACCTAAGCTAGCCAACAACATCCCAGTTTCAGGACATTGAAAACGACTTCAATGCTTTATGGAATATACCAAACTGCGTGGGTGCTATATACGGCAAGCATATAGCCATTAAGTGCCCTTTAAATTCTGGATCGATGTTTTACAATTATAAAAAATATTTCAGTTCGGTGCTTTTGCATTTGGTGCGACTGCATTTATTTCTTTAAACAAATTAAACAAAAAGTAATACAGCTGTTCGAAACAATGATGGTAGTTCAGTGTGTTTGCATTATTTGTGGGTTTGTGAAAAAAGTACCAAAGTTATTAAGATGGTACGATTTACTATTGTAAAATTTTTAAAATTGTTATAACTTTTATGAGCAAAGCTAAAAATAAGTTTTATACATTCATTTACATATCTAATGCCTAAAAATAAGTAATTTTATTTATTTTGAACATCGTTATTTTTTTTTTTATTTATAAAGTGTCATTTTCATTACTTTATTGCAATCTTTGTTACGATTGTTTTAATTCTTTTTGATTACGAACGTGCTTACAAACATTGTACGCATGTACTTATACCATTATTTTGCAATTCTTTAAGAATATGTACATATGAACGTTTATATGTTGAATATTATCAAAAAACTTTTGCATCAAATACCCTGAAAGGATTATCAAAGTCTCTTGTTAGATTTCATTTAGAAAACATTGACACAAGCAACTAAATTTATCAAATATTTCGTGTATAAAAAGAAGATTAACAACTTAAAAGCTTAAAATATCAAAAGAGTCAAAATTACTTAAAAAGGGTTTTTGTGCCCCACTTCTGTTTGCTTTTAAATTTACCATCACTGGCTACATCTGTCACGTAACCTCGTAATGAAATTCTGTTTTCAGTAGGTTGAGACGTTACGACTACGTACCATTTCAGTCGGGTAAGCATTTGCATAGCTTTTCGTATAGCAAAAAAAATCAGCTGATACATTTACATGTACATTTCTACATTTACGGTCGGCTAAATGTGCCTTAAACATTTGTGAAATCACCAAATCCTTCGCTACGTAAATCTGTCAACAAAACGGATGTTGAAGTCCTCAAATTAATGCGAAATTCACTTATCTGGCAACACTACCGTTGCTTATGGCGTTCACAAAACAAACACGTTGTGGTAACACTTGTGAATATCGACAATACATACATAATTTTCCCAGCTGTTCTTGTTTTTTTTCATTCATCTAACTATGAGATACTATTTAAGTTGCGTGTTAAATACATTGTCAATATTTTAGTTTTTTTTGTTATTTTTGATTCCAAAAAATAGTTTTTTAACAAAAATATACGTCGATTATTCTTTAAATAGTAGTATATTCCTTTTTCAAAATTACCATGGCTGCGATATGGGCTTTGAGCCTTACTGTTGTATTTTCGCTTTCCGTTGTTTCTTTAACCATCATATTGGGTAAGCAGCAATCAATATTTTTATTTTTTTTGTATCTATAAATTTTTAAAAACTACAATTTTATAAAATAGAACTACGAGGGCAAGTCATGAAGCCTTTTTCAGTTTTCAACTAGTCTCCCGATACAATATTCCGCCAAGCCAATTCTTAAATTTTGGAACCATAAAAGTCGCTGCAACATTTCGAACCTCAACACGTGTATTTTTTGTTGCATTAAAACTGCATAAGTGTGCATCATTATTCTTTTTCCAAGCAGCCACTTAATGATTCCAATAAACCATTGCCATAACCTTACTAGAATAAGGTTCTTTATTTGTGGCTGTACAGCCACGGTTATATTTATTTACTCAATTATATAGTCATAAATATGGTGCATGTGCCATGGATTTCGTCTAACTCATCTTTGATTTTCCTAGGATTTGATGATGGCACGAAATTAATTTTTTTTTTATATTTTTCAAACTAACAAAAGGTTGGCCAAGCAATCGATTGTTAAAAAAGTTACGTGTTTTTTTTAAAAACTTGGCGGTCGTCTTTTGAGATTTTTCCAACATTTTTCCAAATTGTATTTACGTATGAATTTGGTTAAAGATGGACACTTTCAATTAATTATTTAATCACTTTTTTTTCAATTTTAGGCTGGTACCTGATTTGGAAAGCATTCTTGTCTAAATTTCGTTTAGTACGTGAACTGTTGGGACAAACAAATGCTGACGGAACTCCAATTACATCTTCAGAAAGCTCAACAGAATCTACTGCATCTGCTAGTAGCAAAACAAAAAAATTAAGAAAAGACTAACTGCAACTGAAAACTTGTAATTTTAATTTTAGATATAACAACCAATAGAACTGGTATAATTTTTCTGCAAACTACCACAACCAGTACTTAGTAATTCAATATAAAATAAAAAAAAAAGAAAAATACAAACAATATGAATATACGCTGCGCTAAACCAGAAGATTTAATGGCTATGCAACATTGTAATTTGTTGTGTTTGCCAGAAAACTATCAAATGAAATATTATTTCTATCATGGTCTAACCTGGCCTCAACTAAGCTACGTGGCCGCTGATGATAAAGGTAACATTGTGGGTTATGTATTGGCCAAAATGGAAGAACCCGAGTCCGGAGAGGATAGTAAGCGTGGCCATATTACTTCATTAGCGGTTAAACGTTCCTATCGTCGTTTGGGCTTAGCTCAAAAGCTAATGAATCAAGCTTCGAAGGCAATGGTCGAATGTTTCGATGCTCAATATGTTTCTTTGCATGTACGTAAAAGCAATCGAGCTGCTTTAAATCTTTACACAAATACATTGAAATTTAAGATAATCGAAATTGAACCTAAATATTATGCCGACGGCGAGGATGCTTATGCCATGAGACGTGATTTAGGTGAATTTTGTGCACCCAATTCTGATAAGGCTGCTCTTGATAGTGACGAAAATCTAGAGAATAATAAAGAAAATAAAATAATTTATCGCGAATCTTCGGGTTCTAGTAATCATGATCATAGTAATCATGATGGTCATTGTTGTTAGGAGGTGATTGAAATTGGACAAGGATCAAAATCAATTATTATTTGTATTTTTAAAGTTTTTTTTTCTAAAAATCGAAAACGATCGGATTTTCAATGTTCAATATTTTACCATATATATTTTGAAAATAATTTTTTACTGCCTAAATTAAAAGTTCCGAACAATAAAAGTCAATTCATATATAATAATTTCAAGTCTAATTGTATGTTCACGAAACTAAATATTCTAGATTGAAAAGCTGTTCGTTTTCCATTTTCATTCAATTTAATGCACAATTCTCTAATAAAAAAAAATTGGAAAATAAAATTTTTAATTTGAAATCAATAGAAGCCATCCAAAATTTGAATTCTTTATTTTTAATATTTCAATCGTTAATTATATTTCTTTATATAAACCATGCGTTATATAGACGAAAAAATTACGTACATTATACAAAATATTTAGATGCTCCACGAAAGATTGGCGTAAAATATAAAAATACGAATGTATAATTTACAACAAACTTTTTTTGTTTTACGAAACAACCCTGTAAACGAAAAATGAAACACATTTTTATAAAAAAGGAGTTATTACATCAGAAAGTCATATTTTTACTATTATTATGGTATTTTAAAATATTTAAAATTTGGTGTATAGAGCTAATAAAATAAATAATTCTTTGTCAAAATAGACATGTCAGAGCAAAATGTAGGAAACTTTATATTTTGTGTTCAAATCAGGCATTCTTAAATGGTTGTTTCAAAATTATTTATTTTTATCTCAATAAAAAACAAACACTTTTGTACAAGTGAACTTTTAAACTTTTAGAAACGAACTTTTAAAATATCAATACTTAAAAACAAAATTTTAAAATATCAATACTTAAAAAGAAAACTAATAATTCCGCGAAAATTACATTGTCAAATAAACAATTCCTGAACAATCAAACAAAAGAATATTTAAATTAATAAATAATTTTAGGGTTTTTTATATTTTTTTTATATTTTTTTTCATCCTAAATGGCAACAAAATCTCTTTATAAAGAATATATTATGTTTAGTATTAAATTCTTCAAAATAAAGACCAAAGGAGATAGCGGAAATGCCTGTGAACATTGGCAGTGGTGTCAAACTTTGTTCTTGAATTTCGCGAAAAAATTCAATATTTTTAAGAATTTCTTTTGAAGCTAGCTCGCGTTTATTTAGATAAGTAAAATTTTACAACAGTGTCAATTAAAAAAATTACAAATCTTTCGGTTAACTGTCTTGTGCAAAAATTAAAAAAACTGGTTTTTGGCTTTTTCGGAGTTTAAGGTGCGAAAAGTACTGTTCAAATCGCTAGAGTTGAGAAGTTGAAATTTGGTGAGAAGGTTCTTTTCCTAGTGTAGACATCCGTACAGAAGTGATTATAAGAAATTCCTAAGGGAAGGGGCAAAAAGAAAAATTTTGGAAATTCCTACGGCAAGGGGCAAAAAGGGTAAAATTTTTCACCTTGACGGCCCGCAAAAATAGCTAAAGCTTGGACGTAGAAATTTGGTGTGTAGGTTCCTCCTCCGGCGTAGACATCCGTACAGACGTGATTATTAGAAATTCGCGAGGGACAAAAAGGGAAAGTATTCCCTTTAAGGGCCTGCCCCAACCCTTTATACTAAAAATTTGAAATACGTGTTCGCTAGATTTCGCCCATACACTAACTGGTAAGACGGTATTTGAGACATCCATATGTGGATAGAAGTCTGAAATTTGATTTCAGACAGAGAAAAGTCTTCCAGGCCGTTAACCTGCACAAGCCCCTTTATCTAGAAAAAAGAAATTTGATATATATCTTTTTTTGGAACTATGGGCTAACACTTATAGGCAACACTTTTTACGCTTACAACGGCAAAATTGTTTGCCGATCTTGGTAGGGTAAATTGTTATTTTCAATAACTTAACATTTAACTCAACTATAATTAAAATTTTGTACAATGGCAAGTCATTAAGTCGTTACATAAATATTTATATAAGCACCGATAAGAATTATTAGTTATTTTTAAAAATTAAAAAAAAAAAAACTAATTTCGTGCTGTCAAAAAACACTTTTACTTGAAAGGAAAAATCAAAGGTTATTTGTGTCGATTTATCGAAAAAAATTGGCGATAAATCGTTTATTGCAAGATAAATGCATACATTTTATTAACAAGAATACAGAGAGCGGCTTTTTTGTAAAATATCAAGTGGTCGAATGCAGTGGTTTATAATGTGTTTGTTCGGGATAATTCAAAGCATTCAGACTTTTTAAAGAGTCATGACTTAGGATCTTGAGGTTTTTGGGGAGGGATTGTGGGACTTCTTAAAAAGCAAAAGTTGTGAGACATGTTTAGTGGAAGTAAACCCTAAAACATAAACGCGTGTAGATAGGTTTTACCACAATGCGACAATTTAATAAAAAAAACCTAATAATTATTTTAGTTTTAAATTCTTTGTTTCGAGATTATCCGATGTATACCTAAATGAAAAATAAATCGCTAGATCTAGCTGAAAAATAGCTAAAATGAAAACCTTGGTTATATTTAGTACATACATCTTCTCTTTTATTGCACTTTTTAGTTACGCCAAATTTTTATACGTAACGGACGTCTGGTGGCAGTGTTCGTTTTTTTCATCATGATTGTTTAAATAATTACAAAAATTTATTAGATAAAAATATAGTTAAAGTGTTAAGCTACATTTTTTTCTTATAAAAATTTCTTAAATATGTTTAAGAATAATACCTAAAACCGTGTTAAAATTTCAGTTCTAAATTGCATTGCGCGTCGGGCCTTGCGGTTGTTTTTTTTTTTAATTCCTTTCATAAATGAGATGGCATCGTAGTGTTGTGCAAATATAAAAGCGTATTTGTGTTAGTAAAATGTTAATAAAAGTTTCAGTAAAATTGTGAATTATAATGTAAAATATATAAAATATATTTATGTTTTGAGCCGATAGATAGCCTATGTAGTAGCTAGTGCTCTTTAATCTACATTAGATTTATAATTAATTGTGAATCTAATTAATAATAACAGTAATAATATTTATGTTAAATAGTGAATTAAAGGAAAAAAACATATTAAAAATGCATTTAAAATAAAAAATCATTCGAGTGTAAACAAATATTGCTCGCAATACATTAAAAAATATAAAATATTTATCAATTACTCTTTGCTTATATATTATATAGAAATGGCTGATTGGAAAAGGAATTAAAAGAGGTAAATTTTAATACATGATGTTTTTTTTGTTTCTTGCAAAAACATTCTTTTTGAGAGTAAAAAGCTTTTGTTGATAAATATCAATCTCTTTAAGATGAAATTTGCCTTTGTACCAAGGATGGAATATTAATTAAAAAATACTTAAAAAATGAGCCCTTACCAAATTAGTATTATTCTTTTTCGAACTGTACCGTGCTTTAAAATGGGGTTTCCACAAGACGTACGTCGCTAGACGTATTTTGATTTTGTATTGCATGTATGTATAGGTTGGTTGAAAAGTTCCTGCGCTTGAAATGAAAGAATACTGTTTTTGTTACGAAATATATTTTTTTATTCAATATAATCTCCTAGAAGCTCAATACACTTGTTCCAATGATCTTCCAATAATTTTATCCCATCCTTATAATGGTTTTCCGGAAGCTCTGCAAAACAACCGTCTACGGCTGCTATGGCCTCTTCATTCGACAAAAAATGCTTTCCACGAAGGAATTGTTTGAGATTTCTGAAGAGATAGTAGTCACTATCTTTGAATTTAGCCATCGTCAAAACACTTTTGTGAGCAGGTGCATTGTCTTGATGAAAAATGATTTTTTTCTTCTTTAAACCAGGTCTTTTCTCACGATTTTTTTCATCCAGCTGATCCAAAAGGCTGCAAAAATATTCAGAGTTGATTGTTTTACCTTTCTGAAGATAATCAATCAACAAAATTCCTTTTGCATCCCAAAAAACTGATGCCATAACCTTCTTTGCTGATCGTTGTGACTTCACCTGCTTTGGAGCTGGACAACCAGCTTCAGTTTACTGTAAACGTTCTTGTTTTAATGTAGGATCATGGTGGTAGATCCAAATCTTATCCATAGTTATAAAACGATGCAAGAAGTCGGTTTTATTCGGCTTAAAACGCTCCAAATTACGCTGAGAAATTTGTTTTCGATCCAGTTTTTGTTGAATTGTTAATGTGTGCGGCACTAACTTTCCAAACAGTTTTTTCATACGTAATTCTTCATGTAAAATATGGAGTACTCGTTCGTCTGAGATGCCTATGGCATTAGCAATTTCACGCTTAGTCAAACTTGGATCTTCACTAACCATATTATGTACCTGCTCAATGATTTCTGCTGTGGTTGCAGTTTTTGGTCGTCCTTCGCGTGGATCGTCTTTAAGGCTGGTACGAACACGGTTAAATTCACCAGCTTATACATTTCTAACAATTGTTCATAAATTTCTTTTGCTTTTAAACCCTTTAAACCAAAGAATCTAATGACTGCACGATATTCAATTTTTTCCAGGAACTTTTCAACCAACCTGTACTTTGTTATTGTATTTTCTTTCGTGTGAATCAAAACGTCATCTAAAAACACCACCTAAATATAAATAACTAAATCCTTTGAATTTCATATGAGTTTTTTTTTTTGTTAAGCACTTTTATATTAATACTATAATAGGAAAACGGGAAATCATTATTTTCCCAATAGAAATAAATATTTGATCATATTAAAAAATCATTGAAACCTACAAATTAAGGTATTTTATTTGAAAAGATATAGTGATGGTAAAAATAACACTGTCCAACAGCATTTTTGGAACAGAATAGCTACCCTATAATTCTGAAAGGGTATGTTGAGTAGATCAGTTTTGTAGAACAAACCTATGGTCCAGCACGTCTGAGTATTTTTTTTTACAGTGGGTCAAAGTTTTCATTTTTCGGTCGAAGGGAGCATTATACTATATGAAAAAAATGCTGTCAGTTAATGTCTGAGAGAATTCTTATGGTCAGAGTTGTATTGTGGAATTGTATGAGGATTATTTTTGTGGAAGATCTTAACCCTCTAACTGGTCTATTTATGGGTCAATTTGACCCTTTTTTCGAGAAAATCAAAAAATATCCTTTAAAAAAAGACATTTAAGGATTAAAATATTCTGCGAAAATGTTTGCCGGAAAATTTCAGTGGGGGTCACCACACCATTGTTGTATATAAAGCTCTTTACGATAATTGGAAAAATTATAAAAAAATTATAATTTTGTTTTAATAGTGATTTATTATAGTATGTACATATTTATTTTTTTGCTTTAAATTTTCGAGTAAAAGGGAATTGGGAAAAAGCAGTAGTATGACAATGGATTAAAGATTAAACTTAATATGATTTCCTGTATTTAGCTTGACGTGAATGTTCCGATGGGTCAAGGTCTCTGTACAAGCCCCATACGTATTCAGCAAGCATTACACTTTGGGATTTCCCTTTGAATCTTTCTTCCAATACCTTTATATCCTGATGAAACCTTTCACCGTGTTCATCTGAAACCGCTCCAAGGTTTTCTTTAAAAAAATTGATATGAGAGTGCAGAAAATGCAGCTTTAGTGACATCTTAACGCCAATATTGTTAAAACCGATTAGCATGCTTTCAATATTTTCTGCATAGTTTTGTGCTTTTGAGTTTCCAAGGAATGCTGATATAACCAGCTGCATAAAGTCAAATGCTGTCTTTTGCATATTCGATAGATGCCCATAAAATTCTTCATCTTGTAATAATTTTCTTATATCGGATCCAACGAGCATTCGAGAAAAGGTAATTTGCGTTAAATGATATAAATTATTTCTTAAAACCGTATTTTAGCTTCTTTTAATTTTGCTGCAGATAATCTGGGGAAAATTGTTTGAATGCGTTTGAAAGCATTTCCTTGTGTATTTAAGCTTTTAATAAAATTTTTTACCACGCCCAACTTAATATGCAGCGGTGGAAGTATGACCTTATCTTTTGGTACAAGGGATTCATAATATTTAATATTAATATTTTCTTTACGTTCTTCGAAATGTTTAATATGATAATGGCTGCTGGTAGCATGTGAATCCCATTTACAAAGAAAGCACATATATTTTGTGTATTCTGTTTGCATTCCAGTCAATATTGCAATCATTTTGAAGTCTGCGCATACTTCCCATTTATATTTATAGTATTCAATTTTATTTAAGAGATTTGAAATATTTGCGTATGCTTCCTCCTTTTTTGTGGAATGCGCAACCGGTATTGATGGATGCCATTGTGCAGTAAAACTACTTTTAAGCTGTGTTTTGAACTATCTATAAATAGTCGCCAAGCGGAAGAGTCCAGTGGAAGCTTTAGATATTTTAGAACCTCTTTAATACTGCAACAGTATACAAGTTCTTCTGATTTTTTAAAATGAGTTTCCAGATCGGCGTGTCTTTTTCTTGGAAATGTAACTTTTACATCGGCTTTTATCAAATACCTGCTTTTCAATCTGGAACATAATATTTCAGCTTTCTCTTTTGTAAGTTCTAAATCTCTTACAAGATCTTCAAAATAAGCTTGGTCTATCAAATTAGGAAATATGTTTAAACCATCAAGAGGCAAGTAACTTATATCTGATATGTTTTCAACCGCCGCTGTTATTTCTGTATTGGCGACTGTCATATTGGCCGAAAATGTATGTGTATGCTATTGAGGCACCGGAACACCTTCACAGCACACTTCTGGTAAAATTACATTATTTGTTGCTTCGTATGTCATTATCGCGTAGTGCCTTTGGCTTCTACCAAATTTGTAATTTACGCAGAAATAGCATGTATCTGATTTGTGATCTTCAGGTTCAATCAATGTAATAGGCGCAGAAAATGGCAGCGCCTTAGTACCGCCTTTGTACCAGGTCAAAAGACCACTTTCGCAAGTAGTACATACGGTTTTTGGTATCCAAGCTTCAGATAAAAATCGTATTCCAAAGAAAAGAAAATATGGTTTTTCAATTGTAGGGAATATCTTTCTTCTGCTTTGATGGTGCGTAAATTGTCCACAAATAAAACAAAACCAATCTCTTAATTTGCAAACAGAACCTGCCATGCTTATTTAAGCTTTAAGCTTTAATTTTTATTTTATTTATATTAATTTTAGTAAAAATCACACCCGATATGTACTGCTTAGTAGCTCAATTATGATTGAATTTTTTCTTTTATTTTTTATTATTAATTTGAATAAATATCACATCCGATTTGTAAGTCACAGCTGACTAGACGCGAGAACTCAGTGTTTGGCCCGGCCGAACTTGACGCCGTTTTTACCTGTTTTGTATATGTTTGTGTATAATTTTACTAATTAAGCAAGAGCTTTATATACAACAATGGTGTGGTGACCCCCACTGAAATTTTCCGGCAAACACTTTCGCAGAATATTTTAATCCTTAAATGTCTTTTTTTAAAGGATATTTTTTGATTTTCTCGAAAAAAGGGTCAAATTGACCCATAAACAGACCAGTTAGAGGGTTAAGATCTTCCACAAAAATAATCCTCATACAATTCCACAATACAACTCTGACCATAAGAATTCTCTCAGACATTAATTTACAGCATTTTTTTCATATAGTATAGTGCTCCCTTCGACCGAAAAATAAAAACTTTGACCCACTGTAAAAAAAAACTCAGACGTGCTGGACCATAAGTTTGTTCTAAAAAATTATCTACTCAACATACCCTTTCAGAATTATGGGGTCGCTATTCTGTTCCATTCAAAAAGTCTTTATTTGTTGGATAGTGTAATTAGAACTCTACAGTTTTCTCAAATTTTGTGAAATGCTTCATTGGATGCTCGTTTGTTCGTTGCTAAATTTTAATGCAGTTTAATACTAAATAAAAAAATTATCTTAACCTAAAGTGGCCAATAGACTATCAAGCATGCTGTACAGCATGGCTTGATGACTCCGTGTATTTTTTTTAATAGCCATCAAATAACGCTGTACATTATCACATGCTGCTGGTCTATGGGCCGCTTAAGACACTACGTAGTCTACATTAGGGTTATAACTGTTTTTGACAAAATTTCTTCATCGCACAACGCTATGGCAATGTTGTACTGAAAATATAAATCATTTTTTGAGGTCATTTTGATGAAAAAAGTTCACGCGCCAAATGCAATTCCTAAAACTCTCTCAGATTTTTTTTAATTTAATTTTTAATTGTTTACAATATAAAAGTATATGTATATGTGGTACATTAATGGTACACTCAAAAAAAAAAAAAAAGACGCGAACTAACAATTAATCCAAAATTTCCTTTAAAATAGTTTAAAAATTTTACTCAATTTAAATAAAATTTTATTACAAATTTTATTAAAATTCATAAAAATTCATATGTTTGGGCAAAAATGAAATAGTTTATATACTCAGAAATAGTTCATACCTTTCTTAAGTAATATTTCTTGATTTTAGGAAAAAAAAAAAACAAGTATATTAAATAAAAATGTATCAATTTTTATGAAAAACATATCAGTTTTATGAATACTAAAGTCTATAAAATAAAGTTTAGTTCAACAAAATATTAAGAACTGAATAGTATTCATAGGATTTTAGATAATATCATATTCTTTTTTATAAATTGTTTTGTTGCAAAGAAACATGAAAATTTTATTAGTTATTTATAGAGAATAAAATTGAAAAAACTCCACAGAGCCAGCAGGATAGAATACTTAGTATTTTCGGTTGCTGCAACACAACCCTCCTCAGTATTCACGCTCTCCTCTTGGGTCATTGCTTTTTGATGATCGTCTATTAGACTAACAATTTCCTTAAATTAGTTTATTTATGAAGACAAAGGAGTTTTCCTTAGCCATAGATGCCGTGTGTCACTTAGGGTGTCCCTTTTAATTAATTAAAATACAAAAATGTATAGCAAAAAACTTGTTAAGAGCAGTGTCCTTACAAAGCGGAAGTCCTTCGAAATTGGGAAAATACCTACTCAATGAGTGTAAAGTACTTTAAAATATATTGTAAGTACTCTGACGTAACCTCGTAACTCAGTTTTTGAAGGTTTTTAGTTTAACCCGGATTCATATTCAGAATATGTTTTTACACAACTGTGTAAAATTTTAAATAAAAATCTCCACCCGTTAATTATTTATTTAAAAAAACAGAACCTCGTATCTCAGGCGTCTAATTTGAAAAACACGTAACTCATGTCATGTAGTCACGTACTCTGGACATATACTAGATAAATTAAAAACATACTTTATGAAAACATAATACTTTATAAAAATATATTTGTCATTTTGTGCAATATTTCTACAATATGTACACAACATTTTTGTTTGTAATATTTTTGTGCAATATTTCTACAGTGCACCGGTTAGAAAACGCTAAAACATGAACAAGGCAAGTCAATGATGTGTACCCACATATAGTTTTGTCTAAAAAGGGGACTCCCATTCATTCCTTACTCAATTAAAATCGTTTAGATTTAATATTACTTAGTTTTGGAAATCGCCTGTTAAGACAAAAGTACATGTGAGTAGACATATGTACACTCAAAAAAAAAAATGAACTAGAATTTAGAAAAATTAATTTATTTAGAGGAAAAATTTAAATGAAAACGGCTTTAAAGACTCTTTTTACAATGTTTAATAAAATTTTCCTTGAAAATAAAAAAAAAATTACCTAAAATTAGGTAAAAATTTCTAAATTATAGAAAAATTTTACAACTGAGAAGTAAATTTTTATTAGCAAACAGTAAAATTTCCTCCTAATTAGTTCATACATCATCTAAAATTGTACTGTTAGTTAGGAAATGTTTCCTTGGTTTTAAGAAAAATTTTATTTTATTTAAGTTCATTAGATATTGTTTTTTACTAAAAATTAGGACTTAACTCCCTAAAAATAAGAAAATATTTTCTAACATCAAGTTAAATAGTACTTTTTTTTAGTGAAAATTATCCTTATCTCGAGTCTATGGTAAATGTAATATATTTTACCATATATTTTAAAGTACTTTACACTCATTGAGTAGGTATTTTCCCACTTTCGGAGGACTTCCGCTTTGTGAGGACACTGCTCTTAACAAGCTTTTTGCTATACATTTTTGTCTTAAAATTGAATTATATTAAAATATAAATTAAATTTCATTAGCAAAAAAGTAAAGAAATTGAAAAAATGTACTGCAGGATATCCTAAAACGTAATAAATAGTGACAAAGTCAGATCCTTTTCGTAGTTAGTTAACCGTTCTGCTTGAGAGAAATACAAAAAGGGACGCCTCAAGTGACGCACGGCATCTATGGCTAAGGAACACTGGGGGTCCTTTGTCTCTTTAAATTAACCAATTTAAGAGAAATGTTGGCAAAATACAAAATATCACAGTTACATTTCTTGTTATTCTTGGAAAATGAAAAAATGTCATAAGTTTATTTTAATGGATTTTTAGCTTTAACTTTATTTGACACATACAAATTTAAACTTTTTTATCATAAAGTGAAAAAAATAGTTTAATAAATAAAAAGTTTAATAAGCGCTACATCAATTATAGGAAAGCCATTATGCCGTAATGTACTTGCGATATTTTGATAACAAAATTTTAAAAAAATATTTTAAGCTAATTTAAGTTCAATGTTAAAGACTGTTAAGATTATATATGGCACGGGAGCCATTTTTGACTCACGCACAATCACAAACCTAAAAATACAATCATGCACAATATTTTTTTAAATGTTTACTTTAATTTGTTTCCTTTAATAATATTTTTTCGTGAAAATTAGGAAAATAGTTTAATTTTTTAATTTTTTTTTTTGGAAAAGAATATTAAAAACAATTTAAACGTTTTTCATCTAAAAAAAATCCTATGCCTTAGTTTATTATTTTACAAAAATTAGAAAACTTTTACTTGAAAAAAAAAATATTTTATTAAAATTTATCTGAACTAAGTTGCATGAAAATTTTCCTTAGGACTAGTTTATCAGTTTCTAAAACAAAATAAATTTTTATTATTACAAATGAAAAAATTTATTACTTTTTGTTTTTAATTGTATAAACTAATTTTAAGAAAACAATTCTTAAAAATTAGAAATTAGTAGACTTAAAAACTGAAATGGCTTTCTATAATTTACTTAATTTTACTGATCGCGAAAAAAAATGAACACACATTAAGTTCAAGTACTTTCTCATTTTAAGTAAGACACATTTTTTTAACTAAATGGAAATAAATTATGTTCTTAATTTTTTTTTGAACTAAACTTAATTTTATTACGTTTTAGTATGCAAATTTCTTAAAACTGAGATGTTTTTCTTAAAACTTGTAAATATGTATGGAAATATATTTTTGTTTGGCTCGAGATCATAGAAAAATTTTTTTCCAAAAGAAAAATTTTTCTTATTTTTTCATTTAAGTTATCATGGAGAATACACAGAAAAAGTTATTAGACACAAGCTGAATGGAATGCATTCCCCGGCCTGACACATAGATGGCGCTACTAGACTTAAATCGATATGATTTTTAGTTAGCCCTAACTTTCAAAAGACACGTGTAAAAATTTGACAGCTGTCGGATCATTAGTTTGTGAATTATAGCATTTTGAGTGAAGTAACTTTTGTTATTGTGAAAAAAATGGAAAGGAATTTCGCGTGTTGATGAAATATGCTTTTTGAAAGGAAAAACCACAGTTGAAGCAAAAACTTGGCATGATGACGAGTTTCCGGACACTTCCCCAGGAAAATCAACCATCAAGGATTGGTATGCTAAGTTTAGACGTGGTGAAATGAGCACCGAAAACGGTGAACGCAGTAGATGCCCAAAAGAGGTTGTTACGGACGAAAACATAAAAAAATCCACAAAATGATTTCGAATGACCGTAAATTAAAATAGAATGAAATAGCAGGTACTAAAAAGATATCAACTGAACGTGTACATCATATCATTCACGAATAATTGGGTATGAGAAAGCTCTGTGCAAAGTGGGTGCCGCGCGAGCTCACTTTTGACCAAAAACAACGACGAGTTGATGATTCGTTGCAGTGTTTAGAGATGTTCAAGTGTAATAAACCCGAGTTTTTGCGTCGATATGTGACAATGGATGAAACATGGCTCCATCATTTCACTCCAAAGTCCAAGTGGTCTTCGAGTGGACTGCACTGGATGAACCAACTGCAAAGCGAGGAAAGACACAACAGTCGGTTGGCAAGGTTATGGCGTCTGTATTTTGGGATGCGCATGGAATAATTATCATTGAATACCTTGAAAAAGGAAGGACCATCAACAGCGACTATTACATATCGTTATTGGACCGTCTGAAGGACGAAATTGCCGGAAAACGGCCGCATTTGAAGAAAAAGAAAGTGCTGTTTCACCAAGACAATGCACCGTGTAAAAAGTCAGTAAAAACGATGGCGAAAATCCATGAATTGGGTTTCCAATTGCTTCCGCATCTACCGTATTCTCCAGATCTGCCCCCCGGCGACTATTTCCTGTTCTCAGATCTCAAAAGAATGCTCGCTGAGAAGAAATTTTCGTCGAATGAAGAGGTGATCGCCGAAACTGAGGCCCATTTTGAAGCAAAGGACAAATCGTACCACAAAAATGGTATCGAAAAGTTGGAGGGTCGCTATAATCAATGTATCACCCTTGAAGGGAACTATGTTGAATAAAAAAACTAATTTTACCAAAAAAAATGTGTTTTACTATGGTAGGACGGGGACTTTTCAATTGACCTGTTAAAAGTATTAAAAAAATCAACTATGAAATATAAAACTCAACTTGATAAATTTTTATTTAATATACTCGTTTTTTCTTTCCTAAAATCAAGAAATATTACTTAAGAAAGGTATGAACTATTTCTGAGTATATAAACTGTTTTGTTTTTACCCAAACATAGAAATTTTTATTCATTTTAAGAGTATTTTTGAAACTTTTAATAAAATTTTACTTAATTTGAGAAAATCTTTTAATTATTTTAAAGGAAATTTGGGATTAATTTTTAGTTCATGTCTTTTTTTTTAAGTGCGGCGGACTACTTTTTCGATGCGGTCTAGTGTGCAGTATATTGTAGATATTAGTGTGGAGTTTACAAATTTAGCTATATATTTTAATTAAACATAAGAAGTTTTATTAAAAACAGAATCTAAAAGTCCCGAAATATTTTATTGCACACGCAAAATTCTTTTCCGCCTGAAAGTGGTAAATATCAAAGTAACATATATTTTCTTTCGGTTTATTGAAATTACTCGTTTGTACCAAACCCATAATGTGATTTTTTTGGGTTTTACTTTCCTGGCTCCATATTTTTTCCATTATCCGAATTAAAGAATACTTCCAAATTTTCTTTTGCCTAACTAAACTAAATTGTTGGTGTGTTTTATGAACAAGTGAACAAGTTATACATGACTTCCGCATAGGTTGCCAGAATCTGAAACTAAGTTTCAGAACAGATCCATAGAGCTATTTAAAAAAACTTTGAACATTTTAAATATTTCTTCCACCTTTAATTAACCAAAGAAAAGTTATACAAATTTCTCTTATAAAATAAGAAAACAGCATTCATTAAAATAAACGTTACCAAAAGCCAGGAAGGGAAACAAAACGTGAAGTGTTTTACTTATTTTAATTCAATGAATAGCGCATTCTATTAACGATTAATTTATATTTTAATTTATTTATTCATTCATTCATTTATCTAGAAAGATAAAATAATTTCTTTTGGTGTAAAACACCAATACATTAATATACTTTCTTTCTGCCGACCACTGCAATAAAGTAACAATGTATAAAGCGCAATTAACAAAAAGAATTTTGCTGCCAGACCGGCCTTAAAATGGCCAATCTGTCGTTCGAATGGTTGACACCAAAGCTGATTATTAATAGAAAAATTTTGATAACCGACAAGGATCATTTCGCACACTGTGGTGGCGTTAACAAGATATTGGCGAATTTGGGAAACGAATGGGAAACGATATCGACCACGCCACACTGCAAATCAAACAATGCAGTCTCTGCAACAAAAATTCCCTGGACGTGTGATGTCAAAAAAGACTCAGATAATTCATGAGTTCAAACACTAATACTATGATATTTGCGTTTGTAGTAAAAAGCTTTTTCAGTACATTAGTACATTTCCATCAACTTAAAAAAAAACTTTCAGATAATTCATGAGTTCAAACACTAATACTATGATATTTGCGTTTGGCGATGGCATCGCTTTTATTTCAGCGGATTTGAAGAAAACAGCGATTTTTGTAACTTATCTAGCTTTTAGACAAGTTTCCCATTTGTGTTTGCAAATTCCATAGGTTTTTAGACGGAATATTTGAAAACAATGTAAAATACATCCAACCTTGAAATTATAGAAAAATGGAGTATACTGGAGTATGGAGTATACAACACTGTTAAAGTCAAATTTTAGGAGTCTTTAGTTTTTTAACATATAATTAAAACAAATATTTCTGATGGGATCTTGATGAAACTGCTTGATATTATTGTCCTAGGTCTTAAAATAATATTATTATTTTATTTCAGAAAATTAACCCTTAAGTGTTGGGGTCTATATGAACCTATGATGAAAATATACTGAAATAAAAATACAGTTTAACAGCACTTAAGGGTTTATACACAGCTTGCTTATTTTCAATGAACTAAACTGGTAAAAACAATAAACAACGATACAAACTATGCAACCAGAAAATACTTTGAAACATGAAATGAAACCATAAACAAGGCTACAAGACTATGCAACCAACAACGAAATATGACAGGTTGCATAAACACGTTGCATAGTGTGTATCCAGCATTAAATATAAAGATTCTTGAGAAATTCAAACTTTCCGATTATCCTATTTTTTTTTTTAGCAAGACGTGGTTTTACAACCAAATGAACATTTCTAGGGGCGGGAATTGTCAATCGCTTACATATTTTTCTTCATACAAGCTGGGAGTACCCTAATGTTCATAGTTAAATAAATAGATTTTGTTATTTTAAAAAACAAATGATAACCTGTGCTAGTTAAAAAAATATGGGCACATATCTGTTAAACCTAATTTGTTGGACTTTTTTTGCCAGAAACGCTTTTACTTATTTTTCAAAAAAAAAAATAAATAAATCTAGTGCTGTATTCAGGAATTTAGTTGAATTAAATTCAAAAATTAAGTCAAATTGTATTATAAAATCGTTTTTTCTTTGTACTTAAACATCGAAATTTTAATGGCGACTATCGCAAAAATAAGCGCAAACTTTGAACAATGGCTAGCACCATTAAATTTAGGGTACTCGAATTAGGTTTACAAGTTAGCTTGTTGTTACTACAATCTAGTATCACATAGAGGCAATAATAAAATGTGACGTCATGTTTTTACAAAGAAACATTTTCAAACACACAACGATCAGTTGTTTTTGTTTATTGAAAACAATGACGGCATTCCCGTATGTTTGGTTTGTGGTTATAATGATAAACGCTTTCACAAACATACCATTGAAAGGAATTATAATACATGCCAAAAAAGATTTTTGAATAAAAATTTAGATATGACCAAATTAGTAGATGAGCTGAAATTAAATTTTCAAAAAAAAAAAATTTGCCAATCGACCAATTTCAATATGAAAAAAATATCAATGAAAATATTCCTTTTGTTGCTGCTCTATCCTTAGCAAAGCACTGCACAATACAAGGATGGAAATTAAAAATGTCCATCCTTGTATTGTGCTCTCATATATGTAAAAGCTCTCGTCGAAACTCGCTGTAGGTGAAAAAGCTCTTTTGTAAAAGCTTGCACATTGTGCATATGAGATGGACGCAACTGGCTCAAGGCCGAAATCATCGCAATCCCGCCCGAGATGCTCCAAAAAGTTATGAAATATGCAGAAAAATGGGAACATTTTGTCATAGCCAACAGAGGCGGCCATTTAATTGATGTTGTATTCAAGAAAAGTCCAAATGAATAACAAAGGACTAAATTAAATAAAAATATCACACAAATGAAAATCGGTTGTTTTTTAAGTAATTTTATATTCACATACCGACATAAAATATAGCGCACCCTGTATATGATAATATACACTAAACTTAATCATTTTCGCCTTAAATCTTATGTTCTAAAAAGTGTTTACAGTTTTACAGTTTACTTTTAAAAAACTACATCTAGGTAGACTGGAACCTTTATCGGAGAATGCCAAAAAACTGAATCGATCTTTTACACTTTTTATTTAAAAATCTTTAAGTTTTCTTTCGGAAATATATCTTTCATCCTTTACCACAGGTTTTATTTGTTCAATTGAATCCAAAAGTAAGGAGTTTCAAAACAACTTCGGTAAAATTTGGGTATGCCAATGACTGTCACAACCGTAGAATATAATTTTAGGAAAGATTCTAGAACAGCTGGCACAGTTTTTAATGTTGCCACCTGTTTTTTGAAAGTTTACTGATAAATTTGTCTAGCATTGGCACGCACATACAAGCATGGGAAAAATTTGTACCACAAGGGAAATAATGATATTCGAAAATTGAAATTATACTTTGTGTAGGATATCATATAGTCGGCATGCTCGATTGTAATTTTATAACTTGTTTCTGTGGTACGAGTTTAACATTTTTCTCATCATTTGTTTTGTTAATAATATCTCAAGATAATTTGTAATGCTGCTTTGTTTTCTTGAACTTCATTTCTTTCAGTTTTTCGCTTTTATCCTTCACTGAACTTAATTTTCCAATTCCAGGATTTGTTTTTGCTGTATGACATTATTCATCATTAGGCCAACCAAAAAAGCTATTAAAACAATATTTTAAGCTTATAAAAGCAATAAGATATCAAAATTAAAAAAAAAAAACATTTTCATTTATTTCTTAATTCAAATCGTTATAAAAAAGAATTTTTGGAATTTCGGAAGCCGAACAAAGTCAAACAACATTTTTATGACATTTTTAAACGTTTGCAATGCAATGTAGCCAAAGCTTTGAATAATTAATATTTATTCAAATGATTTTCCCATAAACAAATCAAATGAATTCATTCAATTGAACGCGCTTAGCTGAATTAAACATAAATTCACTTACGAACGCATTAAATTTTATTTAAATCGAATTTGAACGTTAAATTTATTAACTGCTCAGTGTGAACGGAAATTTTTATTCAACCGTTTTGTGATTTTAACATGGTTGGTATTCAATACGTTTTCATAATAACGGTAGTTGGCTACCGAAGCCCCTTTAAGACCAATACGAAAATTTTAAAATGGCGATTCTATTAAAGGCAGGTTCTGTTTGTATAACCGGGTTTATTGCGCTATTTTACAGTTTTAGTTTTGTAATATTTTAAACTACCGTTAAAATAACGCTAATTACTGAAACACCGATTTATAACGGTATTTTGCAGAAATAACAAAATGTAACAGTGAAGAAAAAATTAAAATAAGTTTATTCTTTTAAAAAGAAAAAATCAAAAGAAAAAAAATAAGCAAAATTTAGTCAAATACACTTTAAAATCATGTATTTTTGCGATCATAACTTGTATTAAATCTAAATTGTTTTATCTTTACAACAAACAAGCTTCTTATTGGTTAGCCTATTCATCACAAAACATTCATCTATCGATAGTTTTCATTGTTGTATTATTTTTTTTGGCGCTTTTCTGTAGAAAAAATTGTTGATTAATTGTGGTACTGTTTCTGAGTAGAGCATATTGTTCTAGTTCAAGTATTTCGTCCTTTTTTTTAGCAAACATTTAAAGCGATTAATAAATAGAAACTCAATTATTAAATCAACTGCGTTTAAATGTTAACACTGCAGAACAATGTTTCTTTAAGCTTTTCTTTATATTCCATATCACATAAAAAATTGAGAGTGCATTAAGGCTCCAAAATTGTATGGACGTTGTCCGTTTTTTTCTTAGGGCTGAATTGTGGTGAATAGGCTAATATACTTAAATTTTTTGGACACACATAGAAAACAGATACATATGTAGTTGCAAGTGAATTTTTCACCATCCGAGTTTTTTAGTTTTATAAATTTTTAATACTATTGTAATTACCGAATTTTATTTTTTTATAACTTTTATAAATTTTTAATACTGTTGTAATTACCGAATTTTATTTACACATTCCGAATTATGATTGTAATAGTTGATTGCTTTTCTATTTTTAGATTATAATATTCTATAAATAAATATTCTATCAATAGATATTCTACTTATAAAAACATGTTCCACAAAATTTATTTTAAAAATACATTTTCTTTATGCCGCGTACTAGGCTAGAACGAACCGGTAACCTTCTGTTTCTCAGGCCATTGCTTTTTCTCTAGGCTAAACTGTATTAAATTTTTTCTAGTTAATTTTCAAACTAAATTCTGGATTTTAATTTTAGTCAATAAAAAAAATTAATTTGATTTTTTTTAATTCCTAACAGGTTGTGTCTCTACCCACGGCACCACAGACATTAATATTAGATTTTTGATGCAAATATTCTGTTCGATAAATTGTTTGTTGTGGGTATTAAAGGTAATGTGAAAGATAATGTTTTTTAAATATTGCTAAGAAAACCAATATTTTGGATGAAGTGACATTGTTTCGGTTAATTTGATATATTTTCCGTTTATAATTAAATTTTACTATTCTGATGAAGAACTTTAAGTACATACAATTAAAAATTTTAAACAACGGTACAATTTTAGTAATTACGATTGAATTCCAACCAATTTATTTTCTGTGTGTGTAAAATGTATTTCAGAAAAATTGGGCATGTAGGTTTATTTTATACTACATTACTTAAAAAACACAACATTTTATATTGAATTCGGAATCAAAATTTTGACTATGGGCTACATGAGCTTAAGACTTTTACTTTAAAAATGTCTGGTAGCCAAATATTAGCCTTTGCTGATTGTTTCCATTATACAGATTTAGTTGATGTCAGTGGTGATGGACTTACTGGAATTTAATGGACTTACTGCACTTACTGCGATTGACAGATTTCACTAGTTTAGATAATATAAATTCAAAAACTCCTATTTAAATAAATTCAAATTTAGCAAGATTTGTTTTGATGATCCAATTTTATATTCAAATACATACAAATAAAAAAGGAGCCTAAAATCATGCACACATATTTTCTTTTTTATAAAATAAAAATAGTGTTTTGTTACCATACGTCGTTTTTTGTAGAATAACTTTTTTCGCTGAAATTTGGAACAGATCATTTTTGAATGTATTCACATATTTACTAAACAATTAGATTATATTTTATCGCTATGCTGCTATATAAATTTTTTCTAAATTTCGCCTTACTTAAAAAAAATATTTTATTTCAATTTCTAAAATTTATCTGAACAAAGTTGCATGAAAATTTTCCCAACAATTAAAAAAAAATGAACTAGAATTTAGAAAAATTAATTTATTTAGAGGAAAAATTGATATGAAAACGGCGCCAAAGACACTTTTAACCAATATTTAATAAAATTTTCCTTGAAATTAAGAAACAAATTTTACTTAAAATTTGGTCCAAATTTCTAAAATATAGAAAAATTTTACCACTGAGAAGTAAATTTTTATTAGTTAGGAAATGTTTTCTTGGTTTTAAGAAAAATTTTATTTTATTTAAGTTCATTCGATAATTTTTTTTTTTCTAAAAACTATGACTTAATTCCCTAAAAATAAGAAAATATTTTCTAAGAACCAGTTAAATAGCACTTCTTTTAAGTGAAAATAATCCTTATCCTGTTTCCATGGTAAAGGTAATATATTTTAAAGTACTTTACACTCAGTGTCCTCACAATGCGGAAGTCCTCCGGACACTGCTCTTAACAAGCTTTTTGCTGTACAGTTTTATCTTTTAATTAAACTGATTTGTACTAAACTCATGTATTTAAAATATAAATTAAATTTCATTCGCAAAAAGGTAAACAAATTAAAAAAATGTACTGTAGGATTTCTTGAAACGCAATAAATTGTGACAAAGTCAGATCTTTTCGTAGTTAATCTGCTTGAGAGAACTACAAAAAGGGACGCCCTACGTGACACACAGCATCTATGGCTAAGGAACACTGGGGGTCCTTTGTCTCTTAAATTAACTAATTAAAGGAAATTGTTGCAAAAATACAAAATATCACAGTTACATTTCTTGTTATTATTGGAAAAGTCCTAAGTTTATTTTATGGGATTTTAGCCTTAACTTTATTTGACATACAAGGTGGCGCAAAAGTAATGCTCCTATCAGAAAATGCTATAAATTTTGCGATTGGCCCCTAATGTCAGTTCTGTTTTGACATTTGTGTAGTAAACACATGCAAAATACACGTTAATAAACAATGTAACGCTACACTGCTCCAGAACGCGGAATATTGGTGACTATTTATTTGAGCAATAATGAAGATGATTTTTCATCAAAAATAATAATGAGTGATGAGGCCCATTTCCATCTTAGCGGGTACGTAAATAAGCAAAATTTACGCTTCTGGGGCACTGAAAATCCGCGTGTAACCCACGAAGAGCCATTACACCCGCTCAAAGTCACTGTATGGTGTGCTGTTTTCGCTGGAGGAGTCATCGGACCTTTTTTCTTCGAAGACGTCGCGGGCCAAACGGTTACTGTGAATGGTGAGCGCTACAGAGCAATGATCAACGAGTTCTTTTTGCCGCAACTTGATGAATTGGGATTGGAAAACATGTGGTTCCAACAGGACGGTGCAACGCCACACACTGCACGTGCCACAACCGATATGCTGAAGGATGCGCGCCTAATCCCCCGTTTTGGCGATTTGCACTGGCCAGCAAGATCGCCTGATTTGACCGCTCCAGACTTCTTTTTGTGGGGCTCTTTGAAGTCGCGGGTTTATGTCAACAAGCCTCAGACTCTTGCAGCTCTTAAAGACAATACTCGTCAAGAATGTGAGGACCTATCGCCGGAAGTTTTGGCCAAAGTGATGGAAAATGCCATAAAAAGGGCTCAAATGACAATCAACTGTGGCGGCGGCCATTTACATGACATCATATTCTCGATTTGATGTAAAAAAAAATTAAAAGACCAAATAAAAATAATCCACAAGAAGAATCAAAGTTTTTAATTTTTTTTTAAATTACAGCCAAAAAACATCGGAAGGTTATTTTTGCGCCACCCTGTATACAAATTTAAAATTTGTTATTATTAAGTAAATAAAGTTATATAACAAATAAATATAAAGTTTAATAAGAGCTACGTCAATTATAGGAAAGCCATTATGCCGTAATGTATAAAATGTACCTGCGATATTTTGTATTACAGTCAACAAACAGATTTATTACATAAAAGCGCAAATTCGAAATTTTTTACCCTTTGCTAACAAAATTTTAAAATATATTTTAAGCTACTTTAAGTTCATAATTTAAGACTTTTAAGATTAGAGATGGGCACGTGAGAGATTTTTGGCTCACGCTCAAGCACGATCACGAACCAAAAATTACAATCATGCACGAAGTTTTTTTAAATGATTACTTTAATTTCTTTTATTTAATAATATTTTTTCTTGAAAATTAGTAAAACTAATTAGTTTGTTTTTAATTTATTGTTTTTTTTTTTGGAATAGAATATTGAAAATAATTCAAACGTTTTGCAACAAAAAAATCCGATATTATTATTTTTTAAAAATTAGAAAACTTTTACTTGAAAAAATGAATATTTTATTAAAATTTTTATAATTTATCTGAACTAAGTTGCATGAAAATTTTCCTTAGAAATAGTTCATCAGTTTCTAAAATCAAGTAAATTTTATAACAAAGGAAAAAATTTATAACTTTTTGTTTTTAATTGTCTGAACTAATTTTTAGGAAACAATTCTTCAAAATTAGAAAGTGTTATACTTAAAAACTGAATTTGGAAATGGCTTTCTAAAATTTAGTTAATTTTACTACTCGCGAACAAAAAATGAACACACATTAAGTTCAAGTACTTTTTCGATTTAAGTTAGACACATTTTTTGAACTAAATGGGAGTAAATTATGTCCTATTTTTTTTTTTAACTAAACTAAATTTTATTACATTTGAGTATACATTTTTCTTAAAACTAAGATGTTTTTTCTTAAAATTAATAAATTTTTATTTAATTGACTTGTTTTTTTTTCCTAAAATCAAGAAATATTACTTAAGAAAAATATGAACTATTTCTGAGCATATAAACTATTTCGTTTTTCCTCAAACCTAGGAACTTTTATTCTTTTTAAGAAAAATTTTCTAAGTTTTAATAAAATTTTACTTAAATTGAGGACAATTTATAAACTATTTTGAAGGAAATTTTTGATTACAGGTCTTATACTTACATTTCAACAGAAAAAATTAGATTAATTGCTCTTAAAAATTAATGGACACAAAAACTGCATGGAAATGCTGTCTGTTTGATTGTAAAACAATTGCTTTATTTGCTGGTGTTAACAGAAACATTCACTATAAACTGAGGTTGAGAAAAACATCAATATTTTTACGCGTTAGCTCTTAACATGAACTAATGCCAAATTTATATTGGATTTTCGAATATAATTTAAAGCAAAAACACAGCTATTTATGCAATAAATTTTTTTCGTGCCATCAGTTCATAGTGAATGTTTATTCTAACACTTACCGCACAAACACAGCTAATATGAGGTTTTTTGTCAGTTCAATAAAAGAAAATAAGTGGATCTTAAATACTTAAAAAACATAATCAAAATATAAATAATTGGAATAGAATCAAAAGAATTTGTATTGAATTTTTTTTTCTTTGGTACCGAGAGCACTTTAACCAACTGAACCAATTGATTGGCAAGAAATCCTAGCAGCAGCACGAAACTGTTTTCTGGCTGTAAACTTTGCTAGAAGTAATTTCGAATAATACATATAATATATATAATATATATAATATATATTAAGCTCAACAAAAGAAATAATGGTATTTATTAAAGCTATTATTACAAAATTCTTCCAGGTGAATACCACTTTCCAAACTATAATTACTATAAAATACTATATGTGCTATAATTTCATGCTAACGAGCTTTTATAGTCAAAAGCTTTTTGTACTTTCAAATCATGCGCAGTCTTATGACATTTCTGTGAGTAAATAACACATATGTTTTCGAGGAAAGTGACAGCAGGAGAGAAAAAATCTAAAAGAAAAACAATAACAGAGAGTTGCAAAAATACTACGCCTTTTACTATAATTAAGAAAAGGATATTAATGAAAAAATTGAAAGAGAGTTTTTAATACTACACATGCTAAACATTTTTTGACAAGTAAACAACCGTACGCTATAAGGTCAGTTCAAAAGGCGCTGGCTGAGAGTACGTTACAAATAAACGGAAATCCGCGAGATAATTAAAACGATAACCATATTAAATAAACGCGTTAAATAAAACACAATTTGCGGTTAAAAAAAATATAAAAAATATAATATAAAGTGATTGTTCTCGTAAAAAAAATGTGTGTTAAATATTTAAAATAAAAATATTTAAATGAAAAGGATTTTCTCTGCAAAATCCCTTATGCAGTAAAAAGCAAGATATAAATTGAATTAACAACAAATTTTAAAGTTCTTAATAAATATATTCAAGAATTTCATTTTGAAAGTTAAATTTTTATTATTGTATTTATTGTTTTTGCTTAGTCAAGTGAAACTTTTAAATGGTGCGTAATCCTCCAAGGGTATTATTATAAAAATTGAAAATTGCCCAAATTTCATTACTATTGTGTTGTTATTGGTTTAATTTTGTGCCGAAATATAATAAGGAAGAATCAATAAAGTTTCTGTTTGATTTTTTGCCAAGGGTGTTAACAACAGACGGCGCGTAAATAAAGTTGTTTTTTAAAGTACAAAAAAAAAAAATAAATAAAAACGAAATTTGAAGTGTAGTGAAGACAACAAAAAAAATTAGAAAATTCCATTTAAGCATATGAAATTGTAACCAATCCAAGAATTTCATTATTTCTTGAAAAAAAAAAATTAAAAAAGTACATCTAAGTATTTTTCAAAAGTATCAAAATCGAAGACAAAAGAACAAAGTGTGAAATAATATTTACAACCACACATACACATTCATATAAAAATACAACAACAAAAACGAGTACAGTGCACGTTGTCAAATCGGGTCAAAAGTTCGCAACAACATACAACCTTTAATACAAAAAAGCACATTTGTGCACATACACATAAAAAGTGTACAAGTATTACTTATATCTGCCAACGCCAACACACATGTTTAAATCTCCCATTTCTACTGCATCCTTCAGCCTTAATCTAAAATAATGATAAAAGGACGAAAGTATAAGAATGTGATTTTGTTGGTTATCAGAATTTAGAAAAAAAAACCAAAAAAATTATAAAGAAGTATATAATATTAATAGTAAATTATAAAGTATAAACATCAGAGATGAGAAAATTGATACAGACGGGTGCTAGAAACAAAAATTGATACTATTTGGTTATATCTCCATTTATAACAGGTAATAATATTATGGCGGCTTTTATAACTATCACACATACTATGTTATGTAGTAATACAATTATCTAAACCAGCGATTCTTATAACGAACCCTTTGAAACATTTTTTTTTTGGCTCACGTACCCCCAATTTTAAAAAAATTTTAGAAAAAAAAAAACAAATAACTCATATCCGATGACTTTTTGAAAAAAAATTATATATATAGAAAACACAATTTAAAAAAAAAATCAACAGACTGAAACATTTACCAGAGAAAAAATTTCCGGGAATTTTAAAAAGTTTTGAATTATTAAACCATAAATAATAAAAAAGAATTATGATTTTAAGGGATTTTCTATAAAAAAACTTCTAAAAATCTGTGATTTTTCTAGTGTTTTCCATTATTCGACACTGCCGATTAATCGGTTACAATCAGAAAAAAAAGTTAGAAGAAAAATTTTTAAACGGTTTTCAATCCCACTACTATTTTTGTACTGATTTTTAGTAAAAAAATATGATTTAGTAAATTTTTTTGCTATTTACTTGTTACAAATTACAAATTTTACAGAATATTTACAAATTTTTGTTGCTAACTTCAGAAATTATTTTACAGATTTTTGAAAACCAAAAAATTTACTAATTTCAAAAAAGTGGATATTAAAGAAAATGTTATTTCTAATAATTACAACTTATACTTACAAAATTAAATTGCCTTAAAATGTTACATATATTAAAAAAGGGATCGGAAGTGAAGATAATTTTCACAACCGGACATCCACTTAAAATAGAACTAATAACTTTTTTAGTTCTAAAAATCAGCCCTTAAAACAATTAAAATTTGATCTTAAAATCCAAAAGATTTACTAAAAATATTTTTCAAATCAAAAATTATCAAATTAAAACAAAATGAGAAATTCGTTTGTTTTAAATATTTTTTAAGCCTTTGATTTTTTTTTTAATTTTGTCTAAATTTTTTTTTGATAAAGTAAATAAAAAATGTTAGATAAAAAATATATAAATTTCTTTATTTGAATTTGTAAGACCATTTCAAATGAAATTAACAGCTTTAAAGTGTAACAAGTATATCTAAATATAATTGAGTTAATTTGTGCATTTTAATAATTTTTTTTGGATAAATTACAGTTTTGTTATATTTTGCAATTCATTGAGTTTACAGCAATTTACTAAAATTTAGTAGCGCTTACTAATTTTTTATACTAATTTGATTGTACTAATATTAAGAATATTTAGTATTTTTTTTTGCTGATTTTAGCAAACCGATTTTAAATTCCACTTTACAAAACGTTTACTAAAATTTAGTAGCGGGTACTAATTTTTTCTACTTATTTCATTATACTACACGTCAGCAGACATTTGTTGCTAACATTAGCAAAAAATACCGCTGGGCTCAAATTAGCAAAGTTTCCCGTAATAACAGACAAATTTTCAGTTGTCATTACAGACTTTTTTGGTGAGTGTAGAGTATTATTCGAATACCCTCCACCAATATCTTAAAAAAATGTTCTCTACTGTTTTTGATACAAATTACAAACTTTTAAAGTTAAATTATGGAGGTGAAAAAATTTTTTTGTGAAAAAAAATTTTTTGGGAGAAAAAATTTTGAGGTAAAAAAATGTTTTAAGGTGAAAAAATTTTTTTGTGGTGAAAAACAAATTTTAGTGGAAAAAAAAACTTTTTGAGGTGAACAATTTTTGAGATGAATACAAAATATTAATCACTTTAAAGCGACTGGTGAATAAATATGAGAAAATATATTATGTACCAGTCGCTACTATGAAATTGTACTAAAATACACCAATTTGTATGGAAAATTTAGAGGCACCTTCACGTTTTCACTTATAACTTTTTAACCACTGGGCCGATTTTGCTCATTTTCAATATAAAACTGCTCGGGAGGATGTACACTAATTTAGGTAAAAAACTATGGGGTCTTAAACCTATATTTCGGCATGTTACAAACGGAATGACAGACCGATATATACCCTCACCATATATGGTGGAGGGTATAATAATGCAAATTAAATGTACATATATCTTTCATCAATAAGAACACAGAGAAGTGCAATTTTGTGAAATGCCAAAATAAGTGAAATGTCAAGATAAGTCCACTGTCTTATGTAATAATATATAAAAAAGAAAGTGTTTCCACACATGTTCAGTGGAAATAAGTCCTTATGCCTAACTAGATAAATGCATTGGAGACAGTGTACGAGAATTTGTCTATAAAGCAGGTTTTTTAATTTTCTTTATTTGACACCGTCGGAAAATTAGAAAATTTTCTAAATAAACAAGAGCAGCCTTCAAAAACCATTCAATAAGAAATTTTCAAAAATATTATGTAGTTTTTACGAAATTTACAAAGTTTAACAAACTATGACTAAGCTATAATCAAAAAGTATATAATTTATTATAGAGTGACAGAAGTGCTCTACAAGAAATTCAACATGCTACAGAGGTCTGCGGCAACATGTTTATATGAGTGGGCAACATTTTCAAAGTTGCTAATGTGTTGAAAAATATTAAATTTGGTGTATGCAGTGTTGCCATATAAACAGTTAAATTGTTTATCCCAGTTTTTGGTATTCTCAACTGTTTTCCAGTTTTTTCATGAAAACAACTTTTTTTCACATTCATGCATTTTTATAGGTTTTTAATTATATGTTGCAACAATAAATAGCATATTTATTTTCTTTATTTTATATTTTTACCATAGAAATGGGAAATAATGGATATGAATAGAAAGAGTTAGTCAATGTGTGTATACACATTAATATTTTTCATGTCATGTTTGAATTCGTAACTATTTTTTAACACAATTGCAAAGATTGGTTGTATTTTTTGTTTATATTAAACATGTCTAATTTTGGTAAAAATAAATATTATATTGAACAAATAGTATATTTTTATATGAAAAATCTGAAAAAATATATGAATAAAATAAAAAAAACATTTTTTTTATGAAAAAATCTGAAAAATCTCAAGCATCCCAAAAAACGGCAAAAAATAGTTAAATCTGGTTATATGGCAGCACCGCTAAACACTACTAAAAGTTGTCGACAAAAACTCACCTTTGTTGCCGCCAAACTATGTTCTAAAAAAGTACTAAAAAATTCGTGATAGCGAACTTCTTTCTATCTTTTATATACTCCTTGCTCTAATGCATAAAATAGATCCCAAACAATAAAAACCACTCAGACTGCTATTTATTTTTATATTTTCACTTTTTATTGAATAAAATGGACATTACAGGTTGGTTGAAAAGTTCCTGCGCTCGAAATGAAAGAATACTGTTTTTGTTACGAAATATATTTTTTTATTCAATATAATCTCCTAGAAGCTCAATACACTTGTTCCAATGATCTTCCAATAATTTTATCCCATCCTTATAATGGTTTTCCGGAAGCTCTGCAAAATAACCGTCTACGGCTGCTATGGCCTCTTCATTCGACGAAAAATGCTTTCCACGAAGGAATTGTTTGAGATTTCTGAAGAGATAGTAGTCACTGGGAGCCAAATCTGGTGTATACGGTGGATGTTTAAGCAATTCGTACTTTAATTCTTTGAATTTAGCCATCGTCAAAACACTTTTGTGAGCAGGTGCATTGTCTTGATGAAAAATGATTTTTTTCTTCTTTAAACCAGGTCTTTTCTCACGATTTTTTTCATCCAGCTGATCCAAAAGGCTGCAATTATATTCAGAGTTGATTGTTTTACCTTTCTGAAGATAATCAATCAACAAAATTCCTTTTGCATCCCAAAAAACTGATGTCATAACCTTCTTTGCTGATCGTTGTGACTTCACCTGCTTTGGAGCTGAACAACCAGCTTCAGTTTACTGTAAACGTTCTTGTTTTAATTTAGGGTCATGGTGGTAGATCCAAGTCTCATCCATAGTTATAAAACGACGCAAGAAGTCGGTTTTATTCGGCTTAAAACGCTCCAAATTACGCTGAGAAATTTGTTTTCGATCCAGTTTTTGTTGGATTGTTAATGTGTGCGGCCCTAACTTTCCAAACAGTTTTTTCATACGTAATTCTTCATGTAAAATATGGAGTACTCGTTCGTCTGAGATGCCTATGGCATTAGCAATTTCACGCTTAGTCAAACTTGGATCTTCACTAACCATATTATGTACCTGCTCAATGATTTCTGCTGTGGTTACAGTTTTTGGTCGTCCTTCGCGTGGATCGTCTTTAAGGCTGGTACGACCACGTTTAAATTCACCAGCACAAAATTCAACGGTGCGTTTTGAAGGTGAGGACTCCTTATACACTTCTAACAATTGTTCATAAATTTCCTTTGCTTTTAAACCCTTCAAAACAAAGAATCTAATGACTGCACGATATTCAATTTTTTCCATATTAAAAAAAATCAATGACACGTCAACTTCAAATGGATTGTAAACAAAGAAAGAATTGACAGAATGACTTGCAACGTGCATGTGTTCTCAGGACAGTGCCATCGCTTTGTGAGCGCAGGAACTTTTCAACCAACCTGTAATTGCCAAAAAATTTAATAATTTTCGATTTAAAATTTGTATAGAATTTAAATGTCGAAAACTTGAAAAAAAAAACAAATATATATATTTTTAGGGTTTAGTATAAATTTAGAAACATTTTTCTCATAAAATTCTTTCAAATGCTTAAATAATTTCTATAACTAACTACACTAACAGTAAAGGTTTTTATAAACACTGCATTTAATATAATTAAAATGTATTAAATTACCAAGGGATTCTAAAAAAAAAGAATGTACGTATGTTATGTAAATTAAGATGACAGCGATATGTATGGGAAAACATATTTGGTACAATTTGTTTGGTGACACTTGGTCCAAAATATCCGTACTAAAAATTTAGCAAAAATAGCAAGAAATATCTTCGAATTTTGTATTACCTAATCCAGTAAAAGGCAATAATCCAAAGAACAGGTTGCAGAACAACTTTTGTTATATGGCATTAGCATAGGTTCTCATTTATGTTCTACAACCAGTACTTTTTGTTACATTAGCAATAGATTCGTTTCATCTAAACTAGAACAGGTTACTTTAGAATCGGTTCTAGAGCTATTTGTAGAACTGGTTATGGGACAGTAAAACTTTACATATTGACTGCCGGGAATCAGTTCTAGAACCTGTTGTATGGAACCGGTGTTAAAAGAATCTGCAAAGAAGGAATTTCCAATCAACAGAAATCAAAAGTAATAAAAAAAAATATATTGCTACTTTCCTAGATTATTTTCGATTATATTCCAAAAATTTTGCATTTACATTATTTTTTGTTTTCAAAAATTAGCATTTTTGTGAAAAAAATCTAAACAAATGAAAAAAAATAAAAGTTTTTTGTGTAAAAAAATAGACGAACGTACGTTTTGCGTATTCGCGCTTAATTTTAAAGATATATTTTTCAAAAATAGTTTTATTTTTTTTTACAAATACATGTTGGAATTTCTAAATTTTTTCACTATGAAATAAGAGTTTTTTTTTTAAATCCTTAATGTTATAGGGTCTTTAATGTTTATTAGCACCATTTGAACAAACATTTTGTACAGTTTTTTTCGACTTCCGAATATTTGAAAAAAAGGAATTATTTGGTTTTTGTAGCTAGGAATTTTTGATCTGGCCAAAGATCTCATCAGAACCCAATGTTTGGAAGAGCTACAGCCTGATTATTATTATTTTAAAAGGCAGAGCACAAACAAAACTATTTTCAAATGCATTTAAAAGCAATTAAGAAAAATGCAAACAGGTTAGAAATTTTAAAATCAATGAACAACAATCGAATGAAAAATATGTCGATTAAAAAATAACACAAAATAAGGATGAGTGCCAACTGGCTAAATAAAATCTAAACTAGTTTTACAGGTTGGTTGAAAAGTTCCTGCGCTCACTAAGAGATGGCACTGCTAGCTCCAAACTTTTTTTTTCTCAAGTTGGTATAACTGTACTGAGAATACATGCAAAGTTGCAAGTCATTCTGTCAATTCTTTCTTTGTTTTCAAGCCATTTGAAGTTGACGTGTCATTGATTTTTTTTAATATGGAAAAAATTGAATATCGTGCAGTCATTAGATTCTTTGTTTTGAAGGGTTTAAAAGCAAAGGAAATTTATGAACAATTGTTAGAAGTGTATAAGGAGTCCTTACCTTCAAAACGCACCGTTGAATTTTGTGCTGGTGAATTTAAACATGGTCGTACCAGCCTTGAAGACGATCCACGCGAAGGACGACCAAAAACTGCAACCACAGCAGAAATCATTAAGCAGGTACATAATATGGTTAGTGAAGATCCAAGTTTGACTAAGCGTGAAATTGCTAATGCCATAGGCATCTCAGACGAACGAGTACTCCATATTTTACATGAAGAATTACGTATGAAAAAACTGTTTGGAAAGTTAGGGCCGCACACATTAACAATTCAACAAAAACTGGGTCGAAAACAAATTTCTCAGCGTAATATGGAGCGTTTTAAGCCGAATAAAACCGACTTCTTGCGTCGTTTTATATACCTAAATTGAAACATGATCGTTTACAGTGGACTGAAGCTGGTTGTTCAGCTCCAAAGCAGGTGAAGTCACAACGATCAGCAAAGAAGGTTATGGCATCAGTTTTTTGGGAAGCAAAAGGAATTTTGTTGATTGATTATCTTCAGAAAGGTAAAACAATCAACTTTGAATATAATTGCAGCCTTTTGGATCAGCTGGATGATAAAAATCGTGAGAAAAGACCTGGTTTAAAGAAGAAAAAAATCATTTTTCATCAAGACAATGCACCTGCTCACAAAAGTGTTTTGACGATGGCTAAATTCAAAGAATTAAAGTACGAATTGCTTAAACATCCACCGTATACACCAGATTTGTCTCCCAGTGACTACTATCTCTTCAGAAATCTCAAACAATTCCTTCGTGGAAAGCATTTTTCGTTGAATGAAGAGGCCATAGCAGCCGTAGACGGTTATTTTGCAGAGCTTCCGGAAAACCATTATAAGGATGGGAAAAAATTATTGGAAGATCATTGAAACAAGTGTATTAAGCTTCTAGGAGATTATATTGAATAAAAAAATATATTTCGTAACAAAAACAGTATTCTTTCATTTCAAACGCAGGAACTTTTCAACAAACCTGTAGGTTTCCAAACTTCTATGAAATTTTAAAATATATTTATTTATTTTTGAAACAAATTTTAAATCCTTTTGTCAATATGAATTAAGCACAGGGCCCAAGTTCTGGTTGAATTTCATGTGAACAAAAAACTTAAAATAATCCCTAAAAGTAATCGGATTATTTTTTGATTACTTTTAATTATTATTTTTTTTTTTGATTATTTTCTCGTAGTCATTAGTAATCTTGTTTTTTTTTTAGATTATTTGTAATTAGTAATCGTGCGAAGCTAAATACAATCGTAATTCAGAACACACCAATGCCCAACCGAATTCAAGGCTGCTATTAGATTATGAGTTACATTTTGGAATGACCTAAATATTAGAGGGCGGATCTATAAGTCCGTGATTTTCCCATCAAGTACCACCTGTTAATATACTACAGTCAAATTTTTAGCAAGTTCCGTCATTTACTTTGCGTTAAGCAGCTGTTCAAAACATACAATCTTGTGGATTTTTTTTAAATGGATAATAGTGAATTTCGGATGCTCATTAAACATTACTTTTTGTGAAAATAAAACCGTCAATCAAATCATGAAAAAGCTTGATAAATACTATGGGGACTCTGACCATCGATTTCAATGGTAAAAAATTGGTTTACTGCCTTTCGTTGTGGTCGTACGATCCACGAAAAAATCCACGATATGGTGTTGGCCGATCGAAGAGTAAAAGTGCGTGAGATTGTTGATGCCATAGGCAATTTATATGGCAGTGTGGTTTCGATTTTAGGTGATCAGTTGGAATTAAGAAAGCTGTCTGCAAGATGGGTGCCGGGTTTGCTCTCAATTGACCATAATGCACGGGTGCACACGTGTGTAGTCTCAATGGCAAAATTCCATGAATTGGAACCTCATCCGCGATATTCTACGGATTTAGCCCCCAGTGACTTTTACCAAACCTAAAGAAATGGCTCGGTGGAAAGCGATTTAGCTCCAACGATGAAATTATTGATCAAACAAATGCCTATTTAATGGATCTCGAAAAATCCTATTTTTTTGGAAGGGATACAAAAACTGGAGAAAGTGTATGGAGCTAAAAGGAGATTATGTTGAAAAATTAATTTTTGTTTTGCAAAAAAAACTTTGTTTTATTCAAAAAGTCACGGACTTATTGATCCGCCCTCGCATGTAATCCATCTCAAAATCTGGGCCTTGGTATTTTCCGACATAGTATGTAGTAAAATGTATCCCAAATATTTATATCAATTTAAATATGACAATATATAAACTTTTTCATCGGTATATGAACATAATTTTTTTTTGATTTCGAAAAATCTAAAATTTTGATCGGAGTGCGTTACGTTGTACCCAAATTTTCAACATAGAAATTTTGGGGCAAGTGTCATCAAATTATACTCGGCTATCCTAGATTATCCAAGATTTAAAAAATGCTGTCACCCTAATGTTATGTTTAGCACAAAATGGCATATTTTCTTTATCATCCCTAAATCACAAACTTTTCAGCGAGTGCATTTAGTGTTGAATGTATGTCTAACATTATAGTCTAAAAGTTACTTACTTAATGTTTATTTTATTTGTATTTTTAGTGTACTAAAAAATTAAAGCCACCAAAAGTTTAAACCTTTTTTAGGTACTTTAAATAAACCGTAATACACATATTGTAAAACTCGGTATACGCTTGCATGGTTTACTCTCTCTCTCTCTCTCTGTCTCTGTCTGCAGTGATGTTTACTATGAGTACCAATTAAATTAATGAAATCATTTTGGCAACTAAATAAAAATGTATTAAAATTATATGGCAAAAAAAAAACCAAAATTCTTTTTAAAAGATACATGAACTAAAAAAAAAAAAGCTTTAAAATATATGTTTAAGAACCTACAACACGACTGCATCGAGTTATCATATCTCTCCCATCTTAAATATTGTAGTAACCACTTTGGAATATTCTTTCAACAACTATTGCATAAAAGTACCAACTAACATTTGCAAAGAAACGAAGCCGTTATCAAAAAAAAAAAAAAAAAAAAAAA
Organism: Eustalomyia histrio; assembly: GCA_949748255.1. Taxonomy (NCBI): domain Eukaryota; kingdom Metazoa; phylum Arthropoda; class Insecta; order Diptera; family Anthomyiidae; genus Eustalomyia; species Eustalomyia histrio. The sequence continues at coordinate 104,347,668 of OX456524.1, read as the reverse complement.
ACAAGGTATGTATGTTAGTATATCAACACATAATTTTTAAACATTTCATTTGTTATTTTCATTTTTATTTGTAAAATTCTTTTAAAACAGATTCGTCTCGACAACCGCTGTGTAACCGAATCTTTCAGTTCTGCTGTCATATTGAAATTACTATTCTCAGTTTCCACAACTGCTATGACCAAATCATTCGATTGTCAGCACGAATCTGTTTTTTTTCTATGTAGGTGTTTAGCTGCCATTAGTGCAACAACCATGGTCGTAATATTTTTTTGAAACTTGTTTTATTTTGCTTATTAAATTTTTTGTAATAAAACAACAATATTTTGTGGAAAAATTGAAATCCTACGTTGCATTTTCAATTAAGCTTTCCAAAGTATTTTAGCTATATAAACACGACCTATTTTTGCAGTTTGAAAAATATACAATCTAAACTATAATCTTCAACCATCCTGACAGAAAAATACGAAATGCAAAGCGTTGGCCCAGTGCTTTTAACGGTGGTGCCAGTGTTGACAGAATAAAAGATTTTAAAAATTATAGTGTTTCTGCCAACCCCAAAATGATGACACCGGGCTGGGCTTTGCCGTTTATTTTTAAGAACGTTGGCAAAGTACTGGGCAAACCATCAATAAAGTGGTTTTGCTAAATAACATGAGTTCTATGCCAGCTATTTATAAAATTCTAATTTTAAATTGTTGCCAAAGTACCGGCAAAATAATCAGTAAAGTGCTTTTTTAATTGTGCACTAAAAAAAAGACATGAAGTAAAAATTAATCCAAAATTTTATTTAAAATAGTTTTAAAATTTTTCTAAATTTAAGTTAAATTTTATTAAAAATTTTCTTAAAAAGAATAAAAATTTCTATGTTTCAGTAAAAATTAAATAGTTTATATATGTTACTCAGCAATAGTTCATATCTTTTCTAAGAAATATTTCTTGATTAAAAAAAAAAAAAAACAATTTCATTAAGTAAATATTTGTCAATTTATAAGAAAAACATCTTAGTTTTCAGAAATTTGCTTACTAAAATGTTATAAAATTAAGTTTCGTTAAAAAATAATTAGAACATATGAGAGCGGATCAATAAGTCCGTGACTTTTTGAATGAAACACAGTTTTTTTTTCTTTAAATTTATTTTTCAATATAATCTCCTTTTAGCTCCATACCCATCCCTTTCAAAAATTTCACGAAATTATTTCATTGTTGGAGTCGAATCTCTTTCCATCGAGCCATTTCTTCAGCTTTGGAAACAAGAAATAGTCGATCGGGGATAAATTCGGAGAATAAATTCAGCGAATGAGGAAGCAATTCGAAGCCTAACTTTTGGATTTTTGCCATGTAAACTGCACTTGTCACAAGATTGCGTTCGTGGTCGATTGTGAACAAACGCAGCACCCATCTTGCAGACGGCTTTCTTAAATCCAACTGATCATTTAAAATCGAAACCACACTGCCAAATGAAATGCCTATTGCATCAACAATCTCACGCACTTTTACTCTTCGGTCTACCAACACCATATCGTGGATTTTTTCGACATTTTCGGGTGTATTGACCTCAATTGGCCGTCCAGAACGTTCAGCGTCATTTGTACTTGTGCGACCACAACGAAAGTCAGTAAACCACTTTTTTTACCATTGAAATCGATGGTGCAGAGTCCCCATAGTATTTATCAAGCTTTTCCTTGATTTGATAGACGGTTTTATTTTCGCAAAACATAATGTTTAATGAGCACTCGAAATTCACTTTTTTCCATTTATAAAAAAATCCACGGGGTTGTGTGTTTTCAACAGCTGTTAAACGCAAAGTAAGTGACGGAACTTGCTCAAAATTTGACAGTAGTCTATTAACAGGTGGTACTTGATGGGAGCAGTGTTGCATTTCATATAACTACGTGAGAAGTTCGAAAAGTCACGGACTTATTGATCCGCCCTCGGTAATTAGTTAAAAAATGTGTTTAACTTAAAATGAGAAAGTACTTGAACACACATTAGTTCATTTTTTTTCGTGAGTAGTAAAATGAACTAAATTATGGAAATGCAGATTTTAAGTTTACAACTTTCTAATTTTTAAGAATTAAAAACAAAAAGTGGTAAATTTTTTCCTATGTAATAATAAAAATTTATTTTATTTTAGAAACTGATGAACTATTTCTAGGAAAAATTTTCATGCAACTTAGTTCAGATAAATTTTAAAAATTTTATTAAAACAATATTTTTTTTTCAAGTAAAAGTTTTCTAATTTTTGAGAAATAATAACCTTAGGTATAGGATTTTTTCCTAAAAGTTTCTTCAAATAAATTTTTCTTAAATCGAGGAAAAGTTTAACGTTCAACTTATTTTCAAAAAAAAAACAAATTAAAATCAAAGTTTTGAACATGAGTCAAAAATAGCACACGTGCCCATTTCTAATTTTAACAGTCTTATGAACTGAACTTAAAGTAGCTGAAAATACTTTGTTTGCTGACTACAATACAAAATATCGCAAGTTCATTTTATACATTACGGTATAATGGCTTTAAACTTAATATTTACCGAAGGCACTAAAACTATTTTTAACTTAATAATAAAAAATGTTAAAATTTGTATATGTCAATTAAAGTTAAAGCTAAAAATACCATAAAATGAACTTATAAAATTTGTCCATTTTCCAATAATAACAAGAAATGTAACTGTGATATTTTGTATTTTTGCAACAATTTCCTTAAATTAGTTAATTTAAGAAGACAAAAGACCCCCAGTGTTCTTTAGCCATATATGCCGTGTGTCACTTAGGGCTTCCCCTATTGTAGTTCTCCCGAGGAGAACTGTCAATTAACTACGAAAAGAATCAGACTTTGTCACAATTTATTACTTTTCAGGATATCGTATACTTTGTTTACCTTTTTGCTAATAAAATTTAATATATATTTCAAATACATGAATTTAGTATAGTTCAATTTAAATTTAAGACAAAAATGTACAACAAAAAACTTATAAAGAGCAGTGTCCTCACAAAGCGGAAGTCCTCCGAAAGTGGTAAAATACCTACCCAATGAGTGTAAAGTACTTTAAAATATATGGTAAAATATATTACATTTACAATAGACGCGAGATAAGGATAATTTTTACTTAAAAGAGGTGCTATTTAACTTGATGTTAGAAAATATTTTCTTATTTTATTTTTAGGGAGTTAAGTCCTAATTTTTAGTAAAAAAATTATCTAAAATAAAATTTTTTTTAAAACCAAGGAAACATTTCCTAACTAACAGTTAAATTTTAGATGATGTATGAACTAATTAGGAGGAAATTTTACTGTTTTCTAATAAAAATTTACTTCTCAGTAGTAAAATTTGTCTATAGTTTAGAAATTTTGACCAAATTTTAAGTAAAATTTGTTTCTTAATTTCAAGGAAAATTTTACTAAATATTGGTAAAAAGTGTCTTTGGCGCCATTTTCATTTAAATTTTTCCTCCAAAATAAGTTAATTTTTTAAAATTCTAGTTTATTTATTTTCTAGTGTGAAATTCAAAAATATAGTATTTTAACAGTACTCTAAAAAAGCCAAAAGAAAATGACTATATTGAAAATTAATAATTTTAATTAATTTTTGTATTTCATAAAATTTTTCTTTTATTAATAAAAAATTAAAATTTATGTGAAAAAACTAACCATAATGAATCAACTTTTGATTTTGCAATTATAGGGCTAGTTTTATAGTTAGCACTAAGTGAATTTTTACTTAAGTAAGGAATCTTCAAACCAAATGTCTTATTATAGTCAGCACTTAGTAGAAATTATTATTAAAATTTTACTTGGGAAGAAAATTTCGTTTGAAAATTTGTTACTTAAGTAAAATTTAAGTCCAAAATCAGACTTAGTGCTGACTATAATACTGACGCTCACTTAAGTAAAATTTAAGCCCAAACTCAGACTAAGTGCTGACTATAAAACTGGCCCATATGTCATTAATAATGGAAAAAAAAATTAAAATAAAATGTAATATAAATAACAATATGCCAAAAAAATTTACTTTTTCATTTTCAAGCTATGAATGCGGAATGATTTTAAATGCTTGGGGTGTAGAGTCAGTTACTTTAATTGCTAATTAGAGTGTCCCTCACTTGTCCTAAAACGGAAATTTAGGTTGGCCTTTAAAACTTGGATTTTTTTAACTTTTCATGAATTTAACGCATTGCTTATGTTAACAGCTACAAAATCAATGTTTTTATTTGTTGGATAGTTAGTTTGGGTAGTAATCTTCCATTTTTGGATATTGTTGCAATAATACACTGAGAAAAAAATGGCAACAACAACACTTGGAAGTATGAAAATACTACTGCTAACATTTAACACCGGCACAAATTGGGCTGAATATTATGCCTTATCATTCAACACAGTTCTTACCGACTTCAAAATCTAAAATTCTGCGGTAGTACGTGACGATCGCATTTTTCGTTAACAAGAAAATTTGAAAAATGTTCAAAAAAAAAATAAAAGCGAAAAAATTTAAAAAAATGCGTTCTTTTCACCTACATTCACATATAACATTTGAAGTAGGAATGTAATCTTCAAGCACCACCGCAGAATTTTATATATTATAGTCATCAACAACTATGTTGATTTGTAAGGCATAATATTTAGCCCGATTTGTGCCGTTTAAAAAACATTAAAGCCTATTAAAATTATTTTTGTTTTTTCCCAATTTTTTCCATTACGACAATTATTTCGTCCATATAACACAAGGACGTACCTCCCATACGGGACCACAAATAGATTTTTGAGATTTTTCAAGGTCAAAGGCCTTATATATCGACAGGTTTACCGGAGCCGAAACTTTCCCTAGAACATTCCAAGAAGATACCATCAGGGGGTATCCCCAAAAAACATAGTGGAAGATATTGGGTACCTAAATGTACCCTTGGGGGGTTAATGTACCCTATTTATTACCCGATCAGGGCGGGAGTGGGGGAAATGAAAGGGCTAATTACGACGATTATTTCGTCTAAGGACGTAACTTCCATAGGAGACCCGGAAATCGAATTCCGAGATTAGGCGCAGCCAAAGGGTTTACTTAGAAAAAGTGGGGTCATTTGTGGACCTAGCCGGGAGTTATATGGGCCAATCGACAGGTCTACCGGAGCCGAAACTTCCCCTATTAAAATTACTAAACTTTTATTCGCAGAACTAAAAATGTAAGTACGTACAAAACTTTAATAATGAATTTAAGTTACATACATATTTGATTATAAATTTGAACAAAAGTTGCTGCTGAAGCCCTAAAGAACCATTTTCAACGATAAAAAAGTTTTTTTTTCGCAAAAAGTCGATTTTGGCATATTGCTAAATATAGAAAATAAATTTGAATTCTCTTTGAGAATTTTTAATTCTACAGAAATAAATTTGAAATTTAGCAAAATATGCAATTAATGAAAAATTAATGCAAAAGTGTTATTGTCCCTATGTAAACTGTATTATTTGTAAAACAACATCGTGAATACAGTGAAAATAAATTTGTATTAAAAATTGGAGAAATTTGAAATTCAATTGTGAGTTTCATTATTATAATATTTAAATAAAAAATTGTGAAAATAAAAAATAAGTTAATTTGCTTAAACTCAATAATAACAATGAATTGAAATTGCAACATTAATAATTTCAATAAATTTAAGTTGCAAAATTAAATATTTTAGGTTGCAAAAGAAAATATCTCACATACTCAATTTTTGGTTGGGCAGTATTGAATGTCAAGTTTATATTTATCCTCTTTTAAAATTCTCTTTTTAAATTCTCTTTTAAAAACGTAACAAAATTAAACATGTAAATTTTGTAAATCGGGTTCTGAAGAAGCAAGTTTTGTTTACCTTTAGAAAGTGTTGTAAGCAAGTGCTTTATAGATTTTTATTTTATAAACAATTGAAAATTTTATTAGATCAGTATTGGCAAAGCAGATTTTGCTAACGTTAGCTTTTATTATTTTTACAATTGTAAATTTTGTAAATCAAGTATTGGCAAAGCACTTTTTTTCAACGGCTGGGAAAGCGTTGAAAACAAACAATTGCAAATTTTGTTAAACCAGTACTTACAAAGCACTTTTTACTAACATTGGCAAAGCGTTCTAAACCAAGCAATTGCCTTTGCTTTTATTATTTTTACGATTGAAAATTTTGTAAATCAAGTACTGGCAAAGCACTTTTTACTAACGTTGACAGAGCATTCAAAATAAATAGTCTGCCAGCTTTTTATTTGTTGTACCATTGGCAATCAGTGCTTTGCCAGCAGTTTATTTCTTTTTCCATCGACAATTTGTGGCTGGGCACATATTGATCCCGTCAGAATATTTATTATGTAAATTAAACAAATATTTTTCATTAATAACGTTTTCCCATATGTTTTTAACCAACTCAGCACATCACTTTTATAAAACCAAACTTCTTTTTACATATAAATCATTTTTCAAAACGTTTTTTAAAAATTTTCTGAAATCAAGTATAGGGTGGGAGGGACGTAAAAGAACAAAATTTCGTTATAATAATCAAAATGCAAAATTTTTAAATGCTATTTAACATATTGAGACAAAGATCTCATGACTACAGTCTTGTATTTTGTATGAAATAACTGAAGCAGTCATTTAACTCAGGTTACGTTTAGATAAAGCTTACGTCTGGTTAATCCAGACTATATCTTATAAAATGTTAAACTTACAGAAAAGGTGAGACTTGTCTGTATTGAGGCTAGCTTGATAAATACTTAAGTAAGCCAAAGGTTTTTGTTTAAGAAATCTTGCCTTGTCTGAAGTCAGCAAGTGAGCAAGCCCAATTAATTTGTTTGCACATCCATTTGGGTTTTAACAGATTTTCCAATTTGTCTTAAAAAGGGTTTCAAAATCGAGGAAATTTGTTAAAATGGGGAAAAATTTTCTTTGAAATCAGGGAAATTTGGTCAATGTTCTCTTATTTTCTCTCAGTTGCCAAATCTCTGTAATCTGTACAAAATTTCATTTGACCGCTACTTACGATGAAACCTCTATAAGATATCCTTACTCTATGACGATATGCACCGACTATCGTTAACTATAAGATACCGTTATCGAAATAATTCAAAAAAGGCATTCGCTTACCCAGAGACTGAAACCCTGAAAAAATGGGTTCAGCTTCGCGATCGAGTTAATTGAAATTAAAAGTTCAGGGTCTGGGTTCGGGTTCAACATTTAAAAAAATGACAAATGTTTTATTAATAGAAAATTTATTTATTTTTCAAAGAAATTTTCGATTAATTTTATAATTAATATATTTTTTAATTTGATGTCTGTGGCGACAATATAAATTTCAAGGCTGAAAATGAACTTTCATTTGAAGAATTTGATTTAGAAAATCATTCCTTCTTTTTAAGAACTTCATCATCTTCTGAAGAACAAGATATTGATTCTTTCATAAAATTCTCTTCTTCTCTCTCCATTTACAAATTTTTGAAAATTTTAATTGTTTTAAAAATATGTTTTTTTTAGCATTTTCAACATGTGCTATCTAGATATACATAATACTGCAATCAAAAGTGGTTTATTCATAAAGTGTTTTTCTCTTTTTATAATATTTAAATATAATTTTTCTGAAAATGTTTTTGTTTTGTTATCTTTTGTTATCACTATTTTTAAAGCTAAAAACCAGATTCTATAAAAATCGCTTTAAGTCATCTGTTTTTCTTCTAGTTTCAGCGTTAATTTTTTAACATGTGCAAAACCTTCTACGAATTCTTCACAAATATTCGGTTTCAAATTTTTATTAACAGCGAACCAGATCCTGTTTGAGTTCGGTTTCAGTCCCTGCTTAGCCCGAAAGTTGTACTTGTTATGCGTTCTCATCACGCAAAGAAAAAACGTGGTTGTGCCAATCATAGTCGTACTACTGGTTATCATATTATGATAATAAAATAACCATATTTTTAACATAATATGGTCCGTACACTTTTATTATGATTCAAAAATTACCATATTATGGTCCTAAATAAACATGTTGTAATGAATTTATCATAATATTATCGCACGTAATCATATTATGCTCAAAATATTATCATATTATAGGCCCTCATAACTATATTATGATTCATGGATTATCATTATATGATCCATAATCCAAGAAAATTTCTTAAAGAAAAGTTCTTAGAAGCTATGAAAAAACTCTTTAAATTTAAGAATATTTCCTTTAAAAATGTTTTTTCTAAAAAAAATAGATAATGAGGACTTTTTGAAGAAAAATTGTTAAGGAAAAAATCATAACTTCTAAGAACTTTTCTTTTAGAAAAACAATAACTTGGTTGCGACAACCATACCCGATTGCAGCAAGTACAATATAGTAGCAGTGATCATATTGCAACCATTTTTTTTCTCTGCGTGATGTAACTAAGATCGCATTTTATAAGGATTGGAACACTCTTTACCTTAAAGACACATTTAATGCATGAGATGAGCTGTTATAATGTCTCCCATTATTCCCTTAACACGAGCCAATATAATTTAGATTACATAAATTGATGAATTGCACTTTTGCAATTCCAGACAATTTTCCAAATAATTGTTTTTGATTTTAAAAAAATATAAACTGCACTTCCGTTCTCATAACGAAAATGCAGTTTATTACCAAAACTTGTCAACAGACGTTTTTCGAGGAATTGTTTGTTAATTAAAATTGCAACATGGGTATGTTTTGTAGCCAATACATGAAACGGAAACAAAACACACTTATGTTGACGTTGCGTTAAATATTTTATTAATGATATTGTAAATAAGTATATAAGTGAATAATGAACCAATAAAGTGTCAGTTTTTATATTTACTAAAAAGGTAAATGTCGTGTTTTTTTTTGTGTTCTGAAAAATAAGAGTTTAAAAGTATGAGCCTCAAGTATAGGGAACAAATTACCGGTGTCACGCACCAGTTTGATTGTTGTGATTATCGGATGATAAAAGGCATGCACCATATATCTATTATACGGTATGTATTTAAGGGTTAATTGTTAACGCATAGAATTTCTAACATTTTCCTCAATCTCTTTAACATGGGTGCTATCAGTTTATAGTGAATGTACCTGTAAACACCTTGCCGCATTAATTTAGCTCCTGTAATTGATTTTTAGTAGCTTGAAAACTGCAATAACTAACCCGGAACGGGATTTTGAATATTTTTCCGCAACTTTTCAGCATTATAGTAAACACTTCTATTTATTGTTTTATGTCTCTGGGCATGAAAAATTGAGTTGATTCCTTTTTAAATGGCCCACTTGTGAGCTAGCTTATTTTAAAAGACTCCTTTGGACTTAACTTAGACGTTGTGTATCACATTCACCATCTACGGTACGTGTAGAGAATTTAAGTTAGTGTAAACATTAATGTTGTTGTCAACGTGTTAGCTTTCGCAATGAGTTTCAATAATACCACTTGTCAGTGGTAGGATTTTAATTTTATCTACATAGGCAATATTATGTTTTGTGCCGAAACTTGTTAAATAGAATTTATATATGTATGTATTGTAGTAGTTTATGTTGTTGTACATATGATATATAGTGAATATGCATTTACTGCTATATTATTCCATTAGCAGAGCTGTCAGTGCTTGGATTTTATGTATTGTTTTAACTAACTTTATGGTTGGAATTTTTAATTATTCTGTAAAACATAAAATTTGGTTACAGCATAAAAGACGATGATAGTAACCAATTAGAAAAGGAAACTATATACACTAAGTGAAAAAGTTTGATCATATTAATAAAATTGTTCCATAAATCGTTTGTCATCAATTCTTAAACATCGTTATGAAGTTTTCATAAACACGATAAAGTATTTCTATACAAATTTTTGATAAATGTTTTATAAATCGTTATAGTTTCATAAAAATAATTAATAAAGAACTCATATAAATTATTTATTTCGGTTTTAATTTTCATTAAGTGTGCATTTTAGAAAAAAACCAGAAATTAAATTCAAAAAAAACTACATCACATTGATGAAACTCATTTATCTTGTTCATAAATATGAAGAAACTTCTTCATAAATATTGATGAAACTTTTTTCATATATATTTGTGAAACTTCTTAATAAATATTAAGAAACTATTATATACAAAAAAAAACATGGTTGGGGCAATCATATTCGAAGAGAATCATATATTGTTGGGTTTTTGGTTGTGCCAACCAAAGTCGTATTATAATATGGTTATCATATTATGATAATAAAATAACCATAGTTTTACCATAATATGGTCCCTACAGTTATATTATGATTCAAAAATTACCATATTATGGTCCTAAACAAAAACACGTTATATTGAATTTATCATAATGTGATCGCACGTAATCATAGTATTCTCAAAATGCTATCATATTATGGTCCCTCATAACTATATTATGATTCCTGGATTATCATTATATGATCCATAATCAATGAAAATTTCTTAAAGGAAAAATTCTTAGAAACTATGAAAAAGCTCTTTAAATTTAAGAACATTTCTTTTAGAAATGTTTTTTCTAACAAAAATTATATTAAAGACTTTTTGAAGAAAAATTGTTAAGGAAAAAATCGTAGATTCTAAGAACTTTTCTTTCAAGAAAACTTTGATTCATTTTCTTATTTACGAATTCAATTACAAATTATATCTTAATACCTTAACCGAGCACTAGCAACAAAGGCTTTTGGCTCGTTGTAGCGAAAACAGACCAGAGCCTCTGGTGGGAATCGAACCCACGACCCCCACACTGATAAGCTAGCACGCTACCAACTAGTCTACCAAGGCGATTCTGTGGACTTTTTTATGAAAAATACTTAAAACTTTTTTTGTTAAATTCTAATGACTTTTTTTATAAAAAAATCTTACACATTTTTAAGATTTTTTTAGAAAGTTTTTAGAAATTTTTCTTTAAGAAAAAGTCTTTAGAATCTAAGAATATTTCTAGTAGAAAAAGTCCTTAGAATCTAAATATTTTCTTCAGAATCCATGAATTTTTCTTTCAAAGAAAGGCCTTAGAATCTAAGTTTGTTTGGAATATATGAACTTTTATCTAAAAAACAGTTTGGAGAATTTGAGAAATTTAGTTTGAGGAAAAGTCCATAGAATCTCAAAAAGTTTTTACAGCCAATCATGATGTGAAATAGAAGGTGCCAATCATAAAATAGTAAAATATTTACTAAATACAGATGGTAGCGACCATGTTGATGGTTACACAGAAAAAAGTATCACAAAACTTAAAGTAATTAAAAATATTTGTTAAAATTCACATTTGATTTCTAACAATTTTTGAAATATTTATAAATTGTCACTTTTCATACAAAAATTCTGTGAAAATAAAAATTGAAGTAACAAAAAATTAACAAAAAGTTTTTTGTATTTACAAAATCCATTGTTGGTGCCTTTTTAAAAAATATTTTTTTTTGTATTTACAAAAATGTTCTATGGACGATGTTCAATATTACAAACAGAATTTTGTTAGTTTATTCTGTGTTAGAAACCCAATAACTTGGTTCTGACAACCATACCCGCTTGCAGCAAGCACACTATGGTAGCAGTGATCATATTGCAAGCATGTTTTTTCTCTATGTGCAAGGTTCTCTTTTCAAAACAAGATTTTTGTTAAAGATAAAGTATACAAATATTTTATGTTATGATATTAAAATCCTAGAAAATAATATAATTTATTAATCTTTATTTAAAAAAAATTTAAATCAATTGAGTTGTAAAACAACTAACAGAAAATGGTTATTGGATTGATCATGCAAAAAAATTATAAAATTTTTATCAGTTTGTCATTCTGTTTGTAAAATTTCGAAATATAGATTTAAGACCCCATAAAGTGTATATACCCATGATCTTTATGCATTTTTATGTCGATTTAACGATCTAATTGTTTGTTGTAATGGCGTTCACGGCGCGAAGACACAAGCGGGGGTGCTAGATTAATGTACATCCTTCCGAGCAGTTTGGTATTGAAAATAAGCTAATTCGGACCAGCGGTAAAAAGATATGGGTGAAAATGTGAATGTGGCCCTAAATTTTTAAATATTTCCTTTTGTTTTTTAACCAGTCGCTTAGAACTTAATAATATTTTATATTCACCTCAAAAAATTTTTTTACTACAAAAATTTTTTCACCTCAAAAAATTTTTTTCATCTCAAATTTATTTTTTCAACCACAAACTTTGTTTTCACATTTCAAAAAAGTTTTTCACCTCAAATATTTTTTCACTTCCATAATTCCACTTGTTGTACTCCAAAAAGGGTTTTTTACGTAATAGACAAATTAAAATTGATATTAACAAAAATAAACCGTTTTAAGAATTAAGTGGAATGAAAAATTTAATAAAAAATGTAAAAGTGTAATAAAAAATTTAAATGTAAAATTTATAAGCTGTGCACTTATAAACCAAGTTTGCTATTCCAAAGTTTGCTAAAGGTCTTATCTGTATTTAAATCTTTTATTTTTAGAAGTCCATGTTAAAAAAGTTGCTTTAAAATCTGCAAAATTTTGTTCCAATTTCGCAAAAATATGTCCCATAAGGGAAAAACTTATTCGCCATTGCAACCAGTATGCTCCAAATATATAGGAGCACCGGTCTGTTTTTTTTTTTGTGTAATTTTTCTCAATTTCTGAAAATCGAATCTTAAGCCACTAGTCTTCAACTATAAAATGTACGATTGAGCCTAAATATAAAAGTTTTTATTTATAGTTTTACTCAATAATTGTAGAGGAAGAAATGTTTTGTACCTTGAATCCTCTTATCTAAACAAGTCCAATATTTTGTGAATGGAAACTTAAGCTTCAAATGCTGAAATTTTCTGATATTTGGTTTTCTGTTAGGATTTTGAATGCCCTATAGTTTTATAAAGTCATTGGTACAACCAGCATTACATATTTCTCAGCAATTAAAGATTTAATAGATGAACATTAAAGCTAAACATGGGCGTAAGGTTAAATAAAATACCTTGTAGAATGAAACATTTTTATAAAACATTGGAAAAATTGTGAAAAATCAAAGGCTTCAAGGTACAACCAGTTTAAAGTACAACACATTTCCCTTAAAATACATAAATTTAACGGCATATTGTGTAAATGAAATTTTATATCTGTAGTATTTACAAGTTTTCTACAGACAACAAATGTAATTTTGTAAACATAATTTTAAATTTTCTGTAATTTGTAATATACTCGCATATGAATTCATTTCATAATTTCAACATGGAAAAATGTAAAAAATACAACAACAAAAATTCTAAAACAAATACCAGTTTAGAAAAATTAAAATGTATAATATTTAAAATAAACGAGCATCAGATAATCTAATGTTTATGTTAAAGGATGTGCAGAACAACATGAAAAAGGATCAAAGACAAGTTTGTACTTTAATTAGTTTTATCCGCAGTGTTAAAGAAAAACCAACAAAAAAAAAAATCATAATAATAATAATAAAAGGAAATCTCATAGCAAATACAAAAAATTTTAATCAAGCTAATTAAAATTAACTTTATCATTTTTATTTTCTTAAGGAAAAGTTAAAAAAACGAAAAATTATTTCTAATAGACCCTCGTTAAAACATAAGTGTTTAGTTGGTAATTAACACTTGAATTTTTAGAAATAATTAATTTCGGAAAATTTAAAAAGACAATTTAATTGTATAACCTACACAGAGAGAAAATTATGTTTATGGAATTTATAAAACCCAAAACCGCCACCAAGCGGTTGTCTGATGTTAAACCATTTTTGCCTAAATACTAATTTTTTATTAAAAGCAATTATTTGGTATCAATAGAAGACATAATTTACTACTTGCATTAAAGTAATTAAATGTGCTAAAATTCCACAACACTTATAACAAATTGTTAAAAATAATATGTTGAAGGCTGGTGCCTATCATTTGGATTTCATTATTGCCTAAGGAAATCATCAGGAGACGACGTTTTTAGAATTTATAGAGATATTTATTAGATTAAATAAATGAGAATTTTTGTCCTCGTCTAGGAACGGATTCAAATCCTTAAATATCAAAGAAAAAACAAAAAGCAACATCGAGGTACTACCACAATTTGATTTTTCTGCCTATAAACTTTTTTGTTCAACAAACGATTTTTAAGCGGGAAGGATGAAAAGTCAAAATTTCGTTAATTTGGAAAAATTTACTTTTTAAAACAGAAAAAAATATTTAAACAAGTAAAAAATTCCTAAATTAAGCTGTGCGAATCTTTAAATCTTTTTGGTACAAACAATGTAAAAAACATTAGAAGTGAAAAAAAAAAACTTTAGAAGTGAACAATTTTTTTTGAGGTGAAAAACTTTTTTTAGATGTGAAAACAAAGTTTGTGGTTGAAAATAAAATTTAAATTTGAAAATAGTTTGAGGTAAAAAATATTTGAGGTGAATATAAAATATTGTTCAATTCCAAGCGACTGGTTAAAAAACAAAATAAAATATTTTACTTGCCAGTCGCTTTGTATGGAAAATTTAAATATACCTTCACATTTTCACTCATAACTTTTTAACCGCTGGGCCGATTTCACTCATTTTCAATACCAAACTGCTCGGGAGGATGTTCATTAATCTATGTAGAAATAAACACCCCGCTTGCGTCTTCGCGCCGTGATCGTCACTTCACCAGAGAGACGAACATCTCTCAAATCGACTTAAAATTGCATAAGGATCACGAATATAGAACCGCACCATTCAGAAATTTGAAGAAAATAAAAAAATAAAAGGTGGTCCCTAATAATTTGTCTATATTTTTCAGCGCTCACGGTTCCTTGCATATGGAATAAGGAAGTTCGGATAAAGTAGGAAAAACAACCCTACACCATCTAGCTTTCTGGAAACTTCACTCTTTTAACTACACAAATATCCTTGTAACTTTCACCATCTGAATGGTAACGGCAGATTATCTGCGCATAGCAAGTTGAATTTGCTTTCATCAGACCATAAAACTTTTCTCAAGTCGTTGAGGGTGCAGTTTTGATATTTTTTGGCCCAAGCCAAGTGATTTGATTTCATCCGCTTGGCGAATAACGGCTTTTTAGCCGGTCGTCTTCCATATAGTCCGTACTCCCGAAGCCTTCTACGCAAAGTTTTCGCGCTTTAATCCACATTTTGATAGCTCTTCATTTCCGCCCTTATTTCCACTGCACTTTTGAAGCCATCCTTCAAACTTATTCCTCGCATTATGCCGTCTGTTCGGGTGTTAGTCTTCTGAGGTCTTCCACATCATTTCGTCCTTGCTAACGGGTCCAAATGATTTTTTTTTCTTATGAGCCTTACAATGGTTGAATGTGAGAATCCCACTTTATGTGCTATGCGACGATAAGGAACTCCCATATCCTTTAAAACAAAAATTTCTACCTTTTCGTCACGGGTCAATTGCTTATACCGTGTAGACATTTTTTACGTCCTTACAAAAAAAAAAGTGTCAGTTTCGCAAAATGTCACTATTTTCAAAAAGCTCAAATCGCTATAATTTCTAAAACAATAATACTAGATCAACATTTTTCGGCATATAATTTTATTTTTTTGATTTGATTTCTTGATCGCCTAAATAAAGCCATAAATCAAAATTTTAATATTTTAATACCTCGGTAACTTGTCAATGCAAAATATATTGTAGAAATGTTATCGATATCTGAAGAAAGAGCATTAATGGGTTAATTACCGGAGAATTGTTTACGAAAAATTTAAATAAAATCCAATTAAAGAAGTAATCATATTAATTAAAACAATAATTAAAAATTTTAATAATTTTTTTTATAATATTGACCAAAAAAAATTGTGTTTACGATATGTTTGGAGTACAGCATTGTTTTGTATATGAAAAACAAATGAATTTGGTTTTTATGCCAACAATTTTAAATTTAACCATACAGTTTAACCCTCGAAGTGGCACATGGTTCTGGCCAGACATATTTAATTTTCCTGCTTCAATTTAGCATACTTCTATTTTAGGTACATGGCTGTAATTTCAGGTAATCTCCCAAAATATTGTTGGCTTTCGATGTATAAATTAATAATTGAAAAAAAGTCCTTGGAACAGGACAAAAAAGCCAAATAAAAAATCTTCACCTTACTTTTGGTAGATGGTGTCTGGCCAGACCCCTATGCATTTTGTATGAACGCATAGGCAAAGCACATGGCACGAGTTGGAAATTTGTATTTACTTTATTCTTTTATGCTTCTTTCTTTCTTTCTTTCTTTCTTTCTTTCTTTCTTTCTTTCTTTCTTTCTTTCTTTCTTTCTTCTGATTTTGTTTGTGAGTTAGTTATTCATTGAACGTTGAACAGTGAAGAAGTAATCTAGTAATATTATGGCTGATGAACTGGAATTTATTTATAATACACGCTTGCGTAGCGCGAATTTGCAACCCCAATTGTCAGAGGCATTAGTGCGTGATTTTCAAAGTCAGGTAGAAGCTGATGAAAATTATGATGTTTTTGAAAACGATGGTGACGACACTGCTGATTATGTGCCAGAAGATGATGCATCAGACATAGAAAATGATTTGGAAATTGAACCTAACGAACTTTATGATAGTGATGAAGACGTAGATGAAGAAGAAGAAAGTGGAAATGATGCTGAAGCAGCAAATGAAGTCGACTCAGGCTGTTTTTATGGTAAAGACGGTACTAAATGGAACGAAACTGAACCCCCTGCATATCGTTTGCGCCAGCATAATATCATGCGTTTTCGATCTGGAACAAAAACAAGGCTCACCAATCCAGTTGAGGTATTCAAGCTATTTTTCTCAACCAATATTACGTTCGTCATCATTAGTGAAACAAATCGGCATCGGCGAGAATCAATTAGAAAATGGAATGAAGAACATCCAGAGTCTACCCAAAGAAAATGGATTGATTTGACAAGCTCTGATCTAGATGCATTCATTGGGATTTTGTTGGCTTCTGGTCTCAGCCATAATAATATGCAAGACTCCAGTATATTGTGGCGTTCTGATTCGCTGCCCATATTCCGTGCGGCTATGTCGCACAAACGATTCATTACTCTGTCCAGATATATTCGTTTCGATAATAGTCGTAGGCGGGCATTCCGACAGCAAACAGATAAAGCAGCTCCTATCCGGGACCTTTGGAATTTTCTGAATAAAAATCTGCAAAATTATTATGAACCTTATGAAAATATCACCATCGATGAGCAGTTGTTTCCGTATCGTGGGCGCACAAAGTTCACCCAATATATCCCATCAAAACCTGCAAGGTATGGGATCAAAGTTTGGTGGGCATGCGATGCTAAGACTAAATTTCCATTGAAAGGAAAACTATACACTGGAAAGGAAGGAGACAATCGGGAAATAAATCAAGGTGAAAACGTTCTAATGTATTTCGCAAATTGTTACGCAAACAGCGGCAGAACAATTATTTCTGATAATTTTTTCACCTCATTGAACGGCGCTAAACAACTGGCTGCTATGGGACTGGCATTTGTTGGCACCATTCGAGCAAACAAAAGATGTCTTCCTAAGGAAGTTATGAAGAGCACCAGACGACCAATTCTTTCAAGTGTGTTTGGTTTTCATGAAAATCTTGTTGCACTTTGCAGCTACGTGCCCAAAAAAAATAAGGCAGTCAATTTAATTTCAACCGTGCATTACACGAAATATGTTGAAGGCGTAGCCATGAAACCGGAAGCAATTTTATTTTATAATTCAACTAAAGCCGGAGTCGATACGATGGATCAAATGCTAACTCATTACACAACAAAACGGTCAACCAGACGCTGGACATACGCGTTTTTCTGCAACATGATTGATGTGATGGCATTGGCAAGTTACATTATATGTAAGCTAAATGATGAAAATACAAGAAAAGAAAGAAGATGCATATTTTTATATAAACTTGAAAAGCAATTGGTACTGGCCAACGTTGAAAATCGCATCAATAATCCGCACATTGAGGCTCAACCAACAACTCGTATAGCATTTGAAGCGTACTTTGGGAGACCTCTCAATATAGCAAACCGTAATGTGGCTTCACGCAGTGGTCCAGACACACTAGCTGCCAAAAAAGATTGCAGAATTTGCCTGCAGCAAGGTGACAAAATACGCCGTAAGACACGCTTTTTTTGCTGCAAATGCAACAATCCTGTTTGTCAGCAACATTCAAAAGTAGATTATTTATGTTTTTGTTGCCTTCCGCAAAATTCTGAATAAAAAAATCAATGTATTCTTCATTATAATTTTCTATTTTGTCATAAACATTTATTACTTTACCCAAAATAAAGAGAAATATATATAGAACAAAAAAATTGTTGCCCTTTTCATTCCAAAGAATTTTTCAGGTCTATTTTTTCTTCCTCAGGTAGCTAATAACATAGTAAAAAGAAATAGAAACACAAAATATAACAAATATTTTCCTATCCTAGTAAAAAATTTAACGGCAAACATCCCTTATTTCCATACAAATGCATGTAAATGTATAGGGGTCTGGCCAGACACCATGTGCCAGAACTAAGGGCTCAAAATATGTGCCTGACGAAGGGTTAAGAAAAAATATAATGGGAACTAAGTGTTAAAAAAATATTTACGGAAATATTTAAAAATGAATTAAAATATTAATTGCATCAATTAAATATTTGTTTATAATCAAATTTTATTACAAAACAAATATTTGATGAATTGTTTCAGGTTAATAAATTTTGTCTCTGTATTGATTGTGGTCTAGAGCCACCATGACGTATGCTGGTTATTAATACGATATAAATCATACGTATAGGTTTACTATAAACAAATCGAAGAATGTTAGTGTTGAGTAAAGAATAATATTTTTCTGCAGAATTTCATGACTAAATTTAACCAGACAAAACTCAATAAATTGTAGGCAATGACGTTGTTAAAGCTTAAACTTAGCAATGAACGACTGTCTGAAGTTAAGCTGTTATAAAATTGTCTCTATATTTACTTACACACACACATGCATTGTCGGTATTTGACAAAACAAAAAATATGAACATATTTTAAAAACAAAAATGAAGCACAAAACCCACTCAAAGGCACACTTGTGATGGTAAAAAAAAAATTAAAAAGACTTTTTGTTACGCTATGTTTTGTGTGTTGTATTGTATGTGTATCTGAGAATGTGTATGTATTTGTATTTATATTTTAGAAAATGGTACTCAATGCGTGTCATGTGTCACATGAAAAATTATGACAACCTCTGGTGTTTCTATTTTCACTACTAACAAAAGAAGTAGAAAAAAAAAACACAACAGTATTAAAGTTGAAAGAAAAACTTTTATATGATATTTTTCGTAAATAACGATATTTTTTGACAAGTACGAGTATTAAGCCTAAAGTACACTTTAAAACAAAACATTGTTTGTTGCTTTTTAAATTCTGCTTTTTTTCTTCTTCATTCATTCTTTGCTAGTAATTGACTTTATATGTTTAACTCTCTAATGGTCATTCTTCTGATATCGCTTATATTTATATTATAAATTTATTTGGAATTGAAAACTTACTCTGACAAAAAAATTAAAGTTTTAATTTATCGCTTTATTTAGGCGATATAGCACAATAAAGGTTGAAGATGAGATAAAAAATCGTTTGTTGTATAAAAAAGTTTAAAGCAAAAAAGTAGTTAACCCTTTAACCACTAAGACCGTCTACAGAAGCTCATCACTTAAGTCCAATTATATCCAAAGCAATATTTTTGGTGCACTAATCGCCAACGACATTTTTGTCGGTTTGAATTTACCTTTCGAACAGTGCCGGTTTGAACGCGCTCAATTGAATAGTTTGATAGATACACCCATTTCTGTCAAGATTTTTGTCAAAACAGACACGAAAATTATTTATGATTTTGGTTAAAAATTTAAATTAAAAAATACTTTCCAACAGCTCAATCGACTCGGAATTTTTTTTTTGGTAAGTAGCTTCAAGTTGTATTTTAATAAATTGTTGCGTGTTTGATTTGTGAAACAATTTTTTTTTGTATGAATCGAGCTTTTTATCTTCAGGTGATCTTTAATTTTTTCCACCTGGCGCTTTCAGGTTACCTTTTTTTGACAAACGGACTTCACATTCGTGCTTTTTAGTCCAAAATGATACTTGAACCAAAATTTCTTAAGAAAATACCTCGTATTTCGACTTCAGTGGTTAAAGAGTTAATTATGTTTTCTATCGACGTATTACATCCTTTAATAAAAATTGGCCAAACACTTTTTGCCAGCCTTGCTCATTAGAGGGTTAATGTGAGAATATTTAAAAATATTTGGAAGAAAAAAAAGAGATGGGAGCTGAAAAATGAAATATTTTTTGTTGTATTGTTTATGACAACAGCATAATAAATTCTATGTTAAATTTTGATTAAAAAAAGTACTCCATAATCCTATTACTGCAAATTTGAGGTATGCAAGGTAGTGATGCTATTTACAAATTTTTAATTCTAGTATGGAGTAATCATTCTGAGTCGGGAGAAGTGGGGCAATCCAACTGAACTAATTAGGGGTTATTCTGATGCTTTTTACACTGATGGTTCTAGTACCGCTAACGGTAGTGCATTTGGTTGGTGTCTGGACGATGATGTTTGATATTTTGGATGTGGCGAATTGAATAATCGATAATGGATTGAGGGACAGAACTGTAATTAGGCCAGATTGGAAAATGAAAAGCCAACCAGAAAGCCACTACTTTTCCCAAAAAATTATGTAGAATATTTAAGAAGTATATGCACATTAATTTGATACAATCTCTGAACCAATTTGTTGAAAATCACATTTTGATGAAAAATTGTTTACTGATGACAGCTTCATATCTGACATAAATTTTTTTTAGCACGTTTTTTTTTTTATATTTATTATTTGCAATTATTTTTGAATTTTTTTTCCTAACATTTGCTTTAACTTATATTTTTAATTTAACGCAAAAAGAAGGTGTTTTTATTGATCGATGGAAATCGGCAACAATTATACCAGTTTTAAAGGATGGGAAGAGGGATGACGTGATGTGTTACGGACCTCTATCCAAGTTATCCTGCGTTTCAGAAGTTTTTGAACAAGTCGTATATGAAAATCTTGGATATCTCCAAACCAACATGGATTTTTTTCGGGTAGATCTACGGTAACGAACTTAACAGTTTTAGGTGAATATTGTTTAACTGCTCTTGAACATGGCAGCCAAGTTGAAGTAATTTATACCGATTTTTCTAAAGCATTTGACAAATTGTCACATTTCATTCTTTTTTCAAAATTACTGTTTTCATTCTAACTTTTTATGCTGGATTAAGTCATATTTATCTAATAGGATATGTACAGTTGTAATTGAAGGCTTTGAATCCAGACCAGGGTAGCGTTTTGGGTCCGTTGTTTTTTAATTTATTTATTAATGATATCTCTCTTTGCTTTAAAAAATCAAGATTTCTTTTATATGCAAATGATTTAAAAATATTTTTACAAGTGTGGGATGTTTTTGATTTACAAATCGATCTGGTTAATCTTAGAGAGTGGTGTTAATCAAATAACCTATATCTAAATCTTGGCAAGTGTCATCATATTTCATTTTATAGGTCTTTGCATCCTATTTCATTTGTTTTTGATATTATTGACTACGATTAAAAAAGAGTTTAATCTAAAAGCTAAAACTTATAAAATACTTGCTTTTTTAAAGACAAATTGTAATGAATTTTCTGATCCTTACACACTTAAATATATTTATACTTCCTTTGTGGGATCGAAGTAAGAATATGCTTCTGTCGTTTGGAGTCCTCATGTCTCTACCCATATCTCCCGTATTGAGAGAGTTCAACGTTTATTTTTAAAATTTGCTTTAAGATCACTTTATTACCTGGAACCTATTCAATATGAATCTAAATGCCTTTTTATTGGTTTGCGAACTTTATAATTCTGCCGAACTTTTCGATCGGCTTTACTTTTATTTAATGTAATCAATCATAATATTTATTGTCCTGACTTGCTATCTTTGATTCCATTTTATGCTCCATTAAGAAGTCTTAGGTTTATTGATGCCTTTAATGTTCCAATTCATCGGACTAATTATGATATCAATGGTACGTTAACCCGCACATTTATAAATAAATAAATAAGTAAATAAATAAATAAATAAATAAATAAATAAATAAATAAATAAATAAATAAATAAATAAATAAATAATTAAATAAATAAATAAATAAATAAATAAATAAATAATTAAATAAATAAATAAATAAATAATTAGTACTAGACCTGACTGAGCCAAAAAATTTTCTAACAATTAGGCAATTTAAATCTCTGAAGTATTTACCAACTGGTGCTGTTGAATTTAAGGTGAATTTCATGAAGAATAAAGTAATTTACCATACCAAATTAAAGAATTCACAGAATGTTGAACTAAAACCCACTACGTACTTGTTAACTTCCAATTCGGCCTAGGTTAGGTTGAACTGGCTGGTCAAAGACCTCTTA
Source organism: Eustalomyia histrio (assembly GCA_949748255.1). Classification (NCBI taxonomy): domain Eukaryota; kingdom Metazoa; phylum Arthropoda; class Insecta; order Diptera; family Anthomyiidae; genus Eustalomyia; species Eustalomyia histrio. The sequence continues at coordinate 104,325,263 of OX456524.1, read as the reverse complement.
TAGACTGATTTGGTCCCTGATTTGGTTCTAGATAGAAACAATAACCCGCATAAACGATTATCAGATGTTCTCGAAGCCAGGATGCCCCAGACAGGATGCCGTCAGTATTTCTACCAGAATTCTACAATCGCTTTCGGTAAAGGATAAAATAATTCCCGCAAAACCTCGTAAGACTTCGGTAAATGGAAACACGTACGAGATTTGGATCCTGTTTTACCACCAGAATATCACTACTTTTATGATAATTAAGTTCACATGAATCCAAAGTAATAGTAGAATATGTAAAGAGTATTTTTTAGCGGTGTAGAATTTGCATTTAAAATAAAACATATGAAGACTTACGAAATGGTTTTTTTTTAATTTTTCTTTGATAACTTATTATTTGGAATTTCATAGTTAAAAACAATTTTGAACACATACACACAAAATAATTACAAAATTCTACACAGAATAAAATTACAAAATTCTGTTTGTAATATTGAACATCGTCTAAAAAACATTTTGGTAAATACAAAAAAAAAAATTTTTAAAAAGGCACCAACAATGGATTTTGTAAATACAAAAAACTTTTTGTTTGTTCTTTGTAACTTAAATATTTATTTTCAAAGAATATTTATATGATAAATAACATTTTACAAATATTTCAAATAAAAAAATTGTTAGAAATCGAATTTGAATTTTAACAAATATTTTTAATTACTTGAAGTTTTGTGATACCAATTTCTTTAAAGCACTTTCGAAAGGTAAAATTTAAAATTATTTATTTGAATAATTGTATAGTAATGACGAGACTTAAGTATATAAATAATTAGTTACCATTAAATGTACTTTTAATGGGAAAAAAGTTTTTTTTTTGTTAATTTTGTAAGTCTATGTTTTATTTTAAATAAAAAATCGACATATAGCAATGTCCAATTCAAATTATCTTATTTATTTTTATTTGTTTTGTTATTAAGTTGTTATATGCTGTCAAAAAAAAAAACAAAAACATTAAATATAAGGTTGAAACTCAAATAAAATTTATGATTATATTTTTTACTGTGCAATACCCTCTATCAGCCAAAAAATGTTTAAATTTTACAATTGCACTAAACTTTGGTAATGTCGGACATACGCGTACAGACATTACTTGGTGACAGCATCTTTTTACAATTTGCTTAAATTTTATTATATTAAAACAGTTTGATAAAGTTACTGAGTTATGAAGGAAAACGTGGTCGTAAGCAAATTTTCATCGACGAGTTCATATGCAAAAGCTTACACACAAAAAACAATATGTATACAACACATTGTACACACCCTGCGGGAAAAAGGGGTCATTTGGGAACTGTCCCGGGATAGGTGAAAACTGAACCGGTTCCGAAAAAACATATCACGAGATAGGTGAAAAGAGCACCTAAAGTACCTATCACATGACCGAATTTAAAGTCACGACTTGTCCTTTGGCCCAGTCCTGTCACATGTCATAGTAGAGGGCAATTGACCCCCTTCTAGGACAAGACCATGTTGAAGTGATCGATCCCGTGACCGGTCCCTATCATAATGAACCGGTCATGTGACGTGTCCTGGGATAGGTCCTTTTCCCGCAGGGCACATACACACTTATAACATGTAAAAGATTTTGCGTATGAAACCGTCTAGATAAATTTGCTTACGACCACGTTTTCCTTCATAACTCAGGAACCAAATGAGTCTTCACCTTAAAATTTTGCCACAAATGTAGAGAGGCCTTAAATTTTAAAATATATTTTTTTTTACAGAATTTAAAAAAAAAAGGATTTTGAGATATGGGTCTTTGAAGATTAAACTTGAGACGCCATTTTGAAATGGTACCAATAGAAAAATTATAGGTTGTATAGTTTAGTAGTTATAGGTGACTTTGTATGGACACTTTTTCGATATTCTGACGTTTTTACCGATTTTCATGACGTCATATTTCGAAAACCGAAACGGTTTGGGGTTTATGAATTGATATTTTTGGCGAATTTCATTAAAATCGGAGATGACAAATCCGAATGCTGTGCAGTTTGACATGGAATGGCCCAAATGTCTTTTTTGAACAGCTGTTACTATACGAATGAGTTGCCAGTTCGAAATGAAATTTATCATGTGTTCATATGACAAAAGGAAGTTTCCAATACACTTAACCGTTTTCCTGTTTATACTGCCATCTCTGTGTTAGGCTAAGGATATTTCATACAGCCCTCGTAATGACCAAGGCAGCGATTTTCATATAAATCATGTTTGTAGTCAATAGCGCAAAAATAATTTTGATCATATACGAGGTTGTATTGATCCAGTCAGTGACTTTTTAAATGAAATACAGTTTTTTTTGCAAAAAAAAATAGTTTTTTCAACATAATCTCCTTTTAGCCCATTACACTTAGTCCAACGTTTCTCCAATTTTTGTAACCCTTTAAAAAAATAGGATTTTTCGAGGTCCATAAAATAGGCATTTGTTTGATCAATAATTTTGTCGATGGAGCTAAATCTCTTTCCACCAAACCATTTTTTAGGTTTGGAAATAGTCACTGGGGGTTTAATCCGGAAAATATAGCGGATAAGGTACCAATTCGTAGCCCAATTCATGGAATTTTGCCAATCCTTTGAAGTTGTCACATGATTATGTTTACGGTCAATTGAGAGCAAACGCGGCACCCATCTTGCAGACAGCTTTCGGGTGTATTGACCTCAATTGGCCGTCCAGAACGTTCAGCGTACTTGTGCCACCACAACGATTTATCAAGCTTTTCCTTGGTTTGATTGACGTTTTTCTTTCGCAAAAAATAGTGTTTAATGAGCACTCGAAGTTTACTTTTTTCCATTTTTCAAAAAATCTACGAGGTTGTGTGTTTTGAACAGCTGTTAAACGCAAAGTAAATGACGGAACTGCTCAAAATTTGGCAGTAGTCTATTAGCAGGTGGTACTTGCAGTCACGGACTTGTTGATCCGCCGTCGTTGGTTTCCCAATCAAAGAGTATGCAACAAAATGGCATCGATTGGTTGTTGCATATTTTGTATAAAATCAGATTTATAAAAATCGTCAAATTCAAAGTAAACATTTCTAATATTTTATATTTACACTGCATATTTTTGGCGTTTAGTGCATATTTTCTTTTAAATACATATTTTGGTATAAATTTTGCATTCGTAATACATTTTATTAGCGGATATTTTTGAGTTTTCTTCGTTAATTCACAACAAAAAAAAAAAAAAAAAGCAAAGTTCACAAAAATGTGTTTTAGGGGAAAATTTATAAAATACTTTGTGAATGTACGTTAAATTATCAAAGCTAAAAGCTCAACACTTGTACATTTTGATTCCTAGCGTAACTTCTTCGCATTACTTTCTAAAAAGTAACGATGTGATAAATTAATATTTCCATAGAATAAAAAACTGTAAAATAATGAAAATCATTATTACGTCACAACAACATTAATACATAGTAGCAAATAAACTTTGACAGCTGTATACATAAACATTTTATTACAACAAACTTATAAATTAAATTAACATGCAGAACAACAAGAAATTTTCTTTATAAGATTGTTATAAAAACCAACTAAATGTCTATGCATATGGCTGTAAATCTTCTGTAGTTTTTATTAAAAATCTTTTTATTTTAAAGATTCATTGTCGTTTATAATTTATTTGTTGTTTCCTTGAACAATGACAATGTTTGTTGATATTCCTTGACATAACTTGTTGCCACTTCCAGCTTAGATGTTATTGGCGTGGAAATTTTCTGCATTAATTTATTAATTTATTTTGTTTATAATCTTTTTATAAAAAATGAATTTATTAAAAAAAAAATTGATTGACTTAATATATTATTCTCTTTTACTAAGGTATTCAAGCAATTAATCCTTAATCGATTAATCGATCTGTTTAGCACTTATAATTTTTTAATAAGTAAAATTTCGAAATTTCGATTAACTCGAACAATTTAAAACCAATAGACGAATAATATGAATTGATATTAAATGCACTTAAAATACACTTAAAAATAGTTTGTATGTTGAAATAAAAGAAAATACCATTTAAAAGAAATAAAATTTAATTTAAAATCCGGTCTACTTATTTTTCATTTAAATCTAATGATTTTTGTTGTTTATTTTTAAATGTAATATAAACAACTGACACATCATTAAAAATCAAATGATTAATCAGTTAAATATTGATGTTAAAATTGTACCTTTTATTTATTTATTTATTTGTAATTGGAAAACAAATTGGAATTTTTTGGATATTTTTTTTTTGAAACGGAGAGCAAATAAAATTTATATTTGTAACAACTGTAATGGAAACAAATGAAAAAAAATAAATCAAACTGAAAAAATCGGTAAATGATAGTAAATCATTTTAAACAAATGTATAAAAAAAGTTAATATTGAAAAATAACTTTTTTATGGAATTTTTTTTTATTAAATCATAAACAGTGAACAACATAATATCCTGAGTGTATGTATTAAAAATCAGGGCAAGGAAGCTTATGTACTAAAAATCTTGTTTTACCCACATAAATTATGTATTAAAAATAGCAAAATATTCATTTAAAATCTTAACATATGCATTTATTTTTGACTTAGTTATGCAAAAAAAAAGTAGTTTAAACAATAGTATAACATATCAACCCTACCACTACGTAAACAATTTTTAATGCACACATTTTCTTAAGTGCCATTATGCAGAGAAAATGATTGTGAAAATAATGATTTTTATAACAAATTTTTGTTTATTTTTTGTCTTGTTTTTTATTGAACAATAATGTTGATTGTGTATGTAACCTTTAATATAAATAAAACAAAAATAATGGTAGTGGTAATAAGATTTTGATGACGCATAAAAAATTATACATATTTTTTGTTAAATTTAATTTGTTTAGATAATGATAATGAAAAAAAAGGAATAAGAAATATTCATTACATAAAAATTAATTAGTTATACGAAACACCATCCACTGCACTCTACTAAAAATTGATTTGGGATTATGACAATTATATTTTTATATTTAATTATATTTTTATGAACATTTTTGTCTTCGTGATGTAACAAACATTTTAAAATTTGTGATGTGAGCCGTTTTTTCAATCGTTACAAGATCATGATAATTTTTTAAATGAAAAAGTATTATATTTTGTAATTATGGAGAATACAAAAGCCGAATAGAATGAACTTTCTGGTCAGCTACGACCTTCACCAACATTCTTCGTGCCTTATAGTGTTAATTGTAAATGCCTATAAATTAGCTGTCAGCCAATGGTCAAGGACGTGCGTTTGTTTTATCGGTTTCTCTTTTTACCTTTACGTTTCATTGAACCACAAATGTAAGCCGAAACTTTAAATAACATTGTAAAAAATTTAATCTTTACAAAAAAGTATATAAATTGTACAGCTGGCTTTATAAAACTACACAGAAAAAAGTACCAGAACATTTCAAGAAATAAAAAATATTTTTTAAAATTCAAATTCGATTTCTAACAATTTTTTGTTTAAAATGTTTGTAAATTGTTATTTTTCATATAAAAATTCTTTGAAAATAAATATTTAAGTTACAAAAAAATAACAAAAAGTTTTTTGTATTTACAAATTCCATTGTTGGTGCCTTTTTAAAAAAAATTTTATTTGTATTTACAAAAATATTCTATGAAATACGTTCAATATTACAAACAGAATTTTGTAATTTTATTCTGTGTATTTTGATTTATTAATATCTTAACTTTTAGTACAGTTATTTAAACTGCATCACAAAACTCCCCCCCAAAAAAAAAAAAAAATTATAAAAATTATTTTTAATAAAAGTGTCATAACTTATTTTATTTAAGAAAGAGAACCCCACTCATTGTTTAAATTTACAAAAACAACATAGTGTTTCTTATCCATCAGAGTGTATACATATCAGTGTTGCCAGATAAGGGAATTTAGCTTCAGATTTGAAAATTTATTGATTAAAAAAAAACTGAAATTGGATACATTTTTCAGATCGATAATCAAAAGCTATTTATGCAAAATTAATGACGTATTGGTTTTAATGCGGAGTTTAATAATTAATTTTATTTCATATTATTAATTTTATGAATCTAGGAATAAGTTATAATCACTTCATATCAATAATTCAATTTTGAGTCTGATTCTGTTCGCGAACGATTTTTGGTTATTTGATTTGTTAAAATTTTATCAATTTGATTGATGTTATGAAAAGAATCAAAAAAAAAAAAAAAATCAAATTAATTCTCTGAAATTGAAAATTATTCAAACAATGAACAGAATTTTGCAAATAAATTGTTGAAAATTTAATCAGATTTAAAAATTAAAACAAGGAATCATGTTTTCAAAAGTCTATTTTAAAATTTAAAAAGATTGTTAAAATTTGAATTTGTTAAAATTTGACTTCTTTTATGAGGCCACCCTTTTTCTGAAATATTTATTTTTTATTTTAGTAAAAAGGAAAATTTGATTATATAACAATTTGTTAAGGATATCAATAATTTAATTTTGAGTCTGATTCTGTTCGCGAACGATTTTTGGTTATTTGATTTGTTAAAATTTTATCAATCTGATTGATGTTATGAAAAGAATAAAAAAAAAAAATCAAATTAATTCTCTGAAATTGAAAATTATTCAAACAATGAACAGAATTTTGCAAATAAATTGTTGAAAATTTAATCAGATTTAAAAATTAAAACAAGGAATCATGTTTTCAAAAGTCTATTTTAAAATTTAAAAAGATTGTTAAAATTTTAATTTGTTAAAATTGGACTTCTTTTATGAGGCCACCCTTTTTCTGAAATATTTATTTTTTATTTTAGTAAAAAGGAAAATTTGATTATATAACAATTTGTTAAGGATTTTTGGGTATTTCAACTTTGAAAATGGGAACATGGGAATAAACTTTTTTTGGCAACACTGCACCAGCTATGATAAAGTTGGTACCATAGAATTTTTGTAGTGTTATTGGAACCGCAAAGGCACTATGGTACTCTTATGGTACAAAGTATGTGGAAATTTTCATGCGTTGATGCTACACTGAAAAAGAACTTGCGAAATGACCTAGTGTAGGTTGTAGGTCTAGCTGAGTGTATTATATAACCGGTTTTATAAGTTGCAATATGGGGGAAAGAGTATTTTTTTCTTTGGACTGGCGCACTTAAACTTTTCTTACTCAGTAATTGTTTAACCGATTTCGAAACGGTCAACGGCATTAATTAGAAATGAATGTGCTCTTTCCAAATATGTATACTATTAATATAAATATGTAGAGATTTTTTCAATAATATAAAAGTTTTTATTTTTTTTTAAACTTTTGCATTTGAAAAAATCGGTTAAAAAATGACTGAGTTAGAAAAGTTTAATTGCGCCAGTCCAAAAAAATATTATTTTCCCCATATTTCGGAATTGTTAGGGTATATTGCAACTTATATACAACCTACACTAGGTCATTTCGCAAGTTCTTACAATTTTTTTTTGTGTAGCATAGTGTAATTAATTAGTAACATGCAGAAAATTTTCTCAGTGTTTATAGCTGTAAAACGGCTTTCATTTTCTGCTTCTGGAACAGTAAAATCTTTTCATTTTGTAACTATGGAACGGGAGGTAAAAGAAAAAGTTCTAAAATAGTAATGGAGAAAACCGATTCTAAAAAATGTTGCTGGGTATTTAAACTCGTTTTTTTTAATTTTTTTATATTATAGTACATTTGAGTCTAAAGTAATTTGTATGCTGAAAATGCAAAAATAAATGTTAAATCATTTTCTAAACTAAACGATAACATTTTATTATAAAATGTCATCGTGATTATAATTGTTGCTAAATCATAAATAAATAATAAGTAATTCATAATTTTAGCAAATCAAAAAAGAAAATGTCATTCTGAGCGAAAAAAAAACTTAACGAATTAAAAGAATTGTGAAATGCTAAAAAGTTTAAATTACATTTTTTTTGCAACAATAAAAATAAAAAAAATGAAAAGCCATTTTCAAACAAAAGGTGTTAAGATAGAATTAAAAGTTGCTAAGCATAACAGAAAAATTAAAGAAAATTAAATAATTAAAAATTTATTGTAGTTTAATCAAGAAATTATTCCAGTATTATATTTACAACGTTAAGCACTAACCCCTTATTTAAAATACATATATTTCTTGCTAATTATTAAGTTCTTATAATTAGCACAAATATTGTCCAAGACAAATATAAAACGTATAAGAAACTTTTTAAATACTTGAACAAAAACTTGTCAATTAAAAGAAACAATTAGAGCAAAACGTAAAAAACAACAACAGGAATTAAGCATGAAATATTGTATACAAAATTATAAACTGGACACTAAGGTGTCTCTTAAAATATAAAATTTCGATTTTCAATGCTAACACAGCGCATTGCATTTAAATAAAATAAAATATACGAATTTGGACAACGATATAAAGCATGAAAACGTTGAAAGTTGCCGAGTTTTTGAAAATTTCTTAAATTTTTAAGAACTTTTATACATTGTTCCAGCAAAAAAAAAAAAGGTAGCAAAACAAGAGAAAAAGGAGCAGTGATCTCGATTCCGGTGTTGGGAAAATTTGGATTGGAACCATAGATTTTTACATACACTCACCAAAAAAGTCTGTAATTGCAACTGAAAAAAAAATTTACTAAATATTATTAATATTAGTAAAAAATAAAAAATAAAAATTACAAATTTATTTTTTTTATCGAGCATCAAAATTTTTTTATTTTATTTATTTTTTTCAAAAAATATTTTAGACAAAATTAAAAAAAAAACAAAGGCTTAAAAATTCTAAAAACATAAACGAATTTATCATTTTGTTTTAATTTGGTAATTTCTGTTTTGAAAAATATTTTAGTTAATATTTTTTTTACTTTTAAGGTCAAATTTTAATTGTTTTTAGAGCTGATTTTTAGAACTAAAAAAATATTTTTAGTGCTATTTTAAGTAGATGTCCTATTTTTAGACGTGAGTCAGTATCTTCACTTCCGATCCTTTTTTTAATCCATGTAACATTTTAATCCATAACATTTTCTTCAATATCCACTTTTTTAAAATTAGTAAATATTTTTGCTAATTTTAGCAAATTGGTTTTCAAAAATTTGTTAAATGATTTCTGAAATTAGCCACAAAAATTTGTAAGTATTCTGTAAAAATTCTGTAATTTGTAAAATGTAAATAGCGCAAAGATTTGCCAAATTTTGTACTAAAAATCAGTACAGAAATAGTAAAGTGGGATTGAAAATTTTTTTTACAAACTTTTTTTTTTTTGAAGACGTACCATAGGGTGGAAGTTTTTTTTAAGATTTTTTTCAAAGTATCTAAATCTGTTCTTATGGTTTAGTGAAAAATAAGATCTTTCGATGTTCCGAAATATATTTTGAATTTTTATTTAATTTCAATTTAATAGAATATCAGTAATTTCCAAAATGTCCTGTTAGCTTCTACCTGGGAATTTACCTGAAACATTTGTTGTATATAAAGTTTGTGTTTGACTGTTGTTTAAATTTTACCGGGACATTCATTAATCGAACCCTATTTATTAAATTACTTTATTTGAAATTCTTGCAAATTTTTAGTACAATTTTTTTTTTACTTTTTGTGTTGATAACTACGATTTTAAGAATTTAAGTTAAAAATTGATACAAATCACTTAAACCTGATAACTTGTTTCAAAATAACCAATGTTTATATGGAAATATCTGTGGTTAATGTAAAACCTTGGTTGTTTTAAAAATAATTTAATCGTCATGGATTTGAAAAGAGTTAATTTCCCCAGCAAAAACACACCTTACCAAATAAGGAGTCTAGTAATCTAAACACCAAGGTTTTCACGTATTACCCTCTATATTATAATTCTAACTTTTTTATATGGGATGTCCTAAAAGGTAAGGTGTTCTGCTTATGAGCAAGCTTATGAAAAACTAAAGAATTATTGGTTACTAATAACCAATAATTGTTAATTTTTCTGTAAGAAATTGAATAACGCATTATTTTTTAACTTCTGGTAACCAAATATAATTTAACTTTGAGTAAGCGACAAGGTAATGCGATGCAGTGTTGTGAATCCCAATTTCTAATCCGCTTTTCTTCCAAGTATATAAATTAACCCTTTGATGGCCAATGGTTGATAAATGTCCCATTTTTGGTTTTTTTCGTATTTGGCCTATTTTTTAACCGATTTTCATAAATGTGTATCGACCGATAATACACACCGAATTTGTTGCCAATCAAATCCTGCCGGTTACAACAACTATCTTCATATTAAATTATATTTTTAGTTCAGTTGTCTAATTTAATATTTATATTCCACATAAATATTATTACGTTCCACAAATTTTTATTTAAAAAAAAAGTATTTTTTAGATTTTTCCGGTATCGAACCTGGTCATTATTCAGATTCGTTATTCACACCATTGCTTACTTCACCACAATTTAATTTAATTTTCTTTGATGTATTTGTTATTTAAACATTTGAGTATTCTATAACACTATGGAACATTTTTGGGATTATTGTCTGGGGGGTGAGAAATTCCAAGTCAGGGTGATGGTACTAGGTCAGTATAGTAAAACCCTCAAAGGGTTTGGCGTTCGTATGTGTCAGTTTTTTTTTATGACCTTTTAAATTTTTTCCTTATCTTGATGTTTTTTCGCTTAGTTGTAACATTTTGGCAAAAACGTAGTTTAACATAACTCGAGAACCACTTGTCCGATTTTGCTAAAACGAACTCAAAAAAATTAAGAATTACAATTTCTTTAATCCGTTCATATATATAATCAACAGTTTTGCCGGTAAAAATAAATTTGTGAAGAAAAAAAAATATTTTTTTGCCTAAAAATTAAATTTTTTTTTTTTAAATTCATAAAAAATCCAAAACGGAAAAAAGGATCAAGTGTTATTAATTTCATGTAAAGTCACATAACCTATAAACAAAATGCGGCATAGATCATAGAAATCGATTAACGCGTTCTGCTTTTATTTACAATTAAGTGAAGGTATCCCATTTTGACAAGAATATTGATATTTGTTTTTATTCAAAAAAGTGTCATTTATCGCCTTTTTTATAAATTTTCCCCAATAACTCCAAACTTCTGGCCATAAACTACTAAAAAAATTAAGTAAACATTTTTATAATTTTTTATTTTTATTTTATTTATTTATTTTTATTTATTTTAATAAATATTCCTAGACTTTTTCGATGGTGGTTGTTCGGGACTAGTTGCATCGCATTCATCGCTATCATCAGTTTCTGAACCACACATAATGTCAATGTGTGACTCCACTGTTGGCCCTTCTGCATCTCCTGAAAATTCTTTATCATCAAGATCATCCTTGTCTTGCCACACAAGCTTACTCCACCAGCAAATTTCCGCAATTATTGCACTCGGCGACTTTTTGCCTCTATATCTGTAAGTTTTTGTTTTATTAAAATGAGTTTGAAAAAATAAAAAATCAGTATTATCTCATTTCAAATGGCATAGCAACTTGATGATAGCGTTCACCTTGTTCATCAGATTCGGTAGCCAATTGTTTGCTGAAGTAGTCCAGATGATGATGTAAATAATGGATGTTCAAGGACATGTGGACACCAATTTCCGAGAATGCTCTTAACATCCTTGCGACAGAAACATCGTAGCTTTCCCAACAAGCCTTCTATTACTTCTTTGATTGCCTGCCATGCATTCAATTCAGCGTCAATCAAAATATTGTTGAATGCGTCACTTTTAATCAGCTTTCGTATATCTGGACCATTTACTACGCCTGATTGGAAAAAATTAATTTGTTAAGATGGAAAATCATGGGAAATGAATGTGATATTATAACTTACCTTCTTAAATTTTACTTTCGCTGAGTCTCGGGTAAATTAGTTTCAAACACAAGAAAACTTCATCTCTTTTGGCGACAGTTTTGATAAAATTCTTAACAATTCCAAGTTTAATATGCAGTGGAGGCAGCAATATCTTCTCCTTCGGCACTAGAGGCTCACGAATAATATTGGCCGTTTGTAACCTGCTGTGCTCTCTGAGTTTCCATCCGTGGCATGCATATTGGTCACCGGAAAATCGTGTGTCCCAATCGCACAAAAAGCACATCTATTTTATATAGCCGCTTTGAAGACCGCAAAGCATTGCTACAACTTTTAAATCGCAGCAAATGCGCCACATATGTTTGGCGTAGTTAACCATTTTTAAAATATTTTCCAGTGCATCATATGTTTCTTTCGTTTCTGTACTATAGGCGATTGGAACTGAAGGTTTTTTATTGGTCTTATGCAGTAAAACCGCCTTCAAGCTGAGTTTTGAACTGTCAATAAATAATCTCCAGTCATCTGCTTCATATTTTATTTCCATTGCGTCCATCAATTTTCCTACATCCGGGCAATATGCAGAAGTTTTTTCATCATTCACAAGGAATAAACTTTGGAGTGTTGCCTGACGACTTCGATAAGCTGTGACTTTCACACCGGGTGCCAACAAATTGTTTGATTTCAAAATGGAAGCCAGCTCTTCCGATTTATGCTGTGTTAATTCCAACTTGGCAACAATTGAATCAAGCTTATTTTGATTTATTAAAATTGGCTCATTGGATACTGATGGCTCATATGGGGGATCATCACGTGCATGATATGTCGGAGCAGTCGTAGAAGAGAAAATATCTGGGCTAGAAGCTTTTGGCACAGGAATATGGTCCGAATGAGGCAATGGTGTTGCGGCACTTGCAACACCAACGTAATTATACGATTTTCTTATCCCTTTTGCGGCTCCTTTATTCGCACATGCATAGCAATTCAATGGATTGTGACCTTCGCCAGGATTAGTCCAAGTCATTGGGATACCGAATGGCATACTTTCACGTCTTCTATTTTTCCAATCCATTAGACGGTTGTAGCAGCTTTTACACACTATATTTGGTACCCAATTTTCGTTCAGTACATCTCGTATGTTTGAACAAAATCAGTACTGAAATTTCCCCTTTTTGACCACAGCAGTAGCAAAAGCTATTTATATCTGGCTTGCACAGTTCCATATTCTGTTCAGTTTTGTTCACTTTTAAAAAACTGGAGAAAAATCACTTTTACTGTTTGCGTTCGTCGGCACTTGTTGAATGACAAAAATTACAGAACCAGTGTGAGAAAGAGAAGAAGTATAATGACAATGCATGTTTTATGTGAACATTACAGAACCAGTGTTGCCACATCAATATTTCTCTTTTAGTACAGTAGAAAAATATGAGAGAGTTCGGCTTGTGAGTGTCAATGTTTTCTCCAAATAATGTTGTGCATATCTGGAGCAAATTTTTGAAATTCATACATTTACCTAATTGTGAATAAATGAGAAACGCGTGCATCGATTTTCATGATCTATGCATTTTTTGCTCATGAGTTATGTGACTTTACGCGAAAGTAATTAGTTTTGGCACTTTTTTCCATTTTGGATTTTTTATGAATTTAAAAAAAAAAAATATTTAAATTTTTAGGCAAAAAATACTTTTTTCCCTTCATACATTCATTTTTTACTTCGAAAGTGTTGCACATATAGGAAAACGGTATAGAAACAGATTAGAGAAATTGTAATTCTTAATTTTTCTAAATTTGTTTCATCAAAATCGGACAAGTGGTTCTCGAGTTATATTAAACTACGTTTTTGCCAAAATGTTACAACTAAGCGAAAAAACATCAAGATAAGGAAAAAATTTAAAAGGTCATAAAAAAAACTGACACATACGAACGCCAAACCCTTTGAGGGTTTTACTATACTGACCTAGCACCATCACCCTGACTTGGAATTTCTCACCCCCCAGATTGGCTGTTGTACTGTGTAATCAATAGAATCCACAATTCGGTTAGTTCAATTGAAATCCTAATTGAATGATATATTATATCAGGATAACCGTAGTTACCACTTTCGAATTTCGACAATTAATTAACAAATTTGATAGATTGTACTAATTTTCCAGTACATTTACTTAATAAATGGTTGCTTCTACTGTACACAATTTCTAAACGAATTTTATTCGTAAAGTTGATTGAAATTACTAGTAATTGGATAATAGTATTCTTTTGCAGTTATATTTCCTTTTTTTTTAATTCTCAATGCCATATTTTTGCTAAAATAATGGATTGTATGTTATTCCAAATAAAATAAAATTCTTACAAATAAATGTTAATGGTTTTGATCGAATTCCAACTAATCTTTTCTTTGGGTGTAGTTGTTGCTTTCACACAATACTAACTACTTGGATCAATATGGTCTCAGAGCCAATAGGATCACCACATTTTCATAAAAAATATATATTTTTGCATAATTTTTGGTATACATTTTCTCGAATCCTATTGGACAACACAGAGGATCAATATTTTGGTAGCACATGGTCCATTCCTTTAATTTTTAGAAACTTCGAGATATTTAAAATTGGTTCACTTTATTTATTACAAGACTGATATAATTTGGGACATACCCATGGGTCGTCACAGGTCAAAAAGCGGAACTCTTTGCTCAGTTTAAAACATGATTTTTTCACATTGAAATTTAAATATCTTTTATTTGATTTTTACAGATTTTTCTCCTGATTTCAAATTTGGTCTCCAAAATTTTCAATCTCTTTACAATTTTTAAAAATTAATTCGACACTCCTCTACACTAATTTGTAAGCTTTTTTTACATGATAATTTGTTTTATTAAACACTTTTAATTTATAAATTAATAAAATACCCATTAATAAATAAAGTTATTTAAACAATTAGCAATGACTCATTATTGTTTACATTAAAATAAAAGAAAAGGTAAGCCATTACAGGTGTCTTATTATAGGTAATACATTATTTTTATTTTAAAAATTATGCTGAATGTAAGGAGTACTCATTACAAAGTAATGCATAAAGTAATGATATGTCATTACCATGTTTTTGCTGGGTCATTTAAAATCACATTTTTGAAATTGTAAAAAATAACTACTTTAGAAAAGCAAAATCAGAACTTAATGATGCATTGGAATCAAAAAATACAAAACCCAAAACCAGATCATATAAATTTATTCATGTTCTTACATTTCGTATCACTTCGGAATTAAATTGCCGGGTGTTAGCATTGAAAATTAAAAGTTCGTAATGTATGGGACACCTTACTGGACACATCTTAAGCAAAATAATAATAATAATGATAACAAAAAAAGAACAAAACGAAGCGAAATAAAACTAGATGAATAAAATGACAATGAGTTGAGTAGAATTAGAATGTAACGTTGTAGGAGGTAAAAATGAATGTTTTAGTTTTCTATTATATACCTAAAAACAAAACGTTATGTACGTGCATAAAACTGTAACTTTATGCAAATGAACACAGACAGGAATCATGTTTTGTACTCAAGCAGAAGGAAGACAACAACAACAACAACGAGTACAAAAACAACGAAAGGATTTAAAACACTTTTTCCTAGAGCTGTTCTGTTGTTGTCCTGTTTTTAAAACCAACAGTAGCTGATTACTGTACTATGGATAAAGAAAAATTAAAATGCAAAAAATATTATTTGTTGTAAAAAATTATTATTAATTACAAAAAGTTCCTTATACAAGAAAAATGTACGTTTTGTAATGAAAAAGTACATTTTCTATCACTTGCAAGAAAAAATACATTTAAAAATACCGACCGTTCCAACATTTAGAAAAACTAAATATATGTTTGCAGATACTTTTGTGTTTAAAAGTACATTTTTGTAATTGTAAAAAAAGTTTCTTTTCATTAAAAATGTAATATTTTATTCAAAAAAATACGTTTTGCTAAAAAGATGTATTTTAAAAAAGTCTTTAATAAAAAGTACCTTTTATTCCAATAGTCAATTTTAGATAAAAAAATAATTTTTAATATAAAATGATTTTTTTTTTATTAAAAGTGTCTTTTATTTTTAAATAAGTACTTTAAAAAATTAAATTTATTTAAAATGTACTTTTAGTAATTTTTTTTTGAATACTTTGCTTAAGCACTATAAACCAACTGCAAACAGTTATAATAAGGGTATTCATGTCAGAAATTTAGATGTTGCAAAAAGCGCAGATATAACCAGAGCATACAAACTTGTGTTGCTTGTTTTGCTTTTCTTAGTCACATTTGCTTTTTCTGCCTTTTTTGGATTTTTCAGTTTTTAAAGATTTTTGAGCTTTTAATTGCTTTTTTCATATTTTTTTTTGCCTCAAAGTACCTTTTTCTAATAAAAAAATATTTTTTTCTGCTAGTATTGTTCTTTTATTTAAAAAAAAGTGTTTTCTTTTTTTTTTTCTTGCCTCTGGTGATAACTTTTCCACAAAGCTGACAAAGAAAGTTTGCCAATAAATTGTGTATAATAGTTCTATACAAATTTTTTGTATTAATTTTAAAAGTTTTTAGATTTCATATGAAATGTTCTTTGTTTAATTTAAGATAATGAACAAATTTTAATAATTATATAAAATACACAGAAAAAGATATTAGGTCTGTACGAGGTAATTTTGGGTAAAGTCTGGTAAAATGAGAGTTAGCAAAAAATTCTCTCACAAAACCATAAAAATGCCCAAAATACCGCGAACGCACAAAACCACATTTCATATCAAAAAAATAAACGTCAAATTTATTCATATTAAAAAATAGCTTAATTAATAAATATATATTGAAATGGCAAATAACTTTTTACATTTTTAAGAAGAAAAAGTTCTTTTTCAGTAAATTTTTTATTTAGTTTAATTTTTTCACATTTTTTTCACATATTATTTTTATTTTATTTTAATTAAACCTATAATTACAAATTATATCTTAATACCCTAACCGAGCACTAGCAATGAAGGCTATCGGCTCGTTGTAGCGAAAACAGACAAGAGCCTCTGGTGGGAATCGAACACACGACCCCCGCACTGAAAAGCTAGCACGCTACCAACTAGCCTACCGGGGCATTGATTATTAGTTTTACCATTTTACCCAAACAAAAAGTAAGGGTAAGTTCTGGTAAAAAGAGAAACACAATTACTCTCTCATGGCCGCTCTCATTTACCTATTTTTTGTTACAAGGAACGCTTTTTGGCAATATAAAATTACATTTAAAATAAGATAAAAAAAAACATTTTAAATGTGGATCTACACAGATTTTTATATTATATTGAATACTTTACACTTTGTTGTATACAAACTCATATGTTAATGTATATCTTCCATATAATATCCCGAGCAAAAAAGTTTATACATAACCACCCAGCAAAAATGATGCTGCCAAAGAAGCAATAAAAACATCACTACTATGGCAAAAACATGGTTTCATCAATGAATTTAACATTGTCGTATCATAGGATGGAAGTATATAAATTAAGCTACTTCCATTACTCTTACTTTACTCTAAGTACAAGTAATATTATGAAAATTTTATGTAATATTATGAAAATTCAGCATATACAAACACCAAATGCGTAAATATATTTTGTGAACACTTTCATATACAATAATACACACACAAAAAGTATTTTTAGACATAATGTGTTTACAATTAAACACTTTGTGCTTAGAATTAGTATTATTTTATTAAATTTAAATTTTACGCACAAATTTTGTAAATATGCCTACTAAACCAGAATAATAATAAATATTTTGACATTTTTACGCATTTAGAAATGCTTTTTTGGCATTTCATGCTTATATTTACACTTCAAATGGATTTTTTTATGCACAATTTTAGTAAATTTGCGAATTACTTTTAAAATTTCATTTAATTTTTACGTACTTTCAATGTAAAATTACCCATTATGTGTGCACCAACTTACGCATAATGTGTGTACTTTTTTTCGTTCACGCACAAAGAGTAAAGTTACCCAACTTATATTTAGTAGGAGTACAGTTTCCTACTATGGGTAAATTTCAACTAAGTTGGGTAAATTTTTCAACAGAAATTAATTAGAGTGTTAGCAATGATAATACAATGATTAGATATTCTAAAGCATGAGTGGAAAATATTCATATACTTTGTAGTATTTAAGCTTTGATGAAAATTAAATTCATAAGAATGCTGAAAAATAAGTTTAAGGAAGCGAAATTTATGCATTGTTATATAAATACTATTTATTAGAACGAAAAGAAATAATTCTGCATTAGTGAAAAAGCATTTTTGCACAACTTTGAAATATTTTTCGAAAATTTTAATGAATCTTTGGACAAACTGAAAATAACTTTGAATAATTTAAAAATTGGTTGTACAATTTTGAAATATTTTAAATAATTTTTGCACAATTTTAAACCTTTTTGGGCCATTTGAAATAATTTTTACACAATTTTAAAATTATTTTGGATAATTTTAAAACATTTTTGCACAATTTTAAAATTATTTTGGTAAATTCTGAATTAAAACTGGAAATTGTGTAGTGTTAAATAAAATACACAATGCAAAAATACACAGATTTAGTCGTCATAACTGTTTAAGGCTGAAAAAATTCAATTGACAGGCTAAGCAAGTTACAATTTAAGGTAAAAGAAATCTGTTTTACTTAATTTTTCAAAACTTTTATTAAAAATTGCAAAATTGCATAAGTTCTAACCTTCATGAAATTTTAAACATAAATATAAAAAATAATTTAATAAAAAAAAATATAAAAGTTTATTATAACATATATAAAACATTACCCGAGTAACTGATTTAAATTGATCCGAAAAAAGATCATATTAGATCCAGCAATATATTTGGGGAATTAGAAGGATCTAAATTGATCCGAAAAAGGGCAGATCAAATTAGATGTAGCCATATACTTGGGGATTAAGTAAGATCAAAAGTTATCCGAAAAATGTCAGATCCAATTGTATAACAAAGGTATGATATATTAAAAAAATAATATTACTTGAATTCGGTCTGCCGGAGTTGTCGTGAGTTAAGCACTCATCCACATACTGCTATACATAATGGCTGACTTTATTAACTAATATATTATATAAATGTGTTGTATAAAGTGGCGTGCCCAGGACGCTTCTTCGATGAAATCTCTATACTTATCCTTCTTCTATTATTAATTACCCTGCGGGAAAAGAACCTATCCCAGGACACGTCACATGACCGGTTTATTGTGATAGGGGCCGGTCTCGGGCCGATCACTTTAACATGGGCTTGTCCTAGGAGGGGGTCAATTGCCCTCTGTGACATGTCACAGGACTGGTCTAAAAGGACAAGTCTTGACTTTTAAACCGGTCACGTGATAGGTACTTTAGGAACCGGTGTTCTTTTCACCTATCCCGTGATATGTTTTTTCGGAACCGGTTCAGTTTTCACCCATCCCGGGAGAGGTTCCAATTCCCAAGTGACCCTTTTTTTCCCACAGGGTATTTCCACACTCGTAATATTATTTGGGTAAAAACAACCAAAAATACACTTAAGTTTTTAAAAACCGATCAATTGCCATTTTTTATATAATTTAACACATTTTATCTTCTATCGAACGTTTTCTAAAAAAAAGAGTAATTAAAGGTTGATTTACACGTTGACTATTATTATCTGCTATTACTCAATATTGGGTTTAAAAATCAGCAAAACAACAAAATAATAAAAATGTTAGAAAAAAATATGTAGTTAATTGTTTTTAAATGTTGTATTTTGTGTGGGTGTGAGCTGACTAAATAAAATCTAAACTAAATTCAGGTATTTAAATTTCTATGAAATTTTAAAAATTCTTCAAAGATTTTGTCAAAGAAATTTTAAAATCTTTTGTCAACTTGTATTTAGTTCAGAATTTATTTAGCTACCTCGCACAAGTCCTAAGTGAAATTATTTAATATGTATATATTCTTTTAAAACAAAAAAAAAAAAAAAAACAAAAAAATCGTGTTTCCAATTGTATTATTTTTTTTTTTTAATTAAAAATCTGAGATTTAAATACAACATTAAGTTTTAACTGGAATCCCCAAAATTTCAGAATTATTAGTTTATTTTTATGCATTTAAAATTGAAAATATTTTATTAACACCTTGACTTATATAGACTTTTAGTTAAAGTAGTTAAAAAGTTAGAATTTAGAAAAATGCTGCCAAGTCTTTTCAATTATTGTCTTTTCACTTTTAAATGCAAACAAAAATATTTGTCATAAAAATATTTGAAAGTTTTCTATTCTGATTTCCGATAAAATATTAAAAACAGCAAAAGCTAACAAATATATAATGTTTTTGTTAGTAAATGTAGAGCAGGGCATACAATACATATAATTGCTATATTTCGTGTTCCGTTGAAGTCCATATATGAAAACAAGTAGTTATATATAGAGAGATATAAGAATGAAGCTTTTTTTTATAAAAGAAAATAGACAAATTGATTTAAAAAAATTACAAATAAAATTAAAAAAATCGCCATTGTTTCTAAATGAGAATAATTAAAATTAGCAATACCAAAAGCAAATAAAAAAATTATTGAAATTCAACAAATATTTATTTTATTTAATTTGGTATTTTTGAATTTCAGTTGATGCTTTATAAATTACATTTGGAGTCATTCCAAAAGTTTTTGAAACAATCTAAACGTTTTTGAAATGGTCTTTGAATTTGTTTAATAAGTTGCACGTGGCTTTTTCACGTTATAGAGCGGATGGTTTTCTATGGCATTGGGTTTTAGAGCTTGGCAATTTTGAAACCTGCTAAGAATTATATTTGTTCTTAATGTATGAAAAAAAAAATTTTTCGCCGGCGGCGCTAACTTCTATAACTATCAATATACGAAAAACAAAATGACAATTTTTCAACAAAAATAACGCGGTTTTTGGTAAAAATGTTCGCCTGAAAAATAGATTTTCCGGTCACGAAAGGTGGTAAAGAATTTATAATATATTGCACCAAATAATGGGTAAAGTAATGTATAGCCATAGCGGCTCATGAATCACTTTACACCTTACTTCACTGATGAATTTTACTGATGAATTTAACTGATGAATTTTACAGGTAACGTATATACCCATTACTTTAGAGGTGATAATGTAAGGGGTTACTTATATGGTTACGAGAATGGAAAAAGTAATGTGTCTAAAAATAGATTTAAAAAAAAGAGAAATTTTTATTAAAAAAAATTATTACAAATATTTTATTTAAAATATTTGTAATTAAAAATAATGTGGTCAAGATGGGAATCGAACCAGGGAACTCTGGTTGCCAGCCAAGAACTTTAGCTATCGACGCATAAAGTATTTAATTGCTAAATGAATTGTTGCGCTTCGTTTTTTTGCTAGTGTTATCAAAACAAACATACATTACCCTTTTGCTTACAAAAAAAAACACAAAGTAATGTATCTTAAAATAGATTTTCAAAAATATTTCAATTATTACTTTACATTTATAAATCATATATTACGTAATCAATAATGAGGAACTTATTACTTTATGCTTGCAAATAATGAAAAAGGTAACGAGCTATAATTACAAGGTAACGCATGAGAATATTGCACCCATTACTAAAGTTTTGCTGGATATCGACGCATATATAAATTGATTGCTTTAAACTTAAATGAATTGTTGCTCTTCGTTGTTTCGCTAGTGTTGTCAAAACAAATATACATTACCCCTTTGCTTACAAAAAAAACACAAAGTAATGTATCTAAAAATAGATTAGCAAAAATATCGCACCCATTACCAAAGTAAAAAATAATGTAATAAATAAGTTTTCAATAAAAATTGTTTATGAATTCAATAGCTGTAAATTTTGTTTTAAATATGTACTTCAAAAAGGTCAAAAAATTTAGCCAGCTATAAAAAAAATTTAGAAAATATATTTTGTCAAAATATTTTTTATATGACATAATTGTATATGTTACAAAATTTGCAAATAAATTTAAGATATTGTTATATATGGTTCTATATATTAGGTATTTTTGATATGATATAAGATGTTAAATGATTCGGATCTTAGCCTAGGAGATAAAAAGAAACATTTTTATTTGTTTTTCATGTAATATTTATATTATGTTTACAAAACTTTCATATTTTAACCCCTTTCGGGCCAACAAGACCTCGATTTTTTTTATAATATCGTTATGTTTTACCTTTTAAAATCGTTGATTTATTTCCTTTAAATAAATCTTTTTCTTTTTATATTATAATAAACACAGTTGAAATTTTCTGTGGTATCTATTTATTTACACAAACTTAAAACAATAACACATAACAAGAGAATTTATTGAAACTCTAATAAGGTATACCTAAACAGAATACATTTATTTATTCAATAAATCACCAATGCTGCTTCTTTAGCGTTTTATTATATGTGCGGGGAAGAATAACTCGAATGTGGCAGCACCGTTCTGAAGCGGCATACCGGAAACTTTCAGAATGTTATTTGAAGGCTGAGGGTTGCCATTGAAGGCAACTGCCTGGCATATGGGAATTTAAGATTTTGCGAGTAAATGAAAATTGATGAATAGAATTTTCGAACATACATAGTTTTTCCCTTTCCATAGTCAGCTAGTCGCTCTAGATGCACAACCACATCAGTTAACTTTTTAATCACCCTGTAGGGTCCGTCCCAATGCGTTTGTATTTGCGGATTAAACAGCGGGTTAAACAGCAGAACCAGCTGGCCCTCATTAAATCCTTCAGAATTCGCTGCTCGATCGTACTTCGCCTTCATCTTATGTATCGCTGGCACTGTCTGCTGCGGCGGGCTTAATAACAAATTCTAAATCGCCGGCCAATTTGAGTTCCGTTCAGATGATATTTTTTGCAGGTGTCAGGGAAGAAATTTTCAAATGAGTTTCGTCCCAGTCCTTCTGAAGTGTACTAACCACTTTTTTAGGTACTCCTCTGAAGTGCGATTGAATCTCTCGACCATGCCGTCAGAGTGCGGATGCAGCGGAGTCCTTCCTTAACTGGGGCACACCCAGCTGTTTACAAATGCGTTTATTACCGTTTTGGCTTGTTGGTTCGGTATGGCATAAACCTCTGGCCATTTGTTGAAATAATCATTACCATGAGAACGTTATGGTTTTCGGCCTCGCTTATAGGGAATGATCCTGCTCCATCCATTGCTATCCGCTCAAATGGGTCACCCGATTTGTATTGCTGAAGTTGTCCACGACTTTCCCTAATTGGTAGGTCAATTTTTTTTGCGACAAGGGAAACTTTGCAGAAGAAACCATGGCTCAAAAATCAACTTCGAGCTCCCCCGAATTTTTCAAAATAGTTATTTTTCCAAAATATTCATGAATGAGTACCACCCCTTATTTTTAACGCTGAACAGTTTGGGCTATTTAAAATTTCGGATTGCATTATGAGAAAGCCAAATATTCGTCAATTTTCACAACAATTTCGTCCATTTTCCCCGAAAACAAGGCGATAAAATCAAAAAAAAAAACATGTACGAAAGCGCACTCTGCAAAAAGCATTTTTTTTACTACTTTTGCAAATTCCCGAAAATAGATTATTTGTAGAAAGTGTGGCTTAACTCACTAAGCGGTCGACTGGCAGACCGAGTTCAAATCCTATATTTTTATTTTCATTTTTTTTAATAAACTAAGTTTCGAATATAATATATTGTTAGATCTTACCTGACACAATTCCATCTGCCATTTCTCGGATAAATTTGGATCTTACTTAATACTCACATATATTGCTGGACCTAATTTTATCTGCCATTTTTCGCATGAAATAAGATCAGCTAGATATTATAGCAGATATTAAAGAATATCAAATAGGATATGATTAAGTATTGCTGATTAATATTTTTATTCGAGATTATATAAACTCATGTATAAAATATAGGGTTCGCCAAATAACTTTTTTTTTTTTGAAAAAGCTATAAAAAAAAACTACTGAATATTTTTTCAAATTTCTTTTTTATTTAAAAGAACAATCCTTTCGGTTAATAATGGAAAATAATTTCATTCAAATGGCTGCCTCGGTTGGCCGTTACAGTCAATGGCGATCATTTTCGGGCCATGTTGAACGAATTTTTGTTCACAAAAATTGAAGAGGAGAATATCGGAAACAATTTGGTTTCAAGAGGACGGCGCTACGTGCCACACAACTGAAGCTACACTCGATGTTTTGCGCCCTGTTTTGGAAGATCGCATTATCAGCCGCAGAGCTGATGTCGATTGGCCACCTCGGAGCTGCGATTTGACACCGTTGGACTATTATTTGTGGGTTTCGTGTAGGCTACTGCATGGCCAGCCGAGGCAGCCATTTGAATCAAATTTTTCCATTATTAACCGGAAGGATTGTACTTTAAAATATAAAAAGAAATTTGAAAAAATATTCAGTAGTTTTTTTTTATAGCATTTAAAAAAAAAAGTTTTTTGGCGGACCCTATATATTATTATATGTTATAATATATAGAAACATATATGGTTATATTAAAATATATATGCTGAAAATTAAAAGCATATATGACCATATATGCTTGCAACTGTAAATAAGTTAATGCAATAACACACAGTAACAGTATTGCTCTAATTGGCTAAAATAAGTTTTTGAATAATTTGCTTCACTTGTGTAAAATTTAAATTTGAATACCCATAATAAAAAATATAAAGTAAAGAATCCATGAGGATAGGACGATAAAAAAATTCAACAAACAACAGATTCTAAAAATGAAGTCAAATCTTTGCTGGAGCTCTAAGGAAACAAAAACTAAAATCACAAACTAGAGGCAACACAAAAAGGGACAAAGAAAAATATAAACACTCAAAGGGACAATAAAAATTACTACAAAACAAACTAAAAACCATCTATTTAAAGTTAATGTAGAGTGTAGATTTCTTTTTTTTTGTCATTTATAACAAAAGAGATCCTGCAAAAAATTAGGACATTATGCCTACGAGAAATACAGACCAGCAAACAAACAAAAAGAACAAATAGAAAAATTTACCTGAATAACTAGTTTTCAAAATAAAATTAAATGAAAAAATAAAATAAAATAATATAAAAATAAAAGGAAAAGACAACATGGATTTTATCAACACGATATACCTTTTTACAACAACTCTCGGGAAAATAGTTTTGTTACAAAGATATATTTTTAGACATTTTTTTGTTTATTTAAATATTTTAAACAACAAATTATTTAATCTTCTTTAGCTTAATAAATTAATTAAAAAAAATAAAATTTAAATTAATAGAAATGTATAAATCTGAGCATAGTTTAGGTTTAATTATGGCTTCTTGCACACATTTTAAACATTTTAAATTGGATATATCTGTGAAGTGGATCATTTAATGTTTACTCTTCTACCCAAATATCGAAAAAGGAAATCAATTATCGAAAAAGGAAATCTAAGGAAATATTAGTCTGTCTGTCTGTCTGTCTGTCTGTCTGTCTGTCTGTCTGTCTGTCGGTCAGTCAGTCAGTCAGTCAGTCAGTCAGTCAGTCAGTCAGTCTATCTATCTACCCGTGTAGAAATCGCGATCACGCGAATAAGCAAGCAGGAAAATTATTTTTTCTGTAAAATGTTTGCTATTCTCTACAGCCGTTTGCTTTAAAAAATTAACAAAATCAGTCCAGCGAACTTGCTAAAGACGAGTTTCCAGACTGAATTGATTTATACTTTACATGATGGCATATGAGGATTTCTGATTCCACGGGTAAATGGAAATTAATGTATCGAATTTTTGTAACGATATGAAAAAAAAAATAATATTACAAAAACGAAAGGCATATCTCTGAATGCTCTTCTATAAATATGTTAGCGACATCTGGTAGAAAGTATTAGAAATATTCAGATGTTTTCATCCAGCCTCCAGCGCCTAAATGGCGCTTCTAGAGATATCAGATGTAGATACAGTCCTCGCCACTTGAATAGGACCCCCTAATAGTTTTCCTAAAAAGTTGCTTAAGAATAAAAGCGTTTAATTTTTTCTAAGTTTTTTTTGTTCTCTCATTCGGTAAATTACACTTGTTCTCTCTGAGAGCCTTTTTTCAAGTTTTTTTGAAGTACAGTTGCTTTTTTTAGGTTTTCTTTTATAGATGATCGAAATTCTTGCAATTTTTCGCGCCACTTGAATAGAACAGTCTCAGTTGATAAGAGTTTTTTAAGAGTTCACTTGTTGTGGTTTCAACATTTTTGTTTCTTTATACAATTTAAGATTTTTAAAGTAAAAAAAAAAAATAAAAATGGGTGGAGAAAAGTGTCAGACCGAAGCGGAAAAATTAAAAATAAAAATTTTTACTGATTCCGGGAAATCTGTTAATCAAATCGCCAAAGAAATTGATAGAAGTCGCCATGTCGTGTCTAATTTTATAAAAAATAATTAAGACAATGGAAAAAATATGAAAGGCCGTGCAAAAAGCGTGCTTTCACCTGCTGATAAGCGAGCAATTTTAAGATTAGCCTCTAATTCCCACGATACTGTATCCCAAATAAGAGCTAAATCGGGTGTTTCCGCCAGTGTGAGAACTGTTCAGTGTGTTATTTTCAAAGCTAGACATTTGGAGCGACTAAAATTAAAGAAAAAAACACCTCTAACAGGGGTCCGCAAGAAAAATCGCTTGTCATACTGTCGCAGTCATATGACAAAGAATAATGAGTGTAACCGTGTCGTTTTTTTTGACGAAAAAAAGTTTAACCTGAAGGGTCTAGATGGATTTAATTATTATTTTCACGATTTGCAGAAAGAAGAACATAATTTAAATCGCCTACATAGTCGAGAAGGGGGTGCTATGGTCTGGGGCAGTATCTCTTACTATGGTACCTGTGAGTTGCAATTTTTGACCACTAAAATGAATGCGAATTGCTACAAGGGTGTGCTCCAGCGGGCTTTTCCATTCTTCAGCGTGCTTTTTGGAAACCTGCAGTGGACGTTTCAACATGACAACGCTCCTATTCACACCGCCAAAGCAGTGAAGTCATGAATTTCTGACCAGAATGTAAGAACGCTTGACTGGCCACCATACTCCCCAGACCTGAATATTATAGAAAATGTTTGGGGTTGGCTCGCTCGAAAGTTTTACGCTTCCGGTAAGCAGTACGATACCAAGGAGAAACTTATTGAAGCGATTAAAGCTGCTTGGTCTTCAATTTCCCTTGACTATTTGAAATCCTTATACGACTCCATTCCAAATCGTATTTACGAAGTAATCCTTAAAAAAAGTGGCTCAAACCATTATTAGTATAGCTTTAGAACATTTAGAATTTAATAAAACGTAAATAAAAATATTTAAATTTGTTCAAAATTGTGAAAAAATCTTTTTTTCTGGGGGGTGTCCTATTCAAGTGGCGCAATATCTTAAGAACTTTTTCTTCATATTCAATAACAAAAATAATTTTTGGCTCGGTACGAGGCAAGGAAATAATTATGATTGATACATTTTACAGGGTATTAAATTAGCTTTCAATGATTAAAAAATTAAGGTTCTATCTTTTTTAGGTTAGAAGTTATTAACGCATAATTTAATAGAAAGAGGGATGTCCTATTCATGTGGCGAGGAGTGTATACTGTCATAACCAGTTGCCCGGTTGGTCCTTAGAATTTCAAAAAATCGAGAATTTTTCTCAAAATTGATAGCGAATATTTATTTTATACTCTCCTCCATACACGCAAAGAAAAACCAAGGTAGGGGCAATCATATTCGAAGAGCATCATATATTTTTGGGTTTATGGTTGTGCCAACCATAGTGGTACTATAATATGGTTATGATATTATGATAATAAAATAGCCATATCCTTACCATAACATGGTCCCTACAGTTATATTATGATTCAAAAATTAACATATTGTAGTCATAAATAAACATGTTTTGATATTGAATTTATCATAATATGATCGCACGTAATCATAGTATGCTCAAAATGTTATCATATGATAATACCTCATAACTATATTATCATTAAATGATCCCTAATCTAAGAAAATTTTTTGTAGCAAAAGTTCTTAGAAACTATGAAAAATCTATTTTAAATTTAAGAATATTTCTTTTACATATGTTTTTTCTAAAAAAAATTGATATTAAGGACTTTTTGAAGAAAAATTGTTAAGGAAAAAATCATAGATTCTAAGAACTTTTCTTTCAAGAAAACTTTGATTCTGTGGACTTTTTTCTTAAGAAATATACTTAAATTTATTTTTTAAATCTAATGACTTTTTTTGATAAAAAAAAATCTTAGATTCTAACGACATTTATAAGATTTTTTTTTTTTTAGAAATTTTTCTTTGAAAAAAGTCTTTAGAATCTAAGAATTTTCTAGCAGAAAAAGTCCTTAGAATATAAGAATTTTTCATGATGAAAAGTCTTCAGAATCTATGAATTTTTCTTTCAAAGAAAGGCCATAGAATCTAAGTTTTTTTAGATTATATGAACAGAAACAGTTAGGAGAATATGAGGATTTTAGTTTAAGGAAAAGTGCATAGAATCTAAGAATGTTTTTATCAGATAAATTTATAAATATCTATTATTTTGTATAAGAAACCTTTTCGTACAAAAAAAAAACAAAAATCATGATTTTTTCTTATAAAAATTATTTTATTAATATTTTTAGAACCTTTTACAAGAAATGAATAAATAAACATATTTTTTTTAATTGTTTTTATTGAAAAGAATGAAAAAAATATAAAATCTTTCAATAAAATCTTTTTGACAATGAATTGGTTAGTATAAATAATATTTTGTGTATAAGGAATTTTCAAAAAACCCCTTTAAAAAAAAATTAACTAAATCTTAATGGGTCAATTGATGAAATGTTTTAATGACATGTGAAAGGTATTTTCTACCCATCTGATATTTGTCTAGTTTTAGTAAACAATATAGGATTGTTTTTTTTTAAAACATTTTATGATAAAAACAAACAAATTTTGGTCTTTATGAAAAAAAAAGACAATATTATGACTGTAAATCTCAAAGTTATGTTTTATTTGATGTATAATTATTTATTGATTGTTGCCAGCATTTTATGGTTGCATAATTATGTATCATATTTTTTTCATAGTCAAAATTTTTGTTACCACAGTATGGTTACAGCCAATCTATGATTGGTAAAATGTTTACTAAATAATGATAGTAGTGGCAATGTTGAAGGTTAGAAAACCAATAACTTGGTTGTGACAACCATACCCGATTGCAGCAAGCACAATATTGCAGCAGTGATCATATTGCAACCACGTTTTTTCTCTGCGTGTATTTCGTATACTACACCTTAATTAGTTTCTGCTTAAATTTACTCAACTTATTCTAGGAAACTGTACTCCTACTAAAAGTTGAGTAAATTTACTTTAAGTGTGTAAATGAAAAAAGCTAGATAAAAAAGATTCATAAATTATATGTAATTTTACAATTATTTTTTGCGTAAATTTTTCCAAAAAATATGATAAAAGAGTCAAATCATTTTAAAATATTTTATTAATAAAAAAAGTTGTAATAACATTTAAGCCTAATACAAGCTTTAGAATTTGAGATAATTTCCCTATATAAAATTGATCCTGAGCACTTTTTCCCATAGATAAATCCTTAGCTTCTGATCATTTTTTAATTAAAGTATGAAGGCTTTTTAATAGGAAAAACAAAAAAAAGTCTTTCAAGAAGAAATAGTGCTTTTAGTTATTTTTTTCTATAGGAAAGCTTTCTCGGAAAGCTTTCCTATAGACAAACGTTCTTATAAGCTAAGGTTTTTGTTTTTTTATAGAAATGTATTCAGAATCTGTGCTTCTTAAGGATAAATTCCTAAGAAGCAAAAGTTTTGTAAATTGAAAAAATACTCATAATCTAGAGTTTTTACAGGAAAAAGTCATCAGAATCTGAGGGTTTTCCTGTAGCAGAAAGTTCCTTGAATTTGAAATTTTTCAATGGAAAAAGTCCTCGAATTCAGATGATTTTTTTAAGCTAATAGAAAAAGCATCATTCTAACTATTTTTTTAAAAAAGTTTTAGATCTTGAGCCTTACCAAAATAAAAAAGCCTCAGTTTCTCAGCATTTTTTTTGCTATACAGAAAGGTACATGTTCCAAGAAAATGTTCCTACAGAAAAAGGTTCGGATTCTATACCTTTATAAGAAAAAGTGCTCAGAACCAGAAGCCATTTTCTATAGGAAAAATCCAATAGAAAAATCGAGCACTCCACGTCGTAGAAACGCAAAATTCAAATCAAATTCAAACGAAAACTACGGTATCATGTAATAGATTTTGATTTGACTCCTATCCAATACTGATGAAACTTCCTGGTGGAAGAAAGAACGAATTTGGTGAAAATCGAAATATATAAAAGTCCAATAAAATTTAAAGTTACCTCTCCAGAGGAGATAATACAATCATAAGTAATTCAAGAGTCAGTGCCGATAACATTTATCAATAATTTGTGTGGTCTTCCTGTCTAAAATAGTTAAAAAAATAAATAGATTCATGACTATAATTTAAAAAAAATGTTGGCACAACTTTGTTGCATCCACCTAAATTTTTGTACATATCACAAATACCTACTTTTTCGTTATTCAATTATTAAGTAGTTCCACGTTTTTATAAACATTTTTTTAGAAAATGATTTATACTTATAAAATTTTGTTTTATATTTTTCTTTTTCTTGAATTTTTTAAATGTCAATAATAATATTAGTAAATTTACAAAATTTTCGCTTAAGATTAAAATTTATTAACAAAATAAAAAAAATGTACGCACAACATGTGTAATTATAAACACATAAAGCTTATAATTATATTATGGGTATATTATTTTATATGAAAGTGCGTTATATTAAACAAAATTTTTTTTCATTTTTTAACAGTAAATTTACAAACGTTTTTTAGAGTGTACACCTTTATGTATTGTATATGAAAAAGCGACGGTCTTTTTGTGTCCTATTTACAGCGTTTTTTTGACGTAAGTTTGATTTAAGATTGAAAAAATTTATTGAAGTTGTGAAGCAAAAAATATTCCGAAACTATTCCTTGAATTCAGAAAGTACTTCACTTTTCATACATTTGTATGAAAAAAAAAAAAGGCCGTACTTTTTATGACTTGGCTCATGTACAGCGTTTTATTACTTGGCTCACAATGGACTAAAACTTTGAAAAATAATCTAAAATTAATTCGGACATGGAGCTGTAAACTTTTTTTAAGTTGTGGCACAAAAATATTCCGAAACTTGCTCTTAAATTCAAAAAGTCACGTATCTTTATAGTTTATATGAAAATACAAAGGTCTTTTCGGTCCCATGTATGGCGTTTTAATCACGATTTACAATGGACTAAAACTTTGGAGAAATTTCCATATAATTGTATGAAAAGCGAAAGACTTTCTGAATTTAAGGGATAGAACTTAATGAATAAAATAAGTAATTTTTTTTTCTCATATTTAGAAAATTTTGTCTTAAATTTTTTGTAATTAAACTGAAATTTTTTACTAAATATTATTTACTTAAATTGAGTATAAATTTTTCTTAAATTTAGTAAAAAAATATGTTATATTTTAAAATCCTCAGCTTTATGTTTATGCAGAGTATAAAAGTTATTTTTTGTTTATAAATTATAAACATTATTTGCATTTCAATTTCATGTCGAAGAACGGGCTCAAATTACTTTAGACCTATTTTCTTTTTACAATCTACTAATTTGCAAAAAACATCATTAGTATACGGATGTTGAACACCTTTTTAAATAGTTCTACATTAGGGTGTTCCGAAAACGAAAAAAATAACGTAATACATATTACTAAAACAATACATGCTAATACACTGAATACAGGAAAAATAAGTGGAACAAAGATAAACGGTATCTTCTGTTCGCTATCGGTATTTATAGTTGAAGATATTTATATAACAGGTAGGAAAATTTTAAACTTTTTGCACAAAATAAGTATCAAAATTTGCGTAATGACGGGGCGGTTACAAATAATTTTTATTTTAATTTCTTTTTCAATATTGTGGTCTAATTATGCTTCTTTCAAATTTATATTAAAATTAATCCGAAGAGTATACAGAATTAATTAGCTCGTCAACGCGCAACTTTTTAGAACCGTTATGTCTAAGGATTCGAAGTAAGGCATCTTAAAAAGGCAAAGGTAGACTAAAGTTACCTTTATTGTTTTTACTAAATTCATTATTGGTCCCTTCATAATAATTTTTATTTTGTATTTACAAAAATATTCTATGAAAGATGTTAAATATTAAAAACATGATTTTGTATTTTTTTTTTGTGTACACTACTATCAAAACTTTCTACCACTGTTAGGAAATTAAAGATCCACTTTAAAAATGTTTTTTATACCCTTCACCACAGGTGGAAGGGTATATATAAGTTTGTCATTCCGTTTGTAATTTCTACAATATTGATCTTAGACCCTATAAAGTATATATATTCTGGGTCCTTATGAAGAGCGAAGTTGATTTAACGATGCCCGTCTGTCCGTCTGTGTGTTGAAATGGGTTTTCCGAAGAACCCAGACATGATGAGGACTTGATAGTTTTTTATTTCTGTTACATGTGATCTATTTCTGTTTGCTATTAAAAATCTGACAGATCGGTTAATAAATGGTTGAGCTATTAGCAAAAAACCAGGACTACCTCTAATTTTTTCCGTAAAATCCCTTTGTTTAATATGTATGTAGAATTTTACGAATAACAAACACATCCATGTGTTAAAATTCTTTTCTTTCATATCCACCTTTTATACACAAATAACACACATGCAAAGATTTGTCATTTAAATAAAAACTAAACAAATCTCTAATGAACGAAGACTTTTATATATGTACCTCTATTGACGATGATTTTGTGTGAGCTTTAATAGCTCAGTTGTCTAGACGCTATGTCACAGATATTTTTTTTCTCGAATCCCGGTCAATTCACTTCTTTTTGTAATTTTTTTTTTATTCTTTTCTTAAGACTTTTTTTTTTGTTTATTTTTGGCTTTTTTAACATTTAATAATTAATTTATTAAAAATTTTATATTAATAATTATAATCCATAAATAGCTAAAAACATCAAACCCTCTGATACAAACAAAATACAAACGGTTTTATTTCTATTTTTTGCTCCGATTTAAAAGAATTTATAAAAAGATTTTTAAACCATTTTATTTCTCATATATTTAGAAAATTTTATACATAATTTCCCTTTGAGTGCAACTATTTTAGGTCATAAATTATAATAATTTTTAAGAAAAAAATTATTAACTATTTTCCTTCAAATTTTTTTAATTAAGCTAAAGAAATTAAAAATATTTTTAATAAAAAAGCGAAATAAAATCCCAAATGCAAATTTGCCAGCTAAATCAAACGTTTTTGTAGAAATAAAACACATGCAGTTCTAGTGATTTCTTTTAACGATTTGTTGAAATTCTTTTCTTTCACCTCTTCATCTTTTATACACAAACAACAAACACTATTCTAGAGCTGTAATATGACATATGGATACGTCTTATATATAGCAAAAGATCGAAAATCTTTAGTATAACATATTTGCTGAAAAACTCGGAAATATCGGTTCAGATACAAAAAAGTTATGCCCAAAACATAATTTTTTTTTAAATACCTATTTTCTGGAACCATAAATCTTCCCGAGTCCAAGTTTTATCACCAAACTAAATGGTTAATTTCCTCTTAAAGGCGTCTGTATATAAATCTGTCCATTCCATATATGTCCATATATAAACTTCAGTTTTTTCCCAACCATGGTGAGGGTATATAAGATTCGGCATAGCCGAATTTAGCCGCTCTTACTTGTTTTTGTTTATTTTTTCCCGTAGTCAGCTAATTAATATGCATCCACTCAAAAAAAAAAAAAATTAACTAGAATTTAGAAAAATTAACTTATTTAGAGGAAAAATTGAAATGAAAACGGCGCCAAAGACACTTTTTACCAATATTTAATAAAATTTTCCTTGAAATTAAGAATCAAATTTTACTTAAAGTTTGATAAAAATTTATAAAGTATAGAAAAATTTTACTACTGAAGTAAATTTTTATTAGAAAACAGTAAAATTTCCTCCTAATTAGTTCATTCATCATCTAAAATTATACTGTTAGTTAGGAAATGTTTCCTTGTTTTTAAGAAAAATTTTATTTTATTTAAGTTCATTAGATATTTTTTTTTTACTAAAATCTATGACTTAACTCCCTAAAAATAAGAAAATATTTTCTAACATCAAGTTAAATAGCACTTCTTTTAAGTGAAAATTATCCTTATCCTGCTTCTATGTTAAAGGTTATATATTTTGCCATATATTTTAAAGTACTTTACACTCATTGTGTAAGTATTTTCCCACTTTCGGAGGACTTCCGCTTTGTGAGGACACTGCTCTTAATAAGCTTTTTGCTATACATTCTTGTCTTAAAATTAAATTGAATTACACTAAATTCATGTTTTTAAAATATAAATTAAATTTCATTAGCAAAAAGGTCAACAAATTAAAAAAATGTACTGCAGGATATCCTGAAACGTAATAAATTGCGACAATGTCAGATCTTTTTCGTAGTTAATTAACGGTTCTGCTTGAGATAACTACAAAAAGGGACGCCTCAAGTGACGCACGGCATCTATGGCTAAGGAACACTAGGGTTCCTTTGTCTTCTTAAATTAACTAATTTAAGAAAATTGTTGCAAAAATACAAAATATCACAGTTACATTTCTTGTTATTATTGGAAAATGGAAAAGTCATAAGTTTATTTTATATATATATACAAATTTAAACTTTTTTATTATTAAGTGAAAAAATAGTTCAATAAATATAAATTTTAATAAGCGCTACGTCAAATAAAGGAAAGCCATTATGCGGTAATGTATAAAATGTGCCTGCGATATTTTATATTGTAGTCAACAAACAAATTTATTACATAATAGCGCAAATTCGAAATTTTTTACCCTTTGCTAACAAAATTTTAAAATATATTTTAAGCTACTTTAAGTTCATAATTTAAGACTTTTAAGATTAGAGATGGGCACGTGAGAGATTTTTGGCTCACGCTCAAGCACGATCACGAACCAAAAATTACAATCATGCACGATTGTTTTGTAAATGGTTACTTTAATTTATTTTATTTAATAATATTTTTCTTGAAAATTAGGAAAACTATCAGGTTTTTTATTAATTGATTGTTTTTTTTTTGGAATAGAATATTAAAATAATTTGAACATTTTCCAACAAAAAAAATCCTATGCCAAATTTTATTATTTTTTAAAAATTAGAAAACTTTTACTTGAAAAAAAAGGAATATTTTATTAAAATTTTTATAATTTATCTGAACTAAGTTGCATGCAAATTTTCCTTAGAAATAGTTCATCATTTTTTAAAATCAAGTAAATTTTTATTATTACATAAGAACAAATTTATTACTTATTGTTTTTAATTGACTGAACTAATTTTTGGAAAAGAATTCTTCAAAATTAGAAAGTGGTATACTTAAAAATTGAATTTGGTAATGGCTTTCTGAAATTTAGTTAATTTGACAACTCTCGAACAGAAAATGAACACACATAAAGTTCAAGTACTTTCTCGATTTAAGTAAGACACATTTTTTGAACTAAATGGGAGTAATTTATGTCTTAATTTTTTTTTGAACTAAACTTGATTTTATTACATTTAAGTATGCAATTTTCTTAAATGAACTATTTCTGAGTATATAAACTATTTCGTTTTTCCTTTGGAATTTTAATTTTTTTTAAAAAAAAAACTTTTCTATGTTTAAATTAAATTTTACTTAAATTGAGGACAATTTATAAACTATTTTGAAGAAAATTTTTTATTACATTTTAGTTCATGTCTTTTTTTTGAGTGTCGTTTCACTGCTATTTTTTAACCAATTTATAAAGAAGCGATTTATCGGAACACCCTATACTACTACATCTAAAGGGGTTAAAAACTAATTCATAGCAACGTTTTTTTTTATATTACTTTCAACAATTACTTTCTTTTATGCGTCTTAAAAAAGAGACAACTTACAACAAATTACACATAGAAAAACGTTATCTACAAAATATCAAATTTCTATGTTATTTATAAATCTTTTAGGAAAAACAACAAAAAGAAATCAATAATATATGTGTAAATTTGAAGTTATTTTTAATGGTGATGTAAATCGAAGGAGCACAAATCCAGGTTTGACTGTGGCCAAGTATTTGGTTACTTAGTAATTTTATCATTCATTATTAAGCACAACAATTTCTCATCAAAGGAAAGTGAAAATGAAAAGAACAGAACATTATGTCATTAAATTGTAGTTAGAAAATGTGTTTTGGATTGGAAAATAATATTTTGTAAATGGTTTTACATTAAAGTGAGTTTATTTTTACTATAATAGTTCTTACCGCTAAAATTATCAACGACAATTTTAAATCCATTATAATTTATTTTATGCCACTATGCTTTTGTTTACCTTTGTGTACACTCAAAAGTAGCCGTTTCCATGTAAATCGATAGCATGAACCATGATTTTACGTAATGTTAAATGTTACGAAGAACTAGTTATAGATAGTTAAATTAAAATTTGGCAGAACGGTTTTAATTTTGAAAAAAAAACGAACCGGTTAGTCCATGTACAATGAATTAAAACACATGTTTAACATTAGTGCTTCTCCTGAGTACTCAACACATACTCTTTATTTTTTGGTGGCGTTTTAAATGAATAGAGAGATGGAGAGAGAACTGTGAGAAGCAAAATCTCTTTCTAAAATACAGCAAGTTACCAAAATGTGTTGTTTTTCCCACAGTTTAAAGCAAAGTGATAGGTGTTAGGATCGATGGTCCAAGAAGTTATGATGGAAAGTAAGTTGTTATATATACGATATATAAAATTTTTACCAATCTAAAATCACATTGTAACTTATTTTATTTTAAGTAAGACTGCCACACTCATTGTTTGAATTTGCAAAAACAACACCGTTCATGCAGAGTATGTTCGCATCAGAGTGTGTGCAGATCAGTGTTGCCAGATAAGGGGATTTGGCTTTAAATTGGGGATTTGGAAATTTATTAACCCTCCGACGGTTGAGTCATCCGTTGCCCTTATACGAAGTACAAGGTCCACAGCGACCTATTTCTATTTGTATGGAATTTTATATGAAAACGCATTTTTTTTTTAATTTTTTTGTTTTGATTTATTATTATTTATCAATTCAATTTTTAATATCATCTCTATTTCGTTTCATTTTAAATATATATTTACAGAGTTTGAGATATTATTCTAAATATTACAACAAATGAGATCAGTAATTTATTTTTAATGTTTAATATAGTGTTAATTTGATTATTTTAAAGGAAAAATAGGGAAACCTTTCTCTGAATTTTTAAAAGAATTCCAAACATTATTATAAAAGCAGAATGTATAAACAATATACTGTGTAAACAATTGTATACAAATAGTTTTCAGTTTGTTGATTTTAGTAAATGATCGCTAAGAGAATTCTTTACATGCCCTTATCAATGGATAAGTAGAATGTGTGTTAGTGTTAAAATAGTTTTGGCTTAGCCTGTAAATGAATTCCTGAATTTTGTCGTATCCACTTCTACTATGTAGAAGTTCTGTAGAGTACCTCCAACGCAGGTTATGTATTATTATAAGGCATTTATTTTGGATTATTTGCAATTTCCTGATATGCGTCCTGGCGGCTTTGAACCATATAGGGCAAGCAAAAGTTAATATTGGTCTTATTACAGTTTTGAAAATAAGATTTTTATTTTTTGAATTAAGAGATGAACGATAGTTAATTAATGGCTAGAGGGCTTTTAAGACATATGAACCTTTCTTGGCGGTTTCCTGAATGTGTTTGCTAAATACAAGTTTTTTATCTATCAGAACACCGAGGTATTTGACATCGTTTACAATGGGTATTTCATCATTTCCTAACTTCAAGTTTCGATTTGGTAATCGTTTTGGGGACTTGTTGAACGGAAAGATGATTGCTTGAGTCTTAGCAGGGTTAATTTTTACTTTCCACTTGTGGAAATATTTATAACAACTTATTAGACCCTTTTCCATTTTCTTAAGAAGAGCTGTGGTGACTTTACTTGAAGTTATTAGGGCTCTGTCATCTGCATAGTATGCTGTACCAACATATGGAGGTGGAGTGAAGTCAGATGTGTATAAGGAGTAGAGCAATGGCGATAGTACCGATCCTTGTGGAAGCCCAGCTGTTGTTGTTTTTGGCGAGGAATATGATCCATTAACACTAACAATGAATTTCCTTTCATCAAGGAATTCGGATATTATTTTGCACAAATATTTTGGCATGATAGAAAGGAGCATTTTATAAATAAGGCCATTGTGCCATACTGTATCAAACGCCTTTTCGATGTCTAAAAGAACAAGTCCGGTTGAATGTTTCTTACGCTTATTTTCCAATACTATATTAACAATTCTATTGACTTGTTGAATGCAGCTGTGTTCTTTCTTGAACCCAAATTGTTCTTTAGCAATTAAATTGTTGTCTGCTACGAACTCACTGATTCTTGAATACATGATTTTCTCAAACAATTTTCCCAGGTTACTTAGCAGACTGATTGGTCTGTAGCTGTTTGGATCGAATTTAAATTTGTTAGGCTTTGGGATCGCAATAATTTTGGCAGTTTTAAAGTGTTTTGGGAAATAATTTAACTGAATGCAGCTGTTAAATAAAACTACCAATAGTTTCAAAGTCTTTATCGGTAATTTTTTAAGTAATAAATTAGGAATATTATCCAATCCGGGAGACTTAGAGGATTTTAGGTTTTTAATAATTGTACATAATTCTTCCATTGAAGTAAAAATAGCACCGTCAGAACTATTGGATTCCTTCTTAAAACGATTTACTTTACTGTTTACTGTCTTATCGATTGAATGATTAAAATTAGAGGTTAGACTGTTTGCGATTAGAAAAGAATCAGCTAACAATTGTGCTTTCTCATTGTCCACGCAGATAACTTGATTGCCTTTTTTTAAAGAAGGAATTGAATTATTAAGCTTACCTCTCAGCCCCCTGCTTATTTTCCAAAACAACTTATCGCCTGGCTTTAAGCTTGATAATAACTTTGTCCATTTATCGTTTCGTTCCATTTTGATTTTGTCGTCAATAATTTTACTAATAAGTTTAACGCATTGCTTATGAACATTTGACTCAACTGGGGTATGCGCCCTTTTCATTTTTCTATAAAGGAAGCGCCTTGTCTTTAGGAGTTTTATTGTAGCATTTGAGAGAACATAATTGTTGTCTGCATTGACCTTAGGAGTAGAAATATTGCGGGCTTCTAAAATTACTTCAATAAAATTGTCAATGTCACGGTCAATAGAACCTTTGCACATATACCTTTCATTATAAAACCTTATTCGGCTTTCAATATGGTTTTGAAAAAGGAGCCAGTTTGACGATTTGTAGTCGTAGTGAGTTGTGCCTACTATGTTCGCAGATGAATTGTGTAATGCACAAATTAATGGACGGTGATCAGAAGGAACATCGTAACCAAGAATATTTAGGGACATGTTTAAAGTTGAGTTAGTAAGAATAAGGTCTATGACCGATGGATTACGATTTTGTTGATATGGATGATACGTAGGTTCGATAGTATGATGTACAAAGAAATTTTGGTACTGCTGTAAGTTAAAGAGAATGTTTCCAGTTGTGTTGTTGGATGTGCAATTCCATGAAGTGTGCTTTGCATTTAAATCTCCAAGAACGAAAAACGTTTTATTGTGTGAAGTGAGTTTCAAAATATCATTACTGAAGTCTGAGGAGTACCTCGGTGAATAAGCTGATGTTATTATAACTGGCCGATTGTTAATGTTAACTTCTATAGAAATATTTTCAATTGACTTTGTATTTAAAACATTTAGAATTTTGTGTTGAACATTTTTACGAACAATTAGAGCTACGCCGCCACCTCTAGCACCATCTCTATCATTTCTGTGTATTAAATAATTACGTAAATAGGGTTTGTGTTTCTCATTTAAATGAGTTTCATTCAATGAAGCTATATGTACACCGTGAAACTCAAGTAAATATTCAAATTGCTAAAGATTAGAAAAATTTGAAATGCCGTGAGCATTCCAGTGAAGAAATATAAATACATTGTTATTATGGTAATTCATATGCATGTTTAACCATTGACATAACTACTTGCATTTGCTGTATTTTATTTGTGCATTTCTGTAAGTCACTTAATGCCGACGTAAATATTTGGAAGAGTTGATCAATACCAAAGAGATAATTTTTTTCTCTTAAACACGATGCATAAGAGTTTCCATTTACAAAGCTATTTAAGCTTTTATTGTTTTGTTGTGAGTTTAATATGAATTGTGGTGGATTCGTTTGTTTTGTTGTTTTACGAATACCGTTTCTGCGAGTGTTGTTTGATGTCGCTCTTGCTCTGTTATCTAAGTAAGAAGCTCTAGATGGGCAGTTTACGTCATTCGCTGCGTGGTCAGTACGCTCTTTTCCTTCTTTCTTGCAATTGAAGCAATTAAAAACAGCTGGTCTTCTATTAATTTTGGATAATGGGCAAACACTAGTGTGGTGATTACCTGCACAAATCATACATGCTGACTGACGATGGCAGTGCTCTCCACCATGGCCATACATGAGACAATTCCAACACTGAGTTGGATTTACACTTTTTCTTTGTTTATATTTACGCCAGGAAATTATAACATTGCAAATATTTGTCACGTTTTGCAAGGATTTGGGATTGAATGACTTTCGTACAAACTGTACTTTGTAAACTGCGTTGTCAGGTGAACTGTATTGTGTTTCTATTTCTGAAACAGCAGCAGGACTTAAGTTATATCCCTTTAAATCAGAGATAATATCGCTGGTGCTTAACTTGGGAAGGCCGTATAGAAATATCGTGTATAAGCGATTTTCTTTGGCATTGTAAGAATGGAACGGAATCTTCTTTTCCAAAAGCATCTTCTTGCAATACTCTTGCTTGTCTAAGGTCGGTGCAAAGATTTTACTTCCTATGGAAGTACTCTTGTAGATGTACTCTTTACCAAATAAATTAAGTAGTTCAGTAATTTTAGTGTTGGAATCTACTACAACTGGAGGAGCTTTAATAATTTGGGTTCAGTAATATTAGATTATGCTTCTTGATCCATTTCAGAATCATACAGTGCACTAAACCGGTTTGCATACGCCGACGGCATGTTGACAGAAAATGTATTAGCTGTTGGCTGAAGCCGTTTTTACTTCTTGAGAATGGATGACTTTTTTAAGGTCATTTTGGGAGGTTTTGCCGCAGGGGGCATTGCGAAAGACTGTTTTTATTCAGTGTTTTTGTTATTTGTCACTTAATACGGAGTTCAATAAGAACGAAGAACGACAATAACAAGAGTTTTTAATGTTTTTAATTTTGATATTAATAGCAAAAAGATTTAAATATTTTTGAAGAGCACAACAAAATACTACCATTCTCAAAGAGAGTTAGTATCGAACTGATATTATTATTTTATTTTTTTTATATATAACAGCCTA
The DNA here is from genome assembly GCA_949748255.1 of Eustalomyia histrio. Lineage (NCBI taxonomy): Eukaryota > Metazoa > Arthropoda > Insecta > Diptera > Anthomyiidae > Eustalomyia > Eustalomyia histrio. The sequence goes on along the minus strand of OX456524.1, from coordinate 104,283,948 downwards.
AGCCTAAAAAACTATTGTTGTGTAGATTGTCCCTCGTCCAACATATTTTCTGTGCAGGTGTAGCATCGATGCATAAGTGTTGAATGTTCTGCACAAACTGGATTGTTATAGGAATGGCAATAGGCCCTTGTTTTCCGCTGCCGTCCGTACTCAGAACGGCATAGGCGACATGACGGTCTGTTCGTTCTAGACGCAAACGACGGTGCAGCTCCTTCTGCCGGTCTTGATAATATCTAAAAAGAACAAAATTATGTAGTTATTCTGCTTTTGAGCATTAGAATTGTTTTTTCTTAGCTTTACATCAAATGCTTCCATTGCATTCCGTATCCTTGGATATGCGGTTATGCGGTTGTTCAGCGCTCGTTCCTCTATGTTTGGTAGTGCCAATTGTTTTGTCAGCATCAGTAGGAATGACCGTCGTCTGTCACTTCTTTTTATTGGCTTCATCTCGTTGTATGAAATAAATGCAGCAATGTCCACCATATTAAAAAACATGGCCAATGGCCAGCGGTTTGTTGAGCGCTTGCATGTATATGTGCCAAGCATCTGGTCCATTGTATCAACGCCCGATTTGTTGGCGTTGTAATCCAAAATACCAAACGGCTTCTTCATTTCAGTTTGCATGTCCACACCGCAAGTAAAATGTTGTGTCGACAGCAAGATTACCGCTTTGTTCTTCTTAGGCACATATGAACATAGTGCTATATCGCCTTCGTTGAAGCCGAACAATGTGCTGTTGACAGGACGCGTATGATTTTTTTAGAATTCCCGAGGCACACATGTCTTATTCGAGCGCACTGTTCCAACATATGTGGTTTTCTTCCTGATCAAAGTACGCGCCAAATCCAAAGTTGTGAACAAATTGTCGGCACAAATTGTGCAGCCTGTATTCAAATATCTCTCCGAAAGTTGAAGTACAACATTCTGCCCTTGATTCACCTCTCGTGCCTGGTCAGGCAATTTCCCAGAGTAAATCATTTCTTTGACAGGATAGACTGATTTTGAGTCACACAACCACCATATCTTTATACCGTACTTGGATGGAATGTATTGTGTGAAGCGGGTGCGGCCTCTGTATGGGAATAACTGCTCATCAACGGTCACTGCATCATGCGGAGTGTAAGCTGCTGCCAAGTTAGACTGCAACATTTGCCAAATATCATTAATAGCCGCAGTTTTGCTGTTGATTAGTCGCTGCTGTCGCGTATTTTCATTATCGAATCTAAGGTATTGTTTTATGCACTACATACGATCTAATGATAATGCAGCTTTATATTGGACAGCGCGTTGGGCCCCATAACTCTTCAAGAGGTTCACTATTCGATTTAGTGAGTCCAGCATACAAAATAATAGCCAAAAAAGCATCAAACTCTTTCAAAGTGATTGGTTTCCATTCCTTTGTGTTAGTTGGATTTGCCAAATTCCATGCAGCGTTCACTTCCCTGCCTTTCCGATTTGATTCGCGTATTATGACGTACGCCATGTCTTCGGTGATGAGAGAGCGGAATATGGTAAAGGGATCATATGTGGTTCCTACTGGTCCCGGATTCCTCCTTGTGTAGTCGACCACGTTACGAGCACAAGTACGGGAAGTCGGTGGTGCATTTTAAGTCCATTTTGTGCCATCTTTGGAAATGAAGTAATTGTCACTTGTTTGCTGAGCATCAGTTTCTTCCTCTTCATCATCGTCGTCATCACTAATATCTTCATTGATGTCTATATGTGGTTCAGTTTCCGCATCCGAATCATTACCATGCAAATTTGCTTAATATGTGAAATCGTCATCATCCGCACCTTCAAGACCAAATGCAGGAATAGCACCTTCATCGCCATCACTCATCTCCGCAATCATGAAGTCTGCAAATCTATCATCCACTGCACGTCTTTCATCCTCACTCATTTGCTGGTAGCGTGTACTTTGACGTACCACAATTTCAGCAAAGTCTAAATTTTCCTCTGCCATTGTATTGTGCTTTTATTTCTCTTTATAAAATTCAAAATAAAATTTAGCACTCGATGTTCACTGTTCACTGTCTCAACTTTCACTGATTTGGTTTACGAAACTAGAGCCGCTAAAAATTCAAAAAGGGACGGAAAGTTTATTATGTTTCCAGGAAAGGCACAATAAAATAATCCAAAAAGTAACTAAAATTCAAGGAACACGTTTGTGATGTGTTCAAACAATAAAACAAGCCAAAAGACAGTGCATTTATTAACGATTTCTTGAAATTTCAGTACAATGTCCCAGCGGACCTTTTCACACGTTCCCGTACTAAACACATTTAAATCCTAATAGAAACTAAACTATTCTAGATAAAATTTCCTTGGAAAACATGTGGGGTTCGGGTATACTTCCCATGGACCATCAAGGAGTAATTTAACCGCCGGAGGGTTAAATAAGAAAAATTAATTTTGATAGATAATCGGGAAATATTTCAGCTAAGTTAATGACTATTAGTTTTAATGCAAAGTTTTAATTCATTTTATTTCATATTATTCATTATATGAATCTATGAATGTCAATGATTTAGAATATTTTAAATTGATTCAATTTTGTGATTCTGTTCGCGTTCCATTTTTCGTTCCCTTTGCTTGTTAAAATTTAATTATTTTGCTTGATTGAAAAATCAAACTAATTCTTTGAATTTGATATTAATTGAATTAATTAAAGAATTTTTTTAATTGATTCGTTAAAATTGATACAGATTTAAAATAGAATCCAGGAATAATGTTTTTAAAGTTTTATTTTAATATACAACCCGTAAATGGATAGTTTGTTAAAATTTACATTCTATTATGATCGTCACTCTTTTTTTTAGAATACTTATTTTTTAATTTTCAGCATACTAAATTTGCGAAAAATCATTCTAGAAAAGGAAATTTTTGGTATTTACCAATTTGTTAAAGATTTTGAGGTATTGCATTTCAACTTGAAAATGGGAACATGAAAAAACAAACTTTCCTGGCAACCCTGCGTATATGCATGCACTTGCTAGTTCATCTTGAAATCTCGACCGGTAAAAAGTTAAATGAAAATATTTTTTTTTTTAATTTACCATTTTTTATTAACAATAAACTAAGGGCCACATTGAGGTTTGCCATAAATCATAAAGCGCTGCATTATATTAGGAAAAGTCAAAATATGTATCATCATCGAAGCTACAATGAAAGCTGACTTACCTTTTTTAATTGGCGGAAGTGTTTGGTTGGATGCATTCAGCATTATAAAATATGATTTAGGTTTACATTTAACCTCCAGTTAAATTTAAATGTATCAGTTAATGTCCCAATTAGTGGCTAATGGGTAAATTGTTCTTCACGTGACAAAATTTCATTAGAACTTTAAGCACCTTAAATCGCAATTTAATTTCAGAAAATTAATAGATTTTTTATTTGATAAGAAAAACATAGTCACAATTAACCTAAAATATCACTTTTTTACTAGAAAAATAATTCAAATATTGTTTATTAAATTTGCCTGAAAACAAATTGTACTAAATTATCACTAAAAATTAATAAAGTGAAAAACAATTTTTTATATAGATTACTAGCGGGAAAAGCCAGATAATTACCCGGAGTCCCCAATATTTATCATGTTCTATATCAAAGTTCTAAGATGTACCTCAATAATAAGTTAGCCCATACGCAGAGAAAAAACATGGTTGCAATGTGATCACTGCTACTATATTGTGCTTGTTGCAATCGAGTATGGTTGTCACAACCAAGTTATTGATTTTCTAACCATCAACATGGTCGCTACCATAATTATTTAGTAAGTATTTTACTATTTTATGATTGGCACCTTCAATTTTATATCATGCTTAGCTGTAACCATACTGTGGTAACAAAAATTCTGACTATGAAAAAAATATGATAATAATGCAACTATAAAATGCTGGCAACAATCAATAAATAATTATACAATCAAAGAAAGAAAAGTTCTCAAAGTCTATGATTTTTTTCTTAACGATTTTTCTTCAAAAAGTCCTTAATATTAAGTTTTATTTAGAAAAAGCATTTCTGAAGGAAATATTCTTAAATTTAAAAAGCTTTTTCATAGTTTCTAAGAACTTAACCTTTAAGAAATTTTCTTAGATTATGGATCATATAATGATAATCCAGGAATCATAATATACTTATGAGGGACCATAATATGGTAACATTTTGAGCATACTATGATTACATGCGATAATAATATGATAAATTCATTATAAAATGTTTATGTAGGACCATAATATGGTAATTTTTGAATCATAGCCATAATATAGTACGATTATGGTTGGCACAACCATAAACCCAAAAATATGTGATGCTCTTCGAATATGATTGACCCAACTATGTTTTTTCTTAGCGTGAGGTAACACATATTTCAAATTTTAGATTTTTCCCTTTGAACATCCATTTTTATCATATACCTGGCTAAAATTTTAAAATGTAGCTGATCAATGAGTTAGCACATACTCCAGGTTTCTGGCTAAATCGGTGTGAGCAGCCCGTTAAGGGAGAGACTGTTCACATTTTTGCCCCTCCCTGTACACATTTCCAAAAATCCGACCTTTGTGAGTGTCTAGACCGGAGGAGGAACCTATGCACCAAGTGTAAGCTTCTCAGCTCCAGCGGTCTTGCACGGTAAGGGTGAGAATTTTTCACTTGTCTGCCCCTCCCTGTTGGATTGTCCAAAAATTTCAACTGTCTAGGTCCAACGGCTAGTGCAGGCAGGGAGAATCCATCGATGAGTTAGCACATACTCCAAGAAAAGCATATTTTAAATTTCAGGTTTCTAGCTATAGGGCCTTGGGCAGGCTGTGAAAGGAGATTTTTCCCCCGATTTACTCTTCCCCGAAGGGATTTCCAAAAACCTTATCTTAGCGAATGTCTACGCCACAGGGGGAACCTACATACCAAATTTCAACGTCCTACATCCTGCGATTTGTGCTGGGCGATGTTGAATGAAATAAATAAATATTTACATATTTTTACATTTACACATTTACGCATTTGCACATTTGCCTATTTTTACATGTGCACTTTTGCGCATTTACATTACCATCAAACCATAGATCCATCAAACATTAATCTATCAAACCATCAAACAATCAAATTTTCACTTTTACACTTTTGCAAATTTGCACAGTTTTACATTTGCACTTTTGCAAATTTGCATATTTTCACAATTGCACATATGCACTTTTGAAAATTTCACATTCGCACAAAGGCAAATTTGTACTTTTGCAAATTTGCACATATTCACATTTGCAAATTCGCACTTGCAAATTATCACATTTGCACATATGCACTTTTGCACATTTACATTGGAGGAGGAATCTATGTACCAAATTTTAACTTGCCAGCTCCAGCGGTTTTGGCAGGACGTCTAGATATTTCGGTGTGGGCAGACCGTTAAGGGGGAGGTTTCCGCCTTTTTGCTCCTCCCCGTAAGAATTTGCAAAAATCCTACCTGGGTGGATGTGTGCACCTAAAGTGGAACCAAGATACCAAGTTTCAAATTCCCAGCTCTAGCAGTTTTGGCAGGCCGTCAAGGGGAGTAAAAACTCTTTTATGCCCATCCCCGTTGGATTTTTCAAAAATCACGTCTTAGCTGTTATCTGCATACCAAATTTCAACTTCCCAGGTCCAACGGTTTGGTTTGGCCGTAAAGGGGGAGGCTTTTCGCCCTTTAAACCGCCACTTTTACCATATCCCTGGTCAAAATTCTAAAATGACCTTATCAAGGAGTTAGCACATACTCCCATGAAGGCATGTTACAAATTTCAGGTTTCTAGCTAAAGGCGTTTAGGCAGGCCTTGAATGGGGAGTTTTTCCGATTTTGGCCTTCCCCGAAGGAATTTCCAAAAACCCCGTCTTAGCAGATGTTTACGCCAGAGGGGGAACCTCCTACATACCAAATTTCAGCCTCATACCTGTTGCGATTTGGGCTGGGCGATGTAAAATAAGTGCGTTAAGTGAGTTAAGTGAGTTAAGAGTGAGTGAGTGAGTGAGTGAGTGAGTGAGTGAGTGAGTGAGTGAGTGAGTGAGTGAGTGAGTGAGTGAGTGAGTGAGTGAGTGAGTGAGTGAGAGTCAGTCAGTCAGTAACGTTATCCATTTATATATAAGGATAACAATTTTTCCACGTGAAATTTGAACAACTTTCTATGCTTTAGCGGAAAATCTAGCAATATTTTGTAAGGCGGTGTTCTTGGTTTTAAGCAGTTTTAATAGACTTATTTTCTTGGCAATATTGTTAAATTATTATATTTAGGAACATTTTAAGTAATTTTTTTTTGTAACAGGAATTTTAAAATTAAGATATTTATTGTAATTTCTAGCAATTTTAGATTTAACCATTTTTTCGGGTAAGATTTGGCTACAGTGGATCATGCCCAAATTAATTGTAAGCAGCAAAAAAAAAAAAAAAATAGAATAGAATTAAATAAACTCATTTAACGTAAAAAAAGGGACGAAAATCCAATTTTTTTATCTAAAAATGTAAATGCGTTGGGAATGCAAAAAATATGTATTCGTTTCTTTCCTGTAATTGTTGGTGTTTTTCTAAAATATCAAAAAGTACGAAGTTTAAAATTTAAATTTAATTTTCATTTGGTTAAAATTTTATTTAATTTTTTTTCAGGAAGTCAATTAAAATATTAAATGGTTCGTGCTTATAATTTCAATTAAAAATTGATGTAACTAAAACGTTAATTAAAAATGTTGAAAAGTTTTGATTAACAATTTAATTCATATGATTAAAAAATTAATTGTATAAAATGCAATTAAATTGTTACATAAAAAAAATTAATTGATAGAACTAATTATTTAATTGTGTTTACAAATATTTTTATTGAAATTCTATTTTAGTTTTTTCTGTGTATCTGTTATTTAAAAAAAACGTTTGAAAATATATCCAATCAACTGAATCAGTAATTTGGGTTTTAATTGTATTTTCAGTTACTCGAATTTGTATTTTAGATTGTTTTTACCTAACTAATACTTTGACTGTAATTGCCCAATAAAGTCTCTTCTTATTTATATCTAAACAATACTACGCACAAAATTCTGTCAGTGTAGCTGTACAAAAAGCTGTAGTAGCGTATGAGTTTGCTTATAAAAATGCCTTCGACTAACAAAAGTAATTAATTTTTCATTCGTGTTTAACAAAGTGTTGTTTTATTACTAATCATTTTTTTTGTAACGAAAAGTTTTTCTGGTAAGCTTGCCATAATTTATTTGAAATATTTTATCACAAATGAATATTTTCCATTAGTGTATATTTTATTATTTAAAGCCTATATAAAATGGTGTAACCCGACATTATTATCTTTTTATATTTTGGTATGTACTACTATAAATTATAATTATCGCTTTTGGGCTTAGTTTCTGCCAATATTACTTTAAAATAATTTTCCCTGTACTTTATGTTACACCATTCTCATAAGTTTATTAATTTCCTTCTATCCTAAGATTTCATAAATAGTTTTAAATGATTAACAAAATTCGTGTGTAAATAAAGAAGATAGAAAATTTAAAACTTATTATACATTTTTTAAAAAAGTTACGAGCTTTTAGCAGCCAGCCGTTTGTTATCTAAGCAACATGGCCAATTTAGTTTAATCAAATACCAACGCGATTCTGTTAATACCACCCCAGTGGTTTCAACTTTTTCCATTAAGAGAACTTATTTGTGTTAGAACAGAAAAAAAGACAGAAATACAAAAAAAAAAAACTTAATAAAAAAAACAACAACCGCTACTACACACATATATATATATTTTTTTTTTTTTGTAAACTACAAACACGTTAGACATCCTGTTGATCTGAAGTTCAGCATGACCTTTGTTACCAAAAGTTTATTGATAATTTAGCTACTTGTTTTATTTTCATTTTTTTTGCCTAAACAATTTTGATGTAGGATAAAAAATACAATTGTTACAATCTAAGGACTTCATATACAGGGTGGAACAAAAGTTATGTCATGTCATAATTATATTGGCTGTCATGAAAATAAATGATGAAAAATTGTGATTTGTTTTCAGTGAAAGACAGCGAATTAAATCAAATTGATTAAAGTTAATTCACGTTGATAATCATCTCGTTCAAGTTTCTTATGAAAACATTGAATACGCCACTGACTGACTGACTCACTCACTCACTCAATCACTCACTCACTCAATCACTCACTCACTCAACATCGCCCAGCCAAAATCGCTAGAACTAGAAAGTTGAAATTTGATATGTAGGTTCCCCCTCCGCTAAGACGGTTCGTGAAAATTCCTATGGGAAGGGGCAAAACGGAGGAAAACTCCCCTTTGTCGGCCTGCCCAAACCACTATGTCTGGAAACCTGAAATTTAAAGTATGCTTTCCTTGGAGTATGTGCTAAGATTTTAGATTTTTCGCCAGTGACGTGGTAAAAATTGGGGTTCCAAGGGCAAAATGTCTCCCCCTTATTGGCCTGGCTAAACAGCTGGACTTAGGAAATTCAAGTTTGGTATACAAGCACCTTCTCCAGTGTAGACAATAACTAAGACGGGACGAGACATCGACTTAGGTGTGATTTTTGGAAATTCCTACGGGGACGGGCAAAAAGGTGAAAAGCTTCCCCCCTTACGGCCTGCCCACACCGAATTAGCTAGAAACCTGAAATTTAAAATATGTGTTACCTGGAGTGTGGGCTAATTCATTGATAAGGAACACTTTAGAATTTTTGGCCAGCTACATGTTAAAAAACTCTGTTCAAATGGCGAAAAGTCTCCGCCTTAACGGCCTGCTCAAATCGCTAGAGCTAGGAAGTTTAAACTTGGTATGAAGGTTTCTCCTCCGGTGTTGACATCAGATAACACGGGCTTTTGGGAATACGTACGGGGAGGGGCAAATAAGGAAAAAATTGGGGGCTTTGACCGCTGGTACTACATATAGATAAAATGACTTTCATGATAATGAATTGCACGTAAAAATTGTGTACAATTTGTTTTCACGCAAATGTAATAGACAGGACTGTTATTTTGTTAGTGAAGTATTGACATTTTGGATTTATTGTGATTGTGTCTTTCTTAAAAAAATACATTCGGTTATCGTTGTCACAATCAAGTTATTGGTTTATAAATACATTCTAACCATAAATATGGTCACTACCATCATTATTATAGTAAATATTTTATTATTTAATAATTGTCACTTTCTAGTATGGCTAAAATTCGGACTATGAAAAAAAATATGAAAATTATGGAACTATAAAATGCTAACAACAATCAATAAATAATTATAAATCAAATAAAACATGAATTTGACATTAACAGTATAATACATACTAAGTTGTTTATATTAAAAAAAAACTTATATCAGTTCAGTCACCCAAATAAAAATCATCATTCACCCATGTAAAAATCATCATTCATCATACACATATAACATTATAATTTACACTAATCAATTAATTGTCAAAAAAATGCATTGTCAAAAAGATTCTATATAAAGATTTTATATTTTTCAATGCTTTTTAATAAAAATAATGATAAATTTAAAAAAAAAATGTTTATTATTTCTTGTAAAATAAGGTTTTGTTTTTGTGGAAAAAATACTCAGAATATTATTAAAATAATTTTAATAAGAAAAAGTCTGTATAACCCAAGACTGGTTTTGTACGCAAAACTTCTTATACACTCACCGAAAAAAGTCTGTAATGGCAACTGAAAATTTTGCTGTTATTACGGGAAATTCTGCTAATTTGAGCCAAGCGGTATTTTTTGCTAATCTTAGCAACACATGTCTGCTGACGTGTAGTACAATGAAATTTGTAGAAAAATTAGTAGCCGGTAATAAATTTTAGTAGACTTTTTGTAAAGGTGAATTTAAAATCTGTTTGCTAAAATCAGCAAAAAAAAATTACTAAATATTATTAATATTAGTAAAGAGCTTCACGCAGAGAAAAAACATGGTTGTAATATGATCACTGCTACTATATTGTGCTTGCTGCAATTGGGTATGGTTGTTACAACCAAGTTATTGGTTTTCTAACCATCAACATGGTCGCTACCATCATTATTTAGTAAATATTTTACTATTTTATGATTGGCACCTTCTATTTTATATCATGATTGGCTGTAACCATACTGGGGTAACAAAAATTCTGACTATGAAAAAAATATAATAATTATGCAACGATAAAATGTTGGCAACAATCAATAAATAATTATACAATCAATGAAAGAAAAGTTCTTAAAGTCTGTGATTTTTTTCCTAACAATTTTTCTTCAAAAGTCTTTAATATTAATTTTTTTATAGAAAAAACATTTCTAAAGGAAATATTCTTAAATTTAAAAAGCTTTTTCATAGTTTCTAAGAACTTTTCCCTTAAGATTACCCAGGAATCATAATATAGTTATGAGGGGTCATAATATGATAACATTTTGAGCATACTATGATTACGTGCGATCATATTATGATAAATTCAATATAACGTGTTTATTTAGGACCATAATATGCTAATTTTTGAATCATAATAAAACTGTAGGGACCATATTATGGTTATTTTATTATCATATGATAACAATAATATAGTACGATTATGGTTGGCACAACCATAAACCCAAACATATATGATGCTCTTCGAATATGATTGACCCAACCATGTTATTTCTTTGCGTGTTTGAACTTATTTTTTTTATCGAGCATCAAAAATTTTGATTATATTTTTTAAAAAATATTTTGAAAAATATTGTGCTCAATTTTTTTTTTACTTTTAAGGTTAAATTTTAATTGTTTTTAGGGATTTTTGGAACTAAAAAACCTTTTTAGTGCTATTTTAAGTGGAAGTCCTCTTTTTAGACATGTGTCGGTATCTTCACTTCCAATCCCGTTTTTAATATATGTAACATTTTAAGGAAATTTAAGTTTGTAGGTGTAAGTTTTAAGAAATAACATTTAAGTTTAAGAAATAACATTTCCTTCAATATCCACTTTTTTAAAATTAGTAATATTTTTTGCAAAAGCCTCTTAAAGAAGTCAGAGCCTAGACAAAAAACCTGTTAAAAACGAATATTTTGCTACATTTCTGTCTTCATTGCAATCACACATGTGGTTAAGTTGTTTTTCTAATGGTCACAATGTGGATACTAAAATTAAAGAAACAATTTAAATATTTTTGGTTTTTAAGGACTATCTAAAAAAAGTCTTAAAAATGTCCTTAGAATCTTAGAATTTTTCTATTTTATTATCATAATATGATAACTATATTATAATACGACTATGGTTGGCACAACCATAATCCCAAAAATATATGATGCTCTTCGAATTGAATGATTGCCCGTCCCAACCATATTATTTCTCTGCATGTGATTACAAAAAATATGTTTTCAATATTTGTTTCATTAATTTTATGATAAAAGCATGGAGACACAATTTTGTTAAAGTTCCTCTCTTTAAAGTTATAAAGTTAAATGTGTACTAGAATTATTCCGTGGAGCACACAAACTAATCGGACTCGTCACATAGTGACCGGTTCAGTGGAAAAAAAAAAGATTTTGAGAGTTATCAACGAAATGTATATTGGATGAAAGCTAAAACTTCTACCATTAACAACACGATACATTTTGTATTGCATGTTAGGTTTAATAAAGCAATACGTCTTCATAGTCAGTGACTTTGACAATTTTTTGAGTACTTTTGAGGTCACAAAAAATAAGTTTGGTTAAAAAAAACTCAAAAAATAATTTTTTGTTTATTCGGTATATTTTTATTTTATACTTGAGACTCATAAATGATACACAGTTGCTAATTCATATTTATTGAAATGTAGAAAAAATTAAAGCGTTTTCATATTTTCATGGTTGCGAATTCACACCTCTATACCGTTTGAGGGTTAAAAATATTCCATATTTGTTATAAAAAGTTGTGTAATATTAAAAAAAAATAATAATAGCTACATTTTTAACTATTTACTACTTGTTTTTTCTTCAGTGTATTATCTTTACGTAAATAATAATGGGTGATTTTTTAAGAGCTTTCGGATTTGATTTAAAAAAGAACACATACAATTTAGAGAAATGTATAATATCTTTATTTAAGTCGATAAACCAGTCTATATAATTTAATGTTTAAAGATGATTTCATGTGAATGTTGACCGCGGCGGCGCCTCAAATCTCTCCCACATATCGGCCGGTAAATCACAAATAAACTCTTCAATATTGGCTTCCAGTGCGTCAACCGTCCCTATAGACATGCGTCTTAACATAGCCCCACAAAAAATAATATAAAGGCTTTAAATCGCACGATCTAGGCGGCCAATTGACCAGCTCCAAACGTGAAATAAACTGTTTAACGAACTCGCCTCTCAATTGGGCCCCTGTTTTGCGTGCTGTGTGGCATGTGAACCCGTCTTGTTGAAAACACATGTCAGCCAAGTCCAGCTCTGCATTTTGGGCAAAAAAAGGCCCAATTTCTGCGAACGGCGCCGAAGCGATAATTCACGGTCATCAACAGCACTGGCCGATACAGCTGAGAGATTTTCCTCTGTCCGCACTCTACGTATGCGTGTTGGTGGTTGAATGTCCATTAATGTAAAATTGGTGCGAAATTTGGTCACAAGCTTCTGAATAGCCGCCTCAGAAGGTCGGTCGCCTAAACTGACCATAAAATGAAAGAAGTGCAACATGCACTTTCTTAGCAGAGCATGCATATTTAAAATAAAATTCAATAATCTGCAAGCGTTGTTCGTTTGTAAGTCGATTTATGGTTAAATTATAGACCAAAGTGAACATGTTTGACAGTAACACGTTACACGAAAATAGTTAATCTGCCAAAAAGAGTGTTGCCAAAAAGAAAGTTGATAAAATATCACCCTTTATGAATGTTATTTAAAATAATATTTGTTTGCATACATACATTTTTATTTCCTTTTATTAAAACTTAAATGATGCTTAACGTTACTAAAGAAGTATTGCTTTGTTGTTATTACTTTTCAAATAACTTTCGCGCATATTGGCTGGTAAATGGCACTTAAGGGTTGCGTCATGTTGGGGTATATTGAATTTGTAAATGTCGGCTGTTTTTATCATAGCAAAAAAATTCTAAAGTGATTTGTTATTTTTTATATTCCTTGCTTCTCAAAATAATATAACTTTAAAAATAAGTTAAACAAAACAAATATGTGATGACATATTTGTCATATTTGACAAAAAGCCAATGAAATAGAAATTTTAAGATAAAATCAATCCTGCAGTTATTAGTTTGAGTCATTCCTAAAGCTGTAATTAATATAATTTTTGTGCTAAAAACGTTTTTAATTCTGAATTTTTTGCTGGGTTACTAATAGAAGCATATACCCACAGCTCCGAAAAATTAATTAATTCATTCATTTATTTTTTAAATTCTGTATTGAAATTAAACTTATTAAATTCAAAATCACCTATCAATGAATGTATTTATTCGATTTATTAAAAAATAATAATAATAATTAATTCAATTGTTATAATTCGTTTTATCAAATCAAGTGAATTTTTTTATTTTACTCAGCTGTAGTGTTTTAAGGCAAAATTAGTTTTCGCTCAGTGATAAAAAAACAAAAACTTTTTCAATCATCATTTTCAGTGTGTAGCCAGACTTAAAAATGCTGAATGGGATTTTTTGTCTTTTTTTTTTTTGATTTGAATTCATTGAACGGAAAAAAGTTTTATTTTCCATCACTAAACGCAGTTCAATCAAATATATTTTTTTTAGGAATTTCGTTTGCAAAATCGTTTTTTAGCATATTTTTTCCAAAATAAGATAAAGTTTTCGTAAAATTTTTTTAGAACTATATTGAAAATCTGCAAAAAAAAATTTTAACAGAAAACGGCAAAAATTCAATATTTCTTACGCAGAACATTTTTAGCATACATTTCTTGTGCAGTAATTTAACAGATTTTTAGCATAATAATTATTAAAACATTTTCTGAATAATTTGTTTGGCAGTTTTAAGGCATGTTTTTATTTTCTTTTACGATGGTTTAGCGGTTTTTATGATTTAGTAAAAGAAATATACTTTGCCAAATAAAAATTTTATATTTCACTTTGACTATTGCATTTAAAAATAAATCTTTGTAGACTTTTTAAATTATCTGATACACCTTGTGCTACTATTCAAATTCTACCATTCTCCTTTAGTGCTTGAATACATAAAATGAAGTTGGCGCCAGCACCAAAACTTGTTTTCCCATATACTTGATATGAAAAACAAAATACTGATCTAAAATATATTGGGAAAACTGGTTTTGCTGCTGGCTGCAGGCGCTTTTGACAGGGTAATTGTTATTTTCAATTAATAAAAATTACAAGAAATGATATTCCATTTAAAAACCGGTCTCCTTACTTTTCATTTAAAATAAATGACATTTGCTATTTAATTTTAAATGTTGTTTAAACAACTGACACATCCGTAAGAAACAAATGATTAATCAGTGAAAATAAATGTTAAAATTTTTGCTACCGATTCCTCAAAAAAATAAATGATTTAATCATTTATTTGAAATTGTTACCGTTTTTATACCCTTTACCACAGGCGGTGAAAAGGGGTATATATAAGTTTGTCATTCCGTTGGTAATTGCTACAATATTGATCTTCCTTATGAAGAGCGAAGTTGATTTACCGATGTCCGTCTGTACGTCTGTGTGTTGAAATGGGTTTTTCGAAGACCCCAGACATGATGAGGACTTGCTTGTTATATATTTCTATCACATGGGGTCCATTTCTGTTTGCTATTGAAATTCAGCCAGATCGGTTGATAAATGACTGAGATATGAGCAAAAAAAATGTTAAATTTTACGCATAACAAACACATCTATTTGTTCAACTTCTTTTCTTTCACCTCTTCACCTTTTATACACAAATATCAAACACATACAAAGATTTGCCATTTAAAAACCAAACAAATTTGTTTTGAACGAAAACTGTTTATTTATTTACTTCTATTAACGATGATTGCGTATGTCCTTCAATGGCTCAGTGGTCTAAGCGCCTTCTCACAAATGGTTTTTTTCTTTTAGTCGCGCGATCGATCCCCGTCTATTCATTTTTTTGTACAATTTTTTTATATTTTCTTAAAACTTTTTTTGCTTCTTTTAACATAACAAATACGTACAGCACTGTTGACTTAACGATGTCAGTCAGCTTCTTTGTATATTTGGAGAACGCAAAGAGGAAAAGTTTCCAAATAAGGTACAAGCATCTTGGTTATCAATACACAACATCTGACCAAATGTGTGCGGGATCCGTGAATTGGGCGTGGCACAAAATAGATTAATTTATGTCTTAAGAACGGTAAGACCGTTATTAAATACTCCATAAATGGGTTAAAAACAAACAAATTTTAGAGCTGTAATATGGATACAGAGCTTTAAAAAAAAATTGGAAAATATACAAGAACGTGCACATAACCTCAATTTTCTCAGCCAGATGGCAGGTAACTTATGTTTTTTTTTTAAATATAGCCCTACCTCTTACCTTTCAAAAATACCTTAATGTCCAGAGGTCTTACCGTTTCAAAGTTATAACCATTTGACTGAAAATAAATTTTTTTTTTAATGTTAATTTACAAATAAATTTTTTTTTTCAATGTTAATTTACAAAAACAAATATGACCTCTGCCATTTGGCTGAGCAAATTGAGGTTATGTGCACGTTTTAATGTCTTTTTTCCAATTTTTTTTGAAATCTTCTTTATTAATTCTCCCAAAGACATTTCCAACAAGCCCAAAAACAAAAAAATCCGACCGCTGGTTCAGAAGTTAGCCATTTCATTGGGTTTGGAAATAGGAAATAGTCACTGGGGGGCAATTTGTGTTCTACTTCATGGATTTTCGCCATGAAAACTAAGCTGTCACACGATTCCGTTGGTGGTCGATTGGGAGCAAACGCGGTAGCTATCTTGCGGAAAGCTTTTTCATACCCAAGTGATCGTTCAAAATTGAAACCACTGAGCCATGTGAGATGCCTATGTCTTCCACAATCTATCGCACATTCAATTCCCGATCGGTCAACACCATATCGTGTATTTTTTCAATTGTTTTGGGTGTAGAGACCTCAACTGGGCGTCCAGAACGTTCGGCATCTTCCGTGCTTGTAAGGACACAACGAAAGTCAGTAAATCACTTTTTTACCATTTAAATCGATGGTGCAGAGTCCCCATAGAATTTATCAAGCTTTAACTTGGTTTGATTGACGGTTTTTTCGCAAAAAATAATGTTTAATTAGCATTCGAAATTCACTTTTCTCCATTTTAAAAAAAATCCACGAGGTTGTATGTTTTGAACAGCTGTTAAACGCAAAGTAAATGACGGAACTTGCTCAAAATTTGGCAGTAGTCTATTAACAAGTGGTACTTGATGGGAAGTTCGAAAACTACGAGGCAAGTTCGAAAATTCACGGACTTATTGATCAGCCCTTGTACTATTAAATTTAATACTTAATATTACTCAGTACTTTCAATGAAATTTTTTATATTTAAAACTACGTTATTTAAATTAATAATGTACTAAAAATGTAAATTTCAATAATTTTTATTTTTTATTCTTTTTCGTAACTTATTAATATATTTTAT
This sequence comes from Eustalomyia histrio, assembly GCA_949748255.1. Classification (NCBI taxonomy): domain Eukaryota; kingdom Metazoa; phylum Arthropoda; class Insecta; order Diptera; family Anthomyiidae; genus Eustalomyia; species Eustalomyia histrio. Next base: position 104,267,381 of record OX456524.1, on the reverse strand, counting down.
TTTTAACTTGTTTCTTAAAACTTTTCAGTTTTTATTTTTTCTTGTAGCTGTATTTTATCTTTAGGTTAATTGACCAGAACACATCTCTGAAAATATCGTTTAGTACCTTTGTATCGACTAGTTGCGTATGTTACCAGCCCTAGTTTTTATTCCCTTCTTCCACTTGGTAAATCCCTGATTTGCTTTTCTACTACATATTAAAATTTAACCAAATCGAAAATTTTAACTTAGAGGACATTCCTTGTTTATATTTTTATGAATAATTTTCACCTGTTTTTATTTTTTATCATATCATCACATATTTTTATGCTTTCACATGCTTTTATTTTACAATATCCACACTTGTATGATATAAAACAGTACATATATATTTATATTTTGTTTATAAATGTGTTCATAAAATCACTTGCGCACACCTGTTTTATGAGTATTTTCAAAAGTTTAATATCTTATATACATATATTTTTTAGAGGTGTAGAACATTGATTTTGTAATTTTTTTTTTTAACAAAAAGTTTAAATTTGTTTAGAAGGTTGTATACAGATAAAAATATTATCATATTTTAAGTGACAAAACTAATTGTTAAAAATAAATATTTATTTCAACAATATTGACAGCAACACATTTATCTGCCTGTTGCCTTGGCAACATTTTGCTCGACATATAAAATATATGGGAACACTGGTTTTGCTGCTGGCGGCAATTTAATTTGATGTACTTAAGTACTAACCCGACTCATTTAAAATTGAGAACGTGAATACGAGTATATTGAAAAGGACAACAAACTTACTGAGACGTGTTTTTACAGATCTGTAATCTAATATTTAGGGGATTAAAAACACGCTACCAGTTTCTCCTTTAAAAATACAGTTTTTTCTTTGCTATCAATAAACAAATAAAATTGCTAAAATAAAATATTAAGTTTCATTTTAACTACGTGAAAACTTTATGAATATTTCAAACGAATATTAACAAAGTTACATAAAGTCAATTAAACTTTCTGACACAACAACAATATTCTTCTATGGGCATATTTACATTCTGGTAAAATGTTTAAAGTAATTGATTTGTTGCCGCCATATAAACTGTTGATGTACAAATATTTGAACTTTTCTACCAATATGAAAGGTTTATTTTATGTAAAACTACAAACAATACATAAAGGGTATTCAGGATTGTAATTTGGACACGATGCTTCATTTTTTCAGCCTGCGTAGTTATGACCAGAGAAGACCAAAAAAGAAAAAAGCAAAATTCAATGTAGTAAAAGCAAAATATTTTGCTAAAAAAGCAAAAAATAAGCAAAATTGTTGCAATTTTTATTTCCTAAAAATGCTAAACAATGAAGTAGCGAAATATTGAAAAATAAATAATATTTTTCTATAAAAATCCAACCTTAAGCTCGAAGAATTTTGAAGTTATCAAATGAAAGAATAGTAGAGTATTCAAAAAACCGGTTTCGGTTTTCTTCGAAAAATCGAATTTTAAAAAAACCGGTTTCGGTTTCGGTTTTTGCAGAAAAAACCGGTCAACCGGTTTTTTCGGTTTTTTTTTAATTTGAATAAAAAGCTTATATAATTTGTTAATTATTTTTATTGTCATATTCATTTGAATTAAATTTTTTTATTGTATTTCATTTCAACAAAAAATTAACTTAAAACCAATATTTATTATATTTTTTAAATATGTAAAAAGAAAATCTATTTTTCACTTCTAAAATAATATTTTAGAAATAATATGCAATTTAAATGTTTCGTTTCAAGACGATTTTTTTTTGTTTGCTTTTGATAAAGCTAGAAGTGGAAAATACTCTTTCAATAATAGTAGATGTTGGACAAATAGTCAAAAGACAATTATATAAATTGTCCAACTTTTGAGTTCTTTTGTCGCATTTATCAAGATATATGAAATCATCATATGTGGTCACCTCCTCCGATAAAAGGGCCCTAGTGTGTCAAAAAACGTGTTTGGACTTAAGAGTGGATTCTGGTACCTAAAAGGGTGTAGAATAAGATGAAATGAGTTAGATTTCTGATAAAAATTTATTTACCCCATAAAAACGTACAATACGAACTTGAAAAAATCGATAAAAATGAGAAAAACATTAAAATTTTACTTTTTTGGTTTTAAATTGTCACTCTAAAAGCAAAAAAAAATTCGTCACCACATAGGCATGACGTCACCAAAGTCATAACTAACCATACCGATTCGCATTCCCCAACTGAAGGTGTGTTCACAGTAATAAACTTTAAATGCGTTTTCCTCAAAACTTCATTTTCACAAACTAGGTCCCTTTTTTCGGAGAAGGTCACATATAATGATGAATGATTTTGTACAGTCTCTTTTTTAGGATTTTGAATACTGTTTATTGTGTTATTTAGATCAGAAATTAAACTATTTGAATTTGGAATATCCAAAGTTAAGTCTTCATCGGAATCAATCAGACTTACATCTAAATCTTCATAACCAAACAAACGATTATAAAAGTGTTCGGAAAAAATAAAAGAGACCAAGTAACCCAGTTGGTGATGTAATTAAAAAAACCGGTTAACCGAACAAAAAAGACCGGTTTTCGGTTTTCTTCGAATTTACAAAATATTCGAAACCGATCGGTTTTTCAAAAAGAAGAAACCGGTTGACCGGTTTTCGGTTTCGGTTTTTGAATACTCTAAAGAATAGGTTAAAAAATATAAAAATTAATAAATCAAATTTTATCAAAATTTAAATTTTTATATATTGATTCAAAATCGGTCAAACTAATGCGCAAAACTTTATATGCCTGCTTTCCATTGTTTTTTCTAATTTTTAAAAAATATAACTATATTTGGACAAATTTTAATATTTTAACACTAACTGCTTAATTTTTAAAACTTGTTCGCCTGATAAACGCAAATAGCTCATTATTTGCATTCAAAAAAATGGGGTAATTTTTAATATATTAAAGTTATTACGAATTCGAAAATTTCGGTATCCAATTCTGAAAAGTTTTCTCACCCAAAAAATTTATTCTGTATATTCTTAACCAAATCATCATATGACTTTAATGATACTTTTATGAAAAATGTATTATAAAAATATCACAAATTTATTTCTTAAAATACTATATGGCAACCCTGAATAACTTTTATTATTTCTTAATCAAATTGTACAGCACTGTAAACTAACATATAACATGTTTTTATTACATAATTATAACGCTCTTATATCTAAATTTATTGGCTGTTTAAAGTAGATGTTGCTTTAAAGCAACGAACGAGTAACGGATTAAAATCCTTGTAAAATGTAAAATTTATTTTTCAAAACTTTTAATTAAATTTATGGTTCAAATTGGAATTATTATATAAAAAAATTATTTTTAATTGATCCAATTACAAAAGTTTCTTTATATTTTTGCAAACTTTTATTTTTTTAAATTAAATGAGTGATTTTTTGGGGGGGATTTTGCTTACCAAAAAAAAACCTAATGTTTGATATGTGAAATGTTTTTCTTATATAAATAATAAAAAAAGTTGTATATATATTTTGTTTAAACTTTCACGTTTGTTAACCTGGCACGTAGTTTCCAAAAGAGGCACAAAAAAAGTTAGCCGATCAGAAATATAACAAACTACATTTTGGGTTGTAAAAAATTGTTTATCCCCTAAATTGTGAATTGAAAACTTTTAATATTTGTCAAAGTTATTTCTTGTTTTTTGCTGATACAATTATGCCTGAGATGCGTAGAGGTACGGTCCTTTTCAAATAAAATCTGATTTTATGACATACAAACGAATATTAATAAAAAAAAAGTAAGTTTAATTGACAAATAAATGAAAACCAATTTAATTTCAAGTGTTTCAGACAATTTAAAAGGCCAAAAAGGAAAAGAAAACAAAATATTAAAAATAAAATACAATTTAAAATGCTGACTGGCCATAGTTATTGTTAGCAAATTGTGTGATATGAACACTTTGTAATCATCCAAAGCAGGAGACTGTTGCCTTTAGGCTGTAGTTTGAACATTTTTTATTTCAAATTAAAGGTATCAAATTTATTTGATAAAAAACATACAATACTTTACAAAATTTTTAGCCAACAAAATTTTTGTGTAAGATTTCGAAGTGAAAAAGGATCGACATGGGAATTTTTTACTCCTTAAATGATATAATTATTCGTAGTAAAACAACACAACAGCGCTATGAACAGAGAGCAGGTAATAAATGTTTTAAGATTTAGCATAGCGCGCAATTAAAGTGCTGCCATATTCGAAGCCTTTCATCTTTTTTCTCTCCTCTATTCTCTTTCCAAAGAATTTCCTGAGTATTGCTTCTTTTTGAAAAAAAAAAAATTCAGTACAGGCCAAACAAATTAAGTAAAGTAGTCCGCGGCACGCAGCATATTTTTTTGAATCAAAAATGATTAATTAATTTGATTGATGAGCGCTAGTTGGTAGCGTGCTAGCTTATCAGTGCGGGGGTCGTGGTTTCAATTTCCACCAGAGGCTCTGGTCTGTTTTCGCTACAACGCGCCGATGGCCTTTGTTGCTAGTGCTCGGTTAGGGTATTAACATATAATTTGGAATTATATGATTAATAAATAAAATAAATAAATAAATAATTTGATTAATTACACAGTAAGTACGTTAAAATGACACACGAAAACCCTGGGATACGTAAACTTAAGTTTGGGTTTTTAATTATATTTTAACGAAAAGACTTTCAAAATTGGGTTTCAATGACTTAATTTATTGTTTTATTTGTTACTATTATTTATTACCACTTTTCTAAACTAATCTAGAAGATAAGGAGTTATAATTATTTGTAGTTAAAAAAATAATGATACCCCAATATTAATTCTACACTGGGATGTGTTTAATTGGAGTTAAAGTACACCAGTACGTATACGTAATATTATTGTAACAGATTTTAAGGACTCTTATGCCGTCTTATTTTCTGAACAATATTTTAATTTTTTTTGATTGCAAACGAAAATAAATTTAATAAACAAATTGTTTGAGTCTGTATTGACTCTATATTGACTCTCTGTATTGAATATTGATTGTTTGAGTCTGTATTGACTTAAAATGTAAATATGTTGCTAAAATAACCTGACTCTTCGAAACTGGGTTCGCCAATAAATTCTAAGACCCAAAATTAAGTTAACGTGTCTCGGGGTTTTCGTGTGTCATTTCAAAAGTTAAAATTTCACTTACTTATTAATCAAAAATATTTTTTGTTTATATTTACTAGACCTTTTGCTAAAGATGTTTCTAAGATTTTTTGGAAACATTAGTTTTTGACAACATTGTGAAGTTGTAAACAATAAATTGTATTTTTAAAGAATAAAGTGTATTTTTGTAGGAAATTCAAAGGATGTGACTTTTGTACTTCACACTTCCTTGTTGATGCTTGATATTAAATAATTAGATCTAAGAATACTCACGGGCTGTCAAAAAAGGTGACCAGTGTATGGCACACCTCCTCGAGGACCTTCAGAGATATTTACAGGACCTCCTATGATATTCGCAAGACTTTAATGGATATTCGCAAGATCTTCAATCATATTAACAGGACCTTCAAGATTATTCGTAGGATCTTCAAGGCTACTATTAGGACCCTCAAGGGTATTCAAAGGATCTTCACGGATATTCGCAGGATTTTCAAGAATACTCGAGGGATCTTCAAGGATATTCCCAGGACCTTTAAGGATAGTCGCAGGACCTTAAAGGATATTTGCAGGACCTTTAAGGATGTCCACAGGACATTTAAGGCTATTTGCAGGACCTATATGGATATTTGCAGGGCCTTTAAGGATATTCGTTGGACGTCAAGGATATTCGCGGGATCTTCAAGGATACCCGCAGGACCTACAAGAGGGACAGGATGTTAAGGATATCTGCAGGACCTTTGAGAATATTCACAGGACCTTCAAGGATATTTGCAGGACCTATAAGGATATCTGCAGGACCTTTAAGGATAATCGTTGGATGTCAAGGATATTCGCGGAATATTTGCAGGACCTATAAGGATATCTGCAGGGCCTTTAAGGATATTCGTTGGACATCAAGGATATTTCCGGAATCTTCAAGGATATTCCTAGGACATACAAGAGTATTCACAGGACGTTAGGGATATTTGCAGGATCTTTAAGGATATTCGTTGGACATCAAGGATATTCGCGGAATCTTCAAGGATATTCCTAGGACATACAAGAGTATTCACAGGACGTTAGGGATATTTGCAGGATCTTAAAGGATATTCGTAGGACCTACAAGAGTATTCACAGTACGTTAGGGATATTTGCAGGACCTTTAACGATATTCACAGGACCGTCATGGATTTTCAAGAATATTCGAGGGATCTTCAAGGATATTTACAGGACCTTTAAGGATATTTGCAGGACCTATATACCCTTATTGCAGGTCCTTTAAGGATATTCGTTGAACGTCAAGTATATTCGCGGGATCTTCAAGGATATTTGCAGGACCTATAAGGATATCTGCAGGGCCTTTAAGGATATTCGTTGGACGTCAAGGATATTCGCGGAATTTTCAAGGATATTCTTAGGACCTACAAGAGTATTCACAGGACGTTAGGGATATTTGCAGGATCTTTAAGGATATTCGCAGGACCTGCAAATATATTCGCAGGACCTTCAAGGATATTTGCAGAACCTGCAAAGATATTCGCAGGACCTTCAAGGATATTGGCAAGACCTTCAAGAATATTTACAAGACCTAAAGGATATGACCTATATACGGCACACGTCTTAATACGGATAAGCCCGCAAGAGATATAGAAAGAGATTAGTGGAGAATTACCTTTTGGATGTGTTCATGACTGTAGACAACTGAACCAGATTTGTTAGATGATCTTCTTTATATATCCCTACTGGCAGACAACTTGTGTAGACAGAAACGATCGGAGCGTCTTCTGTCGTTACAAATTTTGGGATCGTAATTTATGCTTCCGAATCTGAAGAAAATTGGATCATATTTGAACCTAGTTCCCAAATAAACCCGCCCTCCCGGTATTTACTTAAAAGGTGCTTAATCAAACTACAGGTCGAAAATATAAAGATATTTGAATGAAACTTAGAATTTAATTTAATCGGTTCATATTCAGAATCGGAATCGGTCCATATTCAGACCTATCTCCCATAAAGAGATTCTTTTTGAATCGGACTTAAGTGGTATTTAGACACACAAAATCTTATATTCACCCAGAGTTAAGATTAGTTGCAATTCGATCAAAACCATTAACATTTATTTGTATGGATTTTATTTTATTTTCAATAACCTGTAATTCGTTATTATGGCAAAGTTAGCATTATGAATTAAAAAAAAGGGAAAAGGAACCAAAAATTAATACAATTATCCAATTATTGGTATTTCCAAACAACTCTACAAATAAAATTCTTTTAGAAATTGCGTACAGTAGAAGCAATCATTTATTTAGTACAATCTATCAAATTTATTAAAAATTGTCGATATTCGAAATGCGGTTATCCTGATACAATATACCATTAAATTAGGGTTTCAGTTGAACCAACTGAATTGTGGATTGTATTGATTATAAAAGCCACTAAATATTGGTATTTGTAAACGAATTTTGTGCTATATTTATTTTCCTGAATTTGAAATTAGCCATCAAAATTTATAAGTGTATGTGGGCTAGTGGGCAGAGAGCTAGCCTAGTACTCCTAATTTCCGTGTTCAAATCCTGGTAAAGGCAAACATTTAAAAAAATTATTTTTTCCAATTTAAATAAAATATTCAAATGCTTAAATAATAAATATATTAAAGAAAGTTAAATTAAATTGTGGTGTAGTAAGTAAGAGTGTGAATTATGAATCTGAATGCCTAGGTTCCATACCGGAAAAATCTCAAAATAAAATGTTTCTTAAAATAAAATTTTGTGGAACGTAATACTATTTATGTGGAATATAAATATTAAATGAGACAACTGAATATTGGCTTTTAAAAATAAAAATATAATTTAATATCAAGATAGCTGTCGTGACCGCCAGAATTCAATTGGCAACGAATTCGGTGGCCACAACTGATACTGTTTCTGGGTGTATCTGGTTGGAATTTCGGTAGTGAATAAATAAATTATAAATAAATCAATTTTGTTGTATATTTTCCGATCTGTTTGTTAAAAAGAATCAAAATCCTTAACGGAATTTAGACCGCCTTCCGAAATTTTACCCAAATTATACTTGGTGTAGGGTATCATATAGTCGACATGCCCGACTTTAATCTTCCTACTAGTTTAATAATACGTATTTTTATTTGTGCGGAAATACTAGAAAAATAATTTTTTATTAGAATAATTAAAAACAAATGTTCAAGTTGTTTTTATAGATTTTAGTCTCTTCAACCGCACAAATTGTGGATTAACTGAATTTATGGGTATTAGATAAAAAAAATTTAAATGTATAACCAATTTTTCTAATTTGTTGAAAACGTTAAACGTTAACTAAATGTACAAAAAAAAAAAAACTTTTTATCAGAACATACAACATAAACCACAACCTCAAAACAAATGCTTTTATTAAAAAACAATTTATACAATAAATATAAACGTATGAATAAGTTAAAAACTTTTGGCAAATTTTAGTGGACAATGTGTGAGTGTGGTTGAGATTAAAAATAAACGAAACAAAATGTTATTAAAATAAATTTTTGACAAAAGCTCGTCAAATAACACCGACAGCATTATATCAAAATACAAAGTACACAGGAAAATATAAAAAGCACACATCCATACAAAAAAGTAGTAAAATTTAACTCAAATAAACATAAAAGTGTAAACTTACAAAAATCAACATGTGTATTTATATTAACACATATACACATATGCAAAGTATATTTATGTATAGAATACACACAAAGACATTTATAAATGTATGTATTCACAGCAATATATGTTATGTATGTATGTACCCTGTAGGAAGCCTGGGGTCTAGTGTCTACAAGTCACCACTTATGTCGACTATTTTGGGTGACTTTTTGGTGACATGTCCACAAAGCGTCTATACCTTTTACATTCCTTTTTTGCAACTGCAAAGCTGTGCTTGTACTTGATTTTTTATTGTTTTATTTTGTTGAAAATACATGTGCATAGCTGCATGCAAAATTAAAGTTTTTAATAAAAATATAAAGAAAAATTAATTTAAAAGTTAAATATACAAGTTTGAACAAAATATATAATGAGCAAAAGAAATTACAAAAAACTTGTGAAAAAAAAAACAATAAATTTTGTATAAAAATAACAAGAAAAAGGCAACAATTTTGAGTGAAAATTGCAACTCTAGAAATTTTGTGGAGCCTGATCAAGATTTTACGGAGCCTGTGGATGATTTTGTGCAGTCTTTTGAAGATTTGTCTACTCCAAAATTAAATTTGCACGAATTTTCTTATTATTTTAATGAAATTTATGAAAAAAAATTTATTAATAAAAAATCGAATTTATCAAAATAAATGCACCTGTTTAATCTTATTTCATTCCTAGTGTGGAAATCAAGTAAGAAGATACAAAACTGTAGACTAGTATTACTAAAATGTACTAGTCAATCTCTGGTTCCAATGTTAACACATAGTCAATAGTTGTGTAGATTCGCAAAAACAAGCACATGTTAAATGTCTACAGCAGAAAGCGTTGGCTGGGGCATATTTAGTCAGTAGTACTGGTGACAAAGTCAATAGTGTATCAGTACAGTTTCACTATTGACATTTCCTACAGGGTATGAACTGAAACCTTTCACAAATGTATTAGCAAATCATTTCCTTTTCTGTATGTGGGTGTGTGCACGTGTGTGTGCGTGTATGTATGTATATAACGATTTGTAAGGCTTAAATGATCAAGTATTAATATTTTGGTTGCAAAAAATACTTTTGTTTTAGAATACTATATTTTCAGCAATATTTTCATAATTTATAAGAAATATAAGTTTAAAAGCCAAAATAGTTGTAAAAAATACATTCACGCAGGCCTTTAGTACTCGTATGAACAAATTAAACTAAACTTTTTGTATAATAACTACAATTAAATCAACAATTGTTTTTATATATCCCTGTAAAAGCAAAAGGATTATAATTTCAATAAGCTTTACATCCAGAAACAGTATCAGTTGTGGCCACCGAATTTGTTGCCAATCAAATGCTGTCGGTTACTTCAACTGTACACTCACCAAAAAAAATCTGTAATGGCAACTAAAAATTTTGCTGTTATTACGGAAAATTTTGCTAGTTTGAGGCCAGCTGTATTTTTTGCTAATCTTAGCAACACATGTCTGCTGACGTGTAGTACAATTAGTAGAAAATTAGTAGCCGCTACTAAATATAAGTAAACTTTTTGTAAAGCTGAATTTAAAATCAGCAAAAAATTACCAAATATTTTTAATATTAGTACAAAATTAAATTTTTTTTTTCGAGCATCAACATTTTTTTATTTTATTTATTTTTTTTCAAAAAATATTTTATACAAAATTAAAAACAAAATCAAAGGCCTAAAAATCTTAAAAATTGTTAAAACAAAAACGAATTAATCATTTTGATTTAATTTGGTAATTCCTGTTTTGAAAAATATTTTAGTTAATATTTTTTTTACTTTTAAGGTCAAATTTTAATTGTTTTTAGGGCTGATTTTTAGGCCTAAAAAAAGTTTTAAGTGCTATTTTATGTGGATGTCCTCTTTTCAGACATGAGTCAGTATATTCACTTCCGATCACTTTCTTAATCTATGTTACATTTTAAGGTAATTTAAGTTTGTAGATGTAAGTTTTAATTAGAAATAACATTTCCTTCAATATCCATTTTTTTAAAAATTTTTTTTTTGCTAATTTTAGCAATTCGGTTTTCAAAAATTTGTAAAATGATTTCTCAAATTAGCAACAAAAATTTGTAAATATTCTTAATAATAATTTTTTTTACTAAAAATCAGTACAAAAATAGTAAAGTGGGATTGAAAACGGTTTATAAATATTTCTACTAAATTTTTCTGAGTGTATTCGTATTAAATTATATTTTTACTTGCCAAAACCAATATTCAGTTGGCTAATTTATATTCCACATAAATATAATCACGTTCCACGAAATTTTATTTTAAGAAAAATTGTATGCTTAGATTGTTCGGGTATCAAACTGGGTCATTTAGATTCATAGTTGATACTCTTGCTAACTGCACCACAACTAATATTATTTTTCTTTAATGTATTTTCATTTTAAACATTTATATATATTATTTAAATTAAAAAATATTTTTTTAACTGTTTGCCTTGAATTGAACTCGGAAATCCGAAGTACTAAGCTACCTCTCTACCCACTACAGCATAAACACTTATAATTTTTGATGGCTCATCTTGAATTTTTATAATTTGTTAGGAATATAGTATAAATTTCGATTATCAATACCAATCATTAGTGGCTTCTATTATCAATACAATCCATAATTCGGTTGGTTATACTGAAACCCTAATTTATAGATCAAGCAGATCAGGATAACCGTATTTGTGGTTACCACTTTTGAATATCTAAAATATGTTAGGATAATAAATTTGATAGACTGTAGTAATTATCTGGTTCATTCACTAACATGGGTGATTCTACTGTACACTTTAACTAAACGAATTTTATTTTTAAAGATTGGATAATAGGATCGTTTTTAAGTTTTTTTCCCTCTTTTTAATTTCAAATACAATATCTTTGCTTTATTAATAGATAAAAGATTATTCCAAATAAAATAAACTTCTTGCAAGTAAATATTAATGGTTTTTATCGAATTGCAACTAAACTTTTCTCAGGGTGTATATCTTAAGAATTATTTTAAAAATGTGAAGTCATTTTATTTAAAATTAATTTGCTGCTTTATTCCTATAAATTGTCCGTTGTTAAAGTAAGTTTTTATTAAAAAATAATCGGTTGGAGGAACCGATTTTCCACTAGTCCTTAAAATAAATTTTTTTTTGTATGTTACCATTTCTTTTTTTTTTTTTGATATTCGAAATTTAATATAAAATACTCATTGTAGTATTACACGGTGTTACAAAAAAGAATGAAGTCGAAATCCCTGGGATATCATATTATTTTTCTGGTAGGTATTGTCGAGTAGAACAAGAATCTGTATTTAAAATTTTCTAGGCACGTCAGAATTTTGAGATACGGGTAAAAAACCGGGTTTTCGGACCTCTGTGCACTTAATAACGGGTAACTCAGTTGGTTCTCAACCGATTTTAATTTTATAAACGGATTTGGATAGAAGAGACTTATACCTTTAAAATGATATATATGATTATATGGTTTGATCCAAAAATATGTGTGTATTTCTGCACCAAAGTCATTTTTTTACCACTTTTTTCGACATTTTTTAATTTTGGCCATATTTTTACGCACTTTTTTATATGGGAACCGTACAGCTTTATAATTTATATTAGTAGCATATTTAGTTAGGAGTAAAATGCAATTTACGGTTTTAAAATCCGTTAAAAAATGACTAAGTTATTAAATATTGTATCAAATCAAAATTCTTGCAAAATACAAATTTCTTAATATGATATTCCAACGTATTATTTTATACAGAAATTTTACTGAGTAAAATTCAACTTTGTTTTAAAAAATCCGTTAGAAATTAAGAGAGTTATTAATTTTGTTTTTAAACCTAAATTTTTGCATAATTGCTTGCACATTATTTTTCTAGTTTTTTTTTGCTCTCTGTCTAGTGATGTTTTGCTAGAAGTTAGCAGGTAAATTTTTGTAAATGCAATGTGGAGCAAATTGGGACAACAGAGTTTGCCAAACTTTTTTTGCTTGGAGTCAGATTGTTGTTTGTACAGAACTTTACATTCCGAAAACTGAAAATGTTAAAACCTATAGTTAAAACCTAATAGTTAAAACCTTTAAATCGGCGATAATTTTCCATTTATGAGCGGTATAGTTGATATTTCTAAGTATTTTTGTCATCACTTCGTAGGTTTCTTTAGTGTTTGCAGCATACGCGATTGGTAACTTATTCTGGTTATGTAATAAAACTGCTTTCAAGCCTAGAGATAACAAATCAGATTTTATAAAACAGAAATAAACAATTTTTTGGATTAAACATACTTTTACATGAACCATCAATGAAGAGTCGCCATTCGTATGCCTTATAGTTTTGATTTAGTGCCGAAAATAATTTGGGTAAATCTCCGCAATAAACAAGATTACAATCATTTTCATCCGTCTTAGAACTTTCTTCAATTGATACTGTATGGTCACTCCTTCTACAAGTTGTTACACGAAAATCTTGATCCACCAAATTCCACTGTTTTAATCGTGACCCGAGAATTTCACATTGTCGTTTTGACAAATGTAAATCACGAATAAGATCGCTGAAATCTGCATTGGAAATTAGATGCTGTTCCATTGAAGAATACTTAGGTGGAAGGTACTCTTCATCTTTCAAATCTTTTTCAATTTATATAGCAGCTTTGCTAGTTGTGGGAACTTCATCACTTACATATATGGGTTTTGTTACAGTTAAAACATTTGCGTATTTGATACTTTTGCGCGTTTTAAAAGGGTAACCTTTTGTATTGGTTTGACAAAAATAGCAATCATCTGGTTTATGGTAGAGCTGATGATGCCAAATCATAGGTGTCGAAAAGTGTAAAGTAACTGACGGCTTTTTTAATGTTCTACAGCAATAATCACAAATAAATTCAGGTTCATACCAGCGACTAAATTTATAAGAGCGATTGAAGAGTCTGTTATATATTTCCACCACTCCACCATTGTTTCTAAAATCACGTCTATGATCGATATCTACCAATAAACCACAAATATAACAAAATTTATTACGTCTGTCGCACATTTTCTATTTTTAATAAAATTTATTTATCGGGATAAATTCAAATTTAATTTTAATTGCACTTCACTATTATCAAATGGCTAACTTTTTTATTTATTTAAGTAAACAAAAGTGATAAACAAAGCAAATTAAAAAAACAATACTTTTACATGATTTAAGCTCTCATTGCTAATTGTTGTTGTAATTCTAATTTGAGTTTAATATAACAGTGATTTACAATTTATAGTCCTCAGAGTATATCAATCACATTTATTATAGTTAGTATATATCAAAAAAAATACAGTGCAAATAAAATACCACTTATGTTTAAATTCATTATTTTATATTAACTAAGAAAACCCCTCCGAAATCTTTTTTAAGAAACATTTTCAGTTTTCGGAATGTAAAGTTCTGTACAAATAACAATCTGACTCCAAGCAAAAAAAGTTTGGCAAACTCTGTTGTCCCAATTTGCTCCACATTGCATTTACAAAAATTTACCTGCTAACTTCTAGCAAAACATCACTAGACAGAGAGCAAAAAAAAACTAGAAAAATAATGTGCAAGCAATTATGCAAAAATTTAGGTTTAAAAACAAAATTAATAACTCTCTTAATTTCTAACGGATTTTTTAAAACAAAGTTGAATTTTACTCAGTAAAATTTCTGTATAAAATAATACGTTGGAATATCATATTAAGAAATTTGTATTTTGCAAGAATTTTGATTTGATACAATATTTAATAACTTAGTCATTTTTTAACGGATTTTAAAACCGTAAATTGCATTTTACTCCTAACTAAATATGCTACTAATATAAATTATAAAGCTGTACGGTTCCCATATAAAAAAGTGCGTAAAAATATCGCCAAAGTTAAAAAATGTCGAAAAAAGTGGTAAAAAAATGACTTTGGTGCAGAAATACACACATATTTTTGGATCAAACCATATAATCATATATATCACTTTAAAGGTATAAGTCTCTTCTATCCAAATCCGTTTAAAAAATTAAAATCGGTTGAGAACCAACTGAGTTACCCGTATTTAAGTGCATAGAGGTCCGAAAAACCGGTTTTTTACCCGTATCTCAAAATTCGGACGTGCCTGGAAAATTTCAAATACAGATTTTTGTTCTACTCGACAATACCTATCAGAAAATTAATATAATATTCCAGGGATTTTTTTTGTAACACCGTGTTATTTATAGGAAAACTATTTAGTAAAACTATGAAATAAACGAAAAATGAAATTCATAAAAATATTTTTTTTTTTGGTAAAAAAAGTTGAACCGATGAAGTTTCGTTGTAATCCGGCAAATCTACAAAGAGAAAGTATGATATCATAATTCAAATAAATAAAATTGTATGTGAAATGTTAAGGTATATATGAATTTTCCATACAAGTTGGTGTATTTAAGTATAATTTGCTAAAAACAATTGTCATGGCAGGTTTGGTAAATTGATCAAAACTCCCCTTTATTCTGATTCCCAACAATATAATAGTTTTAAGTTCACTTAAAATAAAAGAAATATACATTTATTTTTCAAAGAAAAATATATTTTATATATTTTATACATTTGTTCAAAATGATTTACTGTCATTTACCTATTTTTTCTCTTTCATTAATCTTTGTATGTATGTGGTTTATTTGTTTCCGTTACAGTTATTGCAAAAAAAAACACGCTCACGGTCATTCACACAAAATGTGTTTATAGACTGTGTGAGTATAAATTTTGTTGATTAAAAAACAAACAAAAATACAAAAAACTGAAAAAATTTCAAATAAATAAATAATAATTTATGTTTACGCATTTGGTAGATAAAATTTTAATATTTATTTTTAACTGCTTAATCATTTGTTTTCATTTTACTTATGTGTCAGTTGTTTAAACAACAACTGAATAACAAAAATCACTTAATTTAAATGACAAGTAAGTAGGAAGGTTTTTAAATGAAATATAATTTTTTTATCAATATAATTTTTTTTTTATCAATATTGCAGAAATATCCCTGTGGGAAAAGGACCAATCCCAGTACACGTCATGTGACCGGTGATAGAGACCGATCACGGGACCGATTATTTTAACATGGGCTTGTCCTAGGAGGGGGTCAATTGTCCTCTATGACATGTCACTGGACTGGCCTAAAAGAACACGTCATGACTTTAAAGCCGGTCTCGTGGTAGGTACTTTAGGAATCGGTACTCTTTTCACCTATCTTGTGATATGTATTTTCGGAACCGGTCCAGTTTTTACCTATTACGGGACAGGTTCAAATTCCCAACTAACCCTTTTTCCAATCAAATTTTAAAACTAAAGGACCATACGGAAGCCAAACAACTGATATCGTCGAATAACCTCACCAGGAAGATGAATATAAGATTTTTTTACAACCCATTAAAATTGTATTTTAAATTAAATATTAACATTTCAATTTCTTAATTACATTACAAAATGATTCTCATTTTATTTCCTCGCAGCCATTCTAGCCCTGTGTGGCTTCCTAGAAGGAAGTTATTGCATTTAATTTGCGGTATTTTATTGATGTAATCAATTTTTACTTACCTTTACTTATACATATGCACTCTAATAGATTTCTGTTGAAATTTACCAAACTTATTGTAGAAAGCTGTACTCCTAATATTAATTGGGTAAATTTACTCTGTGTGAGTAAACGAAAAATAGTACACACATTATTCCTAAATTGGTACACACATAATGGGAAATTTCCCATTGAAAGTGCGTAAAAATTAAATGAAATTTTAGAAATAATTCGTGAATTTACTAAAATTGTGTTTAAAAAATCTATTTGAAGTGTAATGCCTAAAAATGAATGTCAATATGCGTAAAAATAGAAAAAAATGCATACGCTTACCAACGCAATGGTTAAACTGCACAAAAACATTTTTCATAAGAATAAATTTATTTCTTTTGCTTACACTCTAATTAATTTCTGTTGAAATTCACCCAACTTATAGCAGGAAACTGTACTTCTACTATAAGTTGGGTAAATTTACTCTGTGTGCGTAAATGAAAAAAAGTACAAATATTATGCGTAAGTTGATGAACACAAAATAGGTAAAATTACATTAAAATTGAGTAAAAATTCAATCAAATTTTAAAACTAAAGAGTAAATTCACCGAATTCGTGCATAAAGAAACACTACTTTCCTGTAAAAATACACATAAAAAGGGAAAAACTCATACAAAAATGCGCACATTTTCTACCAATGTGTTGAAAATTAAAAAGCAAAACAAATTTTGTGTTATAATAAAAAACAATAAATTCATTATTTAGTAATTTAAAATAAAAATAAAAACCAAAATTTAATTGTTTGTTAACTCACAGCAAGAATAAAAAAAATAAATTTATTGCTAAGAAATTCCAAGCAATTGATAAATTAAAAAAACTAATGAATCTTTTTTTTAGTTTTAAAAATTTTATCGATTTTTTTGTCAATTTTAAAATGTCATAGCTTTTTTTACTACTATTAGTTAGTATATTTACAATCTTTGTGCGTAAAATTTTTATTTACCAAAATAATTCTAATTTTAGGCATAATGTGTTTAATTGTAAACAAATAGTGTCTAAAAATACTGCGTGTGTGTTTTACGCATTTGGTGTTTATATTTACCGAATTTTCGTAATATTACAAATTTGTAAATTTAATATTTGCTTTTCGCAAACAAGTTTTTAAAAAAAGAATTAACACACGATTTGAGGAGGAATGTTACTTGCCCAGAACGAGGGTAATCAACAACTAACTTTATTTTTCTTTTCATAATTACAATCAGACTTAAGCTAATTTACATTTTTGTTTATTCTGCATTTTAATATTAATTTCACAATTTTACTGACTTATTATTATTCTACCTTAAATTGGTCGAATGTTGCAATTCTGAGAATTGCGACCGAAAAATAATTTAGATTTATAAATTTATATTGAATTTATTTTAACAAATCGGAAATGGGTTTCTTGTTTCATTTTATTTAGTGTTTATTATACTTGCTACAAATTGGTCAATAGTGTCTGTTTTAGTATAAGTGTGTGTGTTTGGACTTGTATATGTAACTTGTGCGTAAAATTTTAATTTAACAAAAAAACTACAAATTTAAAGCACAAAGTGTTTAAATTTAAAAGCATTTTGTCTAATAACACTTTTCAATGTGTGTACAAAATATTTTTACGAATTTTGTGTTTATATTTACCGAATTTCCGTAATATTACACAAAATTTTACCCATTTTATTGTAGTAAATTTACAAAGATTTTTTAGAGTGTGCATATTCTTGTTTTCTTAGCCAATTTATTGCCTAATACATTTGCCCGATTCCCGTAAAATGTTAAAAATTTACTTGAAATAGTTTTATAATTTATTTCAAATGACATTAAATTTTACAAATTATTTGTTTTTCTTTCAGAAGATATAAAGATAATATTACGCAGTAAATTTTGCTAATATCGCCGTAATATCTTTCAGGTGATAATAAACACATGTGTTCCAAATACTACTTTCATAATTTTTTGATGAAGATAAACACAAGATACTGCGGTATTATCTTGTCGACGAATTAGCTGAATAAAACCTTAACTAAATTCAAGTTTTTAAATTTCTACAAAATATAAAAAAAATGTTCAATTAGTTCTTCAAAAAAAATGTTGAACCCTTTTACAATTTGTATTTAACTTCGCATTTATTTTGCTACCTCGCACAGGGTCTTAAATTGTTTTTCTAATGCCTATGTTTTAAATACAAGTTTATGTTTCAATATATTTCAGTAAGAAGTACAAAAGAATTTCTTTATATATTAAGAATTGACATAAATTACCGTAAAATAAAATTCTATAAAATATTGTTTACAAAAAATGTAATAATTTGAAAGATGAACAAAAACAAAAAAAAAAAAAAAATCCACAAAAAAATATACTTAACTTGTAATATTTTCATTGGAATGAGGTATTAGTGAAATAGAGAATTAGGAGTACACTCATAGAAGTTCTGTTTATTTGAAAAAAAAGGCATAGAAAATATGTAGCGATAAAAAGCTTCACAAAATATTTAAAATTTATAGCTTATTAGGAAAAAAAATCGTTGAACTACTTTTCACTAAAGCATTTGTTGTTGTTGAGTGTTTTTTTTACATAAAATTTTAAGTACTACATATATATCTCGTTATTTTACAATAGCAAAATTTAAATACACATTATACATAGATACTGTGATATATTTTATTCAAACCAGAAGCCTATTGTTTGGTCTGCTATAATAACAATAATAGAAATCATTGTACTTATACTTTAAATATCCCATATAAAAACACAGATTCCAATTACATTTGCGCCAAAGAGGATTTACATGATTTCTTTACTTGTTAAGTCCTGGATTCTAGATTTTATTTTTCTATCTTTTTTTTGAATATAAACAAATTTCGCGTGCATTAAAAAAATCAAGAATTTAAATAAAAAATATAAAATGAGTTTACATATACAAAAACTAAACTAAAGAACAACAAAAACAAAACTGACTTCTAACACCAAATAGAAGAAAAACCAGAACATCGGAAAGCACAAAGTGTAAATAAAAATGTTAATGTTATTTTAATGGAGGCAGAAGTTGGCAGAAAGGAGGGTGTTTGTAATAATAACTTATAAAACAACTGGGGGTTGTTAAACGATTGGATTGAAAACGTACTTTAATCTATGTTGCTGTTTTACTTTATGAATTTTAAACCAAAAATATGGACTTAATGAAGCATTTATTAAAAACATAGCTGCATATTAACGGCACATATATTTTCGTGTTTAAAAAAAAAAAAAAAAAACAAATAAGTTTCAACCATACCTGGGAGTTACCGAATATTTTCTTACCGATAATAAGTACACCAGTTTAAATAATACAGGGTGTCCGCCGGGTAGGTATACTACTTTGTTTGATTAAATGAAAGAGAATGGATCTTATGTTGATAAGTGTTTTATATAATGTCGGAAATTATGTATGGAATACAATATCAGATAAATGTCCGGCTCTCTTAGCCTCACAAATGCGAGCCATTTTGACCACATTTTGTATTACATTCTCACACATTTACCGCGGCATTTCATTAATTTCATCACGAATATTTTGTTTAAGTTGCTCAAGCTTGTTGCTTTTCAGATATCCCCAGTAAAAGAAGTCCGGAGCAGTCAAATCAGTCGACCGTGGAGGCCAATCAACATCACCATTTCTTGAAATAACTTGTTGTGAAAAGAGGTCTCGCAGTAATTCCATTGGCTGTATGCGATATTACTTAATATTACCCAACAAACAATACGTACAGTTTACGTACCAGTTTCGGTCCGTCATAAACGGAATCCAACTCCGTTTACGTACCGTTTTCTGGATCCGTAAACGGACCAAAAAACTGATTTTAAGCAACATCGAAACTGATTCGAATCTGTTTAAGAACCGTCAATGACGGACCGTTTACGGACCGGATATATCGGATGAAAAACGGAGTTTTCCGTTAAAAGTCCGTCAATGACGAACCGTTTACGGACCAGATATATCGGACGAAAAACGGAGTTATCCGTTAATAGTCCGTCATTGACAGATCATTTACGGATCCGTATTCGGTCCGCATTCGTACCGTTTTTTCAACAAAAAACGGACTTGTGTAAAGGCATATTATTTTAAGTTTTAATAGCCAATTTTTATTTTATTTTTCTTTAAATTTATTTACAAAGATATTTAAAAAAAATAACTAAACTTTAAAAACTAAATACAACAAATACCAAAGAAATTATAAACAAATACCATATATATCTGCAGCATAATTAGCATCCATCAATCACTGAGATTGTGGCCCATTTAAAATCATGAAAAAAATAAAACAAGAATTTAATTTTGGTTTAAATGGTGGTACTTACGATATGATGAAGCAGACAATGCAACTTTGCATATTTTTCAACAAAATATATTTTAAACTGTCGAGCATTATTTTTATTTGCAAATCTACATAATTTTGCACACATCATCGTAAAACTTGTTTTCAATTTCATAAATATTTACCTGAGGGATACTTAAGTATTCGTATTTATAACTAAACAAATCCAAAAACAACGGAAGAAAAACTGATGAAAAACAGTGGTCCGTGTTTGACGGTACAGAAACGTATACACCAAAACGGAGTAAAAACGTATTGTTTCGAAAATTCAATTATACGGTCCGTTAATGTTCCGTTTACGTACAAGCTTTGACGGATACGTATTTTCGGACCGTAAACGTACAGTAGAAGCCGGATTCATGAATCCGTCCGTAAAAATGTTTTTGGTTGCTTATATGGCTTATATGGATCGTTATCTAAATATATCTGGTAATATCAAATATTATATATTTCTATAGGATTAAATTAATTAGATATTATTAGATGAGACCAAATCTTCGATATAATTGAATCAAAGTATATATTTTAATATCTAATTTTATATGATTTTATTTTATTTAATCCAATTATACAAATATTATTATAGATTCTGAGGAAAATCCTCAGATTCAGGACACTTTTTCAATAGAAAAACCTTAAGATTTTGAGGACTTGTTCCAATAGAAAAAACATAGATTCTGAGGGCCTTTTCAACGACTTTTTTTTTGTAGAAAACCCTAGATTTGGAGGAGGTTTTCTTATAGTACAGTTTAAAATAACGGAACATACATTTTTTGTTCAAAGAAATATATATTTTAACTTTTTTTTTATAGAACGCCCCCCGGTAGGCTAGTTGGTAGCGTGCTAGCTTATCAGAGCTGGGGTCGTAGGTTCGATTCCCACCAGAGGCTCTGGCCTGTTTTTGCTACAAGGAGCCGATAGCCTGCGTTAGGTTATAATGCGTTAGGATATAATTTGTAATTAAATGATTAATATAAATTAAAAAACAACTTTTTCAAAATTATTTACTGCCATTTACCAATTTTTTTCAGGTTCATTTATATTTTTCATTTGTATCAAACATAATAAAAATTTACCCACAAATCGGAAATTTGTGATTAATTTGTTTCTGTTACAGTAGGGCTCAGATTTTCATAAAAAAATAAAAAAAATTGCTATAAAAATTTAAAAAATTTCAATAAAAAATCTTTTTTTTTTGTTAAATTTTATTAAAAACAAAATATTAAAAATTCAGTATATTGTTATTTTTTAAAAATTTAAATAAAATTTTAAATTTTTGTTTGCATAAACAATGAAATAGAATTAATGTGTTAGCAAGCGACATCAAGTTAATGTAAAGATTTTTTTGGCAGATCTTGTAACGTGCAGTTACGAATCTACTTATTCTCATACCCAGTATTACTACCTTTACCCATACCCAATATCATACTTATAGCAACACATTATATAATTATCATTAAGTTGGGAAAATTATTAACATATAGCGTGAGAGTTAAAGGCTGTAAGGCGAGCCAGAACCGATGGATGATTTCTCTACACGAGAACGGTTGTTTATTCTCTTGTTAGCTAGCCATATTATTTGAACACGAGGATCGCTGTTTATTCTCGTTTGTAGAAGTCGTATTATTTAAACACGAGAGCTGTTGTTTATT
Organism: Eustalomyia histrio; assembly: GCA_949748255.1. Taxonomy (NCBI): domain Eukaryota; kingdom Metazoa; phylum Arthropoda; class Insecta; order Diptera; family Anthomyiidae; genus Eustalomyia; species Eustalomyia histrio. Next base: position 104,245,002 of record OX456524.1, on the reverse strand, counting down.
CCCGTTATTAGCTATTCGCATTATTTAAACCCGAGAACCGTTGTTGAATCTCGTCTATAGCCAGCCGTAAAATTTGAACACGAGAACCGCTGTTTATTTTGGTTTGTAGTTAGTCGTATTATTCAAGTACGGGAACCACTGTTTATCCCCGGTGGTTGCTAATCAATCCAACAAACCGAGCCGAAACTCTTTCTAGAGTTCGGTAAATATTACCTTCGGGTAGTGCCGATCATATACGATCAAAACTCGCACATTGTTCGCTATTCGAACACCAAAACGTGGTTTCCTTTCAACTTTGTCTCGTATTGTCGGATATCGTTGTAAAGAGTTGGGTTTTCATATATTATTTTACAATTACCTCAAAGGAAGCAAACCTTTGGCGAATCTCGACAGTGAGCTATACCCCAGCTGGAAAATAAACTGCATCACAATCTTCAAAAGAATTTGTTTATTGATTTTTAAATTTTTTTTTGGAAGAACTTTTGGAATAGTTTTGTTTTTTGTGTATTTGAATATTTTTTGAAGAACTTTTTTTTAATATGGACATTTTTTAAAAATTAATCAATAAAAATATGCAAAATAAAATCAATGTCATTTTAATGGAAATTTATTGATTCAGAAAGATAATTGGTCGACATCGTTCTTAGACTGTAGACAAAAACATGCATTTGCATGGAAATCCCAGCCGTTTAAAAAAAAAATCAACAAGTTCTATTTTTTTCGTTTAAAATATTAAATGAAATTTCATTTGTTTTAAATGGTATTTTTTCTTAAAACTTGCACCGATATTAATACAAATCTGACATATTGATTCTGAGTGTTATTTTCGTAGAAAATCACAGATTTTTATGCATTTGGATTTACGAATTAGTTATCTGTTATAATTGATAATTTTAGAGTTAATTTTAATTGTTGTTATTTTAAAATGTTATGTTAATTGTTATGATATTTTTTGCATTAATTTCTTTCCTTAATAAAAAACATACATACATAATTAAAAAAGCATTTGCTTTCTTTAAATTTTTTTTAAGGAACTACATTGTTCAGTATTTATTAAAAGCATTCACTTACTAAAAAAAGTCTGTAATGGCAACTGAAAATTTTGCTGTTATTACGGGAAATTTTGCTAATTTGAGCCCAGCGGTATTTTTTGCTAATCTTAGCAACACATGTCTGCTGACGTGTAGTACAATGAAATTAGTAGAAAAATTAGTAGCCACTACTAAATTTTAGTAGACTTTTTGTAAAGTGGAATTTAAAATCTGTTTGCTAAAATCAGCAAAAAAAATTACTAAATACTAATAATATTAGTACAAAGTTTTAGATTAATTTTTAATAAATTTTGATTATATTTTTTAAAAAATATTTTATACAAAATGAAAAAAAAAATCAAAGGCTTAAAAATCTTAAAAATTGTTAAAACATAAACGAATTTATTATTTTGTTTTAATTTGGTAATTTCCTTTTTGAAAAATATTTTAGTCATTTTTTTTTTTTACTTTTAAGGTTAAATTTTATTGTTTTTAGGGCTGATTTTTAGAACTAAAAACCCCTTTTTAGTGATATTTTAAGTGGATGACCTGTTTTCAGACATGAGTCGGTATCTACACTTTCGATCCCTTTTTTAATCCTATGTAACATTTTAGGGCAATTTAAGTTTGTATGTATAAGTTTTAATTAAAAATAAAATTTCCTTCAATATCGACTTTTTAAAATTAGTATTTTTTTTTTGCTAATTTTAGCAAATCGGTTTTCAAAAATTTGTAAAATGATTTCTGAAATTAGCAACGAAAATTTGTAAATATTCTGTAAAAATTCTATAATTTGTTTAATGTAAATAGCAAAAAGATTTGCTAAATTATAATTTTTTTACAAAAAATCAGTACGAAAATAGTAAAGTGAGATTGAAAACCGTTTACAAATTTCTCTACTAACTTTTTTTTCTGAGTGTACTTGGTGTACTAAAACGTATAATTAGGACCTTTTAGTTAATTGAATCTACATTTATATTTTTATTCTTTCTGTAGAAAACATTATATAAAGATTCCGAGAAGCTATTATGCGAAAATACAAATTTAAATTTATTTTCTTTTATTTGATCTTGAATATTATATTATATTATTCTTTTAAATTGAGCTTGTGATCTTGTTTTTATAAAAATAATAAAGATGCTTTATTTTCCAATACTTCGTCTCCACATTGTGTGACTTCTTCTTTGTAAAAATTATGTTTTTTTTTTAAGTTTTTATAATGACTTAAATTCCCCTAAATTTTTACCTGGCAAATCTATTCAGTTCTGTGTTTTTTTTTCTAATAAAAACGTTTTCCTATCTTTTTATTATAAAAATCATCGAATTTAAATAATTTTTTATTTATAAAACATTTTAAATATTGTACCCACAAAAAAAGAAAGAAAGGTTAAAATCTAGTGGCAACCGCTACGTTGGCTAATTCACTGTGTGTTGTATTGTTTACAAACCCATGACGTATGAGTGTTATTTCATTGAATTAATATCACTCATGCGTAATGTAGTATTTTCATCACAATAGGTGTGTTCGTCGTACGTTACCGCGGGTGCCCGCGGGAACCTAATCTTACCGAAAGCGTTTCTTGTAACAATAATTGGGTAAATAAGAGCGTTCATGAGAGAGTAATTGTGTTTCTCTTTTTACCAGAACATACCCGTACTTTTTGTTTGGGTAAAATGGTAAAATTGTCAAATCATCAGCTGCTGCTAATAAATTAACTGTTTTGCATTTTTGAAAAAAATTAAAGTTAAATAAAAGTTTATTATAAACCACTTTTTCTTCTTAATAATGAAAAATGCATTTGAAAATGTAAAAAGATAATTGTCATTTCAATATATATTTATTATTTTAGGTGTTTTTTTATATGAATAAATTTGACGTTTATTTTTTAGATATGAAATGTGGTTTTGTCCGTTCGCAGTATTTTGGTAATTTTTATGGATTTGTGAGAGAATTTTTTGCTAACTCTCATTTTACCAGACTTTACCCAAAATTACCTCGTACAGACCTAATATCACAGCAACAATAATATACTAAATATTTGAATAAAATATTAACTAATACATAATAAATAATTTATAGTGCTTTCAATTTTAATAGCTAATAAAAATTAAGCAATTGACACACATTTCTTTTTAATAACAATATTTATAATGATGTAATTAATGTCAACTTGGCCATAAATAATTTGTGAATGTTAAGCAGGTTATTTTTAAGCAAAAACTTCACTGGTTTTATTGCATTATTGTACAAAATATGCTAAAGTTTGCTTATTAATTACAAAATATGTATAAATAAAAAACTACTTAACAACTAATTTTACCTAGTTTGCAATTTTATTTTTAATGTTTTTTTTTTTATATTTCTGTTGCGTGTATTTATATTTCGTTTTATGGAAAATACTATGGTTCATTTTGTTTCTTTCTGCATACTTTTTTTTTTAAACTCATATATTTTCATTTGATTTTTTTCTTTCGTTTTGGTAAGTAGTACTGAAATGTTTATTACTTTAGAAAAAAAGGGTCATTAAAACTTTTTCATTTTCAAGTTCTTTTTTTTTTTTTGGTTTGTTGGTTTGTTGGTTATATTTTTATACCATTAGTTAATTTAACCAACTTTAAATAGATGTTTTTATATTAAGTACATAGTTAAATTTAAAAATATAAATGAAACTATAAGTTCTAAGTAAACTTATGCGGTGTTTTTTTAATTTAGTTTGTCGTTTTTCTTTATATTTTTATTCTTAATGTTTTTCTTTTTGTTTTTTGCTACTTTGAAATTAAAATAATAAACAATATTTTTTGTTTTGTTTTGTTTTGCTTAAGGTACTTAATGTATTCGTTATATAAATATATTTATTTTTGCTTTTCATTATGTAATTTGAATAAAAATTAAAATATATCTAATGAATGTATTTTAGAAATAATATATACATACATTTTATGAAAGTAGTCTTTTGAAAGTAGTCTTTCATTATGATAAAACTGATAAGGTTACATACATACCTTGATGTGGAATACTTATTTTGGCTTTTAATTCATTTTTAGTTATTCGCCAAAGTAATGCGAAGTTGTGTTTATGACAACCCAATTAGAAATTGGCAGTGGTACACAAAATTAGGTATTGGAAAACCACTGGGCATTCGTAAAAATAAATATTAATTACTTTTAGAACACCATTTCGCACAAAGTGTTTGCCAGTATTAGTTTTATAAGAATTTAAGTGATATGCTAAAAAAGCATTGACAAAGAATTGGCATAGACTGCTAGGCCAGCGATTGCAAAATGTGTTTTTGCATTAGTACCCAGTCAAAAATTTACCAGAGGTAGATGAATCAATGCTCAATTTATAAAAATTATGATACTTTGTTAAACAAGGTTTAAAGTTCTAGCCTGGTAACAGCCATATATTTTTTTTAACTTTTAATTATTTTAATATTTATTTCTAAAGATATTTGAATGAAAACACTATTGCACTTGCACGCAAAGAAAAAATTGGGTTGGGGTAATCATATTCGAAGAGCATCATATATTTTTGGGATTATGATTGTGCCAACCATAATCGTACTATTGGAGTTTAGTCGTGACTGTCATGATAGACAGACGTGCAGCGGAGATTGTTCTTCATAATAGTTATTTATGTGTATTTCTTTTTTACAAAACGCATTATTTAAAAGTGCGTTATTGTTGTATTTAAATTTTTGTTATTTTTAACAAACCAAAGAGACAGAGACTCTAAAGCAAAAACAAAAAAAAACACATTTAAAATGAGTGAGCGCAACGCTCTAAACTCAAATACAAAAAATGGTCAATTCTTGCAAGTGACAACAACTGCAACTATGCTTTAGTAAAAACATTTGAAAAACATGTTCAAGAGAATGAGAGACCAACAACATCAAAAAACATTGTTAGAAACAAACCTACCCAAACATACAATAGTGTAAATAAAGCAAATACTGTTTATAAAAGAAATAATAAAAAAAATCCACCTATAATCATTTATGATGTGGAATCTAAGAAACTTATTGAATTTATTAAAGATGGACTCAATATTAAAGAATTTCAAATTAAAGAATTTAACAACAACAAATTATCATTGTACACGTCATCATCGGACGATTACATTAGAATTAAGGCATACTTGGAAAAAACCAAAACAAAATTCTTTTCGTATACACCTAAAGATGTCAAGACAAAGTCTTATTTACTAAAGGGCCTAAGTGCCAATATTGATCCAAAGGAAATAATGGATGAATTAAATAAGTTTCAAAATGAAAACCTAAAATTTTTAAAAGTTAACCCTTTTACTACAAATCAATGAATAGTAATATGGTACTACCAATCTATTTAGTCCAAATTACTGGCGATAGTAATGTAAGCGAGCTAAAAAAAATTAAGGGTGTTCTCTACCGATGTGTACGTTGGGAGGCCATAAAAAAAACTGAAATTCCACAATGCAGAAATTGCCAAAGGTTTTATCATAGCGCATCTAATTGCTTTTTACCAAGAAGATGCGTTAAATGCGACCAAAACCACGAGATAGGAAAATGTTCTCTTAAACAAGATAACGAAAAAGATAAACTATTTTGTGTTGTATGCAACAAGTATGGGCACCCTGCATCATATAAAGGTTGCGAAAAATATAAAGAGTTACAACAAAAATTACGAGCTAAAAAACAGGCATTATCACAAAAACGAATGTATAATCCAACTGGCTACGTCAATAATAACACAAGTTTTGCCAACATCGTCAAAAACAACAACCCTCAGAAAGAAGATATCAACATGTCTTTTAACAACGTTCTGGAACAACTAAACCAATCAATGCAAAATTTGGCAAATCAACTGATCCTTTTAAATCAACAATTACAAATACAGACGTCTAGAATAGACACACTCTTTTCAATGCTAGAAAACTAATTCACAACTATGGAAAACTTAACTGTAAATACCCTTAATATTATCCATATAAATGTTAATTCGTTAATTAGGTTAAGCAGGAGATATGATTTAAATAATTTTGTAAAAAAATATAAAACTGTTTTAGTCCTGCTTAATGAAACAAAACTAAATCCCAATCATAAATTAAATTTTAAAAATTATTGTCTTATACGCAAGGATAGGAAGGACGCCAAACGGGGCGGGGGAACTGCCATTCTTATTAAGAGCGGTGTAAAATATAAAAGCTACACTAACAATGTAATTAACAAATTTGAATATTTGGAAACATGTATTATTAGAATACCCTTACTACCAAATAAGATACTGTACGTGGTATCGGCGTATTTTCCAGCTGGTAAAGACAGCAACAAATTAGGTTCTGAATTACTTCAACTTTTTCAATCTCTAAACTTGGAAAATTCAAACCACTACTATATTTTAGCAGGCGATTTGAATTGTAAACACATAGATTGGGGTAATAGCTTAAACAACGCTCAGGGAAATAAATTGCGGGAATGGCTTTTAAGTAATGAAATTGCGTTCAGATGTAAACTGTATGCTTTTAAAGATCCATCATATCCACGTTGTAGTTCGTTTTTAGACATAGTTCTAGCGGACTCAAGATTAATTATTCACAAATCAAATAATTCCATTAATTGTCTTGAAACGATGGATTATGAAAGCGACCACAATGCAATTAAAATTCAAATTTTAAAAGTAGAAAAAGATCATCCTATTTCACTTTTTAAACAAACGTCAAACGTCAAATATAATTATAGTAGGACTGACTGGAAATAACTTAAAAATAACTTATTATCCCAACGGAATAATGCAGAACCGATACCAAATGATAAAAACCTTGAAAATTCAGAAATAGATTTTTATCTTCGTAGACTCAATCAATTTATACACAACTCTATTCAGAAGGCAGTTCCAAAATATGAAAGTCACGATATATTTGAAAAATATAATAACGTAATCATTAGAAAGCTTCAGGCTTATAAAAGCAGAATATTGTCTGTTATTAAAAAACACAACAGATTAGAAATAAATGTAATGCCTTTAGAATTAAACTTATTAAAAGTCAAATTAAAACTTATTAGAAAACTCATTAACGACAATTTTGCTATAGAAGTCAACAAATTTTTTAAAGAAAAAATTGAAAAAATTAATCAAAACAACCCTACGGAAATGTTTTCCGAGGTTAAAAAACAGTTCAAAAACGCACAGCCACTCAGCGTTGGTATTATCAGAATATCAACAGAGGACGAAAGTTTAATACGGCATGCTGGTATAAACCCTGATGATTTGAAAACTGATAACGGTGGTAACGAGTATTTAGTAGAGGAAGATGACCAAAAGTTAAATGTTATAGGAAGCTTTTTGGAGTCGGTACACTCTCATAAAGAGATCGATAATAATAACAGCTTACAGGTTCAAGTTGATAGAGGTTTCTCCAGGTTTTTGGAAGAACAAAATAGGTTTGAATACAGCAAATCAACTGTAACCACATTCAATTCTCATCGGAAATCCAATGACTTGTCAGAATCTTCAGTAGGTAATTACTTTATAACCAGGGATTCAATTATATATATCTTTAGAAAATTGAGGAAAAAGAAATCCTCTGGTCTGGATAATATCCCTAATATCATTCTACGTTTTATTCCAGAGGAAGTTATTTTGGACTATTGTATCTTATTTAACAATATGCTAAATAACTCGTACTTTCCACATTCTTGGAAAGTTGCTAAAGTTATTGTTATACCAAAGAAGGACAGGGATATAAGCAACCCTAAGAATTTAAGGGCAATTAGTTTACTACCGAATATAAGCAAGGTTTTTGAAATTTGTGTTAAAAACATCATAATTAAATTTTGCAGGGAGCAGGGCTTATGTAACGATAGACAGTTCGGTTTTAAACATAAACACTCCACAGTTCACGCAGTACATCTGCTAGTTTCAGATGTGCATTGGAACCTGAACAAAACCTTATGTACTGGGGCTTGCTTAATAGATTTTGAGAAAGCATTCGATAATATCTAGATTCCAGGCTTAATCTTTAAACTGATTCATTATCAGTTTCCTTTTCATCTCATTTCACTAATTTACAACATGTTAAAGAACAAATCGTTTCAAGTTTATGATGGGAAAACATTAAGTACAATGAAATTTTGCATTGTTAACGGCTTGCAACAGGGCACTGTTAATGCGCCAATCCTTTTTAATATTTATATTCATGACCTCTTAAGCCAGGTTGAGAATATCATTGGTTTTGCGGATGATATTATAGTTTATCACTCAGATGATAAAATTGAGAAGATTAATAATAAGCTGCAGAAGTTTTTTTATGCTGTAGAAAAATATTCGACGGATTGGCAGATGAAGATTAATCTGAATAAGTGCGAAACTATTCTTTTTCGTCCTCCCGTGGGAAAATGCAACAACAACATTAGACGTGGTTGGAAATCCTTCGGGATAAAATCCACAGGAAATATAATTATACCTAACAAGAACAGTGTCAAGTATCTTGGTATAAACTTGGATAAATTTTTGTATTTTAATAACCATATTAATCTACAAATCGAGAAGGCCAGAAAAGCCTTTTTTATGCATAAAAAACTTTTCTTTTCAAAATATCTGAACCCAGAAGTAAAGCTAATTATGTACAAATCTCTTATAAGACCTATTCTTACCTATGGTTGCCAAATATGGTATAATATTTCCCCTTCTTACATGGAACGAATGAGACTCTTTGAGAGAAAATGTCTGAGAAGTTGTACATCCATGTACAGATCACCATCTAGCAACTTTACAAAGTATATTTCGAACAGAAGACTGTATGAGGTATCAAAGACCAGTAGAATTGACAACTTTATAATACATTTGATAAGAAATCACATTCTAAGAAGTACGGAATGTTATGATAATAACCTAATTTTGGCTCCTTACCATGTTGACGAGGCATATATATCAAATATTATTCAAACGGGTTTTATACCACCAGAAGCTTTTCTGTTCCTTGATAAATATGGCTATATCCAAAATCAAACGGGTATACCTATAATTTATCACATACACAGGAGAGCTAATGTCAAGGCCATATCATGCAATCAACTTACTTCTAAGAATACAAGGTTTGATACCAGTGTTTACTTAGCTGACAAGAACATCAAGTACGATACGAATATCAAAAAATATTGGTGGCTAACCAATTGATCTTTCTTTTTTTCTGTTTTTTACCCTTGGACCATTTCTTTTAAACTTTAAAAGATTTAAGTAAGATTTTTTCAATTTTTTCTTACATTTCAATTAATATATTAGTACAAATTATTTAGAAATGTATATACAAACGAAATATTTATTACCAAAAATTATATTATATGTTTATATATAGTGTACTTGAGAGCCCGATACTTGGGACTGTGTATTATAAGTTATATTATACCCACTATTTGTTTATTTTTAGTTTATTAAATAATTATTTAATTTTTGAATAAATAAACATTAATAAAAAAAAAAAAAAAAAAAAAAAAAAAAAAAAATAATCGTACTATATTATAGTTATCATATAATGATAATAAAATAATCATAATTTTACCATAATATGCTCCCTACCGTTATATAATTATTATTCGAAACTATGAAAAAGTTCTTTAAATTTAAGAAAATTTGTTTTAAAAAAATGTTTTTCCTACAGATAAAATTTGATATTAAGGACTTTTTCAAATAAACTTTTTTAATTCTATGGACTTTTTTTTAAAACAAAAATCATAGATTCTTAAATTCTAAGGACATTTTTAATTTTTTTTGATAGTACTTAGAATCTCAGAAAAAGTCCTTAGAATCTAAGAACATTTTTTTCTAGAAAAAGTCCTTAAAATCAAATTATTTTTCATGATAAAAAGTCCTCAGAATCCAGAATTTTTTTATTCAAGAATCTAAATTTGTATTGGGTATACAAGTATTAACTCATTCCGGGCCGGTGATATAAAAAACATACCATTATTCTAAATATTTTTATAAATTCTGTGCGCGTTTTAACATGTAATTTAAGGCTTAAATTTTATAAAAAAAATATTTCAAGTGTGAAAAAGAAATATATATATGGAATTCATTTAAGTACAAAGGTGAACGTCAGAGAAGTGCCAAAAGTAAGCAAAATTCTATAGGTCAGATAACATCATTTTCTGACTCGAAACACGACCTACTATAATAATCGACCTCGTCTTGTAATGTGTCTCTCTGTCCAATCAAAACTAAATCATGCTTTAGTGATTTTCATAAATAAATAATTAATTTTATGCGCGGTGGTATATATGAAATACTATGGCCTTGCTTGGAATCCTACAAGAATAAAATTTTTTTTAATACATATTTTACAATAAAACTCAATAAAAAATGAAAGCAAATTAAAATTTTGTTTAATTTTCACTGATATCTTATAGTGCCCCGGAAAGAGTTAACTTGTCGATTAATATCGATGTTGTTGCTTGAAAAATGCATTTATTATAAGAAAAAAATGAATTGATACATTATTCAAAGTTAATTGGAGTTGGTAATTTTGGTGTAAAGACGTCAAAAAAGTGTTTTTTCACTGAAATCTTTGTTTCAATAAATCTAAACTTGGAGAGTTTGGAATATATGAAGGATGGCTCCAACTAGTCGTCGAAGCATAAAAAACAACAAAATCACTTGCTGCCATTCAATCGATTTGCAGATAAACGAAGATGATGAATTTATTGAGTGCGACAAATGTAGTAAAAAATATCATGTAGTTTGTACTATGTTAGATAAACGGCAATACGATTATTTGTTACAACATGAAAACGATGAGTATGTTTGTCATCTGTGTGACAATAATAGTGGTACCATTAAAAAAGGAATTAAATGAGTTCAAAACAGAAATCAAAACAGAACTGAAAAAGCTTGATCAGCTGGCTCATTTACATGAAGCTATGAATTTTATGTCTAAGCAATTTGATGACATATTAAAAGGTGTTGCCGATAATAAAAACAAAATGGATATTATTCAAAAAGAAAATAAATTATTAAAAGATGAGGTGCAAGTTGAAAAATTCAGTGAAATTTTTAAACGATCAAAGAGTTAAAAATGATTGCTTAATGCGTGGAATTATACCAGTTAATGGTGCGTCTGCAAAAGATACAATTTTAAAAATAACAAATGATGTTGGTGTTAAATTACAACCGGAGACCATTGAGGACGGACATCGCTAAATCGACTTTAAATTGCATAAGGATCACGAATATATATACTTTATGGGGTCTTAAACCTATATTTCGACATGTTACAAACGGAATGACAAACTGACATATACCCTCACCATATATGGTGGAGGGTATAAAAATAATACATCAAATACTAAAAAGGATGATAAACGAGTAATGGTGGTAAAATTTAATTCAAAAAAATCTAAAGATGTAATGATGTGAGTAAAGCCTAAATTAATGGAAAATGATTACACAAAAGATGTTTTGTCAACGATTTATTGAGTAGAGAGTCCTTGAACTTATTCCACAATGCCAAATCATTGAAAAGTGTTGGATATAGGGTCGTGTATACTGCAGGGGGCAGAGTTTTTATAAAGAGGAGTGAGCTATCCAAGGCAAGAGTTATTGTGAGTCAAGAAGATGTTGATAAACTTTTAATGGAAGCAACTACATATAATCAAAAACGCAGGTCACAGCATTTAGCAGCCGAAACTGAAGATAATAATGATATATATTTATCTCCATAATTAAAAAGTATTTTTTTTTCTATTCGTAATCTTTATTATATTATCTATTTTTATTTTATGATTAACAATCAAAATTTTTTTAATTTAAAATCCTTTGAAACTTTTATTAATAGCAATACAAGTTATTTTTTTAATGTCACATCTATAAACATGAGAAGTATTTCTTCAATAACGAAATTTAATAAGTTTAAAGCTCTTGTTGCTAAACTAGCCAGGCTACCCAATGTTATTGCTGTACAAGAAACATGGTTTCAAGAAAATTTAACTCAGATATATAGTATTGATGGATATGATGCAGTATGCAGATATGATCATTTTGGAGGAACCTCAATTTTTATTTGCAAAAATCTGGAATACAATATTGATAGTTGTGAAAGTATAGAATTTGTCGATTCAATTATATAAACGCTAAATAAAATCAAAATGAATGGAAAGTCTCTAAAGTTTATTACTTTTTACAGATCACAAAAATGTAATGCAAATAAATTTCTTTTGTTTTTATAAAATAAGCTTATTAATATTGGTCGTAATCCATGTCTTTTTGTTGGTGATTCCAATATTGACAGTTTAAATAATAATTCGTCTGAAGAACTTAAAAATGCCCTTGCAAATTACGATTTTATAAACTATCACGCTATGATAACTCGTCCAGATAGTAGAACATCGATTGATGATGTATACAGTAACATTGTTGATTCATTGTATTTTGACTCTGTAGAATGTAATTTGTCAGATCATAATCTTATTTCTTGTAGAATACAAATTCAAGCTCGGGCTCAAGTATTTGTGGAAGAAGTACATTTGTGTTGTGATTTTAATCATGTTAAAGATGAAAGTGAAACTAACACTTTAAGACTGCATGAAACAGGTGATCCTTCAGTAGATACATCATCGTTAATTTTGGGTGTTGAAAATGCTATTCAAAATTCTACTTTTGAAAAACGTCGCGGTAAGGAAGTTCGCTATAGAGTTACACCATGGAGTAAGAGTAAGAGGCATCAGTGATGTAATTAAAAACCCAAGTAGAGAGTTAATGAACAATTTTTATTAAGACAATCTATCCGAAATTCAGCACGATCCAAAAAAGTCTTGGAAGTTTCTTAATGAAATCCTCGGTTGACAACAAAATAGATCTATAAACTTAAAAAAACACAAGTGGTGAGCAAATTTTAAATGATTTTCAAATAGCTGAAATTTTTAATAAATATTTTCTGCAATCCATCAAGAATTTAAGAGTACAAATTGATCAATCATCAACAGATTCCTGGAATTCTTTAAGAACTTTATTTCAACATAATAATAATTTTTAGTTAAACCATACAACATCTGATGAAGTACACAAAATTATCGCAAACTTAAAGTCAAATAAGAGTTGTGGGCATGATAATATATTACCTAAAATTTTAGTACAATGCAACGTTTTAGTACCTTATTTGGTAAACATTTTTAATAATATGATCGCTAGCGGCATATATCCAGCCATTTTGAAAATTCATAAGGTTGTTCCAATCCCCATAGAAAAGAGTGCATGTAGAGTGGACATTTTTAGACCTATAGCAGTTTTGTCAATCATTGATAACGTCTTTGAAAGACTTTTGCATAACCAAATTTCTGCATATATGCAAAATAATAATATGCACGCAGATAAAAAATATGGTTGCAACATGATCACTGCTACTATATTGTGCTTGTCGCAATCGGGTTTGGTTGTCACAATCAAGTTATTGGTTTTCTAACCATCAACATGGTCGCTACCATCATTATTATAGTAAATATTTTACAATTTTATGATTGCCACCTCTATTTTATAACATGATTGGATGTAACCATACTGTGGTAACAAAAATTCCGACTATGAAATTAATATGATAATTATGCAACGATAAAATGCTGGCAACAATCAATAAATAATTATACATAAAATAAAACATGATTTTGACATTTACCGTCATAATATTGTCTTGTTTTCATAAAAACCAAAATTCAAAGTCAGTTTGTTTTTACTACAAAATGTCTTTAAAAAAAAGCAATCATATATTGTTTACTAAAACTAGACACATGTCAGATGGGTAGAAAATACCTTTCATGTGGCATTAAAACATTTCATCAATTGACCCATTAAGATCCAGTTAATTTTTTTTTTAACTTTAGAAGATGTTTTTTCAAGAATTTTCTTATACATATAATATTATTTAAACTAATCAATTAATTGTCAAAGAGATTCCCTATAAAGATTTTTTTATTTTTTAATTCGTTTCAATAAAAACAGTAAGAAATATTTCTCAAAAAAATATATTTATTACTTCATTACTTGTAAAAAGTTCTAGTAATATTAATAAAATATATTTTTATAAGAAAAAGTCTGTAAACCCCAATTTATTTTTTGTACGAAAAGGTTTCTTACATGAAATACTAGATATTTAGAAATTTTTCTGATAAAAACATTTTTAGGATCTATGGACTTTTCCTTACACTAAAATTCTCAGAGTCTGCATACTGTTTGTTAGATAAAAATTCATACATTCCTAAAAAACTTATACTCTAAGGCCTTTCTTTGAAAGAAAAATTAATAAATTCTAAAGACTTTTCATCATCAAAAATAATTCGATTCTAAGGACTTTTTCTAGTAGAAATATTCGAAGATTCTAAGGACTTTTCTTAAAAGAAAAATTTCTAAACACTTTCTTAAAAAATTTTAAAAATGTCGTTAGAATCAAAGTTTTTTTTATTAAAAAGTCCTTAGAATGTATAAAAAAAATTAAGTCCTTTTTTTAAAAAAAGCACAGAAATAAAATTTTTTTGAAAGAAAAGTTCTTAGAATCTATGATTTTTCCTTAAAAATTTTTCTTAAAAAGCCCTTAATATCAATATTTTTTAGGAAAAAAATTTCTTGAAAAAATTCTTAAATTTAAAGAACTTTTTCATAGTTTCTAAGAACTTTTCCTTTCAGAAACTTTCTTAGATTTTAAAAAGTTTTTCTTATATTATAATACTTTCTCTTATAGAACATTCTATGATTTTTGCCTAACAGACAAACTTCGATTCTCAGGAACTTTTTTTCTTCTTTGAGAAAGATCTTATGTTTTTAGATTTCTACTCACTTTCTAGAATAACAGTATTTTTCTTTAACAAGAGCTTAAAATTTAAAAATTTTATAATTATTCTGTAAGAAATAGTCATTAGAATCTTAGAATTTTCTAATTCTAAAAATATAAAATTAACCACTTTTTCCATGTATAGCCTTTTATAAATTACAAAAGTGTACCTTAATATTTTTAATAAATATAATATATATATATATGAGAATCATAGTATGCTTATTAATGTGCCATAATATGATATTAGATAGTCATATTATGTATATTTAAAATCATATTATAATAATTTTTGTAGGGATCATATAATGATAATTCAGGAATAATAATATTGTTATGAGAACCATAATATAACATTTTGAGCATACTATGATTACATGCGATTATATTATGATAAATTCAACATCATAATATGTTTATTTAGAATCATAATATAGTAATTTTTGAATCATAATATAGCTGTAGGTACCATATTATGGTAAAATTATAGTTATTTTAATATCATAATATGATAACCATATTATAGTACGACTATGGTTGGCACAATCATAATCCCAAAAATATATGATGCTCTTCGAATATGATTGTCTCAACCATGTTTTTTCTCTGCGTGTGATAAATGATTTTCTATATGGTTTCAGAAAGGGTGTGGATTTGTAAGAGTTTGGATGGAGGAAGTAATGGTGTAGCTGGTATCTTCTATGATTCCACCAAAGCCTTTGACCTCATAGACCACGAAATACTTATTCAAAAACTTGGCTACTATGGAATATGCGGAAGAGTATTATTGCTTATAAGAAGTTACCTAACAAATCGGAAATAATTTGTTCAAATTAACAGTTATGAGAGCTCGTTTGGTTCAGTTGTATATGGTGTACCGCAAGGAAGTGTGCTGGGGCCATTGTTTTTTACGATCTACCTAAATGACATAAAAGAACCTTGGTCTATCAGGTCATCTTTTTATTTACGCTGATGATATTTGCCTATTTGTCCCATACCAACACGAAACCGTTGTAAACGCATATATGGAACGTGATCCTGCTCTTATATCGGAGTTTACTAACATAAATAAACTTATACTAAACGCCAATAAAACACAATTAATTAGATTTAAACCGTATTGTACTGGCAATATCAACTTTAGTATTTTTATTGATGGTAGGGAAATCATGGAAGTTAGTTTTATAAAGTATTTAGGAATATATTTGCAAAGCAATCTGTCTTGCAGTCGACATATACAATATTTGAAATCAAAAACTGCACAAGCTGTTGGATTTTTTTTTAAGTTCAAAAATAAATTTGATCGTAGTACTAAGTTGTTAATATATAATGCTTTAATTCAAAGTCATTTTAATTACTTAGCAGTATTGTATGGTTGGAAAAAGAGTAGTGAATTAAAATCTCTTCAACGAATGCAAAATAAAGCCCTAAAAATAGTAAGTGGTCTTCCAATAATACACCCAACACTGGCATTGTATAATAATATTTTTGATTCAATTTTGTCAATTCATGGTATATACATATAAAATGCAGCTTTTACTATATGTTTTTAAATGTTTACACAACATTGGTCATCATACAATTCAGTTTTCAGAGAATCAACATTTACATAATACTAGAAATAATACAAACTTATCTGTAGCCTGGTGTAGATTAGAAACAATCGAATACATGGGTAGTTTCGAATTTAACAACTTGCCACAATTCTTGAAAAATATAAACAGAATTTCACTATTTAAAACCTCTCTAAAAAAAATTATTTACGGCAAAGAATACAAGAACTTTTAATATAGTATCCTATGATCTCAAAATGAATAACTTATTTTATTGTTATTCACGCAAAGAAAAAACATGGTTGGGTCAATCATATTCGAAGAGTATCAAATATTTTTGGGTTTATGGTTGTACCAACCATAATCATACTATATTATGGTTATCATATTATGATAATAAAATAATCATATTTTCACCATATTATGACCCCTACAGTTATATTATGATTCAAAAATTACTATATTATGGTCCTAAATAAACATGTTATATTGAATTTATCATAATATGATCGCACGTAATCATAGTATGCTCAAAATATTATCATATTATGGCTCCTCATAACTATATTATTATTCCTGGATAATCCTATAGGAAAAGTTCTTAGAAACTATGAAAAAGTTTTTTAAATTTAAGAATATTTCCTTTAGAAATGTTTTTTCTATAAAAAAAATAATATTAAGGACTTTTTGAAGAAAAATTGTTAGGGAAAAAATCACAGACTTTAAAAACTTTTCTTTCTTTGATTGTATAATTATTTATTGATTGTTGCCAGCATTTTATCGTTGCATAATTATCATATTAATTTCATAGTCGGAATTTTTGTTACCACAGTATGGTTACAGCCAATCATGATATAAAATAGAAGGTGCCAATCATAAAATAGTAAAATATTTACCAAATAATGATGGTAGTGACCATGTTGATGGTTCGAAAACCAATAACTTGGTTGTGACAACCATACCCTATTGCAGCAAGTACAATATAGTTGAAGTGATCATATTACAACCATGTTTTTTCTCTGCCTCTTATTGTATTAATATAAATTTTTTTGTTTTTTTTTTCTTGAATTAATGTAATTGAATTAATGTAATATTTTTACCAACTCGCTTCAATAAGGCCTAAAAGGCGTTGAGGCATCATTATTGTACGAATCAAACTATTTGAAATAAAATTATTTTTAAAAAAAAAAAAAAATTGTCCATCGTTAGCCACTAGTAATTCCCATCTTTTTGGTAGCATATGGATAGATGCGATTCTACCCGGTATTTACCCGATGCATGGGTAAATACCGGGTAAATAAAAGATAAAAACCTTTTTTGGGAATTAGTTGGGTATTTATAAAAAGCATTTGAAAGCAAGCTCTGGTTGTCAATCAGCTGAAACGTCATAAGAAATGAGTAATTTGTTTTAATGTTTTCAATAGCACGTGTGTTGATAAATATCAAAAACGGATAAAATCGAATTTTAACTATATTAAAGTGTATTAAATTGATTTAAAATTGTGGAGAAGGTATGTATTTATTAGTGAAGCAAATATTGATGAAATGCAACAATAAACTTTAATCATTTTTATGTTCAGTCATGGGAAGACCTAAAAATTAAAAAATATGGAAGCATTTTGCAACAAGTGGAAGCAACACAAACACAGTTCTTTGCACATATTGTGACACGGTTTATAAACATGAAAATATTAATAAAATGACAAAACATTCAATGAAATGTTCAAAATGTCCAGTTATGGTGAAACTAAATATTGATCAAACGAATCCAGGTGAACTGACAACAATTGCAATGGAAAATTCGATTCAGTCCAGTGATGTTTTAAGCTCATCGAATTCTCTCCAAGCATCAATCTCATGCGAAAAAATGTCTGATAAGTATAAAGAGGACCTTCATGAGAAACTGTCCAAGGCTATTATTGTACCTGGTGCTCCATTTTCAATGGTCGAACATCCGCTGTGGGTACAGTTTTTTGAAGAATTGCAACCTTCATATAATTTACCAAGCAGAAAGGCAATATCCACTAAGTATTTAAACACACTACATATACAATGAAACAGAAAAAGATATTACTACGCAACTGAAGTCCGCAAGGTTCTTACATCTCCAGTGTAACGGGTGGAGCAACATTCGTAGTGAAGGTGTAATAAATTTTCTAGTTTCTAAGCCCGGTATTGTTTTTGTTCGCAGTTTGGCAACGGAAAGCAACAACCACACTTCTGATTATATTGCTCAAGAAGTTATCAACGTCATGAAGAAATACGGCGAACAAAAGTTCGTAGTTTTGATTGGTGATAATGCAAGAAATATGCAAGGTTCACTTAAGCAAGAATATCCCCACGTAGTTCCTCTGAATTGTGTAGCACATTGTCTCAATTTAAAAAGTGATAATTTCTTAAAATGCTCTACGTCAAAGAGCACGTTTTTATTAGTAATTGAGATAATAGAAACAATAAAATACAATAAAGTTTATTCGTCTATATTTTCTAAAATATGCAAAGAGAAAAGATCAGGAGAGCAATTAAAGCTTCCAGTTAAGACGAGATAGGGCAGCTACGCAACATCTTTAAGAAGCTTGATAAACAGTAAGCTTTGGTTGTTCACGAAAAAGTGAACCTTAAGGCTACAACAAAATCATCACTACTAAGTGAAGATTTTTGGGATATGCTGGACGTCAATTTTAAACTATTTCAACTTATTTTCGTATCCAAACAATTTAGTATTCATCGGGTACATTTTGCTTTTAAAGATATTCAAAATAAGCTTCAGAATGCATTTTATTGACTGCTCTATGCACTTGTGCTGCCACTGAACGCTCATTCAGCACTCAAAGTTTCATCCCCTCAAAAAAAAAACGAAACAGATTAACTGCCGATAATGCCGGAAAAGTATGTTTTATAGCTCATAACTGGATCCAATAAAGACATACGACAAAAGAATACTTCCCCAAAAGACAAAAGAATACTTCCACTGGTATCACCCATTCTACACCTCATTGTTCGTTTAATTATTTGCGGAGTGAAAGTGGCGATGAAACATTCAGCGACAGCGACAGTGATTTCGATTGGATAATGCAATGTTGTAAAAATAAATATGTATATATAATATAGTTATTGACTTAAGTTCTTATTTTCCAACTGATCTGTAAGCATTTTTATTAATAAAATTTAGTATAAAATTTATTACATTTTGCTGCAAAATGTTTTTGTTAACCAAATGTTCTACAACATAGTTTATACCCACCTTTTTGGTAAATACCCGGATATTTACCCCTTTTTACCCAATTTACCTATTTTACCGGGTATTTACAATTTGGGTATTTACCATTTGCCCATCTCTAGGTTTTGAGGTATAGAATGAATCATGCCAGTTTCTGATACCCTGTTCTGAAGTGAAGCGTATTCCAGTAAGGGCGTTGTGCATCGATCAAACCAAATGGTATTCAGAAGAGCCAAAACTTTCTATCCACTGTTTTCCAAATAGTTTTTGACCGGTCTTGCATGATGGAAGATTATGGCCTGGTGAATGGTCAAATATTCTGGTCTTTTTACGTTGATTGCTCTCTTCAAACGAATCAATTGTGTTCAGTACAGGTCCCCTGTGATCGTCTGACCCGATTTCAATAGCTCATAATACAAAACACCCTTCTGATCCTACCAAATACAGAGCATTACCTTGGCGCCATGAATATTCGGCTTCCGCGTTGATTTGCCTGGTTGTCCGGCTTTGCATATGACTTTTTGCACTTGGGTTTATCGTTATATACACTCTAAAAAATGCTTGTAAAATTACTACTATAAAATGGGCAAAGTTTTATGTAATATTACGAAAATTCGGTAAATATAAACACCAAATGCGTAAAACTTTTTTGTGCACACTTTCATATACAATAATGCAAACACGCAGTATTTTTACACACTATTTGTTTACAATTAAACACATTATGCCTAAATTTAGTATTGTTTTGTTAAATAAAAATTTTACGCACAAAGATTGGAAATATACTAACTTATAGTAGTAAAAACAATATGACATTTTGAAATTAAAAAAAAACGATGAAATTTTCAAACCTAAAAAAAAGATTCATAAGTTTTTTAAATTTATCAATTATTCGGAATTTCTAAACAATAAATTTATTGTTTTTATTCTTGCTGTGAGTTAACAAACAATAAAATAATGTTTTTTATTGTGAATTACTAAATAATAAATATATTGTTTTTATTACAAAACAAATTTTTTTTTGCTTTATAATTTTTAATATCATGGTAGAAAATGTGCGCTTTTTGTAGGATTTTTCCGCATTTTTATGTACATTTACAGGAAAATTGTGTTTCTTTACGCACAAATTTGGTGAATTTACTCTTTAATTTTATAATTTCATTGAATTTTTACGCACTATTAATGAAATTTTACCTATTTTGTGTTCATTAACTTACGCATAATGTGTGTATTTTTTTTTGTCTTTACGCACACAGAGTAAATTTACCCAACTTATAGTAGGAGTACAGTTTCCTACTATAAGTTGGGTAAATTTCAACAGAAATTAATTAGAGTGTATCCATTTCTCATCACCAGTAACAATACGATGCAAACTTAACTTCTTCAAGCAGCAAAATCGCCTTTCAACGTCTCTCGGCTACAATTCATATGGGACCCAATTTCCTTGCTTTTAAATTAATCCTAATGCTTTTAAACGTAGAGAAATGGTTTGTTGTGTGACTCCCAATGACAATGAAAGTTCATCTTGCGTTTAACAACAATCTTCGTCGAGGAAAGCTTCCAATTCCTCATCTTCAAACTTTTTCGGCTGACAAGGCCTCTCCTTGTCTTCTGTGTCAAAATCATCACTTTTGAATAGCGCAAACCATCGTTCACAAGTTTTTTGAGTTGGTGCATGTTGATCGTAAGCTTCTTTCAACAATCAATAACTTTCAGCAGCCGTTTTATTCTAATGAAAGAAAGTTATTATTCGACGTCTATCGTCTATCGAGTACTGAATTATAATGACAGATGTTTACCCTCCAAAATACTATATTTGTTATTATTGACACAAAACATATGTCATAGTTATGCCATCTGTTGTCCAAATCGACATTATTAACTTGTAGACCGATACGAATGTATGCATTTTTACAGTTTGCAGAATTTGTGAATGTTTCTATCAGAAAAATTTCTAGTATTTTGTATAAGAAACCCTATTGTACAAAACAGTTCTACATACTTTTTCTTATAAAAAAAACTTTTTTATTAATATTCTGCGTACTTTTTGCACAAGAAATGAATTATTATTGTTTTTATTGAAAAGAAGTAAAACATATAAAATATATTGGATATTTTTGACAATGAATTAATTAGTGGAAATTATAATGGCATTTTTGAAAATGAAAATGGTTTTATATTATTATTTTTTTATAAAAACAAGATAGTATTATGACTATTTAAGTTATGTTTTATTTAATTTATAATTATTCATTGATTGATTGTTGTCAAAATTTTATAGTTCCATAATAATCATATTTTATTCATAGTCAGAACTTTTTGTTACCACAGTATCATGTTATAAAGTATAAATTTGAAATAATGAAAAAATAAAATATTTACTATAATAATGATGGTAACGACCAATGTCCTTTCTGAATTGAAATTAAATGCTATTTACACACACAAAACCGTAGGTAAATTGAAATTGATCGAAGTTTAAGCGATTTTTTCCTGGGTGTGCCAATTTAAGGATCACTGGCTCTTATAGTTAAGATTATTTATGTTAAATTTTAAAATTTATATTCTACATCCTTCAATTTAAATTTTTTGTTCGAAAAAATGTTTGAAACATGACTTTTTAAAAACCATATAATTTATTACAGTCTAATTAGAATTCTGAAAAAAAAACTAATTACAATCTAATTAATTATTCAAAACAGGTTTTCACTATAAAAATCACATTTACTGATAAATGTATAAAAATTAAATTTATAACAAATTGTAGCAAATAAAAATATGACCAATTAAATAATTAAAATTGAAATGAAAATACTTATACATTAGTAAACAAAATATTTTCAAATTAATTTTATCACAACTTTTAAGTCATTAATCACCAGAGAATTTCTCAAGTAGCAGTAAATAAATAAATGTCATACTTAAATTTAATAAAGTTAATAAATTTGACCTTTGACATTGGAAGACATCATAACTCTTCCTATAATAATTAAATATATTTTTATTTTTTATTAAAAATCAACAAACATTTTACTTTGAACTTTTTAAGTAGTATCTATGTGCTATTTCAGTACAAAAGTTTTATGACTACATAGGAGTAAGGATTGAGATTGTAAAAATTTTCATACTTACAGGTTGGTTGAAAAGTTCCTGCGCCCGAAATGAAAGAATACTGTTTTTGTAACGAAATATTTTTTTTTATTCAATATAATCTCCTAGAAGCTCAATACACTTGTTCCAATGATCTTCCAATAATTTTATCCCATCCTTATAATGGTTTTCCGGAAGCTCTGCAAAATAACCGTCTACGGCCATAATCTTCTTTGCTGATCGTTGTGACTTCACCTGCTTTGGAGCTGAACAACCAGCTTCAGTCCACTGTAAACGTTCTTGTTTCAATTTAGGATCATGGTGGTAGATCCAAGTCTCATCCATAGTTATAAAACGACGCAAGAAGTCGGTTTTATTCGGCTTAAAACGCTCCAAATTACGCTAAGAAATTTTTTTTCGATCCAGTTTTTGTTGGATTGTTAATGTGTGCGGCACTAACTTTCCAAACAGTTTTTTCATACGTAATTCTTCATGTAAAATATGGAGTACTCGTTCGTCTGAAATACCCATTGCATTAACAATTTCACGCTTAGTCAAACTTGGATCTTCACTAAACATATAATGTACCTGCTCAATGATTTCTGCTGTGGTTGCAGTTTTTGGTCGTCCTTCGCGTGGATCGTCTTTAAGGCTGGTACGACCACGTTTTGAAGGTGAGGACTCCTTTTACACTTCTAACAATTGTTCATAAATTTCCTTTAAACCCTTCAAAACAAAGAATCTAATGACTGCATATTAAAAAAATCAATGACACGTCAACTTCAAATGGATGTAAACAAAGAAAGAATTGACAGAATGACTTGCAACTTTGCATGTGTTATCAGGACAGTTATACCAACTTGAGAAAAAAAAAAAATTGGAGCTAGCTGTGCCATCTCTTGGTGAGCGCAGGAACTTTTCAACCAACCTGTATTTTTGCATAAATTTTCCATACAAATGGGGTGTATTTTAGTACAATTTCATAGTAGCGACTGGCAAGTAAAGTATTTTCTCTTGTTTTTAAACCAGTCCATTTGAATTGAATAATATTTTATATTCACCTCAAAAAATTTTTTCAACCCTAAAATTTTTTTCACCACAAATAACTTTTTTCACCTCAAAAAAATTTTTTTACCTCAAAAATTGTTTTTTTTTTTGAAATCACAAAATTTGTTTTCACATCCAAAAAAGTTTTTCACCTTAAACAATTTTTTTCACCTCCATAATTTCACTTCTAAAGTTTTTTAGGACATTGATCGAAGATTCGGCACAGCCCAATTTAAGCCATTTTTTGTAACTTATTTTGGTATAAATTTGTATGTGAACAATTGTTTGTGAACAACGTAGAAAGTACCAAAAGTACCAAAAATTTGCAAAATTTTTACATTAGTAAGTTCAAAAAATAAAAAAATCCAACAAAAGGCTATCAGTATAAAGACCTAAAAATCCCTCTGAAACGTTGATTAGTTTAGATCAGTGATCGGCACTCATAGCACCCAGAGGCCGAACACAATCGGCAATTGACACGTACACTACACGAATGTCAACAAATCTCACAGCTAAGAGCACAAAAAATACAATTATTTCATTTAGTAGTACGCTAAATTTCAACAGAGCAGGTGTATGCCGCTTTGTTGAAGAAATAAAGTGCACTCTAAAAATTTGTTTTTTATTGTGGGTATTTATTCTGTTGTTCGTTTACATTTTAAATTAAAAATGTGGAACGTTGAGTGGAAAGAATTTTATTTTCTTTAAATATATTGAATGAGGCAGAGTGCCTTGTATGCAATTAAAAAATTATTTTCATTATTATAAATTATTTTAGTTTTTTATAATAAAGAAAACAAAAACATGAACGATTTTAATTCAGTGAATACGAATATTCTCATCGATTATCTAGAAAGATGAAATAAGTTCTTACGGAATAAAACACCAATGCATTTATATTATCTCTTTCTGCCGACCACTGGTTTAGATACATAAAATGTAAAGTACCCATTTTGCAAACCTATTAAACTTCTTAAAAGTCCGGAGGTTGAAAGCTCGTTATAAATAAACAATAACAATTTTTATAGATTCCTTTTTAGGAATTGAATTATTACTGATGATTGAATTGTTTTTTTAAGATCTGCACTTGATAATTTGATGAAAAAAGATTCCATGTTGTAACCGTTGAAAGTGTTATCATTTTTTTTCGATACACTCCTTACTACTTATTATTTGCAAAATACAAATAATTTAACTCATAAAACTTTGTTTTTTTTAGATATTTTAAAAGTGTAATTCATCATCATATTTATGAATGAATGATTAAATAATCAAGCAGCATTATTATTATTATTTTTTTAAATCAAATGTAAGCCATGGGCGTTTCTTTCAATTGCAAACATGAATGAAATCTTTTGTAAATGTGTTATACAGAAAGCAAATCATAATTTCTTTTGTAAGTGATTATATACACTTATAAAAAAGTTGTTTATGCTAATATTCAGTAGCTTATTTTAAATCACAATTAAATCACGATTTGTGACTGCGCTACATTTTTGTCTGACATATAGATGGCGCTATTGAGTAACTTTTTTTAGTATTCCTAAATCAGCCAAATACTAAGCGACATAGAGAAAAATGGACAATAACTAAAAAAAAAATTCATGACAATAATTAAAAAAAAATCAGATTATAAGCGAAATTGTAGCAGAAATTGAATCATATTTTTTTCTTTTAATTTAACTTAATTTTTTTTTAACAAATTTACTAAAAATTTCTATATATCGATCATTTGCAAGAAGACCGGCTTAACTCAAAAAGAAAACGATTCCGAAATAAATGCATTTAAAGTTTTCAAATGAGCCGAACTGATGAGAAAAGTACAAAACGCCACTGATTCACTTTAAAGCACAGTAATTTGTTTTTCACTTTAAGGGAATAAAATCAAAATTTAAATTGTTAAAATATATAATTTTTTAATTTTATGAGAGAGACACAATCACAATATACCTAAAATGTAATTTTTTTACCTCAAAAATATATGAAATTTTTGTGAAATCAAATTGTATTAAATTTTCAAGTGAAATTCATTATAGTGAAAATTAATTCTTTATTTAAAGTTTAACAGTTTAAATAAAGTAAATACCGGAAAAATTACTATGCTTTAGGTATAATTCATAATATTTATTACCACTGAACGACTTCTCTTTTTTTATTTTTTTTATTTATTTTTTTTGTAAATTTAATATGCTTGATGTTCTGCAACTAATATTCGTAAAAAATGAAAACAAAAGAACTTACCATACAAACGATTTATGTTCTTTATGAGCAGAAAAATGGAAAAAATTTTCATCATCAATCAGTTAAAAATTATGATAATATAATTGAAATATTTCAATTCATTAACAATATTAAATAATGATGCAAAAAACAAGTCAATTTGTCTTAAATTTATATTTCTTTTTTTTATTAAAAAAGATTGATTATTAAATTTGTTGATAACAACATAACAAAAAAATATATTTTTATGATTAATATACTATTTAAATTATGTCTATGTTTTCTTGTGTATACCCTGTAGGAAATGTCGATAGTGAACTACTGACTTATTATGCCCCATCCAACGCTTTCTGCTATAGACATTTAACATGTGCGTGTCATTCCAAATCTACACAATTATTGACTAGGTATTGACATTGGAACCAGAGATTCACTAGTATATTTTAGTAATTCTAGTCTACATTTTTGGAACTTTTTACTTGATTTCCACACTAAGAAGGAAATAAGATAAAACAGGTGCATTTATTTTGTTAATTTACATATTTTTTTAATAAAATTTTTTTTAAAATTTCATTAAAGTACAAAAAAAAAATTCGTGCAAATTTAATTTTGGAGTAGTCAAATCTTCAAAAGACTGCACAAAATCATCCACAGGCTCCGTAAAATCTTCATCAGGCTCCACAAAATCTCTACAGTTGCAACTTTCACTAAAAATTGTTGCCTCTTTCTTGTTATTTTTATTTTTATACAAAATTTATTGTTTTTTTCACAAGTTTTTTTGAAATTTTTGCTCATTATATATTTTGTTCAAATTTGTATATTTACCATTTAAATTAATTTTTTTTATATTTTTATTAAAAACTTTAATTTTGCATGCAGATATGCACATTTATTTTCAACAAAATAAAACAATAAAAAACCAAGAACAAGCACAGCTTTGCAGTTGCAAAAAAGGAATGTAAAAAGTACACACACTTTGTGGACATGTCACCAAAAAGTCACCCAAAATAGTCGACAAAAGTGGTGACTGTAGACACTTGACCCCAGGCTTCCTACAGGGTATATTTGAATACACACACACATAAATATATGCTTGTATACCTAAAATCTTATAATTTATTGTAAATTTATTCTTAACATAATTTTTTTAATGTATATTTCATTGTTTTCTTTTCAATTTTTTCTCTTTTCAGGTAAACATTATTATAATTTCAAAAACGAGATGTTTGGAGCTTTGTGTTATACAATTCTATTGTAAAAGTACATAAACGTATATTGTTTTATGCTTAGCAGCCATGTTACATCAGTTTTTAACAGGACTTTAAAATGAATCAATCTTTAAATTGAATTTAAAATTTTTAAAAATAGTTTTTGGATTAAAATTGGCTTATTGTGTACCAGAGAACTGCAAAATCAACTTTTTTCTTGATTTAATCATACACAAAAGTTTTTGTTCACATTTAATAATTCAACAAAATTCACTGAAGAATAAAATCAGCATCATGTTACTGAACGCGTAATTGGGATAAGTGTGAATCATCTGTCGGTTATGTTTACTGCAAATTTAATCACTCAACAAAAAGTCAGCGTTGAATAAATCAGAAAAACAACAAATAACGCATGTGTGTATTCATGATTAAAACAAAATAGAAACACATTTTATAAATGATATTGTGTACACTAGGGTGGGACTTAAATCTGCTTTTTTAGAATTCTTTTATTAGTAATACAATACTAAAAATATTCTTCTTTGTGAAATAAAAATATTTTTTTTGGAAAAAAAATTTAGGTTGATACCTCAGACTTGCCTAATCCGGAAACATTTAAATATTGTCTAAATTTTTTTTCATCTATTTTGATTGGAAAATTAGGCAATATTTAACTTAAACCGGATTGGGAGAGCCTGAGATATCGACCTAAATTAAAAAAAAAAAATTCACAAAAAACAATATTTTTGGTATTACTAATAAAAATTCTAAAAAAACTGATTTTAGACCCACCCTAATTTATGAAATGTGTTTTTACAAAACCACCCCCTTTTTATAGATAAGAAACTATTTTGTTTTAATTATGAATACACACATACGCTTTATTTATTGCTTTTTCTAATTTTTTCTACATCAAAATAATTATTGTTGACTCAAACGAACAGAATAAAATCAATGGTATAAAAACGATCGATGATTATGAATCAGTGACAACAATTTGCACGTCGTTTGATTGATTTAAAATCATTAACAAATATGTGTGTTGGAGTATATTCAGCGTTTGAACGCAAACACATATTTATTCTTGTGTTGATGGCGTATGAACGTTTTGCAATCAGCATTTGCAGTTCTCTGTTGTGTACCCTTATAATAATCCATGCATCATAATACGAAATTAATGCAAAATCTACAAAAACTTTCGTTAAATAAACGAAATATTTTTATTTTGACATTTTTTTTCGTATATTTAAGCATCAGTGATTATTATCAGTGTAGCCCACTAAAATCTTCGGTTCAAAATTAGTTTAACTTATAAATTAATTCTTAATGATAATATTCTAATAAAGCCCTAGACTCCTATGAACCCAGCAAAACTTGATATTACCAGTTAAACAAGAAAACAAAAATTTTAAGTAGGGGGTTGTCATTGGAGGTAAATGGTTACCCAAAGCTTACGAGTATAGACATTAATCGAAAGCAATGGAGTCTAAAATAAGTACATACTTGTAATGAGTACAGTAAGATCATATTTTCTAATTATATAAGTAGTTATTTAATACAGTTCCAAAATTCATTATTTGTATCCCTCTTAATCACTTTTTACTTAAAATAATGTTAGCAACACATTATTATAAAGCCTCTAAATAATTCTAGGGACCTTAAATTATTAATGACAGTTTCACACTAGAGGCCGCCACTAGTACACATGGAATACAGATTTGTAGTTACGACAGAATTTTTTGCCAACCGAATATTTGTAGTTCCAGGTACAATCATTTTTATTAACTTTTAATACTATTGTAATTACCTAATTTTATTTGCAAATTCCGAATATTTATTGCTTTTCTATTTACAGACTATAATATTCTATATATAGACATTCTACAAATAGATGTTCTACTTATAGAAACGCGTTCCAAACAATTTATTTTATTAATAAAAAGTTCTTATTTCGCGAACTGAGCTAGAAGCGGTGACCTTCCGTTTGTCAGGCCATTGCTTTTACTCTAGCCCAAACTGTATTAATTTTTTTCCAGTAAAATTTCAAACATAAATATTTTGCAGGTTTGAGATTTGAATAGTTTTGTTTAAGAATAACATTGCAGCTACAACAAAAAGTAAATTGCGTCTTTAAATTTTAATCAATACAAAAATTAATTAAAAAAATTTTGTATGTGTTTGAACTAGTAACCCTAAAACTAATATTCTGTGTCTCTACCCACTGCACCACAGACGCTTACATTAAGTTGTTGTCAAATTTTGAATATAAGAAGAAAAAATATAATACATTTTATAATTTTGTTATAACAAAAATGTTGGTTGCTCATCTCAATATTTTATTATAATTACACAAATTGTGGAAATTAATGGTTGATTGCACTAATAAAAAATTTTGAAATTTTATCATTTTTATTTTAGATGGAGTGATAGTTTTTATTAAAACAGAACTAATATTATATTTTTGTTGCCAATATTTTGTTCGAATGATAATATCATTGATAAATTTTGGGGTTTAATTAATCGTAATCGTTTTTATTAATCAAAATTTATTAGAATAACCAATACTTTGGATGATGTGACATTGTTTCGGTTAATTTGATATATTCTATATTCTATATTTGGTTAATTTGATATATTCTATGATATTTTCTATGTTTAATATATTCTATGTTTATAATAACGATACACTTTTGGTAATTTGCTATTGAATTCCAACCAATTTATTATCTAAGTGTACAAAATCTGGCCTCGAACATATCGAATTTCGTACCAGATGAAGTGTTTTTAATATGAAGAAAAGTGAACTCGAGGGTCATCGAATTTGATTTTGAGCTCGAAGACAGGAACGGCCGAGTCAAACCAAAATGTTTTAAGACGAACAATTGTGTGGACGAATGCCAAACGCTTCAGGAGTTGTCAAAATCATGGGGAATGGATGAATCAACAGTCAGAAAACGCATAGAAGACATGTGATTGATTCAAAAGCAAGGAAACTGGGTCACATACGTGTTGAAACCGCGCGACGTTGAAAGGCGATTTTTCACTTGTGAGCAGCTCCTCAAACGATGGCGGTGATGGAACGTGGATCCATTACGATAACCCCACACTCACCAAAAAGTCTGTAATGGCAACTGAAAATTTTGCTGTTATTACGGAAAATTTTACTAATTTGAGCCCAGCGGTATTTTTTGCTAATCCTAGCAACACATGTCTGCTGACGTGTAGTACAATGAAATAAGTAGAAAAATAAGTAAACTTTTGTAAAGTGAAATTTAAAATCGGTTTGCTAAAATCAGCAAAAAAATTACTTAATATTATTAATATTAGTACAATCAAATTAATATAAAAATTTAGTAAACCCTACCAAATTTTAGTAAAATATAACAAAATTTTAATTTATAAAAAAAATATATTAAAATGCACAAATTAACTCTTGTTACACTTTAAAGCTGCTAATTACTTTTGAAATTATCTTACGAATTCGGATATACAAATTTGTATTTTCTTTATTTATTTTTTTTTTAATATTTAAACCAAAATAAAAAAAATCAAAGGCTTAAAAAATAATTAAAACAAACAAATTAATCATTTTATTAAAATTTGCTAATTTTTGTTTTGAAAAGTATTTTTAGTAAACTTTTTGGGTAAGGTCAAATTTAATTTGTTTAAAGGGATGACTTTTAGAACTAAAAAAAAATTAAGTCCTTTTTTTGTCCTTTTTTTCAACCTATGTATCATTATAAGGCAATTCAAGTTTGTATGCATAAGTTTTAATTATTAGAAAAGGCATTTTCTTCAATATTAAATTTTTTAGAATTAGCATTTTTTTTGCTAATTTAAGCAAATCGGTTTTCAAAAATTTGAAAACGATTTCTGAAGTTAGCATTAAAAATTTGTAAATATTCTGCAAAAGTTCTTTTATTTGTAAAATGTAATTAGCAAAAAATTTACTAAATAATAATTTTTTTACTAAAAATCTGCACAAAAAAAGTAAAGTGAGATTAAAAACCGTTTACAAATTTTTCTGCTAACTTTTTTCTCTGAGTGCGCGCTTTAAAAGTCATGGTTTTACCCGGACAGCCAGCAATACCCTTAGCAAAGGCAAATATTTATGGCATGGATCTTATATTCTGCATTTGGTGGGACCAACGCGGCGTGGTGCTCTACGAGTTGCTGGGAAGTCCTTCCGACCACTATTTGTTCCGTGATTTGCCTCAAAAGACGAGCAATTCGAAAATTTCGCAAAGGATGGAAAAATGTTGTGGCTAGCGATGGACAATACTTTGAATTATATATTTGTAACCATTTTTGCAAAATAAATTCATAAATTTCGAAAAATCGCTCATTACTAAATCAAGGTCCATAGTGACAAACAGGGTGCTTTTTATGAGCTGCCTCTGGCAGCTGCCCAAATGTGGGCTCATGTAATCATATTTTGCATAAAATTTTGGCATATTACGGGAGTTATTTCTAGCTTCGTGCCGTAGACCTTTCCCTTCAGGTGCACCCAAAGAGAGTAGTCGGGTGCAGTCAAATCAGGCGATCGAGAGGGCCAATCGAAATCTCCTCTTTTTGATACGAGGGTGGATCAATAAAACCATGTCTTTTCGAATTTCCCTCGTAGTTATATGAAATGCACCACCTCTTAATAGACTACTGTCAAATTTTGAGCAAGTTCCGTCATTTACTTTGCATTTAACAGCTTTTCAAAACATACAACCTCGTGGATTTTTTTTTTAAATGGAAAAATGTGAATTTCGAGTGCTAATTTAACATTATTTTTTGCACATTTCAATGGAAAAAAGGGGTTTACTGACTTTCATTGTGGACGGCCAATTGAGGTCAATACACCCGAATATGTCGAAAAAATCCACGATATGGTGTTGACCGATCGAAAAGTAAAAGTGCGTGAGATTGTTGATGCCATAGGCAATTCATATGGCAGTGTGGTTTTGATTTTAAATGATCAGTTGGATTAAAGAAAGCTCTCTGCAAGATGGGTGCCGCGTTTGCTCTGAATTGACCATAATCGTGTGACAACTTCAATTCCATGAATTGGGCTACGAATTTGTACCTCATCCGACATATTCTCTGGATTTAGCCCCCATTGACTATTTCGTATTTCCAAACCTAAAGAAATGGCTGGGTGGAAAGAGATTTAGCTAAAACGATGAAATTATTGAACAAACAAATGTCTATTTTATGGACCTGGAAAAATCCTTTTTTTTGGAACGGATACAAAAATTGGAAAAACGTTTGACTAAGTGTATTGAGCTAAAAGGAGATTATGTTGAAAAATATTTTTTTTTTTTGCAAAAAAAAAATGTGTTTCATTCAAAAAGTCACGGACTTATTGATCGTATAATGCGGCCGAGAATAAGTTCCCGCAAAATACGAGGGTGAAAAGGCCGCTGGTGTGTCAATTGAGGATTTTCTGTTCCCCAGTAGCGGCTGTTTTGTTTATTTACTAAGCCAGCCAAGTCGCCTTGTCGCTCATAAGATATTTCGCTAAAACTAAGGGTTTTTATATTTTTTTATATCTTAATAACTTAAACAAGTTCTTGGTACGTTAGATGCTGTATAATGAATTGTAATCGACTGCTCTGCACAACTGTCAAATACAAACTGACAAATGTCAACCAAACAGAAATGGTTGTCAAAAAACATCGGCCTGGAACATAAAAAAACACCCCTGGTAACTCATTGTTTCATAACTTTGGTAGTGATATATCACAATATTTATATCGTATGACTTTTGGTTTCAGAGTAAAGCAAAATTTAAAGGATACTCTGTACAAGGTGATACCTGAAATAGGTTCACCCGTTTGCCAGTATTTTCCAGGAATATTGTTTTTGCAAATTTGTCTTACACATTGCTAAAAATTAAATTTTTATTACTTAAATTGTTAAATCTTCTCTAAAAATGAAACTTTAAAGATCTGATATTTTATTTTCAAGCGTATGTAACTTCTTGGCACACATGCTGATAATTAATTATTCATACACTCGCATTGTAATGTATTTGCAACACTATTTTGTTGTTGCTGTAAAATCAACTACTGTTTCTTCCACATATTTTCTTGAACATTTATGTTTTATATAATAATGTACTAATGTGTATTTAATTTTAGTAAAAATACATTGTGTTGGAACAATACTTTGAATAAACTCCTTGTTCGTTAATAAAGAAAATGAAAATTATCAGTTATAGTAGTTTAGCGGAGTGTGTCAGAATTCGGAACTAAAATAACATCAGAAAATTTGTGTAGTCGGAAATTTGCTTTTGAAATGTGTTAACTTTAATTTGTTTCATAAAAATAAATAAAATAATTTGAAACAATAATAATTGTTCAAATGTCAAACAATGACACTTCGAATGTTGCCAGATTTAAAAATTGCGTTCTTCTTGGGACACCCTTTAGAAAGGTCCTAACCCGATTTTAAATTGTTTACAGCATGTTCGGGTAGCCATTTTATTTTGTAACGGGTGTCCCAAGAAGAACGCAATTTTTAAATCTGGCAACATTCGAAGTGTCATTGTTTGACATTTGAACAATTATTATTGTTTGCTAGTAGAAGGTACGAGGTTAGTAAAAATGGAGCGCTACACAAATGAACAACGCATTCTCATTGTGAAATTGTTTTACCAAAATGGTGAAAGTTTTGCGGCTACAGTTCCCAAATTGCGATCAATTTGATGTAAAGACAACAACGCGCCATCGACCAGGTCGATCGACCGAAAATGTCGCAGCTGTACGTGATGATGTCGCTCAAACTCCATCCACCTCAATTCGACACCGAGCTCAGCAAATTGGTGTCTCCAAATCCACTTTGCAGCGAATTTTGACGAAAGATTTGCATCTTCATGCATACAAAGTTCAATTGACTCAGGAACTGAAGCCAGCTGACCATGGACAGCGAAGGGAGTTCGTTAATTGGGTATTGGAGAGACAACATAAAAATGCTGATTTTGCTGATAAAATCATCTTTAGTGACGAGGCCCATTTTCATCTTGATGGCTTCGTCAATAGGCAGAATTGTCGCATTTGGGGTGAGGAAAATCCTCGAGTGATTCACGAGAAGCAAATGCATCCTCAACGTGTCACTGTGTGGTGTGGTTTTTGGGCTGGAGGAATCATTGGACTTTTTTTATGAAAATGAGGCAGGTCAAGCGCAAACAGTCAATGGTGTTCGGTATCGTGAAATGATAACCAGTTTTTTCTTGCCTAGAATTGAAGAAATGAATGTGGAGGGCATGTGGTTCCAACAAGACGGCGCCACATGTCATACAGCCAGAGAAACAATTCAATTGCTGCATCAGTCATTTCCCGGTCGTGTTATTTCGCGTTTTGGAGATCAGAATTGGCCGCCTAGATCGTGCGATTTAACA
Organism: Eustalomyia histrio; assembly: GCA_949748255.1. Taxonomy (NCBI): domain Eukaryota; kingdom Metazoa; phylum Arthropoda; class Insecta; order Diptera; family Anthomyiidae; genus Eustalomyia; species Eustalomyia histrio. Next base: position 104,210,454 of record OX456524.1, on the reverse strand, counting down.
CCATTAGATTTTTTTCTTTGGGGTTTTTCGAAGTCGATGGTTTACGCGAATAAGCCGACGACGACTCAAGACTTAAAAGAGGAAATTGGACGCTGCATTAATGAAATACCGCAGCATTTATGCAAAACGGTCATTGAAAATTTCATTAAAAGATCGCGTGCATGCCAGCAAAGCCGCGGCGGCCATCTGCACGATATATTGTTCCATACATAACCTCATTCTGTCTACTTTACGATATAATAAAGTTTCACGATTTTTTTTTTAAATATCTGTGTTTTATTTAAAATTTAAAAATTGCGTTCTTCTTGGGACACCCTTTATATTTCTGTTAAAGTTATGCAAAATTTCTGCAGTCAAAATTAATTTTTTTATTATTTAATTTTCCAATTCTGGTAAAGATAAAAAAGAAAATTTTATCTTATTATTTCAAAAAGATACACACTCTCGAAAAATCTCAAGTCCCTCAAAAAGTTTAATTTATAAAATTGGGGGGTAATGTGGAATAACTTGGCGGATAATATGGAATTCCCACTCTGTCTTAATTTTTTTTTATTCCTATATATGTTTTGCAAAAATATTTGGATTTAAAATTTGAGGGTTCATAAATATTTCTAGTTTCGCATGGGTGATAACAAAATACTTATAACAATTTTTCATTTGAAAAATTTTCATGATCTTGAACCAAACGAAAAAACAACTTACATAAAATGTATACAGATTAACAATAAAATTTCACTATGAGGATTTTTATATATTATATTTATCTGTATAATTTCCCTTCAGAAATGATATATACATACATTTGATTTGAATAAAAATTATTAACTTAATTTATCGCCTTATATACGCTACTCAGTTTATACCGTATACCGAAAATTCGGTATTTTCTAAACAGCTGAATGCAATATTTGTTACATTATTTTTGTTTAAAGAACACAACTTTGTTGAATAACACAAAAAAATTCTCCATCTAACGCTGGGTTTCAACAATAAATTACACATTGAGTTAACTCACAGTTAACATAAACATTATGAAAACCAGCGTAAACATTAACAATAACTTTTATTATAACATTTACAAAAAGGTGAAATTTTGCAATAAAGCTTTTTTTAGAGAACGGTTCAGTTATAATCTGGAAGCACACATGTATCAATTACAGTCAGAATATTATGTAGTTAACTGTTTGTAGTTTAATAAAAAAGTTTTCCGTTCCATTTTAAAATAAAGGAACATACATTTATTTTTCAAAGAAATATCTATATTAACTTTTTTATACATTTATTCAAATTAATTTACTATCATTTACCATTTTTTTCAGTTTCATTAATTTTTTTCATTGTTTTGAAATTTAATAAAAATTTACCCACAAAACGGAAGCTTGAGGTTTATTCGTGTCCGTAAGAGTTATTACAAATTTAAATTTTGTTTGCTGTCTGTTATAAAAAAAAAAAATATTCAAAAAATTTCAATTTGTTTTTTTATTTAAATTGGTTTTATATATACAAAATTTTTCAATACAAATTACAAGAACTTCATAAACACACATACATATACAAAAACATTCATACAAAAAGTGTTTATAGCTTCATATGCATACATAGTACATTTTGTATTGTACGAGTAAATTAAAAAAAAACAAAAAATACAAAAACGGAAATAATTTCAAATAAATGAAAAAAAAAACATTTATTTTTTTATGGATTGGCAGGTAAAATTTTGACATTTATTTTAACTGATTATATCATTTGTTTCTTACGTTAATTAATTAACATTTCAAAATAAATAACCAATGGCTTTTAATTTAAATGAAAATTAAGTAGACCGGTTTTTAAATGAAATATCATTTCTTTTAAATTATATTTAGAGTTATTTTAACTTACAAACTTTTTTAAGTGTACTTTTTAAGGAAAAGTACACATTAAATTATATTGTATACCAAACAAAGCGTTATTTCCGAAAAAGGGTTTTTTAGCGCGTAAAGGAATAAATTTTAATTTACAAGAAAATTACAACGATGTAGAAAGAAAAAAATACAAATTGGATTATTCGTTGAAATTTAGAATGAACGATCAAAGGGAAATTATCTGATGGCACCAGCGATATTTGGGTGTCAATTTTCAGCATGCAAATATGGCATCTCCGTCAGCAAAGACCTAAGTGGTAGGGTTGCAACAAAACCGCATGCAGACATGACATCAAAACCGTATTTCTTGTTAAAAAATGACTGCACACATTTCTTTTAAAAACAAATATTTAAAAATGTACACACAGCATAGAGGAAGAATAGTATAGAGGATGCAACGCCGTCAGCAGCCAAATAAAATTTTATACAGAATATAAAGGTTCGGAAACTTTGAGAAAACAGGGGAAAATTGAGCAAATTTCCCTGATTTCTGCAAAAATTTTAGTAAACTTCCCTGTTTTTAAACCTTTTTGCCAAATCCAATTGGGAAAGCTGCTAAAAACTAATTGGATTTGCAAAGAAATTCAATTGGAATCGCAAAAAATCCAATTTAAAAAGATGCTGAACCTTTGAAATCTGCACATACAAAACTAAGAGAACGTTTTTTACGACGTGAGAGACATCGTCATGGTGTGCACACAGACAACAGTATCTGTTGTGGCCACAGAATTTGTTGCCAGTCGAATTCTGGCGGTTACGATAACTGTTTATATATTAAATTATATTTTTAATTTTGAAAGCCAATATTGTACAAATTAATATTTTTATTCCACAGAAATATTATTATGTTCCACAAAATTTTATTTAAAAAAAAAATTATATTTAGATTTTTCCGGTGTCGAACCTGGACAAACAGATTCATAGTTCACACTCTTGCTTACTGCACCACAACAAATTTTAATTTTCTTTGATATATTTGCCATTTGAACTTTTGAATATTTTATTTTAATTGAAAAAAATTTAAATATGCAATTTCCGGGATTTTAACTCGAAAATTCGGAGTACTAAGCTACCTCTCTACCCACTACACCACAAACACTTTTAAATTTTGATGGCTAATTTTGAATTTAAATAGTTTGTAAGGAAAACAAATACTAGTTTAACATTTTTTATCAATACCAATTCTATTATCAATACAATCCACAATTCGGTTGCTTCTACTGAAACCCTAATTAAATGATATATTTGATCGGAATAACTGTACTTGAATATCGGGAATTTTTTAATAAATTTGATAGATTGTACAAAATTTCTAATATGTGACTTTCTTCGAGAAAAGAGATCTAGTGTTTTAAAAAACGGGTTTGAACTTAAGAGTGAATTCTGGTACCTAAAAGGGTGTAGAATAAGATGAAATGAGTTAGATTTCTGATAAAAATTTATTTACCCCTTAGCCACTTAGTTCATGTTTTCGTTCAGAAAAGCCAACATTATCACTATGTTGAATCAAATTTTTATAACGTTTTAAACCAACATCGTAAATAAAACAAAACATCTTTCTACTAATATGAATGCCACGAAATAAGTACATTGTATCAACTCTGGATTTATTTTTTAGCCTTTGGCCATACTTCTTCCGACTTTCAGTATTATAAACGTTTTCGAGCGATAAATTTTGTCGATGAAATTCCAAATGGCTCAAATGGACTAAATCTTTTTCTGGTTTGCTTAATTCTTGGAAATATTGCCGGCTTTGTATATCAAGATTTTCTGGAATTATCTTATTACATTCTTTTGAACAACATGCTTCGGATTTTTCTCCGTACATCAAATCGATGTTCATCGACTCTTGTATATCTCCAACGGATTCCTCCAATTCGGATATAATATTGGATTCGGAAACATCATGCAAAAAACTTTGATTTTCAGTTAGTCCCGAAGTGTTAGCACCGACACTTTCAGATAACGTCATATCGATCTCATCATCGCCATAAACCGAGTCTAGTCTTTTTAAATCATCATCAAAACTGTCAGAAATATCAATTTTTATAAAAATTACTTCAAATCAACATCAGCTTAGTAACAAAATTACAAAAGAACCAAAATTGCGAAACAACTTTTGAGATATTGATAACACTCGTTATATAGTTGGCACAAGACTGAAGCGTCACTTTATTCTTTTCCTTTCTTATAGATATTTTTGCAATGTTCTTCGTATTAGTATACACACATCAACCCTTTGCTGACAGTGAACAGATAGCTGCAACAACAATAGCAAAGGTATTGTCACACTAAAAGCGAAAAAAATACGTCACCAAAGTCGACACCCAATCATAACTAACCATACCAAATCGCATCTCCCAACTGAAGGTGTGTTCACAGTGATAATGCGTTATGAAACTTTAAATGCGTTTTTCTCAAAACTTGATTTTCACACACTAGGTTCCTTTTCCCGGAGAAGGTCACATATATTTACAAAATAAATGGGTACTGCTACCGCACACAAATACTTAACAAATTTGATTTTTAAAGATGATTAGAAATACCAATAATTGAATAATGGGATTAATGTTTAGTTTCTTTTCCCTTTTCTTAATTCCTAATACAAAATTGTTGCTTTATTAATGAATTTTAGGTTATTCCACATAAAATTAAATCCTCACAAATAAATGTTAATGGTTTTAATCGAATTGCAACCAATATTTTCTCTGGGTGTAATAATACCTCATGGATTTCACACGAATAAAATATCTGAATTTATTATACTTTTTAATCATTCTATTTTCTACTAAAATAAGGTACCAGTAAAAAGCCTTCAAAAATCCATTTCAGATGATATCACACTTTCCTAAGATCAATTCGTCTCGGCTTTTGGGTAATTGGCAATTTTAAAGGGTCAAAAAACGAAAAATTACCATTTTTGTCCCTTTTTTAAACCTTTAAAATTGCCAGGTGACCCAAAAGCCGAGACAGATCGATCTCAGATTTTTTTGCCTATCACATATACAAATTTTATACAAAGTCGGACTGTTTGGGTCGGGGTACTTTCCTTATGAATGCAACTATTTATACTCTGGACCAAACTCTTAGAAATAAAATTCCTTGATTCGATTTTCAACGAATCGATTCACATTTTTTTTATTAAATAACTTTCTAGTTTATTCAATCAATATGAAATTTAAAGAATCAATTTGATTTTTGCTGATTATTTTTATAGAATTATACGAATTGATTCAATGCGTCATTCTCCTACATTTTGTGTTCCTTCCTACACTCACCAAAAAAAATCTATCATGGCAACTGAAAATTTTGCTGTTAGTACTAGAAATTTTTGTAATTTGAGCCCAGCGGTATTTTTTGCTAATCTTAGTAACACATGTCTGCTGGCGTGTAGTACAATGAAATTAGTAGAAAATTAGTAGCCGCTACTTAATTTAACTAAACTTTTTGTAAAGCGGAATTTAAAAGCGGTTTGCTAAAATCAGCAAATATTTTTTATTTAATTTATTTTTTTTCAAAAAATATTTTATAAAAACCCATCTAAAAATCGAAATATATATGAGCATACATGATCATACATGGGCCTGTATATGATCATACATGGGCATACATGGTAATATACGTCCATACATGATCTCATATATGACCATACATGATCTCATATATGATCATATATCTTCGGATCCGAAATTTGAGGGTATATGGTGATATATGTGCATATATTATCATACATGCTCATATATTATTCATGTATGCTCGTATATGATCATATACGTCCATATACCCTCAAATTTCGGATCCGAAGATATATGTTCATATATGAGATTATGTATGGTCATATATTGAACAATGTATGGACGTATATGAGAATGTATGCACATGTATGATCATATACAGGCCCATTTATGATCATGTATGCTCATATATATTTCGATTTTTAGATGGGAAATTAAAAAAAAATCAAAGGCTTGAAAATCTTAAAATTTGGTAAAACATAAACGAATTAATCATTTTGTTTTTATTTGGTAGTTTCTGGTTTGAAAAATATTTTAGTCAATATTTTTTTACTTTTAAGGTAAAATTTTAATTGTTGATTTTTAGAACAAAGAAAAACTTATTTTCCGACATGAGACGGTATATTCACTTCCGATCCCTTTTTGAATCTATGTAACATTTTAAGGCAATTTAAGTTTGTAGGTGTAAGTTTTAATAAGAAATAACAATTCCTTCAATATACACTTTTTTAAAATTAGTAATTTTTTTTGTGCTAATTTTAGCAACAACAACAACAAAAATTTGTAAATATTCTGTAAAAACTCTGTAATTTGTGATATGTAAATAGCAAAAAGATTTGCTAAATAATAATTTTTTTTACTCAAAATCAGTACCGTTTACAAATTTTTCTACTAACTATTTTTTCTGAGTGTATGAGGATAAATGTGCTTTTGTTTTCTTTAAGAAATAAATTTCCTTGTAATGTCTATTTGATATCGTCCAGATTATTAATGAGCCATTCTTAATATATGTTACTTACTCGTAGTTACATGTTTTTTTGCTGATGACATTTTTACAATTGTTATACATATTTTTATTATTGAGCGTATAACTTCAAGTTATTTTATGTTGGCCTTTGTTACTTTCATTTATGATTTAGGTTAGTACGCAGTTAGTATAAGTACTCGTTTATGTAGACGAAACAAATTATTAAATTCCTTTAGTAAGAAACTAACAAAAAAAAAAAAAAAAGAAACAGTTATTGTTATTACTTTGTGCCATAAAATAAAGTTAAGAAAGTATTTCATTGCCTTTGTCTTTGTAACTTTTGTCATTGTTAAAGTTTCGAGATTCCAATCTCTTCAAAGCTTTTAGCTGCTGTAAGCAGTATGCGTAAACTGTTCAAGTCACTAACTGGTAGGTAGTTATTAAAAGTTGTTAACCAAAATGTTGGCATGTTTTTGTATGGATTTCCTGTGAAAAGTTTACATAATTTCAGCATCTAGTTATGTAATTTGAATATTTTATTATATGACACAAAGGTAAAATCGTATGCAGGAAAATGTTTATAAAGTTAATATTAGTTTATTTTTGTTAGCGGAATAAATTGAAATGTATACATTTCCATATTAGAGACGGTATCATTTCAAAAAAATTGCAGTTTTGCGATATTATAACTACATAATATTAAGTGATAGTTCTTAATGTGTGAACAGTTTTATTAAAACATATTTTTAAATGGATTTTGACGCCGATTGCAGATCACGTTTCGCGTCAGGTGAACATAAGTACATACAATAACAAAATACCTGCAATAAAAAATGCTTGTTCATATCTCTCGTTTGCCACACGACGAGCTTCATGCATGCAGAGAAAAAAATGGTTGCAACATGATCACTGCTACTATATTATGCTTATGCTTGTCGCAATCAAGTTATTGATTTAAAAAATAGGTTCTAACCATCAAGATGGTCGCTACCATCATTATTATAGCAAATATTTTATTATTTCATGATGTCACACTTTCAATTTTATAACATGATTGGCTGTAACCATACTGTAGTGAGAAAAATTCTAACTATGAAGAAAATATGATAATTATGGAACTATAAAATACTGACAACAGTCAACGAATAATTATAAATCAAATAAAGCATGACTTTGACATTAAATTCATAATATTGTATTGTTTCAATAAAAAAAATGTATCAGTTTAGTCATCCATGTAAAAATTGTAAAATATGACCATTTTCACCTGGGTGGGTTTTATTTTCGAAAATGCTAAAATGCTATCGGTAAATATCGAAATATGTTGAGAGAAAATTATTATTTTATTTTCTAAAGATTTTACTATTTAAATAAATTTGTTTCATCTTTTGAAGTGGATGGTTAAATTTGAATTTCTTGTTTATATGTCATTCAATGAGGACGTGCCCAGTGTTAACTGTTTTAATATCACTTGTTCCTCTTTCCATCCCATTTTGTTTTCCTTGTCTAATGATTCATTTCCGCTCGTTTCCATTCCATTTATTTCACTTCGTCTTATGTTTCAATTACACTCGTTCCCCATTGCATTTTATTCTTACCCTATCAAGTGTATCGATTTCACTCGTTCCTCATATAATTTCATTCCAATTTCAATCCCCTTGTCAAGTGTTTCAATTCCACTCGTACCCCGATTCATTCCATTTAGTATCCCTTGTCTAGTGTTTAAATTTTACTTGTACCCTTACCATTACATTTCTGTCCCCTTCCGATTTGTAATTTTACCTTGCAAATATTATCCCATATATACCATAGCGGTCAAAGCCCGCTATGTTGTTAGCGTAGAAAATGGAGTTCCCAGATAATTACCCGGAGTCCTTAATTTTCACCAAGTCCCTGACCAATATTCTAAGATGCACCTCAATAAGGAGTTAGCCCATACTCCAGGTAACACTTATTTAAAATTTCAGATTTTCCCTTTGAACCCCCATTTTTACCATGTACCTGGCTAAAATTCTAAAATGTAGCAGATCAATGAGTTAGCACATACTCCAGTTAACACATATTTAAAATTTCAGCTTTCTGACTAAATCGGTGGAGGCAGCCCGTTAGGGAGGAGATTGTTCACCTCTTTGCCCCTTCCCGTACACATTTACAAAAATTCCACCTAGATGAATGTCTACACCGGAGGAGGAACCTTTTCACCAAATTTCAACTTCCCAGCTCCAATGGTTTTGTTAATGGTAAGAATTTTTCCCTTTTCTGCCCCTTCCACTGGATTTTCCAGAAATTACGTCTTAACTGTTATCTACACTGGAGGTGGAGCCTGCAAACTAAATTTCAACTTCCTTGGCCCAACGGTTTGTGCAGGGGAGAGTTTTCCCCTTATTGCACCTTCCAGTAAGAATTTTCAAAAATCCAACTTGGGTTGATGTTTACGCTGGAGTGGGAACATATGTGCCAATTTTTAATTTCCCAGCTCTAGCAGTTTTGGCAAGTCGTCAAGAGGAAGAATTTTCTCCTTTTTTGCCCTCCCCATTGGATTTTCCAAAATTGACATCTTAGCTGTTATCTGCACTGGAGAAGGAGCCTGCATACCAAATTTCAACCTCATATGTTCAGCGGAGACATTTCATCCTCTTAAATCCCATTTTTACCACGAGCCTGGCCAAAATTCTAAAATGTAGCTTATCAGTATGTTAGTTCATACTCCAGGTAATACATGTTTAACATTTTAGGTATCTTGCTATTTTGGTTTGGGCAGGCCCTTAAGGGGGATATTTCCTCCCCTTTTTGCACCTCTCCGTATGAATTTACAAAAATCCTACCTGGATGGATGTCTACACCTCAGGTGGAACCAATATACACAATTTCAGCCTTCCAACTTTAACGGTCTTGGCAGTCCGTCGAGGGGGAGAATTTAACCCTTTTCTGCCCCTCCCCGTTTAATTTTTTAAAAATCAGGTCATCTGTTATCTACACTGCAGAAAAGCCTGCATGCCAAATATCAACTTCCCATGTCCAACGGTTTCGGAAAGCCGTCGAGTAAGAGAATTTCACCCTTTTCCGCCCCACCCATTTGGATTTTCCAAAAATCACGTTATAGCTGTTATCTACACTGGAGAAGAAGTCTGCATACCAAATTTCATCTTCCCAGGTCTAACGACTTTGAAGGCCGTATAGGGGGAGATTTTTCGTCCTTTAAACCCTCATTTTACTACATCCGTGGTCAAATTCAAGGAGTTAAGAACAAAGTACTCATAAAATTAATAAAATAATTTTTTATATGAAAAAGTCTGTAGAACCGAAAATACTAGATTTTTAGTAATTTTTCTAAAAGAAACATTTTTAGATTCGATGGACTTTTCCTTAAAGTAAAATTCTTAGTTTCTTAAATAAAAATTCATATATTTTTAAAAAGAACTTAGATTCTGAGGAGACTATCTAAAAATATTTTAAAAATGTCCTTAGAATCTAAATTTTTTTTTATTAGAGAAAGTCCATAGAATATGTGTTTTCTTATTAAATAAGTCCTTAGAATTAAAAATTTTTTTTCTTTAAAAAAGTTGAAATTTTTTCTTCAAAGGGGTAAAAAATTCTGCACTCCGCCATTAAATTAATGTCTTTCTAGAATCATTTTAAATTTAAGGTTATTTTCTTATTTTGTTTTGTGTACAAAATGTTGTGGTTGTCAAATCCGAATCCAGTTCAACTGTTAAATTTCGTAGTGTAAACGGAGGTAATTTCAAACTGAATTTAACTTGGTTTAAAACAAGATTTCAGTAGAGTCATAGTTTAATTCAGTGGTCGGCAGAAAGAGAGAATATGAATGTATTAGTGTTTTACACCGTAAGAAATTATTTTATCTTTCTAGATGAATGAATAAATGAACGAATGAATGAATGAATGAATGAATGAATGAATGAATGAATGAATGAATGAATGAATGAATGAGTTAATGAATGAATAAATGAATTAATCGACAAGAGAATATCCGTATTCATTGATTCAAAATAGTTCATGTTTTTGTTTTCTCTATTATAAAAAATAAAAATAATTCAAAATACTGATAATAATTTTTTGATTGCATACAGGCACTCTGCCTCATTTAAAATATTAAAAGAAAATAAAAAAAAAAATTCTTCCCACTCAACTTTCCACATTTTACATGTAAACGAAATACAAAATAAATACCTACAATAAAAAAAATCTATAATAAAAAAAAAACAAACTTTAAGAGTGTACTTTATTTCTTCAACAAAGCGGCATATACTTGCTCTGTTAAAAGTTAGCATGCTACTGAATGAAATAATTGTGGATACGTTCGTAAATGCAGTAGTTACGCATCACTGCAGCATAATAAAAGTAAGACGTTCAAAAAAGCATCACTTGGTAGTACTGATTTACGTCAAACGTGTTTTTATGCAAACAATTGGCAGTTTTGCCGCAAATTTTTGCAACTATGGCATCATTAAAGTTTCTGATGCAATAGTGATAAATCAGTCTTTTTCGTTTTAATTGATTTTTAATTTTATATTTCTTTTAATTCTTTTTTTTTATTATAAGTTAACAAAAAGTTGTCATTTTACAATCAAGATTTTCAATAATATTTGTTAATGTAATTGTGGTGAACATGTTTTTATCTTTTGCAAAACGTTCTAAAAAGCAAAATATGTAGTTGTTAAGCAGTAGCAAAGCATCTGTAACAGATAATCACGCATTAGCAACTCAAATTGGCATAACTGCCGCAGTGATGCACATTTACGAATGTACCCTGTATTTTTTGTGTTCTTAGCTGTGATTTTTGTTGACATCCGAGTAGTGTACGTGTAAATTGCAGATTGTGCTCGGCCCCTGAGTGCTATAAGAGCCGATCACTGGTTTAATTAAGGAAAACCAATATTAAATCTTGGCAATAATTTTAAAATGTTTTTAAAAGTTCTTTAACTGCCAAACTCTAGTGACTTTATTTTATATTGGTTTGCATCTGAAAGTTGTTAACATGAGTAAAAAAATTTAAGTTAAAAGTAATTTTATTAATTTTTCGGTATTTTTTAGTTTTATTTCGGTTCTTATGTTTTGAATTCGAAGAAACTGGACAAAACCTAGTTATGTACAAATACTAGGTAGTTTTGCTCAGTCTAAATGTAGTATAAAGTGAGTTTCAACGAATCTTGAACACTTTTGAAATTGATTATGTATAAATATGTATTGCGAAGTTATTTCTTTTATTTTTTATTTTTTTTTGTTCTGGAAAATCCCTTTAAAATTTTTCTTATTTTTTGGTCTTTTGACTTGTTGTTGATAAACAACTTGTTTACAAAGTTTTTTTTTCTCCTAAAAAAATGTTCTTGTAACATTGTTTATACAATTGATTTATTAAATTATTTTTATGTTTACTTGGATTGGGAAAACTTCAAAAAGTTACAACTCTTTTATCTTTTTCCAATTTTTTTAACTCTATTTACTTTATGTTGTGTTTTTGGTAAGCATTTCTTGTCCATGCACTCAGCGGAAAGAACGATTTATAATATTCTGAAAATCTTTAAAAAATTAAAATGTTGTAAAAATTATACGCAATTATGATATTTTTATGTTAAACAGAAATGTGTTTTTTAAAAAAGTTATTTTTTATAGTTTATATATTTATAGTTTAAATAAATATAAATAAATACAGACTTTGTAGTTGATTTTTATGAGATTTAAAAAACGAAATATAATTTATTTTAACAGATTTTCTGATTTTCCTCTTCCAAGGCAGTTCTTTTTCACAACTTCCAAAAATGTGATTTTTTTAAATAAAATTTAACATTTTGGTATCTATGACGAGTAACTTATTTTTAAAACAACCAAAGTTAAACATTAATCGTAGATATTTCTATATAAATTTGACATTTATAACTATGCTTTAAGTTTAAGTGATTTATTTCAATCTGGGAGCCTAATCTGTAGAATAAGGTGGATGCGGCAACAGAATTGTTCAGGTTCGAATGAACCTCATATCGTGTATTTTTGTCATCGCAACTGTACAAGTGTGCATCCGAGCATTATGATGGTGGAATATCACTTTTTTTCTACCCTTAATTGTACCCATAATACTAAATAATATTTCCATTTATTGTATTTCCCTTTTCCCAGTAGTCAATGTAGATAATTGCATGCATATCCCAAAATACCGTTGCAATAACTTTACGTGCATATTTCACTTTATATCCTTCCTTCAATTAAATTCTGATGTATAGCGGTGAATCCATGTTTCATCAACAGTTATGTATCGGCGAAGAAATTCATAACGGTCGTGACGGAAAAGCTCTAAGGCATCTACTGAATCAGTCAGACAGTTGGGTGTATTTTCGATTGTGAGCAAACCAAACGTGGCACCCATAAATTTTTCTTGCAAAAGAAAAATCACTGAATCATTTGATATCTCTGTACCCTCAACTAGTTCACGCATTTTAACTTGTCGGTCACTCAAAACTAACTAACTGTCTCAACTGAAAATAATAAACCTAACAGAGGTTCATCAATTGTGGATGGATTGAAATCTATTTTTAATGAATTCCCTTAAAATCGAATTTAATTTATTTTAAATAGAAAGAGTTTCCTTTTCAATATTCGTAGAGAATTCATGCGACCGAATTCACGTCTAATGAATTCACTCAGTTTATTTTATGTGATTTATCAATCATTAAATGCAATCATTAGTTATTCATTAGATTTCTTATTCATTTGATTTACAATCGCTAAAATTTAAAACAATTTAAAAATTAAAAAAATCGCTTAAAATAAAAAAGCTAAAACTTAAAACGACAAAATCGAAAAAAATGCTAAAATTGGAAAAAATACTTTTATATAGGAAAAAGTAAAAAAAAGCCAAAATTTCAAAAATCGGAAAAATGGTAAAAATAGGCAAAATGGAGAAAAAATCGGTGTTTACTAAAATTATTAAAAAAATTGCCAAATTTAAACAAAATATGTAAAAATAAAAACAAAAAAATTGAATATCTCCAAATATAGCTCTCTCTGCTTTGAATAGTTCTCAACGCGATCTAGAAATCTAGCAAAATAGCTCGAAACGGGCGGCCTCTGGTAAAAAATGTTTTTTTAGCGCTTTTCGAGATATAGACTAAAATTGCACCTAAGCTATACAATTCTATTTTTTTTTTTGTTTTGAGTTTTTTTTTGGTATTACCGATTTTTTGCTTTTAACTTCGGCGATTTCTTTAATTCTAGCATTTTTGTTATTGTCGACTTTTTTAAATTTTAGCAATTATTTTAACTTTTGGCGGTTTTTTTTTGGTTTTCGAATTCTAACAATTTGTTAATTAAAGTGATTTTTTCCCAATTTGGCGGGTTTTAAAATTTTAGCGATTTGTTAAATTTTTTACGATTTTTTCAATTATGCTGATTTTTTAAATTTTATAATTTTTATACCCTCCACCATATATGGTGAGGGTATATATCAGTTTGTCATTCCGAAATATAGGTTTAAGACCCCATAAAGTATATATATTCATGATCTTTATGCCATTTTAAGTCGATTTAGCGATGTCCGCGCGATCACGACATTCTCCCGAGCAGTTTGGTATTTAAAATGAGCGAAATCGGTTTAGCGGTTCAAAAGTTATGAGTGAAAATGTGAAAGTACCTCAAAATTTTCCATACAAATTTGTACAATTTTTCTGTATCAATTTTTTTTCTTCTGTTAAGTAAGTAAAAATGTTATTAAGTCTTTTTCTTGTTCGATTAAATTTACTGTCTTACATACTATGAGAATAATAACATTCATAGAGCTATATGTGTGTTACTCTAATACAGTGGTGTTCAAAAATAAAAATGTAGTTGTGTTTGTGAGAAAATGAGAATTGCACTGTAAGAAATGTTCAATAGGTAAAAAGCAGTGCTAGTATCTAAATGAATTTATTTTTTTTATTGAAAATATGAAACGGTTAATGTTTTGTGTAAAACTGTTTTAAAGAAATAAAAATTAAACAAAAATTTAATTTTTGAAAAAAAAAGAAATACATATATACATTAGGGTGTCTTTTTTATTGTATAAAAACAAAAAGTTGGAGATTTTTTTAATGAATATTAAATATTTCATTATATTTACATATTAATAAAATATCTTTAATATGTTGGATTTCTTATGTTATTCTGTTAAAAAAAAATGCAATTTTCGGAAGGAAAAACAAATACATTTGATCGGAATAAATGAATTAACGATCGGACTCGAATTTTTCAAAACATTTCAACTTTTCTTTTTAAAAAATGGGTTTTTTTATTAAGTCTATTAAATATTTTTATAGATCTTGTAGTATCACAAAATATTTTTCGTACATTGCTATTAATTTTTTTGAGTGCATTGAAAAAAAATCAGCATACATCCACTACACATGTTCACTCGTCGCTGTTTCAGTGACGACTAAAAGCAAGAGCATAAGAATACATGTGAGTTGAGCAGGGGACAATTGTCCCATCAAATGAACAGCACTGTTCTAATAACTTTGGTAACGTAAAAAGCAACAATGTTAAAGTCGCTCACAGAGTAGACCTCTAAACTAAATACTAAAACTAAATAAATAACATTACTAAAACTAAATAACAAAAGTTCGTTACATAAATTGACAAAACATATTCATATAACAGTTCATCCAAAATTTAATATATACGTATATCATCGTCGTTAACACGTCCATTAATTATACCGACAGGAGAAAGATATGTAGATCCAGCCCAGATGGTGTTGTTCTCGCTTTCGTATATTTAGCTGACAAGCATACTATCGTGTAGCGCAAGTTTCTCAACAAATCTGGCTTTCAACGACATGGAGTACCTAAGAAGGGTAGAACATCGGCATTTTCATAGACGTAACTTTTTGAAAATCGTTTTATGAAATTTTCATAATTTTTTCCGATGCATTTTCTTAGGATTTTCCGTTCAAATATCTTCAATTCTTTGGCTACTATAGGAGATATAGCAAACCAGATTGGGTCTTTCTGTTAAGCTTTGCTGGTTTTTCGTTTCATTCAATAAAATCTAAAGAATGAGCAAAATACATAATTGCTTTAGTGCCGCTACTTTTGAATAGGTGGCGCTGAATTAACTAAAACAATACCCTGCCCAATGGCTAGGTCCAAAGAAATTTATATATAAAGAAAGAGCATAATGCATAATTGCTTTTGTGCAGCTACTTTTGAATAGGTGGTGCAGAATCACATTAAAACTATATCCTGCCCATGGCGATATAGCCTTGGATTAGGCTTTCAATTAATTTATTGACCAAAAATATTAAATTAACTACATACTTCAAATTCTAATGAATTTAGATGTACTAGTAGACTTATTACATAATTTTAAAGTCAACTTTTCAAATGTTTGACGTAATAAAAGCATTTGATTTACATTTTTATGTCAAAAAGAAATTTCCATAGAGGAAAATAGTGTTTTTTTATTCCATTTGTATTTTTGAGAAATGAGGGATTGGCAAATGTAAATGTGAGCAATATTGTGCTCTTAAACATCTAAATGAATATTGATTTAAAAAATTAAGGTATAATATGCACATAAAACATATATTTTTTTATAGTTTTTGGCAAATATTCATTTATGTTACGAAGAAAATATAGTCGAATTTGTTGATAAATTGAAGTGTCTTGGAGTTTTAGTTGACAATCATTTAAGTTTCTCGTCGCATATTAATATCGTTTCTTCGAAGATATCATTTTTGTTGAGAAGGTTATACTCTCTTGATTTATATCTGCCTCTCTCGATTAGGATACTTGTTGCTAATGCCTTGTTAATGCCTCATATATTGTATTGTGTTGAGGTGTTTTCTGGTACCATAGATACTGAATTTAATAAGTTTTCTAAGATTTTTAATAGAATTATTAGGTATGTTTTTGCCCTAAGACTTCGCTCCCATGTCACACCGTACGTGGTCAAATTTCTTGGGTGCTCTTTTAATAATTATGTAGGTATGAGGTAACTGATATTCTTTTACAAGGCAATGGTGAATGGTTTTCCGGACTACATAGTTGATAATTTTCTCCTGTCTAATTCGGAAAGGAATCCCCAATTAGTATACCCAGTGCATCACACTACAATGTTTGAGCGATCCTTTCAGATTAGGCTTTCACGGATATGGAATTCCCTACCTACGAACCTGAAGGGTTTCACTTTTTCAGCCCAGGTATTTTTGCGGAAGCTGAAGGATTACTTTCATGTTTAATAGCGGTTTGTGCTACCTTTATTTTTTTGTTATATATACATATCTCTCAAAATTTAAATTTAAATTAAATTTTTAATTACATTTTTTTTTCATTTAATTCTTTAAGAAAAACTAAATGTCTAGCTAAAGTTTTTTCTTGTTTTGTTTATTTTATTAACTATTGCTGCACTTAGGGAAACCTGATAATTGTAATGCTATATATATTTTATTTTTATTTTACTTTATTTTTTAATAATTATTTTATAATTATTTTTTTTTATTATATAAATTGTTATATTTATTTTTTATTATGAAGTAGCTTTTATTAATCATATATGGCCTTAGGGCTTTGGTTATGTAATTTGAAGAAAATAAATTCTATATATTATAAAAAAAAAAAAATCAATAGTACTCTACTGCATATTGTAGTACAATATGACTAATGGAGACTAGATCTGCAGCAAAATATGCCTAATGGAGAGAATGTACTTTCTGATGGGCCATCTATTGACAAATAGTTACAACTTATGTTCTTTCTTTAACAAATTAATTTATTTGCTGTATTCTCTCGATTAGGCATATTGTCCTACAAACACACTTCAATTTTTTAAAGAAAGAATATTCGTTGCAACTATTTATCAATACGTGGCGCATCAGAAAGTACATTCTCTCCATTAGGCATATTCAGCTGCAGAGCTAGTTCCCATTAGCCGGAACAAAATTGAGTATTTGACAAAAACTATGCTTTAAAATGTGTTTTTTGTGCAGTCCATGTTTAAAAAAACTAGTGAAAATGTAAAGGTGCCCCTAAATTGCCTATACAAATTTAGTACAATTTCATAGTAGCGACGGGTACATAACATATTTTCTCATATTTTTTTACCAGTAGTTTAGCAGTAAATATTTTGTATTTACCTCAAACATTTTTTCACAACTAAAATTTTTTTTCACCTCTAAATTTTGTTTCCAACAAAAAAGTTCTTTTCATATCTAAAATTTTTCACCTTAAAAAATTTGTTCACCTACATAATTTGACTTCAAAAGTTTTTTTTATATTTTTTGTATTAAAAACAGAAGAGAGCATCTTTTTAGGATATTGGTGGAGGGTATTCAAAGATTCGGCACAGCCGAATTTAGCCCTTTTTACTTGTTTTATTTTGAGGATTATTTAATATTGACGATTTTTTTTCGGCGATTTTTTCAATGTGAGTGATATTTTTTATTTTTGTTTCTTGCATGGACTTCGCCTAAACTAATTTTTGATTTTCTTATGTGTTTTGTCATTTTAAATTCTTAGTGCTGATTATATCCAATTGCCCTCGTATAAGCAAACACATTTTAAAAATAATTTTAAAATGACCAAATCTGAGAGATTTTTGTTTTAAGCGCAGAACCTATATTTCGACGATGAAAACAAGTTATAATTAAGAAAGTTCAATTATTTTAAATATGATTTCTGTAAAGTCAAAGACAAATCAAAAAATCCCATAAAAATTTCCATGATCACAGCCGGAAGAACATCTCAAATAAAAAAACTAAAATTTCGACCAGATTTCTTTTTTTTTTGGCGATTTTCATGTGAAATTTGAATTGTTTACTTAATTAATCTCAGTAGTTTTCGGGTTTGTCAATTTGTTGACAATCATCAATAAGCAATGACCCAAGAGAAGAGCGTGGATACTGAGGAGGGTTGTGTAGCGACAACCGAAAATACTAAGTATCTAAAATCCATTCATTTACCAAAATAACAGATCAACAATACATAAAAATTCTTTACCAAAAGAAAATATTTATAAATGTGTAATTGGTTTTAGGTTGGCTTAGGATCATGATGATAAAGAAACGTTTAACAATAGAGATGGTTTTTAACTCCGCGTTTTAGCGACAGATATTTAAATGTATGCAAATATTGTTATTATATATTTTTATAAAACATATTTATTAAATGTGTTACTATTGTATTTTTTTTAATTTTTCCTTAAGAGGAAAAATTTCTTCAAAATTTAAAAAAATAAAAATTTTTAGATTGTTTTTTAATTTTTTTACTATTTGATCTTAAGCCGAACTAAAACCCATAACACAACAACAATAAAGATCAACTATAGATTTTTAAAAAATATTTATAATTTTAAAATATTATGTTTTTTTATATTATGAAATAGTTTGGCTTTAGGTCATAAATTTTGTTATCAAATAAATATCCAAATATTTTGTATTTTAATTTTAATATTTTATTTTTCCCATATTTCGATTTGCATCTTCAAGGGATATTTAAAAAAAATCAATATGTTTAAGGGATATTAAAAAAAATAGCTTAAAACATGAATTTTAGCAATGAATACAAAAATGTGGATTTATAGTAAAAGATGCATTAAAATATGAATAAATAGTTATTAAAATATTATTCTAGTTAAATTTGCAAAAACAAACATTTAAACAAAACTATGTAAAAATATGCTTTAACAACCCGATGCCATTTTTTTTTTGCAAATTTGTTGATTCGCAAAGTTATATGGTTTTTCTCCATTTAACAATAACTAATATATATTCACATGAATTTCCGAACCCTAATTATATGCATTAGCGGTATAATTTGTTTTTTAGCTTTAATCGGTTTAACGAAGATTTTCTTTTATTACTAAACGTTGATATAGAAGAGCGAAAGCACAAATTATATGTATTGAAAACTCCCTTCTATGTTATGAAAATGTTTCTAAATGGTTTTTGAATAAAGTTTCAAATCTCTCCAACTTAATCGAATTTAAAAAAGGCAATAAGACATCAATATGTAACTTAGGTTATTGTAATAGGGTTATAAATTCGATTATTCCCAACAAACCAAACGATATTGTTTCGATACTATAACGATATCATTTAGATGATAAATTTACACAAGAGCAATTTTATTAACGATACATAAATTAGTGTTCAAAACATTTGAAACTGATGAGTTTTTTTGCTTTATTTTTATTTGATGACTCTTCGTTATTATTTTTGTTTTTTGTTAACATCATTTATTGTTTTTGTTAAACAAATAAAAAAATCGATTCTTTGAAATTACTACAACAATAATACATTAAAAGAATTTTTTTAAAACAAGAAAATTTTAAATACTTTTTTTTTTGTTTTTTTATCATTTAAAAAAAATGTGATATTATTTGTGAACATTGTAAACGAAAAGTTTTGAAATATAATATCGTAAACGATAAAGTTATCGTTTCTAGGTTTGTTGGGTTGCTTTTGGCATAATAAGGTATTAGCACACTAGTAAACTTACGAAAAAGCCTCCAAAAATTGTGTGTGTTTTTTTACAAATATCTTAGTAAATTTTAATGAGATTTAAGAACTCTTCCATTCTGAATTAAAACCTTATTAAAATCTGGCTTCAGACGTGAGAAAGTAAAATTTTCATGTAATATATTAAACTATATAATTTTCATGCAAATTTCTCTCTGTAATTTTGTATACGTTTTTTTTTCGACCAAAAGGTATTGATTGCTAATTTTAATTCTACTTATTAGAATTAAGAGCGACACTTTTTTGTTACACAACCCTTGCGAGGTAGGATTTTGAAATTATTGGTTATTTGCACATTGAGAATGCTTAAAAGTACCTACTTAATTATTACAGGGTTGTATTTTTCTGTATATACCATATGAAAATACAACCTTGGGTTTTTGGTTTGAAAAATACAACTCTATTTTGGTATGAATGTAATAAGTATTGAGCAGAGCTTCTAAAGAATGAAATCCTTCAATAGATTAAGTTTTAAAAGACCACACGTTGTTCATCATTCGATTTGTTCAATCACTGAACTCATTTGTTGGGAATTCAATCGATTTAGTGTTTATTCGATTGGCTAAAATTAAACAAAATCACTAAAAATAGAATTTAAAAAAAATCGCAAAAATTAAAGATTTCTCAAAATTAAAAAATGCTTAAATTAAAAAAAAAAAAAAATCGCTCTAATTGAAAATATCGCCAGTATTAAGAAAACGCCCATAAGATTAAAAAAAATCGCTCAAATTGAAAAGCCTTTGCGTAGGTGGATCGCTCTGAAACATACACTAAATATATATGAACATTAGAGTGCTCCAAGCTGGTATGTAGAACAAATAGTAAACTGTTGACCAAAAAATTATCATTTTGTTGTAAAACCACACATTGCTAAAAATTAAGATAATCGGACATCGGGAAGAAGTGCCGCATAGAACCTAAAGTTTGAAAAATGGATAACAGAATTTCTCAAAAAATTTTATATTTTAAAGATAGTTTGAATTAAAATAAGTAAAGAATTGTAATTTGCAGTTTTTCGAATAAAAACCAAAATCGGTAAAAAAAACCCAAGAGCACTTTAGGGTTAATTTTCTAATCTAAAATAAGAATATTATTTAAAGACCTAAGTGACAAAAATCGTTGTTTTCTCGAAATCCGCTGAAATAAAAACGCTGCCCTCGCAAAAAAAATTCCTACAATTTTTTTTGTAAACCCTTATTTGTGCTTAAAGTCCAATCGTTAATTTTTAAAATTTTTAAAATTGGAGATTTGAAACCAGTGTTTTTAAATTCTGGTCTATTAACTTAAATCAAGTTAGCAAAACACAAAATAAAAAATACTTCTCACCTAAGTACATTGGAATTAAGGAAATACACTTTAAACTTTGTGATCGAATTTGTTGATCAAGTGGTTTGTGACGCATTAATTTTCGGGGGAAGTTTCAATACCTTATAAGAAAGATAATTTACTACAAATTACAATAACTTAATCATTTAATTCAAACTCGTCTTATAATATAAAATTTTTTGTGGAATTCAATAATTAGTCATATTTTCCCCTTGTAATCCATTTTTCAAACTTTAGTGCAAGACGTGGTTTTACAACCAAATAAATATTTCTAGGCGCGAGAATGGTCAATAGCTCACAATTTTTTTTTTTTTGGAGAACCCTAATGAACAAACATGATCGTACATGTAGTTGTATATGATCATATATGAGTATGCATGATCTTATACTCCCATGCGTAGTTCAATATATGACCAAACATGATCTCATATATGATCATATATCTTCGCAGACGAAATTTTAGGGTGCAGGTCTGATCGTGCATATGCATATATATTTCGATGTTTACATTTTAATCGTCAATAACTCGAAAACTAAAAGCGCTAGAGAAATACTTTGTGCACCAGATATCTCAGTTTCGAGTTACTTAGATAGATTTTTAGATCGCG
This sequence comes from Eustalomyia histrio, assembly GCA_949748255.1. NCBI lineage: Eukaryota > Metazoa > Arthropoda > Insecta > Diptera > Anthomyiidae > Eustalomyia > Eustalomyia histrio. Next base: position 104,188,630 of record OX456524.1, on the reverse strand, counting down.
TTTATCTCGAAAACTATTCATTGCAGAGAGAAAGAGATATTGGCGATATTCAATTCGAAGATTTCTTTTGTTAAATTTTTATAAATTAATAGAATTAAGAGGATTTTAGATCATAGAATCATATTCTTTTTTATTAGTAAATTATAGAGAATAAAAATTGAAAAATTCCACAAGAGCCAGCAGGATAGAATACTTAGTAGTTTCGGTTGACGCTACCCAACCTCCTCAGCATCCTCACTCTCCTCTTTGGTCATTGCTTATTGATGTTTGTCTATTTTATATTGATTGTTTGGAAACAAATTAACAAACCCGAAAACAACACACAATTACACTAACATCAACGAAATTAATGAATTTATATTTATCCTCTATATTTTACAGTTTTTGTTATGAACATCAAATTCTTAAAGTATCCAAAAACAAAGTTTGTATGAAGCCCTTAACCCTTTAACCACTAAGACCTTTTACAGAAGGTCATCACTAAAGTCCAATTATATCCAAAGCAATATTTTTGGTGCACTAATCGCCAACGACATTTTTGTCTGTTTCAATTTATCTTTCCAACAGTGCCGGTTTGAACACGCTCAGTTGAATACTTTGATAGATACATCCATTTCTGTCAAGATTTTTGTCAAAACAGACACGAAAATTATTTATGATTTTGGTGCAAAATTTAAACTAAAAACAAACATAATTTCCAACAGCTCAATCGACTCGAAATTTTTTTGGAAATTAGCTTCAAGCTGTATTTTGATTATTTTGTTGCGTGTTTGATTTGTGAAACAAATATTTTTGTTTGAGTCGAGCTTTTTGTCTTCAGGTTGTCTTTCATTTTTTCCACCTGGCGCTTTCAGGTTAAATTTTTTTGACAAATGGACTTCACATTCGTGCTTTTGAGTCCAAAATGATACTAGAGCCAAAATCTCATAACAAAATAACTCGTATTTCGACTCCAGTGGTTAAAGGGTTAATTTCAAATGTTTGTCCTAATCCATATTAATTATATTTACATAAATATTTCTTTGAAAAATAAATGTATGTTCCTTTATTTTTAACTGAACAGACATTTTTTTTATTAAACTAGAAACAGTAAACTATATAATGAATGAATGCAAATATTAATCTATTCTCCTAAACTCAATAGAAATATTTGTTAAATATTAGTAGACTTCAGATGGCAAATATTATTAGGATATATTTGTGGTGTTTTTAGAAAGTTGCTCTCTCCTATTGCCAACGTCCTAAATAGTCTTCCCAATAAAATAAAGACCTCAGAATAGAAGATTTGCATATGAAAAACATTTCTGATTTTTTTGAATCACAAAAATAGTTATATTTTTTTTTAACATTAAATTTTCAAGTAGTATTTTTTTTTTAATAATTTGTGAGATTTTTTAGAATTGAAGCGGGTGTTTCGGAATAGCGTTAATATGAACAATGTTTTCGCAACTATTCTTCGTTTTAATTGTTGTATTATTTGCAAGTAAACAATATGTGTATAATGTATACATGTATTCAGCAATATAGATAAAATTTCACATCAAATGCATTGTCTGGGTTAGAATAGAATGGAATACACTAAAATAAAAAAGTTAGTACAAATATTATTTAGCCTTTTATATGTACGGGTTTTATACTAACATTTAGTACAAAATAATTTCTTAGTAAAAAGAATTGATATATTTATTATTAAAAAAAATAAAAATATTTTGCTTATTTTCGTTGTTGAATTTAACAAAATATTTGAATAAATATTTTGTTTTTAAAACTGAGTTCCTAAAATCAGCAAAAATTTTTAATATTTTTTCAGAATTACAGGTTGGTTGAAAAGTTCCTGCGCTCACCAAGAGATGGCACTGCTAGATCCAAACTTTTTTTTCTCAAGTTGGTATAACTGTCCTGAGAACACATGCAAAGTTGCAAGTCATTCTGTCAATTCTTTCTTTGTTTACAAGCCATTTGAAGTTGACGTGTCATTAATTTTTTTAATATGGAAAAAATTTAATATCGTGCAGTCATTAGATTTTTTGTTTTGAAGGATTTAAAAGCAAAGGAAATTTATGAACAATTGTTAGAAGTGTATAAGGAGTCCTCACCTTCAAAACACACCGTTGAATTTAGGGCTGGGGACGACCAAAAACTGCAACCACAGCAGAAATCATTGAGCAGGTACATAATATGGTTAGTGAAGATCCAAGTTTGACTAAGCGTGAAATTGCTAATGCCATAGGCATCTCAGACGAACGAGTACTCCATATTTTACATGAAGAATTACGTATGAAAACACTGTTTGGAAAGTTAGTGCCGCACAAATTAATAATTCAACAAAAACTGGATCGAAAACAAATTTCTCAGCGTAATTTGGAGCGTTTTACGCCGAATAAAACCGACTTCTTGCGTCGTTTTATAACTATGGATGAGACTTGGATCTACCATCATGATCCTAAATTGAAACAAGAACGTTTACAGTGGACTGAAGCTGGTTGTTCAGCTCCAAAGCAGGTGAAGTCACAACGATCAGCAAAGAAGGTTATGGCATCAGTTGTTTGGGATGCAAAAGGAATTTTGTTGATTGATTATCTTCAGAAAGGTAAAACAATCAGCTCTGAATATTATTGCAGCCTTTTGGATCAGCTGGATGAAAAAATTCGAGAGAAAAGACCTGGTTTAAAGAAGAAAAAAGTCATTTTTCATCAAGACAATGCACCTGCTCACAAAAGTGTTTTGACGATGGCTAAATTCAAAGAATTAAAGTACGAATTGCTTAAACATCCATCGTATTCACCAGATTTGGCTCCCAGTGACTACTATCTCTTCAGAAATCTCAAACAATTCCTTTGTGGAAAGCATTTTTCGCCGAATGAAGAGGCCATAGCAGCCGTAGACAGTTATTTTGCAGAGCTTCCGGAAAACCATTATAAGGATGGGATAAAATTATTGGAAGATCATTGGAACAAGTGTATTGAGCTTCTAGGAGATTATATTGAATAAAAAAATATATTTCGTAACAAAAAAAGTATTCTTTCATTTCGAGCGCAGGAACTTTTCAACCAACCTGTACAAAGTATTTAATAAAAAGAGGTCTGATTTGAAAAAAATCGATTTTCAATTGTGCTTTAAAATAATTTTAGTAAAATTACTAATATTTACTAAAATATTGTTAACTTTTCCAATATTTTCACTTAACTAATTTTTACACACAAATTTTGCTAGAACTAGCTAAATGATCTGATGGCCTTAAATTAGCAATTAAGGAATTATCTACATCTTTTATATATTTCTTTATTTGAGTGTAAAATATCGATTTTGGTGATTTTGTATTAGGTAAAAATATTGTTTTACTAAACTAAGAAGTATGAAATGTTGCATGAATGAATGGCAATTAATCAAAAATCCCCATTACGGTGTCCCCTAAACTTCAAATTAACAAGTTTCAATGCTAACACCCCTTAATTTTATTAAATATACAATACAAAAAAAATATAAATTTTACGAAGAGTATTTTTTTTTATTAAAACTTTAACCAATGCAGGATCGAGACCAAATTTCTTAATTTTTTAATACATTTCAAAGTTGTGTATTATTTTGAGACTGAACAAAAACTAGCAATTTTTGGAGAATTCAAAAATTTGTTGAGTTATTTTAGTACGATTTCCATATAAATATTGGAAAAGTACAACAAAAATATTGTAAATGTGTATTTTTGATACATACGGTAGCTTTTATAATTAATTTTCAATACAACCTGCTACAACGAATATAGAAGAAAAGCAGGTATCAAAAAAGTTTTTTTTTTTTTTAATTTTTTAAAAATATTTGTGGTTGTTATAGAAATCCAAATAAAATTAATATGCATTTGACAACAATTGCTTTGGGTGTATATATAGGGATTGTGTTATAAAATCTGTGGCGAAAAGGAAAAACTGCTTAAGTCTGATTTTGTCATTTTGCTGGAGAGCACTTTCCAAGTTTAAACCTAATTTTTTAAAATTAATGGTGATTCTAGTATAAGTGAAAGTCTTCCATCGAATCATTGCTAATTCAGGAATAATTTTTTCTACATTCCAATTTAGAAATTATTTAATTTAAGGAGCTAGAGTAAAAAAAAAAAACATAAACACTTTTTCCAAACGAGTATATGAGACCACGTCGAACATATGTATATCAAAATAAGCTGTTTTGTTAAACTCATTTTCAATGAAGTTTATTCATATGTGAATATAAGTTGTTTTTCAAATCACTTTTAATGTAATTTAATGAACTACATGAAAAGTAAGCCGTACAAATCAGTTTTATAAGTCTTTATTAATATGAAATTAAAAAGAATTCAGCAAACATAACTTTTCGTCTTAAATTAATACAAATCAATTAGCAATAAGAAACTTAAATATCATTCAAAGATTTAAATAAATTTAATTATTTTACATAATAGTATCATAAAATATTTAATTATTAATTATTTTCATTTACTTCATCATTAATAAAATCAGGATGTATCTCTGGCATTTCATCGGTGGCAAGATTTTTATAGAATGAATGGAAACATGGATCAATGAACGAAAGAAGAGCAATAAGATCATTTTTCTTTTTTAAGGGAATCCTAATATCTGTTGGCAGATTAGGAATTTCATTCAATTGTCCACTATTCATACATCTTTTGCTAACATTCAGTACTTTAAAACCCTCATCTTGATCTAAAAAGTATTTGAACTGAATCTTTCTAAAATTTGACTTAGTATATCGTAACCACTTTGCATTTATCCAAGTAAAATTTTCAGAGTTTGAGTCCCTTTTTCTCCATAAAAACTTGGTTGAAGAATAAATTGAAAAATTCTTGAAGTCGTCAGAATTCATTTCAACTACTGTGAATTTTTTCTTACACCAACACTTCTAACGGAATTATACCAGTCATGGGGGTAATGTATTTTGACAATGGGTTTTTTTCTTTTTTCGTTCAATCAATGCGTGGTCCACATCACAATCCATATGGGTGTGACCAACAACTAAAAATTTATGATCAATGGTTTCGATTGTATTGCTATTTTTAAGAAATGTCATGAACAGTGGTTTAGGTACGAATTTTTGTTTTGTCCTACATAAGAATCGCTATAAAAAATTACTGTTTCTAAGAGTTGCAAGTGTTTCAGCAAACACAAAGCAATTTCATTGCCTCCTCTTTTTGCTAATGCTTCGTGCCACATGAAAAAATATGGATTGTTGGTTTCACCATCGTGTAATTGCCTTTTATAAAAACTTATTGATGTATGTCAGCTGCGTCCAATTCATACGCACAATATGCAAGCTTTTACACAAGAGCTTTTTTACCTACAGCGAGCTTCGACGAGAGCTGTTACATATATTAGGGCAAAATACAAGGATGGAAATTTTGAATTTAGAAATGTTTTAAGTTGTATAATTTATAACAAACCCCTGCCGGAGGTAGTACCAGTACCTAACTAGTACTAAACTAGTACAAAAATCACCAGTACTAGTTCTCAACTGTAAACTTTTCTATACCATCTTAATGCTCAAATTAGCATTGAGTGTGCTTGGAAAATTACTAGTACAATTGATTCTAGGATTGTACTAGTACACATGGACCCAATTGGGTTGTTTGGAACCAGTTTGTTACTAGTTCTTTTGTGATTGGAAAATCACTAGTATTATTTGTTCTAGACGTGTACTAGTACACTTGGACCCAATTGGGTGCTTTAGAACTAGTTTTTTTGCATAGAAAAATTTCCCATAATACGTCGATTTACTCTCTTGTTGCTCTAGTGAAAAGTACTATTAAATCAAATTAGTTTTTTTGTTTGGTTTTATTTTTTATAATACTTATAATACAAAAGGAAATAACTTAAAAATTAAATATTTTGCACATTTTTTCAGGTTATTAAGTTAACATAAAAATATCATCAGTTTGATAAACGTAAAAGAGTAACATTTGTAGTAATATTAAAATGTAAGGTAAATGCCCATTTTTTCAAGGCTCGCTAGACCTTATGATAATCAAGCAAAATATAAATAATACACTCAGAAAATTATGTAAGTTACTACTTGTTAGTTATATGTATATTTTACAGTAGTTAGTTGTTTTCAACTACAAAGTCAGTTGTTTTTGTATGAAAAATATCAAACAACTATTTCTGTTAGTTATTTTAAGTCGTTTTTTGAACAACTAACAAAAAAGTACTGTGATGTAGTAACAGTTATTTAAAGTAGTTAATTTTATTTTTTTTATCTCTAAAAATTTTTCAAAGTTTTTGTCCAAAGAAAAAAAATGTCGTTTTTTTTTATTTTTCTCAACTTTAAAAAAAAAAAAAAAACTTGGAAAAAATTTGGTCTGGTGTATCACAGCACAAGTTTCGAAATTCAATGTCAATAGTTTTACTTAAAATATCCAGTTTACCATTTAACAAATTTGCTTCCATAATAAATTCTTTTAAATAGTCCTCAACGCAAAGTGGTTTACCAGGCCCCACATAAATACCTACTGGCATAGGCAATATTTTTTCTTTAACATTTACTACTTCACAGAATAGGGCAGAGCTGCATTCTGGAATTCTTGAATAGTGGAATGCCATCAACATTTATATCAAGTTTGACTTTTGAATAGTTTTGTGAAGTATTTTCCACTTCTTTAAACTGATTTTCGATGCCTAAATAGTGGAAAATGCCTGGTGGAACACTTCTAACTTCAATTTTCTTTTTCCTCCCTAAAAGCCCTTCTACTGACAGCGGAACATCCATGCCTTCCTCTGACAAAATTGCAAACAATGTTTCAGCGCAGCTTCTTGTAGGTTTAGTTTTAATGAACCACTTTTTTAATTTTTGCTTCAAGGTAAGCTTTGGTAATTCTGGAATCTTTCGCAATTTCTCTTCTTGTTTGCATTCTTCTTCTATGCACGCCTGAGGGCCAATGTTATTCACAAAATCAAATTCTTCACACTCTTTTAAATTTTTGCGGTGCAATACTCTACTTTTATATTCAATTATTTGTTTTTTTAATTTTCTTTTAAAATATCTTTTAGATGTACTCATTTTAAAATGTTTTAAAAATACCTTTTAATAAATTTTGTAAACTAAACTTTTTTACGCACAAGCGACTTCAATAACAAAGCAAACTAAAATAAAAGGGAAATCACAAAAATATAATGTTTCTTCTTTATGCATGCTTGCCACACATTGTTTTTATTATTTAGCCGGTCACAGTGGTTTTTAATGTATGGCAACACTTAAAAAATCAAAGAAATGCAAATGAAAATTAGTATTTTGCATTTAAACATATTTTTTATAATAAAGATGGTATAAATCATCAATTGGAAATCAAATTTAAGAAGCACTATCAAAATACAAACACGCAAATTTTTGTTTTGTTAAACAAAAATTCTATCAGTCCACAAGTGCTTCCCTTGTACTACATCTAGTACTAGTACTCATAAGCACTAGTATTTTTATATAAAAACTCTAACCCCGTTTGCACTAGTACCTTTTGTTCTAGTAATTGTACTAGTAGCTTTAAGACAATTAACTTTCAATCTCCTGAAGGGACACTTTAATACTTCTTTTGAAAGATCTTTAAAAAAACGCCATCTTCAAAAGGCTTGCTGTGCTTTGCTAAGGATAGAGCAACAACAAAAGGAATCTTTTCTTTGATATTTTTTTCATATTGAAATTGGTCGATTGGCAAATTTTTCTTTTGAACCTTTAATTTCAGTTCATCTACTAATTTGGCCCTATCTAAATTTTAATTAAAACATATCCTTTGGGATGTATTATAATGCCTTTCAATGGTATGTTTGTGATTGCGTTTAGCATTATAACCACAAACCAAACATACGGGATCGCCGTCATTGTTTTCAATAAACAAAAACAACTGTTCCTACGCTTTATTAAATGTTTTTTTTAGTGAACATAGACTGATCGTTGTATGCTTCAAAAGTTATTTTCAAGTTGATGGAAAAGTACTAACGTACTGAATTTTCCGTCCCTGAAAAAAAAAGCTTTTTACTACAAACGCAAATATCATAGTATTAGTGTTTGGACGCACCTGATGTATGTAGTATTGGAGTCGCCAAGCACTGCTGAAGGTCAATTGAATAAGTCTTGACGGTTAGATCAATTTTGGACATATTTTTGTCTACTTCTTTAGCTTTATAAGCTAATTCAGCTTTAAGATGATGATCTTCGAGTTGTTTGGTGATATTTTCTACTTCAATGCGATTCACTTTCTTGGCTATGTCAATTCGAGCTTTTAATTTATCGCATTTATTGAAGGTATTAACTTTCAGTTTTTTGAACTTGACATTCATTGCTGTGGAAAAATAGTTTTTATTTTTACTGTCTTGAAAACGAAAGAATTTATTTTACTTTTGAATATATCCGAATACGATATTTCCTTCAGTTTGTTCGCAATAAAGCCTATACATGCATGAACGTGTGAGATCCGATTGTAGGTATTTACAGGAAGTGTCGCGCCTTCTATAGTGACTTTCGTAAGCAGGAAGAGTGTTTATATGTTCCCTTATTAAATTGAGTTGTGCTGACGGTAATTTATTTGGCGGAGAATATAAACCGCCATGGTCGGTGGATTGAAGGTACGGATGCTCTAGTTATTTTCTTTACAACGATTTTAATAAAGCCATCCGTCTCATCAAAACATTGCTGGAAGCATTTTCTGCAAACAGATTATTGACTCTTGAATAACTTTTGTTCAGGATTTCGATTAGTCCTCCAATAAAAAGATTACGTTGATTGTAGGAAACCAACGCCCAGTAATTATTAAACTGTTCTTTTTGCATGGTATGTGTAATGTTGTCTTAACATTTCATGCGACAGTTTCTGCTGAGTGGCACCAACTTCTTTTCTTGTACAACAACACCCCTACGGGTTACGTAACCTTCACCTTTGTTACGCTTATTTTTAATTTTTTTTCGTATTGAAACTGCGTATGACTTTCAATTGACATTTCGTCAGGTGCAACGTCACACTCATTTAATGGCAAGCTAAAGTCTGGGTCAAGCACTGAATCGTCACTATTGAAACCTTCGCACTGATTCGATGTGCCCAAAATTTCCCTTGAGAATCCTTCACTTTCTTGCGCTACGTCCATTGCTTATTATTTAAAAAAACAACCAAGTTCTAAGATGTGTATTTAAAAAGCTACTTAAAATTTATCGTTTTGTGTTGTTTACATTTCAAAAATTTTCCACGATATTTATTTTGTTTTTGTAATTTACCGTACGCATTAAAATCAAACTTTCAGTAGAATAACAATTAGCAATCATTTAAATTTATTTGGCACAACCTTCTGCTGCAACAGCCTGTCACTCACTGAATAATTGCTTATCTATTGATAGATACTCACGTCCGCAAGCAGAAAAACGTCTTCAATGCAACCAGTAACGGTACTTACCCAAATGATTGCGTGGAAAAATTGCTTATCTCAAATATGAATTAATAAAGCAGTGCAAGTCTTTTGGAAAAAGAACTTATAACTTACAACTGGGCAGTTATTTGCATGGCTTGGAAAAACTGCTTTTGTCGACATAAAAGGTTTCGACGTTTCCTATTGCTGAGCATGAAAACAACTTTTTTTGATTTGGTAAAACAACGTATGTTATTTTGAAATCGAATCAAATAATATAATACAGTTAAAAAGATGGCATAAATTTAAATTTGACGCGGATTTGAATTCACTCTAACTCCAGAACATGCCCAATTATTTTAACAAGAGCTTGTTTATTGAGGTTACTATCATATTACTTTTAACTTACAGGTTTGAAGTCTCCTGGGATTATCAGGTAAACAGTTGTTATTAACACACACATTGACTAAAAAGTGGATATTTGTGATCAGATTTTGGTTTTCAAATTAAGATTTCTTTGAAGTTCTTGGTATATTCCAAGATAATATTTAACAAATTGTCACCGCGAACAAATAAAAATAATGTAGTATGAAAATAATTCATAAATTATCAAAATTTCTTTTGAAAATTCGTAAACATGTTGTTTAAAACTACACCCTAACCTGTAGTTGCAAAACAAAAAAAAAATATTAAAATTTGTGTTAATTTTTTAAATATATTTTTAATTTAAGATTAACAAATATTAAGCCAAAAAATAAAAACTTATGTAAAAATCGAAATATAAATGAACATACATACATTGGGTGGTATATGAACACACATAGTCATACATCATCATATATGTCTATGCATAGTTCAATACATGACTATATATCATCTCATATATTTCCATACATCTTTGTATCCGAAACTTGCCATATATATTTATATATAATCATATACGACCATACATGAATCATATATAAAAATATAAGTCCATATACCCTCAAATTTCGGATCCAAAGATATATGGTCATATCTCATGTTTCATGTATGGTCATATATCGAACTGTGCATGTCCATATGTTCATATCATGTCATGTATGTTCATATATATTTTGATTTTTACATGGGTAAACAAATTTTTATCAAAAACAAACTGCTAGTACAGGGTGGGGCAAAAACCATCAGCTGACACAAAACGGAAATTTATGGTTTATTGGTGTCCGTTACAGTTATTATAAATTTAAATTTTGTTTTCTATTGCAAAAAAAATTTTCAAAAAATTCCAATTAGTTTTTTTATTTAAATTGGTTGCTTATATACAAAACTATTTTAATTCAAATTACAAGCACTTTTAAACACACTTACATACACAAACATATTTACACAAATGTGTTTGTGTACATTTTGTAGATTAAAAAAAAAAAAACAGAAAATACAAAAACGGAAACAATTTCAAATAAATGATAAAATCATTTACTTTTTAAGGAATTGGTAGGTAAAATTTTAACATGTATTTTTTACTGATTATATCATTTGTTTAATAACAGACCATTACTCAAAAGCAATAGGAAATTTTTTTGTCAATACAAAATTTAATTTATCAATATTTTTTTACCGTTACCATTATTTGACCGTCTACTATATTTTTTCTTTCTTGTATTTAATTGATATACTTGAAAGAATTTTTATTTGCAACCACACAGATTTGCAAATAAAAGTAGAGTTTTTCTTTGACAAAGAAAACATTGTTGTACATAAAAGTAGTGTCCGAAGTAGGGAGAAAATTGCATTTAAAAATGTACTGAACAGTTTGTAGTAGTTGAATTTTAAGCTGAAAGGGTCAAAATAGATAAGAAAGTACCACATGACCATCAAATATTTAAAAGTGCCACAAAAAGCCCAATTGTGCCACATTATGCATCACTGTGCTGTGGTATGCGAGAGAAATACTGAGGATCCTGTTTAATAAAATAAACAGTTTTTGCAGTTACCGTTGTATGTCGTTAGGCGCATTTGCTATCACAACGATTGTCACGACATGTTACTAGGGGTTAACCCATTATTGGCCGCTACCCTTAAACGTGGAATTTTTTAAATACCTTGCAGGAGGGTGTTATTAAGACCCCAATGAAGAATATTTTTCGCAAAATTTTCCCTCCCGATATATAGTTTTCTTTACATGGACTGGTCGAAAAAGCGACCACTGGCCGAAAACAGTAAAAAAAATTAAAAATAATTTGATATTTTTAAAAGAAAAAATGTTGCCTTAGGCTTTATTCAAATAAATTTATTACAAATTTGTATGGTATTCATAAAAACAGCTTGTATGTAAATATATATTGGACATTTTGCATGTAAATATAGTATGTTTTTACACAATTTTCAGCGCCGATATTTATTTTCCACGCTTCTTATAATTGAGTGTTCTCTTTCGTTGACTCGGGGTTGAAAGATCGTCGTATTTTAGAAGTTGTATTGTGACTTCAGAGCGAAAATCAATTTGTGAAAGGGGTTTTGTTTTTTGGTTTTTGCCAGCATGCAGTGCATCTTCCACGCGTTGACCATTGCGTTATGAAGCGAATAAGTCCATGTTGGCCACCACCATTTCTTTCCATTTATACACTTAAAAAAGTTTGTAAGTTAAAATAACTGAAAATATCCTTTAAAAGAAATGATATTTCATTAAAAAACCGGTCTACTTAATTTTAATTTAAATTAAATGCCATTTGTTATTTATTTTTAAGTGTTGATAAATAAACTGACACATCCGTAAGAAACAAATGATATAATCAGTTAAAATAACTGTTAAAAAATAACTGTTTTTTTCATTTATTTGAAATTATTTCCGTTTTTGTATTTTTTGTTTTTTTTTTTTTTAATATACTCGTATAATACAAAATGTATGTATGCATATGAAGCTATAAACACTTTTTGTGTGAATGTTTTTGTGTATGTATGTGTGTTTATGAAGTTCTTGTAATTTGTATTGAAAAATTTTGTATATATACAACCAATATATTTTTTTTTGAAACAGACAGCAAACAAAATTTAAATTTGTAATAACTGTTACGGACACAAATAAACCACAAGTTTCCGTTTTGTGGGTAAATTTTTATTAAATTTCAAACAAATGAAAAAAATAAATGAAACTGAAAAAAGTCGGTAAATGATAGTAAATTATTTCGAATAAATGTATAAAAAAGTTAATATAGATATTTCTTTGAAAAATAAATGTATGTTCCTTTATTTTTAAATGGAACGGAAAACTTTTTTATTAAACTACAAACAGTTAACTACATAATATTCTGAGTGTACAGATACGATAATTGGTCACGGCATTATCATGAAGGATGATACCACCCATACAATGACTATACTCCTGAATTGCTTTTGGCTGTGGAATAGTAATAGTTTTTTTTTTTGCTTACGGCAATAACGTTTAACATTAGCCATTGGTTGAGTTATTGGTAATTACGTTGACAACAGAATTGTCATTCCAGCGCACCAACAATATTTCTTGTTGACTATTGAGCAACTGGTCAAATTCTCCGCGATTGCTTTTTTTAGATTATTTAACGGAGCTTTCACCATTCGATTTTCTCGTATAGTATCCGTAACAAAAAAAGTCGCGTTCATTCAATACACATGCGATAATAAGAAGAAAATAAATTGTCAAAAAAAACTATGTGACAATCGGGATCAGGAACGTTTGCCAGTAAGTCCAAAACAGGTTGCCCCCAAGACCAATGCCATTATAGTGTGGCGTGGATGAACCACTATATAAAATACTGTTGAATAAATATCCTCTTTCAGAGCACATGTACCATGATTCAAATCCAAAACGGATTGGTTTTCCCTTAATTAATGATACAATATGGCTAAAATTCCAAAATGCATAAAATTGTTATTGAGAGCATCAACTAGTGGGCGAACTTTGACAAATCGATCTGTTTTGTCTAAGCGGCTATTATCTGATAGATGTAAATACCTTTTCATTGTTTTGAACCGATGGCTTGCTCATGCTCATGGCTTGCTTTACCATTGGAACTCCCATGTCGGGCTTAGTAGACCAATAATAACTATAAAATACCAATAAATCTACGTAGTTCAATAGGTGTAATACTGGCTGTAGCATTGTTCTGATTTGAAATCTGAAAAATTTGTGATATCCAATATTATGGAATTATCAAAATATAAAGAAAAAATTTCAAATGGAGATTTAGAGCCTATAAAAGATATATAAATGAATGTGTAAGTACAAGAATCCAAAAGAGACAAAGCAGACCAATTTCTCACCAATTTCTAAAAAAAAATTCTTACATTTTAATAGCTTCATTATTTGTTGGCTTTGTTGTGTAGCTAAAGTTTCTTGGCTTTCGCCACATAGTTATAGCAAAATCCGATTTTTTTAATGCATACCATACCATTGTTGCGTGAGTTAGATGTTGACGGCTCTTCAATTTTTGTATATTGCCTCCATCTAGACATTATAAAATATTGTAAAATTAGTTTTTAGCACAACTGTTTGCATTCACCTTTGTACATTTACTGACATTTTACCACAAATATTTCTTTAACTAAATTAAATCAAAATTATCTGAGGTTCCCCTGACTAAAATACGCGATATATTACTTAGCAAGAGAAAACTACAGGGCGACATACAGAACAATTTTTAAGGAAGTATTGCCAGATTTATTATGAAAATAACAGTCTTGAAATTTAAAACAATTTTTATATTCTATTGTAGGGCCTCCGGCCACTGGTCGATATTTCGACCACGAAAGATTGTGGGCATTTAAGAATAAGAAAATGTGTCATATGCAAATTGATTTCCATCGATTCTTATAACACAGTATTTAGGCTCTTAAAATAATAAAACATAAGAAACAAAAATTTTAATTATAACCCAGCAAAATTAATGGAAGTGATTCTTAAAGTATTAATTTTTCATTGATTCCAAAGTATCGTTTAGTTCTTATAATCCTCTTCTAAGGCAGTTCTTTTTCTCAACTTCCAAAGATGTGATTTTTAATGAAATTTAGCATTTTCTTTTAAAAACAACCAAAGTTAAACATTCATCATAGATATTCTTATTAGAGTATTCATAAACCGAAACCGAAAACCGGTCAACCGGTTTCTTTATTTTTAAAAACCGATCGGTTTCGAATATTTTGTAAATACGAAGAAACCCGAAAACCGGTCTTTTTTTTGGTTAACCGGTTTTTAATTACATCACCAACTGGGTTACTTGGTCTCTTTTATTTTTTCCAAACACTTTTTTAATCTTTTGTTTGGTTATGAAAATTTAGATGTAAGTCTGATAGATTCCGATGAAGACTTAACTTTGGATATTCCAAATTCAAATAGTTTAATTTCTGATCTAAAAAACACAATAAACAGCATTCAAAATCCTGAAAAGAAGAATGTACAAAATCATTCATTATATGATGATTTCATATATCTTGATAAATGGGACAAAAGAACTAAAAAGTTGAAAAATTTATATAATTGTTTCTTGACTATTTGTCCAACATCTACTATTAGTAAAAGAGTATTTTCCACTTCTAGCTTTATCAAAAGCAAACAAAAAATCGTCTTAAAACGAAACATTTAAATTGCATATTATTTCTAAAATATTATTTTAGAATTGAAAAATATATTTTCTTTTTACATATTTAAAATGTAATATTAAAATGTAATGGAAAAAATTGTAAGGTTCAGCGCTAGAGGGAGTGCACACTTTCGACCCGCGATCGGTTCGTTAGTAACATTAAAAAATTATGATCTTGAGCCTGATAAAATTATAAAAATATAATTAAAACAGATAGATCAAATAACACTAGGTCACAAATAACAAACTTTTGTCTGTTATTTGTTTCTAGCATACTTTTTCTCATGGATTTGGACCTACTGAACACGAAAATGAATTTTAAAAATTTTTCTGTCGATTGGTTTGCGAGATACAAATTTTTTAATTTTTTTTTTTTAATTTTTGGAGGTACACTTACTATTTTGAGCATATCTTTAGTCTTCTTTGACCTATTTTATCCTACTACTACTCAAATTAAAGACAATTGAGCCGTCTACAACTTATTCTCAGAAAATTTTCAAATCGGGTTAGTAGTTTTGATGTTGGCGGCTTAAAAAGGTTAAAAAACTGCGTTTTTTTAGTAAAAATGTGGCTGAAAAATTCATATAAAAATTCATATAAAATGTAAAACGCGATGTTAACAGCGATTTTAATTTTTTTACGTATAGCTGACACTTTTCCAAAGAAAATAAGCCCTTACTTAACAAAATCTGATGACAAATGGCCGACTTATTATTTTTTTGGTAAACGACCGAAATTCCGCTATTTCACGATTTTTTGATTTTCATTATTTGCACAGCTTACCTACCCAACGCAAACGAATAAATACATTTGAACTTAATTTAAAATAAACAAAGTAGTCTTCGTATATTTTTTTTTAATTTATTTACAGCACTACATGCTCATACATATTTAAACATAAGGAGACACGGTTATCAATTGCATTTCAAAACTGTCTGTGAAAGTGTAAAGAAGTTAATATTTAGAAAACGCAAGGAAGACAATGAGTAAAAGACTACGTGTGTTCGAGTGTTTGAACGATCCAGACAATTTCTGCAATGTTTGTGGCCAGTTTATAAAAAAAAATCACGCACACAAGTTTACTCCAGCAGTACAATTGCACTATTTGAATTATTTTGGTATTTCACCAAATATCACAGAACCATGGACACCTAAGTCGCTGTGTGATCTTTGCTATATAATCTTAACCAACTGGGCAGCTGGCGGAAGGTAAGAATTTTTATTTAAACACATTATACATAGCGAATATAGTAATTTATTTTAATTTTAGCCGCCATATGAAATTCGATACACCAATGATGTGGAAAAAGCCGCTATGCCATTCCACAGACTGTTATTTTTGCCTCACCACAAACAGTGGGGTAGGAAGATTTTTTAAATGGAACTACGCTCAAGTGGGATCGTTTGCGCCAGTACCACATTCGCATGATGTGCCATATCCAGTGTGCCCTGGTGCATCTCTTCAAAAAGCAGAATCGTCAGAAGAAGAGTCTGAGTCAAATGCAAGCGAATTTGAGCCGGGTGCAAAGCGAAAATTACTGTCACAGGCCGAACTAAACGATTGGGTGCGCGATTTTGGTCTCACTAAGGAGAAATCCGAACTTTTTGCGTCTCGGATGATACAGTGTGGATTTGCGGCTTCAGAAGTGAAAGTATCAGCGTACAGAAACCGTCACAAGGAGTATGCAAAATTTTATACAAAGAAAGACCAAATATGTTTTTGCAGCGACATTTCAGGCTTGTTCCAAGAGCTTCACCAAATTCACAACCCCAACGAATGGAGGTTGTTTATTGACAGCAACAAAGAGAGCTTGAAGGCAGTTCTCTTACATAATGGGAATGAAAAGCCATCTGTTCCTATTGCTCATGCGGTTCATTCAAAGGAGAACTATGAAACTATGGACATTTTGCTGAAATGCATAGAGTATAGGAAATACAATTGGAAAATATGCGCCGACCTTAAAGTTGTGGCCATTCTGTGTGGACTCCAAGGAGGCTATACGCGACATTGCTGTTTTCTGTGCCTTTGGAATAGCCGCGCTGATGATCAGCATTATATAAAAAAAAAATGGCCGGTACGAACGAAACCTGTAGTTGGAGAAGCGAATGTTCAGCGCAAACCACTAATAGAGAACCGTGAAAATATAATACTTCCGCCGCTGCACATAAAATTGGGTTTGATTAAAAATTTTGCCAAAAAATTAGACAAAGAAGGTGAAGCTTTTGCCTATTTACGGTCAATTTTCCCTTACCTTTCGCTGGCAAAAATTAAAGAAGGAGTCTTCGCAGGACCCGAGATAAAAAAAATGTTGAAAGATGAAAAATTCCCAAAGCTGTTATCACCCATCGAAGCCGCAGCATGGAATTCCTTCAGGCTTGTTGTGGAAAACTTTTTAGGAAACAACAAAAGCCCGAATTATAAGGACATAGTTGAGGATCTGGTAAAGAACTATGAAGCCATGGGAGTGCACATGTCACTTAAAATACACTTTCTGGATTCTCATTTGGATTTTTTCCCTGAGAATTTAGGAGACGTGAGCGACGAACACGGCGAGCGCTTTCATCAGGAATTGAAGGCTATGGAACGACGCTATCAGGGCAACTATGACACGGCTATGATGGGTGACTATATTTGGACCCTAATACGTGAGACCGATTGCAGCGAATACAAAAAACAAAGAAGAAGTCAGCAGTTTTTCCACATGGCATAAAATGTACACTTATATCTTTGTTTTTACTCATTTTTTTGTGCGTTGATTTGCTTAATTTAATTAGTTAGTTTAATTTCGTTAGTTTAGCTAATTGTGCGATACATTGAGCATGTAGTGCTGTAAATAAATTAAAAAATAATATACGAAGACTAATTTGTTTATTTTAAATTGAGTTCAAATGTATTTATTCGTTTGCGTTGGGTAGGTAAGCTGTGCAAATAATGAAAATCAAAAAATCGTGAAATAGCGGAATTTCGGTCGTTTACCAAAAAAATAATAAGTCGGCCATTTGTCATCAGATTTTGTTAAGTAAGGGCTTATTTTCTTTGGAAAAGTGTCAGCTATACGTAAAAAAAATTAAAATCGCTGTTAACATCGCGTTTTACATTTTATATGAATTTTTATATGAATTTTTCAGCCACATTTTTACTAAAAAAAACGCAGTTTTTTAACCTTTTTAAGCCGCCAACATCAAAACTACTAACCCGATTTGAAAATTTTCTGAGAATAAGTTGTAGACGGCTCAATTGTCTTTAATTTGAGTAGTAGTAGGATAAAATAGGTTAAAGAAGACTAAAGATATGCTCAAAATAGTAAGTGTACCTCCAAAAATTAAAAAAAAAAAATTAAAAAATTTGTATCTCGCAAACCAATCGACAGAAAAATTTTTAAAATTCATTTTCGTGTTCAGTAGGTCCAAATCCATGAGAAAAAGTATGCTAGAACCAAATAACAAAATGGCTGTTGCCTAGTGTAATATACAAAATTTACACTTAAAAAACTTATTTAATGCCAAAAGTTCAAATTACTAACGTACCTAATTTTACCCAATTTGCAAACTTAATGATCTGTATTCATTTGATATGAATATAGTTTTATAATATTAGTTTTTAAAATATTATATTAAAAACATTAAAACCAATAAATAAAATGTTGAAATGAAATACAATTAAAAAATATTTTATAATATTTTTTTTTAAGGAATGTATTTTTTTATTTTTATTACTTTATACATATATTAAATTTCTTTTTTTTGTTTGTAATTAAAACAACAAATTATATAAGCTTTTTATTCAAATTAAAAAAAAAAACCGAAAAACCGGTTGACCGGTTTTTTCTGCAAAAACCGAAACCGGTTTTTTTAAAATTCGATTTTTCGAAGAAAACCGAAACCGGTTTTTTCAAAAGGCTGGTTTTTTGAATACTCTAATTCTTATATAAATTTGACATTTATAACTATGGTTTAAGTTGAAGTGATTTTAAATTCTTAAAATCATAGTAATTATTGTTAAGAAAAAGTAAAAAGTTTATTGCAGTAAGAACGAATTAAGTAGTTTAATAAATAAGGCTCGATTACTGAATGTCCCGTTAAAATTTAACCAACAGTAAAACTTAAACTTAATATGGGAAACAACAATAAATGTATCAGTTAAATTCTCAGGTAGAAGCTAACGGGAGCTTGTGAAAATGAGCCTAAGGCCCAATTACTGATGTCCTGTTAAAATGTAAATTACAAATTCAAAATTTATTTGGGAACATCAAAATATCTCATTTTTCACTAAACCATAAGAAGGGCTTTAGATGCAATGAAAAAGGATCATAAAAGAAATCTTCCACCCTATGACACCCCTATGTAAAAATCATTGGTTCCGATCCAAATTTTTAAAACACCGGAATCGAAATCATTGCTTCTTTTTCTATTCTTTTGCTACTATTTTTTTGCTGGGAAGATATATATTTTAATTGGAAAAAAGTGTTAAAAATGTCCGTTTTTAAATCCTCTTACCAAAACATTTTTCAAACTCTTTAAAAAATCATTTCACTACAGATATTTTAAAAATTAGTTCAGATTTTATTTTTGTAAAAACATATCCAAAAAAATATAGTGGCATATAATAGGTTAATAGATCTCTTGGTAGGATAATTTTAATAAATTAAAAATCGAATATCGGAATATATGAAAAACAAAATTAAATTCTCCTTTGTTAAGATTTTCCTTTTTAATTAAATTCTTTAAACATTTTTGAAGTGGATGTTTTAATTCTAAGTTTCCGACATCATACTCAAAGGGTTTGTAGTACTTGACATCAGAGTGGCACTTTCGCCCTTTAACCTCCATGTTACCGCGCTTTAATTGAAAACCTAAAAGAGTGTTTCTTCAGTGAATAAGGGAATGGAACAAAAGTATATTTTTAATGTCGAATTTTATGCAGAAGGTCTTTGGACGGGACTCTAATATGAATACGAGTATTTTTCCCCTTTTTTGCCTCTACCAACAAAGCAAACATTTTCAGAAATCCTGTCTCAGTGGATGCCTATGCCAGAGTAGCAAAATACGTGATAAATTCTAAGTTCCTAGGTCTAGCGGATTGGCAGGAAATAAGTAGCTAATAACTATTTTTAAGAAGAACTGAAATTCATTGTCATGAAAATTTATTTTTATTTTTATATGGAGTTTTAAAGTTTTTTCACGTGATATCCAAACAACTAAATGTGCCTTAGAAAAGAATTGTCTTTTAAATACACGCTCTAATACACAATAGAAAATCGATATTAATCTTTGTTCTAAATCTAAACATAATCAATTACATAAAATACTTAAGTGCTACTTATATTTTAATATTATTTTTTTTTTAAATTTAACAACAAAATATGTGAACAAAATAAATGTATACAACAGCAAATGCTAGGTTTTCTCAATAAGCAATTAAAAAAACTTCCACATATTTATTTTTGTTGAAAAACAAAAATGCTTGCTTATTCTTTTAGAAAAATACTTACAGTAAGTTTAACTTTGTTATGCCAATATTTTTTTTCTTTTAAATTGTGCAAAAGAAATATTTCATGTGTACTTATCCGTATTACATTTATATTATGGTCGAAATATTTGAATAAGTTTACTCACGTATTTAATAAGATTTGACCAATTTTGAGTAAGAACAAATGACCCCCTAAACAAAGAAAACTTATACAAGTGTACAAATACAAAAATCGACTATAAATAAATATAAAAATTGTTATACAATAATAATAATAAAAAAAAAAATTAAATATTTAGGAAAATAACAATAGAGAACTGATGCTGCCGTTCTGCTTTTTACTAACTCATTGCTAAATGCTGTGGTTGCTATAAACATGATGGTTGATTAAATCCAACTTAATATATGAGATTTTATACAGTGAGAATATTTAATAAAATTTTTGGCAAATTCTAGAAAAAAATATCTAACCACATACTTGATTGTTGAGAAGCCGAGTAAAAAAAATTGATTTGGCGCAATATGTAATCATATCCAATTTGATATTCTTTAATATCTGCTATAATATACAGCTGAATTTATTTTATCCGAAAAATGGCAGACCTCATTTATTTCAAAACTACAAATTTTATTTTTTTATATATTAAATTTTGATCCCTTGTTTAATTGACAAGATGTGTTATTAATAAACATTAAAAATAAACAAATGTATAGCAACTTTTGCAAACATCTGTGGTTCATATTAATATAAATTACTAATTATTTGTAATAAATTGCAGATTTTCTGCATACGTATTGTGTTGATTTTTATTTACAGCTGCTGTCAAAATAATAGCACCACCTACATTGCTCATTTTATAAAAGTTATAAAAACAAATTTATTCAAAATAAACTATTAAAATATTTTTTTAATTAAATGGCTGATAAATGTAAAAAATTTTACAAAAGAAAAAGAGATCACTTAAGTTTATGTTATTATAAAAAAATCGACTTTTTCTTAAAAAGTAGAAAAATTGTCTGTCATATTTAGCTGAAAGTATATATAAAAAAATTGATTTAATTTTTGTAATACGAGTAGTTTTCTGTTGAATTATCCTTACATATTGGCACACATTAGTATTTAGTTGCGTTTCCCTTGTTAAAAATAACGGCTGAGCATCGTCTCCCCATGGAGTTAACCAAATGCTGACACCTTTCTATAGGAATGGAATACCAGGCCTGTTCAATTGTACTCCACAGATCATTATTATTGGTCGCTTTGATTTTGGATACTTTCTTTTTTAACATCAGCCCATAAATTTTCAATAGGGTTTAAATCTGCCGACTGAGCAGGCCACTCCATGACTGTAATTTTGTTGTAAAAAATGGTGTCCATTTTTTAGCTTTTTTACTGGTGTGTTTTGGGTCATTATCTTGTTGCATGACCCAAATCAGTGGCATTTCCTCGGATGCATATGGAAGCATAATTTCTTCGGGTATTCTGACGTATTCGGATGCATCCATGATGGTATTTATACGGTGAATAGGTCCAACTACATAGTACGAAAAACATTCCCACACCATGATACTGGCACCTCCGTACTTGACTGTCTTTGCGGTAAATTTTGGGTTATATTCAGAGTTAGGTGGTCTTCTTACATATGATCGAGAACCCTTACCACCGAATAAGACTATTTTGGACTCATCAGTACAAATAATATTGCGCCACTTTTCAATTGACCAGTCAAGGTGGTTCTTAGCAAATAATAATCTTTTTGCCAGATGCTTCTTTCTCAAGAGTGGAACTTTTCTTGGACTATGAGCTTTGAGGTTATGTTCTCTTAGTCTCCGGAATATGGTTTCAGTGCTTACCGGTAGATTTAATTCATTTTTTACTTCTACAGCCGACATAAACGGTGCTTTTTTGATTTGCCGTACTATGCGATTGACCATTAAAGGTGGAGTGACCGTTTTCCTTCCTCGTTTTTCGGCTTTGAATTTGTAGGTTATTGCGTTTCTTATCATTTTATTTGAACAGCCAATAATACCTCTTACTTGGGAGTACGTTTTTCCTTCTGAAATTAGTTTTTTAATGAGATCACGTTTCTCAAAAGTACAGTGCTTAGCACGACCAATTGTTTACAATATAATGCAAAATTTTTTAAATTTTAATGTGAATATTATTAACACAAATTACCAATGACCGTTATATATTGTTGAAAATAAAAACTTCTGCTTCAGGTGATTTTTTAACAGAACTTAGAAAATTGGTGTTATTATTTTGACAGCTCTTTTTACGACTCATTATGCTGTTCTCCATATTTCTGAAAATACACTCTTTAGTTTAGCTGAAAATTATTTACTCAGAGTCAACACATACTTTTTGTAACGGAACTGCGAAGCTACAGAAAAAAACCAAAATGCAAAAAAACAGAATTGCCAAATGAAGTTTATTTATTTTGGTGGTGCTATTATTTTGACAGCAGCTGTATATATGTATTCAGCCACACATATGTAATGCATATAAAGGGTATCCCAAAATACACACAATAAATAATTTTTATAGAAACCCTATGGAAAATGGACCAGTCACAGAGTTAGTCACGTGACCTGAACTTTGTGACAGACACCGGTCCCCGAGTTGGTTCTCTTATATGAAAGTAACCGGTAACTTTAATATGGGCTTGTCATAGGAGGTGTCTTTTTCTACCTTTTTGAGCCCAGCGGTTTTATTTGCTTATCTTAGCAGCACATGTCTGCTGACGTGTAGTACAATGAAATTTGCAGAGAAAATTAGCTGCCGCTACTAAATTTTAGTATACTTTTTCTAAAGTGGAACTTCAAATCTGTTTGCTAAAATCAGCAAAGAAAAATTACTAACATTTATTAGTACACAATTTTAAATATATTTTTTATATCGAGCATCAAAATTTTTTATTTTTCATAAAATATTTTATAAAAAATTAAAAAAAAATCAAAGGCTTAAAAATTGTTAAAACATGAACGAATTAATCATTTTGTTTTAATTTGGTAATTTCTGTTTTGAAAAATATATTAGTAAATTTTTTTTTACTTTTAAGGTCAAATTTTAATTGTTATTAGGGTTGAGTTTTAGAACTAACAAAACGTTTTAGTGGATGTCCTATTTTCAGACATGAGTCGGTATATTCACTTTCGATCCCTTTTTTAATCTATGTAACATTTTAAGGCAATTTAAGTTTGTAGGTGTAAGTTTTAATTAGAAATAACATTTCCTTCAATATCCACTTTTTTAAAATTAGTAATTGTTTTGCTAATTTCAGCAAATCGGTTTTCAAAAATTTGTAAAATGATTTCTGAAAAATTTGTAAATATTCTGTAAAACTCTGTAATTTGTTTAATGTAAATAGCAAAAAGATTTGCCAAATAATAATTTTTTTACTAAAAATTAGTGCAAAAATAGTAAAGTTGAAATGAAAACCGTTTATAAATGATTGTACAAACTTTTTTCTGAGTGTAGCATAGTTTCTAATTTATGTTCTACAACCGCTTCTTTTAGTATGGAGTTTGGCCCACTAACTAGAAATGGTTGGTATAGAACCAGTTATAGAACTGGTTCTTGGACAGTGAAACGATACATTTTGACTCCCTGGAATCAGTTCTGGAACCTGTTCTAGGATCGATTTAAAGGTAACCTGTTCTAAAAAATTTTGCTGGGGACAAGTATGTATATATATAACAAATTGTTAAAATCTGTGGTTGTCAAAGTGAGCAATTAAAAAAGAAAAAAGTTTCGGCTCAAATTTCAATTGAAATCTCTATATAAGCACTTATTTGGCAATGGACGATTTTGCTGTGTTCGTACATATACGAGTATGTGCATTGTATCCCAGCGAAATAAGAGCTGAGGAAGAAGTAGTTAAACACTACATCCACTGAACCCGAAGTTATGAAAATTTCGGTGAACCATTAATGATTTTAACTTTGGCGTGTCATTGGGAGGAAGCAGTTCGTTTCGGTGCTATGAAAAATCAATGATCAGATGGACTTTTTCATTTGTTTACGGAAGTTGTTAAATATCAGTTCCCAAAGAAACAAAATGTCTTCATAGTAACTTGTGGAACGAAAAACCGTCCCCTCAACATATACAATGTATACAGTCAGAGTTAAAATTTAGTATACAGCGAACAATAATTTCTGTGAAGAATAATATCTTTAAAGGAAATTGATCTTTTTTAAATTTCTTTATATAAACATGTTTGAGACAGTCTTACTATTATTTAATAGTTATTTTTATTTTCTCATAATAGAGATTTATGTAACAAAATAGAAAATGCTGTTAAAAATGCAGTCAATATTTAGTATACAGAACATTAAAATATAATGAAATAAGTACCGTTATGGGTAGATCGTGCATTGAGCACTTTTTCATACACAATTAAAAATGAATTTAGTATTTATTTTGTAAGTACAGAGTTAGGAAAATATTTAGGGACCAGAATGGCACGTGGCAAAGATTTACCAGTGGGGGTTAGAGACTTAATTATGTTCCACCTAAGTAACGGAAAATCTTTCGGAGATATAGCTTAAATTGTAAACAAAAGCCGGACAACTATTCAAAAAGTTATTGAAAGAAATAAAGCTCGAGGAAACACCAAAACTGTTAAACATACCGGTCGACCACGCTCTCTAAAGCTGATAGTTTATACCACGCGTTTCCGCGTCAACGCTTTGAACGCATCTACGCTTTATACGCTTTACTGAAATTCAAGTTACTTGCGAAGCTTTTTACGCTCTTGTTTTGATCAGCTGTAGTGTAAATTTGTTGAATAAAATAAATTTAAAATAATGAACAGCTTCAATTAGTTTTTCCTCCATTATGTGGTTTTAAAAATAAAAATAACCTGTCAAAACCAGCTGATTTGTTCGTACGCTGCTTATGACGCTTACAAAAGTAGAAAGTAGATCTACTTTTCGCGTCAACATGTCAAGACATCCTTCGTTCTGGTACTCTGTAACTTGCAGCATACAATGACACTGATTCTACTTTTTTAACAACCGCGTGGTATGGACGTTCAGCTTAACTGATTATGAAGTGCGCAAAATGGTCAGAGTAGTCAAGAAAACTCCAAAGTCTAGCGCAGTCAAAATAGCTGAAAGAGTTTCTTAGGAACGCACAGTGTGGTAGATCGCTAATCTAACTGGACAAAATTAATAAATCGCGTTGGTTTCACTTCTCACATGAATTATATAATAAATGAGTTTAAATATATAAATGATTATAAAAAATCAACTTTTTTTAAAAAATAAGTTTTTTTTTTTTTTTTAATAAAATGAGGCAAAAAACAAGTAATAGCGGCTAAATTCGGGTATGCCGAATCTTATATACCCTTCACCATGGTTGGGAAAAAACTGAAGTTTATATATGGACATATATGGAATGGACAGATTTATATACGGACGCCTTTAAGAGGAAATTTACCATTTAGTTTGGTGATAAAACTTGGATTTGGGAAGATTTATGGTTCCAGAAAATAGGTATTTAAAAATAATTTATGTTTTGGGCATAACTTTTTTGTATCTGAACCGATATTTCCGAGTTTTTCAGCAAATATGTTATACTAAAGATTTTCGATCTTTTGCTATATAAGACGTATCCATAGGTCATATTACAGCTCTAGAATAGTGTTTGTTGTTTGTGTATAAAAGGTGAAGAGGTGAAAGAAAAGAATTTCAACAAATCGTTAAAAGAAATCACTAGAACTGCAAGTGTTTTATTTCTACAAAAACGTTTGATTTAGCTGGTAAATTTGCATTTGGGATTTTATTTTTTATTAAAAATATTTGTAATTTCTTTAGCTTAATTTTAAAAATTTTAAGGAAAATAGTTTATAATTTTTTTTTTATAAATTATTATAAGTTATGACCTAAAATAGTTGCACTCAAAGGTAAATTATGTATACAATTTTCTTAATATGTGAGAAATAAAATGGTTTAAAAATCTTTTTATAAATTCTTTTAAATCGGAGCAAAAAATAGAAATAAAACCGTTTGTATTTTGTTTGTATCAGAGGGTTTTTATATAAATTTTGATGTTTTTAGCCTATTTATGGATTATTTAATTATTAATATAAAATTTTATATAAATTAAATGTTAAAAAAAACCAAAAATAAACAAAAAAAGTCTTAAGAAAATAATAAAAAAAATGTACAAAAAAAAGTGAATTGACCGGGATTCGAACCTCGAACCCGTGGCCTTAGAGAAAAAAAGTATTTGTGACATAGCGTGTAGACAACTGAGCTATTGAAGCTCACACAAAATCATCGTCAATAGAGGTACATATATAAAATTCTTCGTTCATTAGAGATTTGTTTAGTTTTTATTTAAATGACAAATCTTTGTATGTGTGTTGTTTGTGTATAAAAGGTGGAGATGAAAGAAACGAATTTTAACACATGGATGTGTTGTTATGCGTAAAATTCTACATACATATTAAACAAAGGGATTTTACTGGAAATAATATCTCAGCCATTTATTAACCGATCTGTCTGATTTTTAATAGCAAACAGAAATGGATCACATGTAACAGAAATAAAAAACAATCAAGTCCTCATCATGTCTGGGTTTTTCGGAAAACCCATTTCAACACACAGACGGACATCGTTAAATCAACTTTGCTCTTCATAAAGACCCAGAATATATATACTTTATAGGGTCTAAGATCAATATTGTAGAAATTACAAACGGAATGACAAACTTATATATATCCTTCCACCTGTGGTGAAGGGTATAATAAATAGTTCTCGCTGTCAAGAAAATAATACATTTTTAAGATAAAAAATTGGTTTCTTTAATACATCCTTTAAGATTATTTGTAGTTATATATACTAGTATTTAGATTGAATATAACTAAGATTTATAATTAATAAAATAATTAAGTGAGGTTTTACGTAAGGAGTCGGAGATAATCATTTTTAATATCAAAATAAATTTAAAATTTTTAATAAATATTTAATAATAAATGTTTTCTTTACTTGTTTTTACTTTATTACATTAATAATACAGATAATAACACATAAATACATATTGAGATTTTAATTTATTCACTTTCATATGCATCGTTAAAAGATTTTTCCTGCTCAAAAGCATCAACAGATAATAATGAAAGAACATCTTTTGTTATAAAACCTCGAACTCGAAAGGGACTATGACGCAAACTAGTAATAAAAGAATCTGAAGAAATCAAGAGTCGATTGAAAAGATCTGTATTTGTGTCTGTTCTCGATGTTTTTCTCGTAAACAACTCTCTAAATTTCCTCGTCTCCTTATTTCTTGCTTCTTGAGCTTCTTCTGACAGCTGTCCTAAAGGAAGACCTTATTATGTCGGTTTCATTAAAAATGATTTTATGGACGCTAACTGGCAAATTGTACCACGGGTATTCGTTTAAGTATACATTTCGTGTAACAATAAAACTTTCAAAAGCATCTTCATCAATAGGGTAACCAAAATAATATGAAACCGTTCAATTAATTCTTTATTGACACCAGTGATTTCTGAACTCTTTCCTGTTGCTCTAAAGAACCGTCTAGCAGTATTACCGTCATTCGTATTACCTCCTTGTTGTGTTGGCATGACTACAAGCAACCCCATCTCATTCCGAAATCTTTGTTGAATATTTTTTTTTTCTTCAGCCTCTTTGGCTTTATTTTCCTGTCCTCGAACTTTGCCAGGTCAGTATAGGAAGCTTATATGCTATGTGTAATACACACTCCATAAAACGGATCCATGAATGTAGCGGAGACATTCCAAAGGTTAAAGATCGTTCATCGACAATTTTGTATAAAATCGCAGAAGGTTTATTTAGTTCATTCGGTTTCGCTTCACATATGAAACACGTTTTAGAAGAAGAAGTTACAGATGATAGTGAAGTACACATTTAACCGTCTATCATAGTAAGCATAAAAGTAGACTCAACAAGAAAACTTTGTTCGCCATTTGTGAGAAATAAACTCATTGGACTCTTTGACTAAAACTAATTCATTTTAATAGGAACCATTTAAATACTAAATAAACGTTCATCTGAGGAAAACTTCTGTTTATACTGCCCCATCGCAACCCCATTTTATTTTTCAGTTCATCAATACCAAACAAAGCCTTGTAATAGGATGATTCACTAATGACTGGAGTGAACTTTTTGCATACATGTCAGTGATTTCTGTTTTAGCTGGATAACATTTTTTCTTAGCTTTTTGAATATCAGTGTAGGAGGGAAAAATATTTTTGCATTGACTTTTAGCCGAATAACATCGTATTGATGTTTCGACAAATAAGCATCAACCATCAAAGATAAGGCTTCATCGGGAGAAAGTTTCCCTAATGGCACAGGCTCAGAGCTAAATCTCTTATAAATTTTTTTCACTTCCGTACCTTTACTGAATGAAGCTTCCCATAGATCTTTCACAAGTCTGGCTGAATCTCGCTTTCCCATTTTGCGAAACACTTGCTCAATAGCTTTAATAATTTCTCGATTTTTCACTACAGTCACTACAGTTTTTCGGTTTTCTTCCAGCTTTTTTAAAACTTTGCAGTTGTACACTTTCAGGCAATACATATGGTTCGGTTCATCAAGCCGAACTGAATTTGATGTAAAGAAATGGTCACGATGTCTTCCACTTTTTATCCATTTTTTGTCTAGCTTCATAAAAATAATATTTATATTTGCCTTAAGATTTGTTTTCAAGTCTTCTGGTATATCTTGAAGACCATATCTAACCATTATTAATGTCAATAAGATGTCTTTGCAATGTATTTTGGGAGTTTTTACCCATTCTTCAAAAATTTCCTTTCGCGAAAGAGTGGAGGTCATACTGGAAAGATGAAAAAAATGTATGGTGGTCGCCAAAAATGTGCAAGGTGTTTTTGATTTACCTTAAAGTGAACACTTGAAAGAATAACCCAAATATAGTTTTACACCGGAACTGTCCGGAATAAACAGCTTTAACTCTACTTGAAAAAAGGAAATAATGAACTTGTCACAAAAAAAAATTTTTTTTTAATACTTAAAATGGAAATAATTAATTAATTAAAATTGTAATATATATCCTTGAAATACAGCTTAATAATAACAAAAAAAAAAAAAAAATATGACAATAAAATCACCGTTAGCCTTTTTAATCATAAGCCAAAGTCACACAAAAAATACGCTTCTCTTTAAAATCTGAATGCACTGACTTTGCAGCTTACTGTTTTCTAATCAGAGCTAAAAACAAAAACAAAAAACGAAACATCAATTACAGTTACCTGTTGTATTGAGAAGCTCATTAAACGATCAGAAGGAATTTTGCCAGACATATTTTTTTTTATTTTTTCCAGCTAGATTTGTGATTTACCACAGTGTGGAACGTGGTGAATCAGTAAATGCATCTGCAATTAGAAGACGGCTGAATGACCATGGATTACATGGAAGAGTACCTAGAAAAAAACCTTTAATTTCTGCGGCAAACCATACTAAACGTAAAGACTTTGCAATAGCTGAAATAACCTGTTCGCAGTCTTTCTGGAATAATGTTATATTTACTGATGAGAGTAAATTTAAGATTTTTGGATCAAAATCAAGAGGAAAGGTCTGGAGAAGAAAAAATAGTTATCTGTTTCCATAAAACCTTAGTGCTACTGAAAAACACGGCGGTGGCTCTTTGATAGTTTGGAGTTGTATGCCAGCTGCAAGACCAGGCAAATTTGTATTCATTGAAATTACAATGAATAGCCCAGGCTGCTTACAAATTTTAAAGGACAATCTGAAAGTAAGTGCTGAAAATTTAGGCCTTGTAACGCAATGGGTCTTTCAGCAAGACAATGACCCAAAGCACACCGCCAGAATTGTCAAGGAGTGGCTGTTGTACAACGTGCCTTAACAGTTAAATTCACCTCCGCAATCTCCAGACCTTAACCCCATAGAGCATCTATAGGAAATTCTAGACAGAAACATTAGAAAACGAAACCTTTCATCCAAGAATGAACTTCGTACAGCTTTAAGGGAAGAGTGGGAGATGTTCGATGAAAAGGCGGCTAGAGGCTGTAATTAACCTGAAAGGACTTATTTCTTTTTCCCATAAAATTTCCATAAACTCATTTTTAATTTTCAACATTTTTTAAAATAATAAAATATTAAACTTCAAATTTACTTTTAAGTTTGTTCAAACTAATATACAGTCAAACAAAAAAAAAAAAAAAGTTGTGCACTTATATTAACAAATTTTGAACCACATTATTTCTGTAACTTGTGATTTTAGAACAAAATCTAATAAATTTATTCAAAAAAATATATAAAAATCTAATAATTTGACCAGATTTTGTTCTAAAAGTCAATACTTTTTGTAAAAATACATAAATTCTAAATTAGTTAACAGTTATATAAAAAATGTTTGAAAAGTCATATAAAAGTAAAACAGTGTGTCACACCCATGGAAATTTTCACATAAAATAAATACAAACTAATATCTATAGAACTGAAAACAGATATAAAACAATAAAACTTGATTGGGACTAACCTTACAAGCAATTAATTTAATTATGTTAACAATTCCCTAACGGGTAACTTTACGAGTTTGAAATAAAAGCCAATATTAGTCAATTAAATACACTCAGAATATTATGTAGTTAACTGTTTGTAGTTTAATTAAAAAGTTTTCCGTTCCATTTAAAAATAAAGGAAGATAGATTTATTTTTCAAATAAATGTCTATATTAACTTTTTTAATAAATAATAAATAATAAATACTATCATTTACAAATTTTTTTCAGTTTCATTTATTTTTTTCATTTGTTTGAAATTTAATAAAAATTTACCCACAAAACGGAAACTTGTTTTTATTTGTGCTCGTAACAGTTATTACAAATTTAAATTTTGTTTACTGTCTGTTTCAAAAAAAAATATTCCAAAGATTTCAATTTGTTTTTTTATTTAAATTGGTTGTATATATACAAAATTTTTCAATACAAATTACAAGAACTTCATAAACACACATACATACACAAGCACATTCACACAAAAAGTGTCTATAGCTAAGAATACATACATTTTGTAGTGTAGATTAAAAAAAAAAAATACAAAAAGCTAAACAATTTCAAATAAATTATAAAATCGTTTATTTTTTAAGGATTGGTAGGTAAAATTTTGACATTTATTTTAACTGATTATATCATTTGTTTCTTACGGATGTGTCAGTTGATTAATCAACATTTAAAAATAAATAACGAAAGCCATTTAATTTAATTCAAAAGTAAGTAGACCGGTTTTTAAATAAAATATCATTTCCTTTAAATGATATTTTCAGTTATTTTAACTTACAAACTTTTTTAAGTGTAAGCTTTGATTTAATTTTTGTTTGGCTGTGCCAGCTTAACAAGTTTTAGAAATAATGTGGTTTAAAATTTGTTAAAATGAGTGTACAACTTTTTTTTTTTGGTTGGCTGTATTTCTTTTTCTAATCAAAATATTTTGCTTCAGAAATAAAAATGCGTGCTGTATACTAAATTTTGACTCTGACTGTATATATTGCCTAAAAACATAAAATATTTGGTCATAAACATTATTTGTTTTCATCTAAACACATGTGATATACCCTGTAGGAAATGTCGATAGTGAAACTGTACTGATTCACTATTGACTTTGTCACCAGTACTACTGACTAATTATTCCCAAGCCAACGCTTTCATTGCGTATCTACACAACTATTGACTAGGTGTTGACATTGGAACCAGAGATTCACTAGTACATTTTAGTAATTCTGATCTACACTTTTGGAAATTTTTACTAGATTTCCACACTAGGAATGAAATAAGATTAAACATGGTGCATTTATTTTGTTAAATTAGATTTTTTATTAATAAAATTTTTTTCATAAATTTCATTAAAATAAATAAGAAAATTCGTTAAAATTTAATTTTGGAGTAGACAAATCTTCAAAAGACTGCACAAAATCATCCACAGGCTCCGTAAAATCTTGATCAGGCTCCACAAAATCTCTAGAGTTTCAACTTTCACAAAAAATTGTTGCCTCTTTCTTGTTATTTTTATTTTTATACAAAATTGATTGTTGTTTTTTCACAAGTTTTTTGTTATTTCTTTTGCTCATTATATATTTTGTTCAAATTTGTATATTTAACTTTTAAATTAATTTTTCTTTATATTTTTATTAAAAACTTTAATTTTGCATGCAGCTATCTATGCATATGTGTTTTCAAAAAAATAAAACTATAAAAAATCAAGAACAAGCACAGCTTTGCAGCTGTAAAAAAGGAATGTAAAAAATATAGACGCTTTGTGGACATGTCACCAAAAAGTCACCAAAAATAGTCGAAAAAAGTGGTGACTTGTAGACACTTGACCCCAGGCTTTCTACAGGGTATTTACAAAGCAATTA
Source organism: Eustalomyia histrio (assembly GCA_949748255.1). Lineage (NCBI taxonomy): Eukaryota > Metazoa > Arthropoda > Insecta > Diptera > Anthomyiidae > Eustalomyia > Eustalomyia histrio. The sequence goes on along the minus strand of OX456524.1, from coordinate 104,155,812 downwards.
ATAATAAAAGCCACGCAATAGGTTGTTCTCTGTATATTTAAATGAAAAGACCTGGAAAATTAAATTAATACATCTATTGTTTGTCATTTATTTACTGCTTTCAACAAAAAATATTGTTAGTTAATTTTTAACTTTTAATTATAATAGTTTTATTTATTATAAAATAAGTAAAACACTTAAATACACTAATTGCAATTTTATAATTTTATGTAAAAAATAATTTTATTATATTAAATTTTAAACACCTTTCTATTTTAATTCTTTTTTTTCATCACACACGAAAATTTTTTTAACTGATGCACTAAAACGAAAGGATAACGAAATAGTTGAACTGACATAAACATTATTAGGTCTTTTTGTTCTTTTCATTAATTTCAATTCATTTGTATCTCTTTTCAATTAATGTTTTGTTTAAAATTAAGAAAAAAAAAGCACAATCATAATTTATAAAAAAAATGTTTTTATTTCACAACAAAAAATTAAACATTTTTTTTTTTACCAAAGTTGCAGTTTTTCTTATAAATGAAAAAGCATGTAAAACATGAATAATAGTGTGTAAAAATTTGAAACAAACGACCGACATAGTGTGCAAAAGTGTATAAAGGGTGGTTAAATTTTAAGGGCCGATGTTGATTTTGAATAAAACACATATTATTTCGTAAGCTGTGTGCCTCAATTCCTGGCCACAATAAGTTCGTTATCTTCTCGCCATAGCGAACACCTTTCACCGTAAATGCTTGGCCGACCTCATGACACACTATCGCGAACAACAGCAATGTTTTCCGAAGAACGAGCTGGGCGAGCATGCACAGGTTTGCTGTAATTTGCCCACAATTCTGCCGATTGAGGACACATTTGGTCGATTATGCTGACCAAAAAAATCACAAAGTGCATTTGGATTTGAATGCCCATTTTCATAATAAGCATAAAAAACTTTAACGCGTTGCTAGATTGTGTATCTTTCCATGGTTCAAATTGAGTTAGTCTGAAATTGAGAAATGTCAAATAAAAAGCCACAAATCTTGACGTTTAGGTGTGGTTCACATTCAACATCGGCCCTTAAAATTTAATCACCCTTTATATAGATAAGGAGGACACTTTTTCCTTTCTCCGTGTGGTATACGTTTCTTGTTCCCTTTTGTTTCTTAGAAGTTCTATTCCACCAAAGTTGAAATTTGACAAATTTGATAGTAGTTAAATAAATATTTCAGAATACCCCTTATATTATACGGTGGTGCTGTGACCACTTAAAACAACTAAAGACTGCCATCCTACCAACCTTGTAAAAAGGACCGCCGGTCATTATCGATAATAACTTGAGAGTAGTAACCATTTATTTTTGATAAAAAACAAACAAAAAAATTACCTTTTTCTGAAATAAAAAAAAAAAAAACAGTTGAGTGGGCATGCCGCGCCCACAATTAGCAATAATTTAACCTAATTTTTTGGCTACGTTTATTTGGATATATAATTAAACTGGCACTAAAAGTTAAAAAAATCAGTAACAAAGAAATAATTGGATTTTTGGCCAATGAAATCAAATTTTCAACCACAGTGCGTAGTGAGTAAAACGAAAAACAAATAGAAAATTAAATTTTGTTTCTATAAAATAAATATTTCTTAAAACAAATTTAAAATCTATTTACAAGCGAGTTAGCAATAATTATAATTATTATAAAATGTACGCTTGGGTGTCCCGACAAAAAGTGTTCTTTTAAAATGGTGGCGCAATAAATATCATCGTATCGGAAAGTGCAAATGACATCGCATGTAAGTTTGGTTTTGCATTCGTAAAGTAGACACGAGCGAAATTTATAGTGAATAACAATGAATTGCTATACGATTCAAGGACGCCCGGTAATTGTGCTGATGGTTGATGATGATTATTTTCCATCAAAATAGATTAAGGGCGACAAGGCTCATTTTTTACCTCAGTCAATTTTCATCTTAGCGGCCATGTCAATACGCAAAATTCTTGGTTCAAGAAGCACCCTCTCAAAGTCAATGTGTGGTGTGCAGTTACGACAGAAAAGTGATTGCAACCTATTTTGTACGAAGAGCCATGTTGACTGACTTTTTCTAAACGAAAGTTGACAATCTGGATTTGGAGGACATGAGGTTGCAATAGGACGGGGGCCACTTGTCAATGCAAACGACACAATGCGTATTTTGAAGGATGACTTCACAGCGCGTGTAATATCGCGTTATTTGGCTTTGCCAGCCAGATATTTTGATTTAAATGTTTCAGATTTCTTTCTGTAGGGATATTTTCTGAACACGAATAAGCCCCGCACATCGGAGAAGTTAGAGAATAACATTCGAGCCGAAATTGACAACGTGACACCACAAATGCTGCGCACAGTTATGCAAAATGTAATCAAAAGAGCCCAAATTTGCATTAACGCCGACGTCGTCTATTTATCGGGCATACTTTTAAAATGTAGGAATAAACATAATCACTTAAAAACTAAATGGTTTTTCACTTTAAACAAAAGTTATGGCGAAAGAAAATCGGATGATGAATTTTGCCCCACCCTGTATTTTGATTGACAAAAGCCAATGCTCACTAGAAGGGCCATCGAAAACTGGGTTTCTCCAGATTTAGATAAAATTTTGATATATGAAAATTTCGAAAATTTCCGATAATAACAATATGGGGCCAAGTAATTAGTTAAAGGTTAAAAATAGTTTCAGTGTTGTGAGAAACTGTTTTATGTGAGAAATTATTTTATATTAAAATTAATTGAGAAAACCTTCAAAATGGCGAACAGAAACATCTTTGGCCCTTAAATTTGAATAAGCAAAACTTAACTTTTTTTTTAAATAATATAAGAAAAATAAAAGCCACAAAATAACTTTCTGCATCTGATTTTTTTTGATAAAAAGGAGTAATTATTACGGTCTCTGGTTTAATAGCTAAGTGCTATTATTTTCAATATATTTACGGGACACCCTGATGCACACATATTCGCACAAATTTAAAATAAATACGTATCTATTTATTTCATATACATGATTAAAATCATATTTGCTCATGGTCATGGCTGCCATGAACATTTCAAACCGCGTTAGATATAAAATATAATTTTTGTGCATTTGCGTGATAAAAGTACATAAATATTATTATGAGGTTTGCATTATTTTCAATTATAGTTTTTAAACTCAACATTGCAATTTATTTTACCAAAAATTTATATTTGTATATAATGCACTCGCAATCAGCTAAATTTAGCACTTAGCAACATGCATGTTAAAAATAATGTTTGTTAAAATATTTCAGGTGCTAAATATTAATAAACACGTATGTTTATTGTGAATTTATGACCTGTGGCCACACCCCAGCAAATTTGCCTAAACATATTGCGAGTAACTGAGAATGTAACATTTTCGACAAAAGATTATTTAGAGAAAGGTGATCTTTTATTTTGGCCATGTTTTTTTGGAATTATGTCGGTTGACGCTGCTGAAAAATTCACTATATCAAAGGGGCGAAATAATAATATTTTAAAAATAATTTAACCATTTCTTACTGGTTGATCCTATTTGTACGAAAATCGTCTTCGGCTTCGATAAGGGGAGCTGTGGCCAAAAAAGAGATTGCATCTTGAATTTTACAAATTTTAAGAAGCTATTCAATTTAATATTTTTTTCCTGTTTTAAGGAAAAAAATATAAAGCGATATTTTTTAGTTAGTTTCATTGCAATTGTACACAGAAATCAGATTCATTGCAACAACCGAATTTCCTGCCAACCATATATTTGTTTGTCGCCATCGATATATTTGTTTGTCTCAAATTAAATTCGGTTAATGCAACAGAATTTCGGTTGAAACCAAATATTTCAATTGTATCAGGAAAACATTTGGTTGGAACAACTAAATAATTCGATTACTGTCACCAAAATATTCAGTTGGCAAGAAATTCGGTTGTCCGGATGAATCTGTTAAAAATATTCGAATTTTATTTTTAAATCAAATTAATTTAATAGACATAAATAACTAATTTTAAACAAGTATAACGCTTTTTCTGATATTTTTACATTTCTAATAAAGAGTAGTTAAATTGTAAGGGTCGATGTTGATTTTGAATAAAACACAAATTATTCAGGAAATTATTGTCATTTCTTTTTATTATGATAATATGGTATGGTTCAATTATGTATGAAACAAAATATCGGCCAAATGGCCGCCTCGACCTCGGCGGCACACCTCCATCCGATGGTAAAAATTTTCGAATTATCTCATCCATTAGCTCTTGAATTGTTGCTGGCTTATCGACGTACACCTTTTCTTTCAAATAGCCCCAAAGAAAGAAGGCCAACGGTGTCAAATCACATGATCTTGGCGGCCAATTGACATCGCCATCACGTGAGATAATACGGCCATTGAATTTGTTGCGCAAAAGAGCCATTGTTTCGATAGCTGTGTGGCAAGTGGCACCGTCCTGTTGAAGCCACATATCGCCCGGCGAGAATGCACAGATGTTTTCACATATCCGGTTTGCTGAAATTTGCTCACAATTCTCCTCATTGTGGACACATTTGGTCGATTATGCTGACCAAAAAAATCACGAAGTGCACGAAATGCATTTTGATTTGAACGCCCGTTTTCATAATAAGCCTGAATAACTTTAACGCGTTGCTCGATTGTGTATCTTTCCATGGTTCAAATTGAGTTAGTCTGAAATTGAGAAATGTCAAATGAAATGCAGAAAAAAACTTGACGTTTATGTGTGGTTCACATTTAACATCGGCCCTTAAAATTTAACCACCCTTTATAAGCTCGTTTTCTAATATAAGCTCAAATAAATAGATGTTCAGGTTATATTAATTTTAGCGCCTTAATACCCCTAACCCCTAAAATACGTTTTTTTAATTTTTTAAGTTTTTGATTTAAGATTGTTATGAAATTTGATTGTCGAAAACACTTATTTTCAGTAATAAACGTATTATTACATTTAATGCAAATGATGGGACTTAATTTGGATAGCAGTGCGAACATTCGCGTAAAAGGCTGTGGTAAATATACAATTTCTTCTGTACCTATACTCAGAGTAATTTGTCAGTTAAAAAAATTGTACATGTGAAACAAAGATTTTATAAATTTTTATTAAAGTTAATTAAATTTTATTGATATGTTTTTATTACATAGTATCTCGAGTTTTTGTATAAATCACTCAAATAGTTGGCCCTCCATTATAAAAATATACTTTATGGCGCACACCATGTCCCTAAGATATTTTTTTTAAGAAATCCATATTTTTTAAATGAGTAAACATTTTAAAAACTTTTCCTGATAATGCAAAAAACGTAAAAAAATCTTACTGTTTGGAGTTCTAATACAGTTTCTTGATTTACACTTAGAATATTATGTAGTTTAATATTTTTAGTTTAATAAAAATAAGTTTTCAGTTCAGTTCAAAATAAAGGAACATACATTTATTTAGTCAAAGAAATATATATATTTTTTTTTATAAATTTTTATAATTTTTTTAAAAATGAGTTGAGTTTCAATTATTTTTTTAATTTCTTTGAAATTAAATAAAAATTTGCGGCTTAGTTGTTTCCATTACATTTATTACAAATTTTAAATTTAAAAAAAAAATATTAAAAAATACCATCATTGTTTTTTAGCTTAATTTTTTCATTTATTTCAATTCGAATTACAAGAACTTCATAAACTCACATGAATAAGGCCATTCACAAAAAATGTGTTTATAGAGTATGTATTTTGTAGGTTTTAAACTAACAAAATTACAAAAAAAAGTTATAATTTATTTTTACGGAATCGGCAGGTCAAATTTTTACATTTATTTTTAATTGATAATTCATTTGTTTTTACTGATGTGTCAGTTGTTTAAACACCACTTAAAAATAAATAACAAAAATCATTTGATTTAAATAAAAAGTAGGTAGACCGAGTTTTAAATCAAATACATTTTTTATGGTATTATGTGTTATTTAAACTTACAAATTATTTTAAGTTAAGGCAATAAAGTATTACGAAATAGTGATGAAATTTTCGTCGAATTATAGAAGCAGCGGAATGTAATTTCTAACGATTATATAGGCCTAAATGCCTAAAATATGCTCCGCAGTAATAATAAATACTGAGAGTTGAAAATGTTTTGAACAATAGAATTTCCACAAATTTTGTTAGTATTTTTTATTATTTAAGTTAATTAATAATTTTATTCGTTTTTATAAGATAATAGCAATAAATGAATTAAATAAAAAAATAATAAAAACTTATGCTGAAAGTCTTTTTATTAGGAATACAAATTTTTAGTTAATAAAAGGTTTCCGTTGCAAATGTTTTGACCACCACTTTATATGGGCTAGTCAGGTTAATTTCCCAAAACCTTAACATTTAATTATGTTGGTACTACAAATAAAACTGTTATTTTGATAATTTGTTGTAGTTGAATTTTTTCCAAATACAATGAAACTGTAATTACATTTGAATTCATGTTAAGTGAAAAACAGTAGACTAATTTTGAATGACCTAATTTTTTTGAGTGTATAGGTAGACGAATATACTTTTTATAATATAAAAAATATTCCGTTAATATTACAAAAAATATGAAGAAAATATTTATGTGTTAAAGCTCAAAAGGAAAACTGGGTGCTTTTTTATTTTGAAGATATAAATCAGCTTACAATGAAAGGATTTATGATTAATTTTCTTGTTGTATTTATACATACTGTTGTAAATCGGCTTTAATGACACTAGCTTACAAGATTTTGACACATACCAGTAAATTATTTTTTGTTTCAAAGCCATTTATTTTTATTTTTTATTATAACATAAATCACTAAGTGAAATTAATATAAGTTGGTAATGATGCTACCAAAAATAATGCACCTATTCCTGTGAATCTTGTAATCAAACCAATGACTATGGCTCAATATTGGGTAGAAGTTAAAAATCATTTTCTTATGTTTGTTGGTTTAAATTCTAGAATAAATTATTTTTATTTTGAGTATAAAAATAAAAGATATATCAAGTACTTCGGAAGGATTTCGAAAATTGAGTTTTTTTGAATTTGTCTTTCAAACATTCGTATTTGCTAAAAAAAAAAATATTGTTAAGATTCAGAGGGTCAGGGGTTGAATTCTATGTGTAAACGGCATTTAGTTCAATTGGCTAATTAAATAAAATTAATTGGAAACTATCAGAAAATACCAACATTTAGTGATTTACAGTTTTTGTGTACAACTTAAGCACAAGTTGAAATTATTATTTCAAATTATTATTTAAATTTATATTAGAGATTGAAATTTTAAGAAAAGCCAACTTATCGTCCCAATAAACATTGAAAAGTTAAAAATTCAAGTGCTTTAAATATTACTTGTATTGAACTTTATTTTAAGTGATTTTTACAGTCAAAGTTCATACAAATAAAAATAATTTGTTTTATGCCTTTCGTTTTTTGTCAATATTTATACCCTTCACCACAGGTGGAAGGGTATATATAAGTTTGTCATTCCGTTTGTAATTTCTACAATATTGATCTTAGACCCTATAAAGTATATATATTCTGGGTCCTTATGAAGAGCAAAGTTCATTTAACGATATCCGTCTGTGTGTTGAAATGGGTTTTTCGAAGAACCCAGACATGATAAGGACTTGATTGTTATATATTTCTGTTACATGTGATCCATTTCTGTTTGCTATTGAAAATCAGCCAGATCGGTTGATAAATGGCTGAGATATTAGCAAAAAACCACGACCACCTCTAATTTTTTCCGTAAAATCCCTTTGTTTTATATGTATGTTGAATTTTACGCTTAACAAACACATCCATTTGTTGAAATTCTTTTCTTTTTCCTCTTCAGCTTTTATACACAAACAAGAAACACATACGAAGATTTACAATTTAATAATAAAAATAAAAAAAACCAAACATATCTGTTTTAAACGAAAACTGTTTATTTTTATTTATTTCTATTAACGACTGTTGCGTATGAGCTTCAATGGCTCAGTAGTCTAAGCGCTTTGGCACAAATACTTTTTTTCTTTTAGTCGCGCGATCGAGCCCCGTCTATTCAACTTTTATTGTACAATTTTTTTGTTTATATTTTCTTAAGACTTTTTTTTTGTTTTTATTTTCTTAAGACTTTTTTTTTTGTTTTTTTTATTTTCTTAAGACTTTATTTTGTTTTTAACATTACATATACGTACAGCACAGTTGAGTTAATGATATCGGTAATTTTTTCTGCAAATTTGGAGAACGGAAAGAGGAAAAGTTTCCAAATAAGGTACAAGCATCTTGGTTATCAAAACACAAAATGTGATAAAATGTGGCGGGTTCCGTAAATTGGGAGTTTCACAAAATAGATTAATTTATATCTTAAGAACGGTAAGACCGTATTTAAATAATTCATAAATGGGCTAAAAACCCTCTAATACAAACAAAATACAAACGGTTTTATTTTTTTGCTCCGGTTTAAAAGCATTTATAAAAAGATTTTTAGACCATTTTATTTCTCATATATTAAGAAAATTTTATACATAATTTCTCTTTGAGTGCAACGTTTTTAGGTCATAACTTATAATAATTTATAAAACAAATTTTTATAAACTATTTTTCTTCCAATTTTTAAAATTAAGCTAAAGTAATTAAAAACATTTTTTTTAAAAGTGATATAATATCCCAAATGCAAATTTGCCAGCTAAATTAAACGTTTTTATAGAAATAAAACACATGCAGTTCTATTGAAATCTTTTACCGATTTGTAAAAAAATATTTTTTTGGTCGAAAAAAGCTTTTTTTTAGAACTTAAAAGATTAAAAAAAAAATTGACAACACTGATTGGCATTATATGATCGTGATTGTTGTTATTTTTATTTTATTTGTTGAACTTTTTGTCTTTCACCTCTTCACCTTTTATACACAAACAACAAATCCATACAAAGGTTTGTCATTTAAATTAAACGCAAACAAATCTGTTTTAAACGAAAACTCTTTATTTACTTTTATTAACGACGTTTGGGTATGTTCTTTAATGGATCAGTGGTCTAAGCGCTTTGTCACAAATACTTTTATTCTTTTAGTCGCGCGATCGAGCACCGTCTGTTTAACATTTTTTGTACAATTTTTTATTTTTATATTTTCTACACTTTTTTTGTTTGTTTTTTATTTTTTTTTAACAAAACAAATACGTTCAGCACAGTTGACTTAACGATATCGGTCAGCTTTTCTGTATAATTGGAGAACGGAAAGAGGTTTCCAAATAAGGTGCAAGCATCTTGGTTATGAATACACAACATCTGACGAAATGTGGGCGGGATCCTTGAATTGGGCGTGGCACAAAATAGATTAATTTATATTTTATATACGGTAAGACAATAATTAAATACTCCATAAATGGGCTAAAAACATTAAAATTTTTATAAAAACTAAAATTTCAGAGCTGTAATATGACCTATGGATACGTCTTATATATCAAAAGATCGAAAATCTTTAGTAAAACATATTTGCTGAAAAACTGGGTTCAGATACAAAAAAGTTATGACCAATACATACATTTTTTAATACCTATTTTCGTGAACCATAAATCTTCCCGAGTCCAAGTTTTATCACCAAGCTAAATGGTAAATTTCCTTTTAAAGACGTCCGTATATAAATCTGTCCATTCCATATATATCCATATATGAACTTTACTTTTTGCCCAACCATGGTGAAAGTTATATAAGTTTAGCCGCTCTTACTTGTTTAAAATAAAATTAAAACATTTGCTCAAATTTGCAATTTTTGTGTGAAGATTTTTATAAAATCTGAATTTCTTTGATGGATTTTCACGAAAAGGTAAGCCACATTTATTTGGAGCTAAACACTGCCCTTACGTTATAATTTTTCTTATTTCAGAATATTGGTTATTATTCCAGCAAAAATGTTTATTGGGGTCTTTTTTATGATTCAGGAGGCCAAAGGTTGATTTCTTTTGTGTGCAATCTTACTTGGTTCCGTTGGCTAACTATATAATATGGAATGAAAAATATCAGCAAATATTTTTTACTTCCCAGTAGTATTTTTTCTATTTTTACAATAGTAGAAGTCTGTGCAAAATTCTTTTGGAGTATTGTAATTTGATTATATTATTTTAGCGGTTTATTTTTCAAGTTTTGTTCATTTAATATTATTGTAATCATTAGAACACATTTATATGGATATTTTCATTAGATGCATATGATAGGCGTATAGTTTTGGGCATCATAAAAATTCAACTAAAAAAATATAAAATCATTTAATCCACAACCACAAGCAAACACTAGCAAATAAAAGGAAATAACAACGGGTGAAAAAATGATAAATCAAAATAAAGAGCATATAAAATTCCACGAAATTTTGAAGAAAAAAAAATTTTTACAGCAAAAAAAAAAAAAAAATCATATAAAATGGAGGATTTCCATGTTCGCTGTTGACAATGGCAAATTAAATTTTACTTTTTTTGTATATAAAATTACACTGCTCAGCATGGCATTGCTATATTCATACATACGTTTGTTCTTATCAGTGTTGGATATCGAAACACATAACAGTAAGGGTAACAATATTGACAACTATTTTGGTGCCATCTAGATAACTGTATTAAAAATTATTTTTTGAAAACTTTTTTTTTTGAAAAATATTTAAGGGAAATTTAAAAAAAAAAATTAAGTTACTAGTAAAACACCAGTAACGACTGCCTGCACATACGCTATTGGTAACGGTATTTAAATTATTTGAGATGTTTCGGTATTGATTAACGGAATTCTGTTTAAAGTAGTTTTAATAGGAAACGATATTATAAAAGTAACGGTAACAAACTTTGATTTTAATTAAAACTTTTTTCTTGGCACGCATATAAATTCATTAATTGAGGTTTTCATTAATCAGTTTTAATTTCTAATAAATAAAATATGACTATAAATATATCCAGCAAATTTCGTTAAAATCGATTGCCATCGGCTCTTTGGAAGAGATTCTAGTACTCATGCTTGGTAGTCAAAATGTAAGGCTGTCCTCCCTCATTTAGCGAACAGCTTATGTTTTCAAGTAAGCCATGCCAAATTTTTGATAAATACGTTCATTAGAAGCTGATGTAAAGCAATTCAAAAATTTGGGTTGTATGGGAGTTGCGATGCCCTTTCTTCCATATCCCTGCATATTTGGCAGAGTAAAAAGAATATCACTGCAGAGGAATATCACTTCTAGAAATTTAAGGTTATATAAAATGTGCCACAACCTATTTTTCTATTCCCGCCTACTTTTTGAACAGTGCTTAAATAAATTTTTGAAAATCGCCTTTTGAACTTGCATTCGTGCCCACACTGTAATTGTCTCTTATTGCAATTTTATTATCTTTTACATATAAAAAAAAACTACAAATTAGAAAACATAAAATAATTGCTTCTCTTCTTTCCTCCCTCTCCTATATACTCAAAATTGCTGCAATTAAAATTGCTGTGTGTAAGCCGGGACTTTGTGTTGTATTGTGTTATTAGTGCAGTGTCTAAGAAAAGTATTGTTAGATGTCATGCAAAATTGTATTCGAAAACGTGCAGTAGTAATATAAGAGGAGTTTCACGCTCCTTTGTCCCATCGCGATTTATTTATTTTTCCAAAGATAGGTTAGACCATGTTTAAAAAAAATATATTTATCAAATTTTGTAAGTCAACTTTCGCGAGCTATTCCTCATTTAGGTTTCAGGGGACACATTCCATAACTAGTTGAATAGAATTGATTCTACTAGAACTTGGTTTTTTCGAACACCTACTTCCTGTTTCTAAATTTTCTAATACTGCAAGACTAATTATAGGGATTTCTTAGCTAATCTATAGATTCTAAATATTTTACTTACAAAAATTTAGTTTTTTTATTTGCTGGGTGAACAGTCTGATGTACCTTCCAATAATAAAACAACCAAATAATTTTTTAAATATTTTATTAATAAAAAATTTTGTAATATTATTTTCTTTAGCAAAATGCCATTAGAATCTGAGAGTTTTTCTATAGAAAGAGTCGTCAAATTCAGTGGGATTTTCTGATGATTCCTTTTTCTAAAGCCAGAAGAGAAAGATTTTTTTTTTTTTTTAAGTTACAGATTTTGAGCCTTACCAAAATATTAAAAGCCTCAGTTTCGAAACATTTTTTCCCATACAAAAAGGTTCATGTTCAGAAAAAAGCTCCTATAGAAAAATTTTAAATTCTAATAAAATTAGTGCTCAGAACCAGTAACCAATCCAATAGGAAAATCGACGGATATCAATCACTTTGTGCCTTAAGAAAATAATTCGGATTATAAACACGTTTTCTGTATAGAAAAGCCTCAGATTTTGAGAATTTGTTCCTTTATAAACATTTAATAGGAGAAAGTTATTACTATTGGAAAAAAGTTTTTTTTTTATCATAAAATATAAAATATTGTCATACATTCATATAAAATTTATTCGAATATGTTTGTATCACTTAAAGGTTTTAATTAGGCACCTATCCAATACCGATGTAACTTCCTGATTCACCAATATTAAATTCCACAAGTCTAGAAAAAATAATGTGAAATGAGATCTTTTAACAACTGCAAAAGCCAGTGCCGCAATTGTACATAATATGTGACATCTTATCGTCTAAAATATTTAAAAATTAAATACATGCATGATTGGTCACACATAATTTATAATTTAAAAAAACATATTGATGCAACTTTGTTGCATACACATGAATTTTTTTACACATCACAAATACTTACTCTCTCATTATCAAATTATTTATTTAGTCCACGTCTTGATAAATATTTTTTAGAAAATGAATTATAACATTATAAAATTTTGTTTTATATTTTTCAATTTTTTGAAGTTTTTAAATGTCAACATTTTTCGATGATAGTAAATTTACAAAATTTGTTCGTACAATTTTTATCTACGCACAACATGTCTAATTATAAACACAAAATGCCTATAATTATACGAGGGCGGATCAATCAGTCCGTGACTTTTCGAACTTCCCTCGTAGTTATATGAAATGTAAATAGACAACTGTCAAATTTTGAGCAAGTTCCGTTATTTACTTTGCGTTTAACAGCAGTTCAAAACATACAACCTCGTGAATTTTTTGCGAAAAAAAACCTTTAATCAAACCAAGAAAAAGCTTGATAAATACTATGGGGAATCTGCAGCATCGATTTCAATGGTAAAAAAGTGGTTTACTGACTTTCGTTGTGGTCCAACAAGTACAAATGACGCTGAACGTTCTGGACGGCCAATTGAGGTCAATACACCCGAAAATGTCAAAAAATCCACGATATGGTGTTGGCCGATCGAAGAGTAAAAGTGCGTGAGATTGTTGATGCCATAGGCAATTCATATGGCAGTGTGTTTTCGAGTTTAAATGATGAGTTGGATTTAAGAAAGCTGTCTACATTGACCATAATGCACGGGTGCACACGTGTGTAGTCTCAATGGCAAAATTCTATGCATTGGGCTACGAATTGGTACCTCATTCGCCATATTCTCCGGATTTACTATTTCCAAACCTAAAGAAATGGCTCGGTAGAAAGAGATTTAGCTATTTAACTATGAAATTATTGATCAAACAAATGCCTATTTTATGGACCTCGAAAAATCCCATTTTTTGGAAGGGATACAAAAATTGGGATTTTTCGAGGAAGGGATACAAATATTTTAAACGTTATTAAAAATAATGTGGTCATGATGGGAATCGAACCAGGGAACTCTGGTTGTCAGCCCAGAACTCTACCCACTGAGCTATCGACGCATATAGTATTTGATTGCTTTAAACTTAAATGAATTGTTGCGCTTCGTTTTTTTGCTGGTGTTATCAAACTAAACATACATTACCCTTTTGATTACAAAAAACACAAAGTAGTGTATCTAAAAATAAATTTTCAGAAATATTTCAATTAATTTACATTTATAAATCATATATTACGTAATCAATAATCAGTAACCTATTAATTTATGCTTGCAAATAATGAAAAAGGTAACGAGCTATCATTACAAGATAACGCATGAGAATATCGCACCCATTACCAAAGTTTTGATGGGTAATGCTGAAAAATATTTTTTTTTTTTGCAAAGAAAACTGTGTTTCATTCAAAAAGTCACGGACTTATTGAGCCGCCCTCGTACAGTGTACAAAATAATTTTAAGCATTCGGTATTTATATTTACTCATAATGCGTTATATTAAACAAAAATTAACTCATTTTGAAGTAGTAAATTTATAAATATTTTTTAGAGTGGAGTTAAACCGTTTTGAGTTTGAAAATCACAAAAAAAGAAATACAAATTAAAGTTTGGATATGTGGGATTTAAGATACATTTTTCAAGTGTTTTATTTTAGTAACGACAGCAATTTAAAAAGTGGCAAATGCTCCCCCTTCTACCCTAAACGTTAAAGGAAAAAATGTAATATGTGTTGCACATACTGGTTTAAATAAAATTATGATTTCCTAGGAATTATAAATTTGGATGTGTTATCTGATTGTGAATTGTGTTTATAGCGAAATTTTAACTTAATTTTAAATACATTTGTATTTGTGTATTGCATTATTTGTTAATTTATAAGACTTATATGCAATAATTTGATTTAATAAATTCTTGATCATGTTTTTTGTCTTACAGTTTTAAACGAGAATGCCAAATAACTTCTGTTTTATGGAGAAATTCATTTGTCGTTCTTATCTCAAGTTGTGTGTTGTATTAAATTAAAAACATAGACAAAACATCATTTTAGTTAGAAAAACAATTTTTTAATTATATTTTGTTTATTTATTTCTTATGAAGATTGTTAGGAATAAATTTAATATTATTGTTCTGCAGTGTGCTACAGTGTCAAATTCCTACTACATGATGATATCACATTTATGTATTAAGCGGCCATAAAGTAACAACATAAACTTTTTAATTTAAGTTGAAATATATTGTAAAAAAAAAAAACAATGAAAAGTCCCTGAAATGTTCCAATATTTTTTGTATACCTTATAAACATTCCTACATTGTATGATGTGAAAAAATATTACTCAAAAAACAACAGGAAGTATATATTTTAAAGCATCAGACACGCACGTTCATATTGTACCAAACAGTATTTTAAAATATTTCGAAAATAAATCTTAACTTTGACGCAACGCCCACAAGTTAATTATGATATACATACATATCATTCAAAACACCCAGAGAAAAAATGTACACCAAAATAGTGATATTGAAAATAGTCATTCAGTTGTGTTAACTCACAGGTACATATCGTCATAACTATCGTGGCCAAGACGTTTCGATGAACTCGTTGAACAGGTAACAGAGATCAAGTGTTGCCTATAACCAAATTGAGATGTATCGTGACGGCGTTCAGAATTTTGGGATCAGTGGAACCACTTTGAAGGTCAAATAATTTTGCTGGCACACCGGCCACGTCGCCTGCAATACGGCCAAGCAGTCACTCGAATGGTTGACACTGAACCTGATTTTTGGAAGCAAATTTGGTGACCGACGAGGCAAAGTGTAAAATGACTCTGTAGCGGCATTAACGAGCAAAAACAAAGAATCCACACAGGTCCCCAAAAAAAAAACAAATAAGTGGTTGTTTGTGCCAATTCTATCATTGGACCATTTTTTTCAAAGAATTCGAAACTATCGATGAAAACGATATCGGTGGATGGTGGTTTATTATGTCTGCCTGAAAATGCGTAAGAAAGTCTGGATGGTTACCGGTTTTAGCAAGATGTTGTACCATTCCACACTGCAAATCCCAGATCTGACCCCTCCGCACATCTTTTTGAGGAGTTAATTTAAAAAGAAAAGTGTTCGCCAACAAGCCTTAGACTATTGAAGGTAAACATTAATGCCGAAATCATTGCTAGCAAGAAGGGCAAATATTGGCATGGCCAATGGAGTCCATTTATTTGAATATAAAAGGTAGTCCAAATGAATTGAAAGGAACCAAATTGGATATAAATGTCAAAGTTTAAAGTAATTCAACATTCACATAGCGACATTAAAAATGGCGCACCTTGTATAAAAATATTTATATGTGGATCTCGATTATTGGGCCTTTGATTTTTTATATAGCATAGATTTGTTATAAATTTTAAAACTTTTAAGGGCAAAAATTTACATCCTTCCCTTACAAAACAATCATTTATTTTGAATCCTTAAAAAGGATGTAAAGCAAGATATTGGTAGTAAAACATACATTTAAACTTTATAAAATTTGACAATGCATTTGTTGAAATCATTGCAAGTATTGACAATTGCACTTGAATATCCAACAAAAACTTAATCTAAGAATGACCTAACAAAAAGAAAAATGAAATAAATTTAAGGTCACCAAAGTAAAGTACTTAAACAAATTGTTTTAATTTTTAAGAGAGCATCGCTTTACATGGTGAAATTATTTTAAGGGTCGTATAACCAGGCTGAAATAAGAAGTAAAAAACACAATTTAATTTTAATATTTTTTTCTATAATTTTAAAGGCACTAAGCCTAAATGAATGAAGATTAATATGTTTATAATGTAATGAGTAAGTAATACCAAGGACTATGTTACATTAAGATGTGTAGAGTTTAAATTATCGAACCACTAAGCCAAATTTAGATGCACAAGTTGCCAAGCTGCAAACGCTCGAGTTGCGAAACTTACAATACTATGATTTTAGCAAGAACTATGAAACTTTCAGGATATACTTAGTTAAAACCATCAAGCCAAGCATTACCCATGCATAATGAAAGTTTAATAGCCCTTGGTAAAACCCACGTAATAGATGTTTCTGCAGCTTCGCAACTCGTGCGTCTGAACTTGGCTCGGGGAGGCTGTGTGACTTGGTGGCTGCACATCCTTGGTATTACGTTCAAGAAAAATAGTATTAATAAGTTATATATATTTCATAGTGAGTTTGGCAGTTGGCGGAAACATAAAAAAGTAATGTAGTATGCAAGGAGTAGCATAGAATATAAATGGCTGTATAACACATTATTAGTAACTCATTATTGTCACTTTAGAAGTAATAAAGTGGGCAGAAGAAGGTCATTATTGGTAATGGAAAAAAGCAATGAGCTGCTGTTACTAAATTATTCGTGGATATATTTAATTTTTTTTAATTTCGTCGACCTACACTTATTATAATTTTTTCTATACAAAATGCATTCCCATAACCGGACGCTTCAATAACCGGATGCGGACAGTAATTTGTTCAAAATATACATATGTATCTCACAAGCGGACAGAAGTAATAAAACACACGAACAAGAATTGTAATAATTTTGTAGTTCCCCTTTTTACCAATTCTTATTTATATATGTGTTGATGCCATAGAAATTGGTGAATCCCCTGTTAACAAAAAATGTACACATGCATGCAATGTGTGTTGAGGATGGTAATGAAATTGCTGATTATTTCACAGAGCTTTGCTCGTGGTAGTTGCCTTTTTAAAATTTAATTACATAATCACTTATCAGTTGTAGAGCATTAAAATGGTACCAAAAACAAATATGTTATCTTGTAAAGAAATAAAATTGAAATAATTAATGAAATTGCAGTGAAGTTTCTTGTTCTTTAAGTAATGCAATTGTTCATATTTTTATTTTTGGAGGCTCAGTATTGGCAAAATACAGGCCGCAGAAATTAATTTCAAATTTATTAAAAAATTGTAAATATTCAAAAGTGATAACTACAAGTACGGCTATAATATATAATTTAATTAGGCTTTCAGTAGAAGCAACCGAATTGTGGATTGTGTTGATAATAGACGCCACTAATGGTTGGAATTGATAAACAAATTTTATACTATATTTCTTTTCCCAACAAATTATTTAAATTTAAAATTAGCCTTCAAAATTAATAAGTGTTTGTGGTGTAGTGGGTAGCTCAGTATTCCGAATTTCCGAGTTCAAATCCCGGAAAAGGCAAACATTAAAAAATAATTTTTTAATTAAATAAAATATCTTAATGCTTAAATGGCATACCTATCAAATAAAATTAAATTTAGTTGTGGTGCAGTAAGCAAGAGTGTGAACTATGTATTAATCGGAATGTCCAGGTTCGATAACGGAAAAATTTAAAACTAAAATTTTTCTTAAAATAAAATTTTGTAGAACGTAATACTATTTCAAAATATTAAATTGTACAACGGAATATTGGCTTTGAGAACTAAAGATTTAATTTTATACGAAGACAGTTGTTGTAACCTCCAGAATTCGATTGGCAACAAATTCGGTGGCCACAACTGATACCATTTTCTGGGTGCACCTGAGGTTAGTGCAATAACCTCTTAAATTTTCGAACCTCTAAAAAATATAAGCAGAGTTGGTGCCAGAATTACGTATTGTTAGGTTATTAGTATTAATATAATCAAGAAAAAACTCATTGATATTACTTTTACCACATATGGTATATGTAGCATTGACATCACAGCGCAGGACAAAAACGTTACCTTTGTCTTTGATTTATAGTATATTGTACGGAAAGTTCTGAAATTCTTTGACCTATGAGTCATAGTTTAGGATTATTGAACGATGCATATGTCAAAGTCCCCATAGGTTTTCCGTAGCACTACGAGAATGTTGTATCTTATTTAGCAGCTGTTTGGCGTCATCGAGTTCATCCTACCTGTCAACACTACTGGACCCCGAAGGAGGGAAAACTCACCTTGGATTCTCTAAAAGCAAAAAGAACTTGTTGCCTACATTCTCGAGAGTGGAGACACTTTGTTTGGGGATTACAAGCCCGTAGCTCATACTGCAGTTTTGAGTTTCCTCTGCTCCGATAACAGACCAGTCATTCATTGAAATCTCAGGATTTGGAGTCATTCTAAGTAACCAAATTCTGGCGCTAGGTCTCGAAGGAGTTTTTCAAACGATTTTCAGCTTTAAAATAAGGCCATTCACTGCTCTTATTGACTCATGTGCTAAGCAATTTTAACGATAGCAGGTCCATGCACTTGATTAGCCTACATTCCTAGTGAATTTCATAGGAGTTGAAACGAGGTATCTTCGAGGTGTTGGCATGGTCTGTCACGGCCTTATCTTTGCTTCAAAGATTTGTTACCCTCAATCTTTGAGCGAATTCGGTTTGCCGTATCGACTTTTTGGTCATTGGGAGCGGTCTTCTTATGTTTAAGGTAATTAGCTGCAAGGATTCGGGTCATTCCCATATATCCTCAAAATTATAAATGTCATAACAGAAGAAAAAAGTTCTACCATTATGAAATTTTGTACACTGATTACCTTAAACAACTTTAAAGTTTCGGCCAAATCTGGCCCAATTCATAGTAGAGACAGGCACAGTTCAAAAATGTCCTTCTAAAATTTAAGAGAAATTGTAAACAAGAAAAAAATTAAATAGTATTTTTTGGTATATGAAACACTTAGATCATTCTGAATTTATAAATTTTTGTTTTTCAATTTTGAGCAAGGACCACCCACCTCTCTTATATCCTGGAAAAAAATAAAATCGAAAAATTTAACCTCTAACTAAAACTATGTTCTTTATTTTGTAAACGTAATTAATTCTCAAATTCATCAAATAAACATTAATCAAGTCTGCATTAATTTTCTTGTGTACCTTAGTTTACTGCAGATTTGCCTCTTCGACTCGTGCTTGGTTCCTTTAAAAGATATTACTTTAGTACAAAGAAATTTAATTTATGTTAAATACTGACAAAATTCAAGTTTTTATCGGTAACAACAAATGGTGTATCTAGCCACGAACAAAATTTCTTCTCAAATCGTTCTTTGACATAATAACACTTTTTCCACTCCTTTTGAATTTTTAAAAATATAAAATCTACTTCATTAATTTTCTTTTTATCCAGTTTTATTTTCTAGAATTTTTCTAAATAATATACTACTTCACACTCTGCTGAACTTTGTGCACTATGCTTTAGCCAAATGTTAAAAAATCGACGAATTTGAACCTGATTAGCCACTGAGAATTGCAAATAAAAATTAGAGGTGGACGAAAGTGGAAGTAAAACCAAGTTTTTTAAAATAAACTTACTTGTAGAAATGTTATATTAAAGTATAAAAAATACCTTGTTTTAAATTATTTTTTATTGTCCACTGAAGTTAAAAATTTCTAATATGTATTATCACTTATTTCTCTTTGTTTATATTCAGAATAACAATACATCGCATGTGACAATTACATTATAGTAAAAAGCAGTGTTGTCATATTTTAACATCACTGTAATTATATTTTAGTTAAAATTATTCTGCTTTATCGACATTTTGATTACGAATTATAACTTATAATTATAATTATAACCTTTATAACTTATAGCAGATTTTTTTTCAATAATTGTGTATTTACTTATAAATTTGAACTTTGAATGCTCAGAACTTCCTTAAAAATTATTTTTTTTTTAAATTCTTTCAAATTTGTTTTAATTGGAATGTACTTAATAAAACCGTATTAACATTTTTTTTTAAATTCGATAGTTGACTTTTTTTATTTTTGGCCGCCCTCACGACACACACTGGTTTAAGAGCGGCATTAATTCATTTTTTTCGTGTCTTCTGATCTACTTGATTTTTCTACAGTTTGTATTAGACAATCTAATTATCATGTACCAAAAATATTAGGCTTATATCTTTATTACTTTTTTGTCCAGAGACATTCAAAGTTGACCTAACTGAATGCGTTTGAAATGACCGTACTTTATATGCTACCTTCTATCGCTTCATGTTTTTAAAATACTCTTGAAATGACACTATTATGAATTGTTTAGAAAATTGGATGTTATAAATGATATATGTATATGCAAATAAAAAATTTTCGAAATTAAAGAAAAAAATGTTTTTTACTACTATAAATTGTCGAAAAATATTTATTTTCTCCAACTTCTATGACTTGTATCTATTGTTCTCCAACGACATCTAGCCCGAGACTTTTATCAGATTAAAGCTTGAAATCTCAGCTAACGATTTATTAAAAATTCTGCTGCCCATTTTTGCCCCTAAGCTATTTCGGAAAAAACTAAAAAAAAGTGGGGAAAAATTTCCTTCACAAGCATGTTGTTGCGCACGCAATAACAGCTTGTTTTTTTTGTTTTGTTTTATTTTTTGCTTGCTTTCTATGTTACTTTGTTGTTAAAAACACAAAATACAATATCAAAACCCAAGTTCAAAAATATGTACTTTCTAATAAAATAACATAGAAATTATTGTACTTAGTAGCGCTTACAATAACTTCTTCCCATCAACAGAAACTTTTTGTAGGCAAATAAAATTTTAATTTGCAAAAGAAACGGCAAATCTTATTTCTGAAGAAGTTGAAAGGGTGCAAAATGAAATTAAAGATTTGAAAAAAGTGTTGTTCATATTTATGACAAAAGTTTTGAAATTTTGCATACTCCTGGTTTAACTATGATTGATGGAAAAGTTTCGGATACAATCACACAAACATCTGGAATGGCTGTATATTTTATACGTCAAGTTAAGCCTAGCGAAATGAACAATTTGGAAGTATTAAGGGCAAAATCAGTTTCAGAGGAAGGGCTTCAATTTGGAATTTCCCCTTTACATGGGAGGATAAAATTTATGGAGTGCATATTGAAACGGTGCATACAATAAAAGTTTTTCAAAGTGGAGAGAAAGTAACTAAAGATACATAACATGAAAGAGAAGAAGCAAAAGCGAAAATACAAAGAAATTTGAAAGTGGTTTTAGGTCTAAATGTGGACATGGTTAAACAAGGCATGGGCTCAGCGAACGATGGCAATACTTCTTGACGTTTCTTTTTTCAAATCCTTCCATAACGGTAGATGTTCTTGGTATTGATGAAAATTTAATTCATGGCCTTAGTACAATTTTAAAGGTTATAAATAGTAATTCCGAAATAGATGCATACAAATTTAATGTTTATTGTTTGGATACTTCAGAACAATATATACAACTGTACAGCTGGTACTATATGCCTATTACAAAGTTCTAATTTTAATTGGAGTAAAATTGTGTCAGCAGCAATATTGCCACTTGGCATGTTGTCGGAGGAAGCTCGGGAATAAAGATTACAGGAGTTATCGGCTAATCCACTCCAGAAGAAATGACCGCATATCAACAAATGAAGATGTCATGCATATGTTACTAGCGTCTTCAGATCCATATATAAATTTATACTGTAAACAGTTCAAGAAGGATATATTGGAATTTTCTAATGAAGTAAAAAATTTGTTATGTTAATAAAGGTACACGAATAACTTAGTTTTTATTTTTTTTTAATATTTTCTTTCAATTATTTACAGATATTTTCATTGAATATGGGCGCGACTGTTGGTGCATTTTATTTATATTTGAATCAAATAAAAAACACGCAAATTTAAACCTGTGTAGCGTTTTTAAGCGATCTAGCTTTGTTAACAAGGAAAATATTGCATTTTATGTGGTCATTTTGTATGAGATTTTGCTAATTTTTTCAACATTGGTTAATATTATCATAAAATTGCAATGAGCAAAAAATTGTGACTCCACAATGATTTTTAACTTTTGTGTTATATAGGAAGTAGGCGTGGTTGAGCTCGGATATTCATATTCATATTTGCAGTATTTTTTTATTACAACCAAATATTAGTCTATATCAAAATTCAAGGCTCTACGATGTTTCCTTATATTTAATGCCACCAATCGTATGAAGATGAACCATTGTGCGACACTGTACGGTGGTTGTTTTACCATATAATTTATGGAAACTTAAATGAGAAATATTAATTAAAGCATTTTAAAAACAGTTTACAATTAATATAATTCTTTTCTTTTAAATGTTAATTTGATATATCGGGTTTTACAATAGGTACTTGACAACTTTGAATGTAATTTGTGAACGCACTATTTCACTGTTCATCTAACTGTTACTTTCCTTTTTTTCAGTAAACTCAACATTTTCGTCATGGTAAAGTACACGAATGAACAACGTATGCAAATTATAATGTACTATGTAATGTACTATTATAATGTACTACCGGAATTCGGAGTCGGTGAGCGCAACTTTAAGAGCGTTAACTCCAATTTTCGGTCGTTATTCTCACCCTAGTAGACAAACAATAACAAATTTAGTGCACAAATTTGAGTCTACATATTCATTGTGTGATGCTGTCGTGCCAGTGAGACAACGGGTAGGTCGAAGTGACGAAAATATCACTGCCGTTCAGGCGTCCGTAGCAAACGATCCAAATCAGTCGATTCCGCGGGGTTCTCAAGAACTGGGTACATCGGCAAGACCACTTTATGGCGAATTTTTCGTAAAGATCTTAGTTTGCACCCATACAAGATCAAGCTGACTCAAAAATTGAAGCTGATGGACCATTTGACGCGACGTACGTTCCCGATAGGGCTCTGGAGAAGATGCGCCAAGATGATGAATTTCATCGCAAAATCATCTTCAGTGACGAAGCTCATCTTTGTTTCAATAGGTTCGCCAATAAGCAAAAAATGCGTTATTTGTTTGGTGAAAATCCACATGTGCTTCATGAATCACCACTTCATCCACAAAAAATTACTGTTTGGTGCGGTTTGCATGCCGGCGGCGTCATTGGGCCATATTTTTTCGTCGACAATAACGATCGTCACGTTACTGTGAATGGCGATCGTTATCGCGCCATGATTACCGATTATTTTTGGCCGGAATTGAAAAATATGGACTTGAACGACATGTGGTTTCAACCACATAGCACACATCACTCGTTACAATCGATTTATTGAAGAGTAAGTTTGGTGAGCGGGTTATCTCGTGCGATTTAACGCCTCTAGACTTTTTTCTTTAGGGCTACGTCAAATCATTGGTCTATGCCAACAAGCCGACGACGTTGAAAGAACTCAGAGTCAACATTGAACGAAGTCGAGTTCCATTTATAAATGTTTTGATTGTATTGCTTTGCGTTTTATTTTAGAAAATAGTTGTCAAGTCCTTATTGGAAAACCTTTTATATCAAAATATAATTAAATGTTTTAGTAATTATTTGTAAAAGAAAATAAAAAATCAATTAAAATTAAATTTAAATTAATTTCAACGTATTTTTTGTTTTAAAAGATTACATGACTATTATATTGTCATCATGATGCTTGTTAAATAAGAACATTTTTACAAAAATTTTTATTACACAAATATTTTCACACCTATCCTTATTGATTTTAAAATTAGTTTATACCTTGAAACGTTTGGCTTCTCGTTTTTTTGCGGTAAAATTTTCAATTTTTTTTAAATTAAATTGTTTCTTTGTACTACTCTTCATACCGTTTTCTCTAATTTCTGTTGAAGATAAATTTAGTTTAATAATTTTTTCATACTATTTCATTTTACTATAAATTTTGTTTTAATGAATTAAATTAATTTATCCTTTTATAAGTATTTAAGTCCGTAATAATATTATAAATGTTATTCTTTATTTTTTAATTACTGTAATTTAAAACTAGTGCAAGTTGTATAATTTAATATCTTATTTTTATTTCCAGGTAAGCAGCAATTGGCAACATGATCGTTTAAATGAAGTGTGAACAGCTGTGCATTCAGCTATTTTTTTATTTCACAGTAATCACAACAATATCTGTTTTGTATAAAACAAGTCTTTTGATAATAAAAAATGGTAAAACAAGGTAAACTATTACTAATAAAAATAAATCAGTAAAATTAAATAAATTGCATAGAATAATTTAGACAAAAAGTAATAATTTTGATTAATTGGATTAGGGCCATTAGATTGTCACTATAAATCAGTTGTCTTCTTGTATATTATTTTAATAGCGACATTTGCTTGACATTTCTACATTAATTATTACTTAAAAACAATAAAATAATCATAGATGCATTATTAATCTTGTAATTTTTCCTGAAATGACATTTTATTATTTAGTTCTTATTAAAATATTTGTTTAGTGGAAATCACATCAAGTAAAATAATGCTCCTAACAAATAATTACAAAGATAAATATTTACTAATAATATTTATAAATCCCTCCTTTTGTGCAAAATGTAACAATTTTTCTTATTTATGTTGAAAAGGTACACAGAGCTAATTCGTTTTAATACAAGAAAAAAGAGATACATTCTTACAATAAAATAAGGACACAATGCTGTCATTATCTTATATACTATCATTAACACGTATAATAAATGCCTAAATTGACATTATCACCTCTGTTGTTTATTATTTGTTTTTGCACTTTCTAACACTTAAATTCCCGTATTAATAACTACACTCAAAAGTAAATGCAGTAAATACTTGCAATAGAGTTGGGGTATATTTTATATATTTTTTGTTTTAAATATTATCATTCTTTCTGCATCTTTTTTCTTAGGCCGGAAGATATAATCAACTTTTTTTACTTCGGAATTCTTTTAACAATTTTATAAATTTATCTTATTTTTGTTTTTTGGTTTATTGTTGCGTATGACTGATATTTTATACTAAATACGCCTACTGATTCTTATATGTTTATTTTAATATTTTTAATTAAAATTAAAAGTAATATTGTATAAGGTCCCTGTAGGAAATGTCGATAGTAAAACTGTACTGATTCACTATTGACTTTGTCAACAGTACTACTGACTAATTATGCCCCAGCCAACGCTTTCTGCTGTAGACATTTAACATGTGCGTGTCGTTGCGAATCTGCACAACTATTGACTAGATGTTGACATTGGAACCAGAGATTGAGTAGTACATTTTAGTAATTCTACACTCTAATTAATTTCTGTTGAATTTTACCCAACTTATAGTAGGAAACAGTACTCCTTCTATAAATTGGGTAAATTTACTCTGTGTGCGTAAACGAAAAAATTCACACATTATGCGTAATATTTTGCACACGTAATGTTTAAATTTACATTGAAGTTGCGTAAAAATTTTAGGAAATTTTAAAATTAATTTTATATTAACTAAAAAATATACTCCTAAAAGAACTAAAAATGCTTTTCTGAGTGCTTAAAAATTACAAAAAATATGCGTATATTTACCAACACGCATATTTTGAATTCAACTGCACAAAAACTTATTTTTAATAAAAACAATTAATTTATTTTTATTATAATAGATAAAATACATTTTGCAATTTTTCAGTGTTTTATTGCAGCTTTCTACAGGTCATATTGTAATGTGTAATGTGATTTGTCCTTTTCTTCCTTTTAAAAGAGCCAAGTTTATAGATATAAATATTTGATGCAGTATTTCAGTTTTTTGGCGGATGTTTGATGTTTTTGATTCTTGACCCAAAAATTTAATATAAATTTACCACAATTTATTCAATAATTAACATTTTTGAAAAATAATTATTTGTTTTTTAATTTTTTTTATCATTTCAAAATGTCAAAATAATTATTACCATACTAGATATGTATATTTACAAATTTTGTGGGTAAGATTTTAATTTAACAGAAGAATACTAATTTTAGGCATAATGTGTTAAATTTTCAGCACATTACGTTTAAAAACACTTTGTGTTAGTATTATTGTATATAAAAGTGTGTACAGAACTGTTTTACGCATTTGGTGTTTATATTTACCGAATTTTCGTAATATTACACAAACATTTTTTAGAGTGTAGTCTACACTTTTGGACCTTTTTACTAGATTTTCACACTATGAAGGAAATAAGATTAAACAGGTGCATTTATTTTGTTAATTTAGATATTTTATTAATAAAATTTTTTTTATAAATTTCATTAAAGTAAAAAAAATCGTGCAAATTTAATTTTGGAGTAGACAAATCTTCAAATGATTGCACAAAATCATCCACAGGCTCTGTAAAATCTTCATCAGGCTCCACAAAATCTCTTGAGTTGCAACTTTCACTAAAAGTTATTGCCTCTTTCTTGTTATTTTTATTTTTATACAAAATTGATTGTTGTTTTTTACAAGTTTTTTGTTATTTCTTTTGCTCATTATATATTTTGTTCAAATTTGTCTATTTACCTTTTGAATTCATGTTTCTTTATATTATTATTAAAAACTTTAATTTTGCATGCAGCTAAATTAAAAAACCAAGAACAAGCACAGCTTTGCAGTTGCAAAAAAGGAATGTAAAAAGTTTAGACGCTTTGTGGACATGTCCCCAAAATAGTCGATAAAAGTGGTGACTTGTAGACAATTGACCCCAGGCTTCCTACAGGGGTAATATGTATCACGAAAAATGAACCCAAAAGTGCAACAGGTATACTACCTAAATTTATTTTCAATTAACTGTAATTTTTTGAGTGTACAAGAATTTTCTAATGTGTTTTATATGCAGTATAGGCAAGTGTTAGTGTATATTTGCCATAGCTTGACTAAATGTTGTTTGAATTTATTTTTTATTTGTCTCACATTTCATTTTAACAATGTCTATGACCTTTGAACAACAAATATTCCAACTAGCTTATAAAGAAACATTAGGGTTCCTGGTGGAAAAATATTGTTGCTGGCTTGTTCTAAAAATACAACATGGAACATGATCATACATTTTCCTGTATATGAACATACTGTTATTATGAATATCAACACTAGTCGGGATAAAAAAACAAAAAAAAAAAATGCTTATTGGGATATCAATACATCTTTCTAAAATAATTGTATCAAACAATTTTCACGGGATCGATGCGTGGTATAAAATCGGTGAAGAAATATAATTTTATGTTATTTCGTTTTTTAGAACACCCTGATCAAATTATAAATAGTTTTTGTTTTACATTTAAATAAAAAAAATAAATACTATTTTGAAAAGTAGAAGAATGTACAAATCCATAAACGCTAAATGTATATAAAAAACGACAAATTTCACAAAAAAATCGTCGTTTATGACAATCCTATATACTCCCAGAGAAAAAAGTAGCAAAAGAAGAGAAATGGAAGCAGTGATATTGATTCCGGTGTTGTGAAAATTTGGATCGGAAACAATGATTTTTACATAGGGTTGGAAGTTTTCTTTTATGATCCTTTTTCATTGCATTTAAAGCCCTTCTTATGGTTTAGTAAAAAACGAGATCTTTTAATATATCGAAATAAATTTCGAATTTGTAATATAGATTTTAATAGGACATCAGTAATTTTCAAAATTTCCCGTTAGCTTCTACGTGGAAATTTAATTGACGCATTTGTTGTTGTTTCCCATATAAGTTTTGAGTTTTACTGTTGGTTAAATTATAACGGGATATTCAGTAATCGAGCCTAATTTATTAAATTACTCTTTTCGAAATTCTTGCAATTTTTTTACTTTTGGTAGCAATAATAACTACGATTTTAAGAATTTAAAATATTGGTAAATTTTAAGTTAAAGAACCATACCCTGCGGGAAAAGGACCTATCCCAGTACACTTCACATTACCGGTTCATTGTGATAGGGACCGGTCACGGGACCGATCACTTTAACATGGTCTTGTCCTAGGAGGGGGTCAATTGCCCTTTGTGACATGTCGCAGGACTAGTCTAATAGGAAAAGTCGTGACTTTTAAACGGTCACGTGATAGGTACTTTAGGAATCGGTGCTCTTTTCACCTATCCCGTTATATGTTTTCTCGGAACCGGTTCAGTTTTCACCTATCCCGGGGCAGGTTCTGATTCCCAACTGACCCAATTTTTCCCGCAGGGTAGTTAGTAATGTCAAATTTATATAGAAATATCTTTAATTAATGTTTAACTTTGGTTATGTTTAAAATAAAGTACCCGGCATAGATTTTAAAGTGTTAAATATCATTAAAAATCATATTTTGTGAAAAAGAATGGCCTTAGAAGAGGAAAATCAGAACTAAACGATACTTTAGAATCAATGAAAAATTAATTCCTTAAGTATCACTTTCATTTATTTTTGCTGGCCTGTTAATGCGAGGGACGGATCAATAAGTCCGCGACTTTTTGAATGAAATAGAAAAAAAATATTTTTCAACATAATCTCCTTTTAGCTCAATACACTTAGTCCAACGTATCTCCAATTTTTGTATCCCTTCCAAAAAATAGGATTTTTCGAGGTCCATAAAATAGTAATTTGTTTGATCAATAATTTCATCGTTGGAGCTAAATCTCTTTCCACCGAGCCATTTCTTTAGATTTAGAAATAGGAAATAGTCACTGGGCGATAAATCCGGAGAATAAGGCGAATGAGGGGGCAATTCGTAGTCTACTTCATGGATTTTTGCCATGGAAACTAAGTTGTCAAACGATGCCGTTGGTGCTCGATTGAGAGCAAACGCGGCTGCCATCTTTCGGAAAGCTTTCTCATACCCAAGTGATCGTTCAAAATTGAAACCACTGAGCCATGTGAGATGATTATGTCTTGCACAATCTATCGCACATTCAATCTCCAATCGGCCATCACCATATCGTGATTTTTTTTCAATTGGTTTGGGTGTAGAGACCTCAACTAGGCGTCCAGAACGTTCGGCTTCTTCCGTGCTTGTAAGGCCACAACGAAAGTCAGTAAACCACTTTTTTACCATTAAAAACGATGGTGATAGTATTTATCAAGCATTTCCTTGGTTTTATTGAAGGTTTTTTTTCGCAAAAAATAATGTTTAATGAGCACTGGAGATTCACTTTTTTCCATTTTTAAAAAAATTCACGAGGTTGTATGTTTTGAACTACCAAATTTTTAGCCACCCATGATGCCAAATGGTGCGACTAAAAAAAATTTCTTAGTCGAGACCACAAAATTCTTAACCGATTTACAGAAACATTTAGCCTCTAGCAAGGGTTGTAGCGCAAGTACATTGATGGTGATGTGAATGTATACATGTTTGAATTGGTACAACCCATACAAAGCTTTGTCATTTAAATAAAACCCAAACAAATCTGTTTTAAACGAAAACTCTTTATTTACTTCTATTAACGACGTTTGCTTATGTCTTTCAATGGCTCAGTGGTCTAAGCGCTTTGTCACAATACTTTTTTTCTTTTAGTCGCGCGATCGAGCCCCGTCTATTCAACTTTTTTTATTTTTATATTTTTTTAACACTTTTTTTTTGATTCTCTTAAGACTTTTTTTTGTTATCTTTTTATTTTTTTTTTAACAAAACAAATACGTCCAACACAGTTGACTTAACGATGTCGGTCAGCTTTTCTGTATAATTGAAGAACGGAAAGAGGAAAAGTTTCCAAATAAGGTGCAAGCATCTTGGTTATGAATACACAACATCTGACCAAATGTGGGCGGGATCCTTGAATTGGGCGTGGCACAAAATAGATTAATTTATATCTTAAGAACGGTAGGACCGTAATTAAATACTCCATAAATGGGCTAAAAACATCAAAATGTTTACTAAAACTAAAATTTTAGAGCCGTAATATGACCTATGGATACTTCTTATATATCTAAAGATCGAAAATCTTTAGTAGAACATAGTTATGACCAAAATATACATTTCTTAAATACCTATATTCGGAAACCATAAATCTTTCCGAGTCCAAGTTTTATCACCAAACTAAATGGTAAATTTCCACTTATAGATATCCGTACATAAATCTGTCCATTCCATATATGTCCATATATAAACTTTAATATTTTCCCAACCATGGTGAAAAGTATATAAGATTCGGCATAGCCGAATTTAGCCGCTCTTACTTGTTTTTCTAATGTTTCAAATTGAAAAATTTAAAACAAAATTTGAATGACAAATTGCAAGGTAAAATAACAGGTATCTACAGAAGTTACACCATTACATAATATTGACACTATTCCAAAATGAATCCGTTTGTGCTTTTTATCGCTTGTTTTCCCTTTTTGGTGATTTTTTCGGTTTAAGTTATTTTAAATCGAAAATAGAGTTATGAGGCGGTATAATAAAAATATTTATATTGTTCTTTTTATGAAAAACAGCACGAGAAGAAAATAAGCAAAGTTAAGTAAAAAATAAAAAAAAAAAAATGAATACTTCGTTCCATTAAGGGCATTTAATCCATTTTAAGAATTTAACCGGAGAAGAGAAAAATGTCAGAAATCCTTATATATTAAATATTTCTGATGAATTTTCAGAAATACAGAATTATAACCGAGAAGACAAACAATTTTACATTTAAAGGTTAACAAATTAAATTAATTACTCTATTTTTTAAGTAAATTTCAAGGGTATTTGTTGAAAAATCATGACACTTACAAAAGTAGAAGAGTTTTCGCAAAAATGTATTTTATGCCCTTATTCCAGCGAGAAATTCATACATATATTTAAAATAACAATGAACAAAAGGAAATAGATTTATGTTGGTGTATAATAACTAAAACTAAAAAGAGAGCCGCTGTAAGTGAACAACTTACCAACGAAATGTTTGTATAATAACGATTATTTTTAGGCATCTAAAATGTTTCTTTTTCTTTCAATTTTCGGGGAAGGAAACAGTGTGACATTATTATTATTATTTTTTTTGCAAGGATAATAAATAAACACATAAGAGATACAATAAAATTGATTTATTGTTTGACGATACAAGGTGTATATAATCAATATTTTATACTCATACACGGCGCAAATATATTCTTGGTGTCAAATGTATTTATCGTCAATCGGTTGTAGTAACCGAATTTTTCATTTGTGGCAACTGAAAATCTGTTAAAATAATAGTTAGTTGACTGTTTCTACAGAATTTCAGTTGCCTAAACAACAATTCGGTTGTCACAACTGAACCATTTGATTGTAAATAAACTTGGTTATTGGAAATAAACTTGGTTTTGGTTGTGTTTTGGTGTAGTCAAAACAAATACGAGATTCCGTCACATGTTTCTGCTCCGAAGAACTAGTAGTTCAAAAACTGATTCTAAATAAGTTTCATATGAAATTTTATTAAAATCAATTATTGCAAAATATTTGATTTAGGAAAAATTTTAGGAAAATTTTTAAATTAATTAAGAGTCTTAAAGAAATAAATATGAATCGAATTAAATTGAATATTTTCCTATTTAAAATGAGGTTGCTACATTTTACACTTTGCATTTTAAAATAATTTAAAAAATATTTAAATTAAAAAAAAAAACAAACTTAACTTGATTTAAAACATTTTTCTTTATATCTAGAAAGTAGTTGTAAGAAAAAAACAAAAATAAAAATATTATGCTGCATCCGTGCCTTTGGCTAAGAGATTTTTTATTTCTAAAATCTATGCTGACCATGGAACTGTCCAGTGAATAAATAATAATAATTTTATTAAGTAAAGCGAAAGTTTAGATTTTGGGTCAGAAATTTAGGGACAATATGATGTAGAAAATATCCTGATTGTTTTTTTTTTGTTTTGGTTATACTTCCTCATAAGTCATTTTCTTAAAAAAAGTAATAAATAAATAAGTAAAGGAGAGATAATGCCTGTTGGTATTCTTTTGGTTAATATTAAGTTGGGTGTGGAAAGCACGCATCAAATAGAAAATATACAATGCCAAATAAACCAGGATAATAATGTGACACATCAAAATATTAATAACATGACAACAGCGACAGCAGCAACAAAGAAGTAAACTCAAAAGAAATTATCTTCCCAAAAAAATGTAAAAAAGGTCGGATCAAGGCCATAAAACAGGAAACATGTTATATTTAACTTTTGTACGCACACAATGTATGTACGTTAGAGTGGGATGAAACTTTTAAGTCCGTCAAACCATTAAAACGGTTAGTGAGAAAAGTTCTACACCCATATAAAAATCGAAATATTTATGAACATACATTGTAACAGGGTTTTCTCGTCGGCTGAGGTAGTTCAGTCGTGTCCAGGGTCTACTTGAGGACCCAAAAACCTTAAGTAATAACACAATAGATTTTACCCTTTTTTGGGACTTATAAATCTCTCTTTATTCAATAATTAATTTCATCTACAATAAATAAATATATTTCACGAATGGCAACACCCTTATTCTCCACACGGGTACACTCGGTGAAAAATATCTCTCGGCAACGTAGTCGTCTACTGACTCGGATACGGGTTCGGCAGGTAGTCGTTTACTAACTCGGTTACGCCTCGGCAGCTAGTCGACTACTGACTCGGTTACGGGTTCGGCTGGTAGTCGTCTACTGACTCGGTTACGTCTTCGGAAGGTAGTCGTCTACTGACTCGGATACAGGTTCGGGTTGGAGACCTCCTCGGCGTCGCATATAATCCCACTGAAAAGAAATAGAACAGTCCGCGAAGGCTGTAAAGTTAGAACAGTCCGCGAAGGCTGTAAAATTAAAACAGTCCACGAAGGCTGTAAAATTAAAACAGTCCGCAAAGGCTGTACAATTAGAACAGTCCGCGAAGGCTGTAAAATTAGAACAGTCCGCGAAGGCTGTAAAATTAAAACAGTCCACGAAGGCTGTAAAATTAAAACAGTCCGCGAAGGCTGTAAAATTAGAACAGTCCGCGAAGGCTGTAAAATTAGAAGGCTGTAAAATTAGAACAGAGGCAACCAACCCAAGTCTATGGCCCAGGATTACTCGTTACTAGTCTCGTGAAAATACTACAATAAGGCAATCGACCGAAGTCTTATGTCTTTGAAATGCCTGAATACCGACCAGTGATGAGTTATGACAGCTCAGGTTAACCACCCCGAATGACTACAAACATTGTTTACTTATTAAAAAATTTTATCAACTGAACGAGAATTACATGCGGCTAAAAGTAAAACAAATAAATTGAGTGCTTATTACTAGTAGTGTGTGCTGTAAAACACACACAAACTAGCTTGTTTAACGTATTAAAAAACAACATACACACAAATCGATATAAAATATAATCATAGAGGTTAATTGTAAAATAACTTCTATGATTATGTACGTAGCCAAATCGGAGTAGTAATTTTGGACGTTAAAACATTTATGGTAATATATCAAACTATGCATGGTGGTATATGCCCATATACAGGAAAATGTATGATAATGTATGTTTATATATTGAACCATGCATGTACGTATACACTCACCAAAAAAAGTCTGTAATGGCAACTGCAAATTTTGCTGTTATTACGGGAAATTTTGCTAATTTGAGCCCAGCGGTTTTTTTTTTGCTAATCTTAGCAACACATGTCTGCTGACGTGTAGTACAATGAAATAAGTAGAAAAATTAGTAGCCGCTACTAAATTTTAGTATACTTTTTGTAAAGTTAAATTTAAAATCTGTTTGCTAAAATTAGCAAAAAAAATTACTAAACATTAGTACCAAATTTCAAATTAATCTAAACAATCTTTCTAATAGATTACAAAAAATGCTTTCCACTATTAAAAATAACAACATGGCAGAACAGCTAAAAGTTTATCTTCTACAAAAGATACCGATTACTCATTATGGAAGATAACAAAAAAGTTTCAAAATACACCCAAGATTATTCCACCTATAAAAAAATGTGATGGTACATTGGCAAAAAGTCCCCAAGACAAAGCTGACCTCTTAGCTAAACACCTTGAAAATACCTTTCAACCGCTGCATAGACTAACATCAGATAACAATATTGAAATCTTTTAAACAGCTGATTCTAAAGAAATTTCTGAAGTAACCCTTCGTGAGCTAAACAACTTGGTAAAACTGGAGATTGAACCCAATAAAGCACCAGGGTATGATCTTATCACCGGCAAAGTGTTAAAAGAGCTCCCGGAAAGTGGCATGCGACTATTTTTATATATAATAAATGCTTCGATTCGTTTAAAATATGTACCTAGCCAATGGAAAGTTGCAGAAGTTATTATGATACCTAAGCCTGGCAAACAGCTTCATGAAAAAACATCGTACAGACCTTTATCTCTCCTCCCAACAATGGCGAAAGTGTTTGAAAAAATATTTGAAAAAATATTATTAAAATTGACGAAAATTCATGCTGGTGTTCCACAGGCAAGCGTACTGGGGCCCATACTTTATATACTGTACACTAGAGACTTGCCAATTCCACCTGAAGCAAAAATTGCAACCTTTGCTGATGATACAGCTATTCTTGTAACTGATAAAAACATAAATGAAGCTACAAAAAAGCTTCAAAATGCAACCAACAAAATCCTTCAATGGACCAAAAAATGGAGAGTTCTTCTTAATGAATCCAAATCATCACACGTTAATTTTACATATAAGAAAATAGAACATTTACCGATTTATATAAATAACACTATTGTGCCATACGCTAATACGGCAAAATACTTGGGTTTTACACTTGATGCCAAACTTAAGTGGAAAGAGCACGTAAAGAAGAAAACCTCAGAGCTTAATAAAAAATTCAAAATTCTGATATATCAATGAAAAATAAACTTTTACTGTACCAGCAAATCCTTAAGCCTAAGTGGACGTATGGAATTCAGCTTTGGGGATGCACTAAAAAAACAAACCTAAAACAAATACAAACCTTCCAGAACAAAGTGCTAAGATGTATCACTTGTTGCCCGTGTCACGTAAGAAACGATGACCTTCACAGAGACTTGCAAATACCAACTATAGTAGATGAAATTAAAAAAATAGCAACTAAACATGAAGTGAGATTATAACAACACTGTAATGAAGAACTACAGGAAATACTGCGTAATCCAATAGCAAACAGAAGATTAAGAAGATGAATAATGTCTAGATGCCCTTTAGGAATAACCATTGGGTTATTTCCTTACCAAACGTGATTTAACTGTGTAAATACAAGTTACTAGATAAGCAAACATAAAGCTTAGTTGTAATAAAAAAAGATATTTAAAAAAAATAAAAAATTCAAATTTATTTTTTTATCGAGCATCAAAATTTTTTGAAAAAAATAAATAAAATAATATTTACTTTTTTCCAAAAAATATTTTATACAAAGTTAAAAACAAAATCAAAGGCTTAAAAATATTAAAAATTGTTAAAACATAAACGAATTAATCATTTTGTTTTTATTTGGTAATTTTTGTTTTGAAAAATATTTTAGTAATTTTTTTTTTACTTTTAAGATCAAATTTTAATTGTGTTTAATGGAACTAGTAGAAGGGGAAAGTAAAGATTTATACGAAATTGAAAGGCACAATTAAGGGTGGAAGCATATGAAGTTACCTTTTCATATGGGAGGTTCGGACGGGTTGGTAGCGTGCTAGGTTATCAGTGCGGGGGTCGCAGTTTCGATTCCCACCAGAGGCTCTGGTCTGTTTTCGCTACAAAGAGCCGATAGCCTTCGTTTCTAGTGCTCGGTTAGGGTATTGAGATATAATTTGTAATGATATCTTTAATAAAATAAATAATAATAATAATTGTTGTTTACTTCCGATCCCATTTTTAATCTATGTAACATTTTAAGGCAATTTAAGTTTTTAAAATTAGTAAGTTTTATTGCTAATTTTAGCAAATCGGTTTTAAAAAAATTGTAAAATCTTTACTGAAATTAGCAACAAAAATTTGTAAATATTCTGTAAAAAATCTGTAATTTGTAAAATGTAAATAGCAAAAAGGTTTGCTAAATAATAATTTTTTTACTAAAAATCAGTACAAAAATAGCAAAGTGGGATTGAAAACCGTTTACAAATTTTTCTACTAACTTTTTTTTCTGAGTGTATGACCATGTATGCCCATCACCATTTACGAAATGTACAGTATCTCGAAAACGTAGTGAGATACCGCAAAACGGACTGTCTAAAAAACATAAAAAATTTACCACTTTTGGTCCATAGAAGAGAATAAATTTTAATAATGAGACTTAAGTATTTAAATAATTAATTTCCATTAAATATATTTTTTCAATTGGAAAAATTGTATTTTTAATTTATAAAAATGCTCTTACCGTTACTCCTGCCTTATGTAACATATTTCTTCAACCACATTATAACTTCCAGTAGTTTTCCTTCCAAATGGAAACATGCCAAAATTATCCCAATCCCAAAAACAAACTCGGATTTTCGACCAATAGCAATACTATGTTATCTCTCGAATGTTTTTGAAAAGATTTTGCACACCCAAATGAGTAGATATATTCATGATACCGGTTTAATGTCAGATAAGCAATCTGGTTTTCGTCCTAATCATAGCTGCGTGACAGTCCTGGTTAATGTCTGTGAAAACATTAGGCGTGAACTGGATGATAGCAAAATAAACTTTCTTGTACTTCTTGATCACTCAAAAGCTTTTGATACGGTCAACCACCATACCCTTTGTATGAAACTTAGACGCTTTTTTACATTTTCAACTACTTCCACTCAGCTTTTGTCCTCATACCTCATGAATCGTACGCAATCCGTATATGTAAATAATAAGTCATCCCAATCTTTGAATCTCGAGAGAGGTGTACCCCAAGGTTCGATTTTGGGTCCGCTGCTATTTTCCATATATATTAATGACTTTCCTGAATATCTTTCGTATTGTAAGATACACATGTACGCAGATGATGTACAACTCTACTTGAGCAGTCCTGTTCAATCTATAAAAGAGAATATTGATAAAATCAACGCTGATCATAATAGTTTATACCGGTGGGCAACAGCTAATGGGCTCTGTATTAATCCACGAAAATCCAAATGCTTGGTAATTCGTAAAAAAATTTTAAATCCAGTTTTCGAACATGATATCGCCATTAACAACGAGAAAATTAACATTGTCCCAACAGCTAAAAATCTTGGTCTAATACTAAATAGTAGTCTAACATGGACAAACCATATTAACACAATAGTGGGTCAGACATTCATGAAACTAAGACAACTTTGGGCAGCCCAATCTTTTACACCTTTAAAAATTAGATTGCTGCTGGCCAAATAAAACCTGATTCCGGGGTTATTGTATGGTTGTGAACTTTATGCCAATAGCGACTCCGCAAGCCAATCTAAGCTTATCGTGGCGTATAATAGCATTGTTCGTTTTGTTTTTGGATTAAGGCGACGTGATGGAACTTCGGCTTTCTGAAAGTAAATTTTGGGTGTTTCATTTATAAATCTTATGAAGATAAGAGTACTTCTCTTTTTTACATAAAATCATTTACACGCAAAAACCTTTATACCTCTATGAAAAACTTCGTTTTGCTCAGTCTAATAGGGGCAAAAAGATTATTTTACCAAGACATCATTGTCTAGTATCTGAGTGGCAATTCTATATAAATGCAATTCGTCTCTGGAATATGCTTCCACAAAACCAACAACTTAACAGCAACGTTACTCATTTTTAAAAATTTGTTTTTCTAAATTATTCTTGATATTTTCTTACTTGTCCTGTTTGACTTTAAATTTTTTATTATTATTATTATTATTTTTATTTTTTAATCTTGTGTAATTTAAATTTAAGCTTTAAAAATATTTTACCTAATTGCAACCTATTTCTAAATACATATGTCATTATTATTTTGTTATTACAATTTTTGCTTGGTAATTCCTGTACTGTAATTATAAGATTAAATCTTGTTGTGCAGGATATGACATTAATAAATAAATAAATAAAATAAATAAATAAGCTCTATGCCTCCAAAAAAGCAACCTATAACATC
Organism: Eustalomyia histrio; assembly: GCA_949748255.1. Taxonomy (NCBI): domain Eukaryota; kingdom Metazoa; phylum Arthropoda; class Insecta; order Diptera; family Anthomyiidae; genus Eustalomyia; species Eustalomyia histrio. Next base: position 104,117,500 of record OX456524.1, on the reverse strand, counting down.
CCTACGGGAAATGGACCAGTCATAGAGTTAGTCACGTGACCGGAACTTCGCAGAAACCGGTCCTCGAGTTGGTTCTCTTATATGAAAGTGACCGGTAACTTTAACATGGGCTTGTCATAGAAGGTGGCAATTTCTACCTTTTAAGCTACTTGCGACATATCGCTGACCTTGGATAGAATTATCTTATACGTAATTAGTCTCAGGTTAGACACTACGTGATGTGTATCAGAACTAGTGCAAAATGACTGACTCAAATGTACATACCACAGGACTGAGGACAAGTGATTAATAAAAAACTGGTTATATATCAATCACAATGTGTTATGTTGCAGAACTTGTAGGGAATGAATAGTTTCGTGATATATCACTTGACTATTGCAAGTGAACATGTCACAGAGCAAACAAAAATTAGTTAGCATGTAACCTGTCAATATTTCTTCCGCGTGTCTCACATTAAGAACATGTTTTTGAAAGATTCCATAAGGTCCAGTCACTGAATTTACCTGCAAAGTTTATTACAAAAGTTTTTACAATTTTTTAAATTTTGCTACTTTAAACTATTTTCTCAAAAAAAAAAACATCACAGAATGTGAACATTTTTCAAATATTAAAAGAATTGAAGAACAAAAGATTGTTTGCTATTTAATTAAGCAAAAAATTAATTAAAAATTTTCAAATTATGTGTTAAAAGCAGGTCTGTGGAGGCCAGTCTGACCCAGACTTGGAGGCCAGTCTGCCCTAGCCCCACAAATTTAAAATTAACATTTCGCAAATCCCACCTATTGACATTATTTTATACACAGCAAAATTTGTTCAACCAGTTCCGTGTTCTGTCATTATTTCAACTATAACAGTCCTCATTTCTTTAGTCCACATTGGTGTTATGTTCATTTCTCTTTAGTTAAATGATGTATCTATAAATAACTCGTCAAGGTTCTGACACCATATTAATAGTTAGGACACTGGTAATTTTACAGCTATTAACACTTTTTCAGATACTGAATTATATTTTAAACCAGTATTGTGACATGTCCCTTATTCAGATATCACAGATTTATCACCTTGGATCAATCGACCCTTTATTTCCCGTAGGGATATAATCTACAAATTAAAAAAAAAAACAAAATTCAGAATTATTTCTTTTTGTACTTAAATAGACACAAAACGAGCTTTGATTTGAGAAATATAATCAAAATTCTTATTACTTTTACTACAATGGGAAAGGTTTTGTTTACTTTTTGTATTGAAATTTTCTTGATGTAGTAATTGTAGTAAGTAATCGAACAGGCCTAATAATTGTAATAGTCAAATGATATCAAAAATATTTATGATTGCCAAAATTTATGCGTGTATAATATCGAAAATATATTATAATATCGAGTAAAAAAAATAGATATAATCATATGTGGCCTTATCTAATAAAATATTATCATATATAAACACATATGTCAGTATGCATTAGCATATATACATAATTATATATTACATTAATATTTTTAAAATTACCTTTTATTTTGTCATGTATAACCATATCTGGTTATGTATTGATCTTTATAAAATTATGAATGATTTATATGATAAGATATGGTATATATTATATCATATAAAATTGCATATAACACTATATATAATTACATATGGGTTACTCGAGACTGTATATATATTTATATATGACTTATTCAGAACCATATATACTTATATATGGCTTATACAGAACTATTTATAATTATATATGCTATCTAATATTTGTATAATAAATAATTATATATGATACACTATGTGCAAACGAATTTGAGATATTGTTATATATAGTTCCATATCTAGGGTATTTTTGATATGTTAAAAGATATAATTTGGTCCCATATCAACGGTTTCGAATTCCCGCCAGGGAGATACATTTTTTGTGCTTTTAATTTATTTTTATTTCCTTATTGATAATTTTTTTTACAAAACTTTCAAATCTTAAACCATTTCGGGACAGCAAGAACTTGAAATTTTTGATAGGATATAAGTGGTGAAAATTTATATACATATTTGTTTGCTTTAAATATAAATATAAATCATTTCTCCACATGTTTTTTATTATTATAAATTCAGCCATGATATTTTTTCCATATTTCCGAATATATAAATATGTTAAATTAAATATAATTACACATCTATAATACAATTATACGAAAAATAAAGTCTAGGAAAGTCAGCCAATATGTACAGCAGTGTGTTACACGAAATCTGCGGCAGACCAAGTTCAAATTCTGGCGAAGGCATTGTTTTTTTGGAATTTTATTTTTTTTTTAGCTTCCATGTATATTATATTGTTGGATCTAATCGGATACAAATCTATTTGACATTTTTCCGGTAAATTTGGATATTACTTTATCCCTCAATATATTGTTGAATCTAATTTCATTTGTCATCTTTCGGATCAATTTAGATCCTTCTGAGTTCCGAAATATATTACTGGATCTAATTTGATCTGCCATTTTTCGGATCAAATAAAATATTAAGGAATATAAAATTGGATGTGAAAAATATTGTGCCAGATTATTTTTTTTTTACTTAGAGTTGAATCAAATATATACGGATTAACATTTTGCCACAAAATGCCTTTCCCATGCACAATTCTTTTGCTGTATCTGTATTTGCGATTCAATATCTTTTAATTTTCAATCCACTCTAATGTTGGTATGCGAAACGTTTTTTGTATAATATTTGTACTTTGTTTGGAAGTTTTATTATATATATTTGTTTTCATTTTCCAAACATAAGTAGGCAGTGGCTGTTGAAGACACATTAACTTAAAATAATAATTCTGTGGCATCTTTTACTAAAAAAACATTAATTCCTTGTTTATCTTTACTTGTTGTTTTTATTTCTTCTTTTTTTTTTTGCTTGTTTACCAAATAAAGGCAATATATACTAACGGTCTTCAAGCTGAAAATAACAAGGGAGGAATAACTGCAGACAAGAAAAAATGAAAAGCATAATTTTTTACTAGTTTGGGTCTATTATATACCCAGCAAAATTTTTTATTACCAAGTAAGTGGATATATAATGAAACTAAAATTTTTAAATGCTTATAATTGGGCGTCAGTAGTAAGTTGTTTATTAAAAGCAGTCAAGCTGTTATTTAGTTAAAAAAATAATGATGCAATAGTGTTAAATGTAAAATGGTAATACATTAAGGTGGTTACTTGTTCTACAATATTATTTTAAATATTTAAAAAATTTACAAAAATTAAATATAATTATTAGGATTGCCACTCATCAAATCTAATATATTTTTGGATGTACATTGCGAGAATGGAATTGTAATTAAATTCGAGGACGCGAATTTCACGAAATTTTCTTAAAAAAAAAATTTTAATTTTCATCAAGAAATTCTTTTATATTTACCTCTGCGCAAAATTCTTTTTTGAATGGATTATATAACAACTCACCTTGCCAAAAAAAATGGGTTTTAGAACGAGCAGTAACTGGTTGAAGTTTGCCTGCTAAGCTCATTATTTTAACAAAGGGATGTCATTGGAGGTAGCTTGTTACCTACAAGCTTACGGGTAGGGAGTAAAATAATTAGTAAGGTTAAAATAACTAGTTATTTGTAACGCAAAGATAACTGGTTACAATGCATATAATGAAAACTGGTGGCTTGAAGGTAGTTAGTAACTGGTTGCTTATGAAGGTTGTTTATAAGTCGTTAAAGAACAGATAACAAGAAAGGACCTGAAAAACTACACCATTTCCAAGTTAAGTTCAAAAAGAAGCATCTATTTTCAGAAAATTTTTATTTTCTTTCAGATATTTTTTTATAAAATTTATTTTATGTTTATAATGATAAAAACTTTAAATACAGCATATGTCTTTTAACTTAATTCAAAAAAAACATTGCCTTTCAAAAATAAATATGTACATTAAATTGTTCCAAAAAAAAAAAAAAAAAAAAAAATGTTCGAATTCACGAGCTCCACAACTCTACAAATTATGGCCAAAAAAATTGTCTGCGAAAGAAATTTAAAAAAAATTATTTAGAGGTAGCAACTCACAATTGTACTTGTTTTATGATTTTAAATAAATTAAAAGTTGAGAAAAATCAAATATAATTATTATGATCGCGACTCATCACATCTAATATATTTTTGGATGTACATGGCGAATATGAAATTAAAATTAAATTCGAAATCGCGGATTTCGCGAAAATTTCATACAAAAATGTTCGATTTTCATCAAGAAATTTTCTTATATTTACCTGTGCGCAAAATATTTTTTTATTTTGTGAGAAATGATTTTTGTTAACAATTTGATTTTAATACAACAGCGATATACTAAAAAAAAATTTACATACATACATACATCCCCTCAAAAATTAAAAACAATGTCATGTCTAGTGAAAGCCCTGTACAAGAAGTTGGATTTTTTTGAGTTTTCATAAAACGCGAAAAATTTAAAAACCACAAATTTGTTTTTAATTTTGATTATAGATTCGTAATTGCCATACCCAGCTAAAATAAATGGAAGTGATTCTTAAGGAATTAATTTTTCATTGATTCTAAAGTATCGTTTAGTTCTGATTTTTCTCTTCTAAAGAAGTTCTTTTTCACAACTTATAAAAATGTGATTTTTAATGAAATTAAACACTTTTCAAATCAATGACGCTACAATAAGTAAAAAATTATTGTAGTAAAAGTTGCAAGCATTTCGAATAGAGATAAATAAGGCCCGATTGCTGAATTTCCCGCTAAAATTTAACGAACAGTAAAACTCAAACTTTGTATAGGAAACAACAACAAATGTGTCAGTTAAATTCCCAGGTAAAAGCTAACGGGAGATTGTGAAACTGAGGCTAAGGCTCGATTACTGATGTCCTGTAGAAATCTAAATTACAAATTCAAAATTTATTTGGGAAGAACAAAAGATTTAATTTTTCACTAAACCATAAGAAGGTCTTTAGATGCAATGAAAAAGGATCATAAAAGAAAACTTCCACCCTATGACACCCCTATGTAAAAATCATTGGTTCCGATCCAAATTTTCACAACACCGTAATCAAAATCAATGCTTCTTTTTCTCTTCTTTTGCTACTTTTTTTTTGCTGGGTAAATATTAAGATCAAATTCAATAAAGAAACTTTTGGCATCCTTCCGGTAAGAAATCATGTACTGGTTCAGTTTTAATTAACACTGAAAATCTTGTAAATTTTCAAATTTTTTGAAAACCGAAAATTTTCACAGTGCGATGCATAAAACATAATTTTTTTGAAGTTAATATTCATAATTTGTTAATTAAATTAGAAAATAATTGACATTGCGGCTTTAGCTGTAGTTTTGAAATTTGTGTTTTTAAATTTTACAAAAACCTCGTAAGCGACAAAATTTGCAAAATGCTGTTTACACCAAAATCCGTAAGCGGAAAATTTGGCTACAGTTACTTGTAGGTAACAATTTTTTTCAAAAAATATTTCTACACCCTTCAGAGAGTGGCAATGCCATGTTTTATAGAAAAAACGTTTTAAACCCCATAATAAAAAGTTTTTAAGTTTTTGTTTTGTTTTGTCAAAAACAATTTGTCTAAGAACAAATGCGACGATATATTGTTCCATATTTGATATACAGGGTGATTCATTCACGACCCGCCGAATTTCACCAGCGTATTCCTTGGCTCATTTCATGAAAATATGTCAATTACGACCATCCCTGAAAATGCAATTGCGCGAAATGGCAGCGGTTTTAAAATTTTCAGATTGGAAGTCGGAGGGTAGAAGGGTAATATTGTTAACTTCTGAACCAGTGATCGACAATTTTTTTTTTTTTGGGCTTGTTGGAAAGGTCTTTGGGAGACCTTTGAGAATCAAAAGAGATTAAAAATTTTTGCATTTCAATCAAGTGGACATAACTTTGGAACTTCTAAGCTTCCTTTAGGGCATTTTGGAATGGTAAGAGGTAGGGCTATCTTATTTTCATCTGGCTGAAAATTGAGGTTATGTGCACGTTCTTATGTCTTTTTTTTCAAAAGCTCTGTATCTCGGCGATTTCACTTTTTTTAATTTTTTTCTTTATTGATTCTGAAAGATCTCACAAAGACCTTTCCAACCAGCCCAAAAAAAACGACCACTGGTTCAGATGTTAGCAATTTTACCCTACTAGACCCCGACCACCAATCCGAAAATGTTCAAACCTTTGCCATTTCACACAATTGCATTTTTGGGGATGGTCGTAATGGACACATTTTCATGAAATGAGCCAATGAATACGCTGGTGAAATTCGGCGGGTCGTGACTGAATCACCCTGTATATTTTATTACTTGAATTTATATACTATCCCATTCTTTATTTTTAACTCATATAGTTCATATATCATTGACTTAGTATGCAGTTAACAAACAAATAACGTAAATGAAGAGAGAACATTGTGAATCAATTTTTATTCTACACATACAATATTATTTCGATAAAAATAATCTAAAATACATATTAAATTATTCGAAAATACAATCAAAATGATTGTGGTTTATTTTCAATTATTGTTTTATAATCGACGAAAGCAGTAAAAGCAATAGAAAGTCGTTTAAAATAACCATCAATTTATAACTGACAAAAAGTAGAAAAAAAAACGATTTTTGTGGTTTGTTTTTCAAATAAAATTTTTTTTATTTGTATAAAATTTTGCAAAACACAACACACACAGATGTACACATATATTTTTATTTTCTGTGTGTATCTATATTTGAATAATTTCTTGTAATTTTTTTAAAATAATTTTGTATATAAACAAACTTTTTCGGTAAAAAAACAAAAAAAGGAATTATATGAATTTCTATTTTTAGAAACAGAAAACATAAAATTTTACATTAAACTGAAAATATCAACTCCTACTGAATGTGTGTAAATTTTTATAGTTTGTTTTTTGAATGACTGATTCAAATAGTTAAAAATTATATTTCTATGAATTTCAATTGATTCTTCATTTTAAAACAAACTTCACGTATTACTTTTTAAATAAACTACAGTCGGTAACAGAAAATATATTGTGAATGTATATTTAGCTCTATTTATTAGATTTGATTAAATATTTCGCACAAAATTTTTGAAAAATATGTTAAATTAAGAGCACCACAACAAGAAATATTGGCCATGAAAAAGGTTCAACATATTGGTTTTTTCAAATTTCAAAACGCGATAATTCAAAAAATCAGATCAAATATAGAAAAACTAATAGCACTTTCGAATTCAGCATAATAAAATCTATTAGAAAAGTGCAATAATGTTGCGGCACAAAGCCAAAAAAAAAAAAAATGTTCCCCTGCGTTACTAAAAAGTAAAAAAAGTAATGCAGATGAAATTTTACAAACATTGATTTAACATGCGGTCTTCACTGTTTTCACATGGTAGCTCTATTCTCTTTAATTCAATTTCGCTGAATATGGTTGGCGAGGATTTATGAACCAGGAATTCCCAAGATCTTTCACGATTTTTATTCATTAATTTCATCAATTGTAGGGATACAAATTTATTAAACTTCTTAATGTCATTGAAATACTTTAATAAAATCAAATATTTTAATTTGTTTATGTTTCTAATATATAATTTGATTTTAGCTGTTCGTTAAATTTTAAAGGGAAATTCAGTAATCGGGTATAATAATAATGTGTAAAGTAATGTGTAGCCATAGGGGCTCATGGATTACTTTACACCTTACTTTACTGATGAATTTTACAGGCGATGAGCCTCAAAGTAAGGTATATACCCATTACTTTAGAGGTGATAATGTAAAGGGTTACTTATATGGTTACGGGAATGGAAAAAGTAATGTGTCTAAAAAAAGATTTTTAAAAAATAGGAATTTTTATTAAAAAAAAATGATAACATTATTACAAATATTTTAAACGTTATTAAAAATAATGTGGTCATGATGGGAATCGAATCAGGGAACTCTGGTTGCCAGCCAAGAACTCTACCCACTGAGCTATCGACGCATATAGTATTTGATTGCTTTAAACTTAAATGAAAACAAACATAGATTACCCTTTTGCTAACAAAAAAAAAAAACAAAGTAATGTATCTAAAAATAGATTTTCAAAAATATTTCAATTATAACTTTACATTTATAAATCATATATTACGTAATAAATTATCAGGAACTTATTACTTTATGCTTGTAAATAATGAAAAACGTAACGAGCTATCATTACAAGGTAACGCATGAGAATATCGCACCCATTACCAAATTTTTGTTGGGCTGCTTAGCCTAAAATCTATTATAAGAAAAAAATTAAAATTGTGTCTAAACCTAATTTTAAAGATATAAATTTGTATTTTCAAGAACTAAAAAATTTTCCATTAATTTAATAAATTTTTTTTAATGAAATTATAAATGATAATTGATGAAAAAATCTACCGAATTTATTCACGGCAACAATGAATTTCCTCATAGTTAATACAAATTTTTATTTAATCAATGAATTAATTTTAATGAATTCGATTTATTAATACTATCAGTGTAGTGCTATTTTGAAAGATTTTGAAAGATATCGAATTCCAAACAGGGCATCATTCGCTAAAGCCTTTTATACACATTAACAATAATACATAATTTTCTTTACTTGTTATTGTTATTATTTATATTAGGATAGACAAACATATCAATACAAGAATGACCTTTTGATTGTCATTAAAATATGATAATGAGCTTTTAGATGAACTTTAACAATGCTTCGTTATTATTTACATATGGGATTTATTTTAGCAGCTTGTGGAATATATTATTTGTTTATGATACATATTGGTTGAATTTTAATGGCAGCAATATACAAAATGAAACTGGTTTTTTTTTTATACACACAAAAGAAAAATAATAATAAGTTAATAAAAAAAGGGAAAAATAATAATAAGTTAATAACACGTATTTCCATTTTACAAATATTCAGCAAAATTTTAGCTAAAATAAAGATTTCAGCAAAAACATTTATCCTGTTGTACAAGATTACTAATTATATAGAAGTTTTTTACTAATTTATTTTACTGAGGAACTTTCGTTGATAGTGCGGACAACAACAACCACCAAATAGACAAGCTGCCTCATCTATAGCTGTAGTAGAGACATAAAGGGCGGTTAAAAACAAGTATGTTTTCAAAAGTTAAATAAAATGGACTAAACTTAATTTATTTTAGTATATTATGGCTTTATTAGAAATAACAGATATTTCCATTATTTATGAAACACGATTTTATTTATGTGGATACCGTGGCTGGCTTCGCAGTAGCTCATTCTGTCAGTTCAATTTTCTGGCTCTGAAGATATTGGACTTAAGGGCGTGGATTGTTTCTGGATTTTCGTATAGCATCGACATTTAACGGACACAGAGAAAACAATTTCATCGTGACAATCGAATTTCTTGTCAGCAGAATATTTTGTTTGCAGCAATTTAATTATTTAGTTGACCCAACCAAATATTTTCCTGAATACAATTGAAATATTTGGTTTCAACCGAAATTCTGTTTTTCGATTAATACAACAGAATTTCTGTTGTAATTACCGAATTTCTGTTACCACAAACAAATATATCGGTGTCTCCAACCAAACCATTCGGTTGGCAAAAAATTTTGTTGTCACAACGAATCTGTTTGCTCTGCGCCCTTTTGGTCAAGTCGCTGCTCCGAGTCTGGCAAATAGAGTATTAAAATCCGAAACCGAAAACCGGTTTTTAATTAAAAAAAAAGACCAGTTTTGTTTTTTTCATAAACTCGAATAAGCCGAAAAGCGGAATTTTGATGTGGGTATAGTACATATTTTTTAATTTTTCCACAAATGTTTAACTTTTTTAACTAGTGTTGCCAAACGGGACAACATATTTTTTTTTTTAAACAGAATTCTTCTTAATAATTAATGTTTTGCTTTCTTTGGAAAGGGGATAGCAAAGATGAAAGGTGGTGAAAGATGATGGGCTTCAAATATGCTAACACTGTAATGTGATGGGAATCGAACCCGCATCCTTCTGTTTAACATTGCAATGTGCTAACCATTACACCACAGTGTTCACTGATGTCTGTAGTAATAGTTGTTAGTTAAGCCTTTTAAAGTTGTTAAAAATATAATTTTTTTTTTTTGAATTTGAAAAAAATTACACAATTTTTTTAGGAAAAAAAACAAGTCAATTAAAAAAAAATTTATTAATTTTAAGAAAAAACATCTTAGTTTTAAGAAAATTGCTTACTCAAATGTAATAAAATTAAGTTTAGTTCAAAAAAAAATAAATAAATTAGGACATTATTTACTGCCACTTAGTCCAAAAATGTGTCTAACTTAAATCGACAAAGTACTTGAATACACATTCATTTTTTGTTCGCGAGTAGTAAAATTAACTAAATTTTAGAAAGCCATCATCTCCAAATTCAGTTTTTAAGTATACCACTTTTCAATTTTGAAGAATTGTTTTCTAAAAAGTAGTTCAGACATTTAAAAACAAAAAGTAATTAATTTTGTTCTATGTAATAATAAAAATTTAGTTGATTTTAGAAACTGATGAACTATTTCTAAGGAAAATTTTCATGCAACTTAGTTCAGATAAATTTTAAAAATTTTAATAAAATATTTTTTTTTTAAGTAAAAGTTTTCTAATTTTTAAAAAATAATAAAATTTTGTATAGGAAGTGGAATACGTTTAAATTATTTTTAATATGCCATTCCAAAAAAACAATCAATTAAAAACAAACCAGTTAGTTTTCCAAATTATCAAGAAAAAATGTAAAAAATATTAAAAGAAATTAAAGTAACCATTTAAAAATTCTATCGTGCATGATTGAAATTTTTCTTTCGTGATCGCGCGTGAGCGTGAGTCAAAAATCTCTCACGTGCCCATCTCTAATCTTAACAGTCTTAAATATTGAACTTAAAGTAGCTTAAAATATATTTTAAAATTTTGTTAGCAAAGGGTTAAAAATTTCCAATTTGTGCTTTTATGTAATAAATTTGTTGAATACAATACAAAATATCGCAGGCACATTTTATACATTACGGCATAATGGCTTTCATAGAATTTTGTCATTTTATTAATTTCACGCTGTTTGATGTCTATTTATTCACTGTTAGTTTTTAAGTATGTATCCGTACTTCTCTTATCGAACGATCAATACCTACCATAATACGCTGTGCATGCGGTGGTGTGCCCTTTATGTTAGCTACAAATGAGTATGCAAATAAATGAATTCAAGCGCAAAAACTCAAAAACACAAGCAAGAATGTACTAATTTGATACTGATTTGAAATTGACCACTTCACCTCGATTTAAAATCTATGTTACCTATTGCTTTTCTGACATTTTTACCATATTTCAGATTTTATTCGAAAAAATTTAAAGCAATTTTTTGTTCGTAGTGAGAAATTCATTTTATAAATACTTTTGAGATTATTATTGTGTGATTCCAGAATTTGAGCGTGGGTAAGTAATGTACACACTTACATCGATTACATTGATTGATTGATTGTTAGGGTTGAAGGTTAAAATGTCCGATATATATGTCCAGAAAAATATCCCTTTTGTAACTCCTTACAACGTATTGCATACGATTACGTATCTTCAAATGACGAAGATATTGAGGGCGTATATAATACAGGTTCGTAACTGCAAGTAATATCAAACTACATGAAAGTATGTGCCTAATAATTTCTCACATTTACACCAAAATTTTAACCAGATTCCGAAAACAAAAAGTTATCCAAAATGTGCCCATACGCAACAGATCTAAACGAGTTCATAACTCTACGTCAAAAAAACGAAGTGCAAATGGTCGAAAGCGAATGCTTGGACAACAATATTTAGGATTTTCAACTGCTGATGCAGGATTCAAACAGAACTCCCCAAAAGCAGAAAGAAAAATAGGCCCAACTTGTTCATCGCGCATTTGTAGAAACAGTAAAGTAAGACACTGCCAAAACTTTGATGAGAGAACAAGGGAACAAATTTTTTAATCATTATGGAACAAGTCTTGGGAAGCAAAGCGAGAGTTTATAAGGTTGGGTGTAACAAAGATTATCAAAAAAAGAACCACTGTAGAAAACAGTAGAAAACAGAACAGTTTTATGTTTAAATTACCACAAAACGAATTTGCGTTGCAGGTATGCCGATCCATGTTTTTATCAACGCTATCTTTACGTATTGCCATGGTTAAAGGATGGATTAATGCGAACGATAAACCAATTTTGGCGTCAATTGTACCAAAAACAAATTCTCACAAGGGGGGTTGTAAAATTTTCTTGTCTAAATATCTGCAGAGCTTAGACAAGATGGAAAGCCATTATTGTCGCAAGGACACAACTAAAATATACATAGCAACCACTTTTGAAACCAAAGCAGATGTTTTTAAAGATTACCTTGAAAAATGTGCCGAGAAGGCAGTAAAGCCCGTTTAAATTTTTACATTTTCTACAGTTTTTGCCGAACAAAATTTAGCGCTCTTTATGCCTCGCAAAGATCAGTGCGATACTTGTGTGGGGTTTAAGGCCAAGCAAATAACAATTGAAGAATACGATGCACATATTATGGATAAACAACGGGCTCAACTTGAAAAACAACAAGACAAACTTGCAGCTGAAGAAGGACAATGTCACGTGTTCACCATGGATGCACAAGCGGTAAAGCTTTGCCCTGACATTAACCCCTCAGCCATTTATTATAAAACACGCCTACAAGTGCACAACTTTAGCGTGTACAATCTCGCCTCGCATCAATGTACAAATTACTGGTGGAACAAGACTGATGGAGACCTCTCCGCTCCGACGTTTATTTCGTGCATAATGCACCATTTGTCAACACACTGTCTAACAGATACTCTACCAATAATAATTTACTCCGATGGTTGCGGCTACCAAAGCCTTAATCACTTTTTTGTCCAATTTTTCAATAGAAAACAACAAAAACATAGAACAAAAATACTTGCAGAAAGGACACACCCAGATGGTGTATGACAGTGCCCATGCAAAGATAGAGGCTAAATTGAAAAATCAAACCATATATTTGCCATACGACTACGTCAGGGTAACCAAAGATGCCCGCAAAACAGTCAAAATCAAGAACAAAATTATTAAAATGCCATTTGATGCATTACATTTAAAGTATGATTTTTTTAAGAACTATAAGGATACGAACCTTATTCGATTTTCCAGTATTAGACCTGGACGAGCAAAAAATGATCCGACAGTATCCCAACTAAGATCTCTCTTATATTCCCCAAGTGGTACCATTAAGTTTAAAGTGAATTTTGATCATAATTAAACTGAACTACCCATTAGAATAAAGCAATATGAAGGTCACATAGAACCAAAACAATTGTATACCGATCGACTACCAATTCAGCAAAACAAATGGAAACATTTACAGGAGTTAAAGGCGGTAATTCCAGAGGAGTATCACTACTTCTATGATAATCTTAGCCACGCGCAGTAAAAATTATAATAAAGTATAATAAAAAAATTTTAAAAAACATTGTCTTTGAATTTAAACTGGTTAAACAATTTATCTGAACACACCTACCCTCTATCTGACACCCTTTTTGAGACACCCATGCCAAAAACAAAAACAAACAAAAACTAGTCAAAAAGAACCCCTAGCTCCCTGAAGGTTTCAAATGTTAGAACAGGTCCTACTTTTTTTCTATCCCCAACATTTCTTGTGAACATATCTACCCCCTATCACCCACCTTTTTCGGGGTCCCCATACAAAAACCGTAATATAAACTTAATTTTAAAAAATAAGGCAATACCGTCTATCTACATATTATTTTCCTACACAATGATATCATTTTTGAGGCATCATCTATCATAGGAGCTAAAATAACACGAATTTCAAGAAACTTTTTAGTTAGAACGTTTGTTAGACACATTCTGTTAATATTGTAGAACATGAGTTCATCAAAATTGTTGCTTATTTGCGAATAAAACAGTTTTTTGGCTCTCCTGAAAAATTGTGTTTTTGTAGATAGACGGTATTGAGTATAAGCCCTCGATATAACTTTATTTACTTAATAATAAAAAATTTTAAATTTGTATATGTCAAATAAAGTTTAAGCTAAAAATCCCATTAAATAAACTTATGACTTTTCCATTTTTCAATAATGACAAGAAATTTAACTGTGATATTTTGTATTTTTGCAACAATTTCCTTAAGTTAGTTAATTTAAGAAGACAAAGGACCCCCAGTGTTCCTTAGCCATAGATGCCGTGCGTCATTTGAGGCGTCCCTTTTTGTAGTTATCTCAAGCAGAACCGTTAATTAACTACGAAAAAGATCTGACTTTGTCGCAATTTATTACGTTTCAGGATATCCTTGCAGTACATTTTTTACTTTGTTTACCTTTTTGCTAATGAAATTTAATTTATATTTTAAAAACATGAACTTAGTGTAATTCAATTTAATTTTAAGACAAGAATGTATAGCAAAAAGCTTATTAAGAGCAGTGTCCTCACAAAGCGGAAGTCCTCCGAAAGTGGAAAAATATTTACACAATGAGTGTAAAGTACTTTAAAAATATATGGCAAAATATATGACCTTTAACGTAGAAGCAGGATAAGGATAATTTTCACTTAAAAGAAGTGCTATTTAACTTGATGTTAGAAAATATTTTCTTATTTTTAGGGAGTTAAGTCCTAGATTTTAGTAAAAAAAAAAATATCTAATGAACTTAAATAAAATAAAATTTTTCTTAAAAGCAAGGAAACATTTAGATGATGTATGAGCTAATTAGGAGAAAATTTTACTGTTTTCTAATAAAAATTTACTTCTCAGTAGTAACATTTTTCTATAATTTAGAAATTTTGACCAAATTTTAAGTAAAATTTGTTTCTTAATTTCAAGGAAAATATTATTAAAGATTGGTAAAAATTGTCTTTGGCGCCATTTTCATTTCAATTTTTCCTCTAAATAAGTTAATTTTTCTAAATTCTAGTTCACTTTTTTTTTGAGTATATTTAATTTTGAATAATATAATACAAAATTGTTATACTGAAAATTGTATTACTGAGAATATTAGTTAGTTTACTGTTTCTAGTTTAATGAAAAAAATTTTTTACATATTTTTTTCAAAGAAATATTTATTTTAACTTTTTTTTTTATACATTTACCGTCATGCACCGATTTTTTTCAGTTTCATTTATTTTTTTCATTTGTTTAAAATTTAATAAAAATTTATCCACAAAACGGAAATTTTCTGGTTTATTTGTTTCCGTTACAGTTATTTGTTTCTAAAAAAATATTCAAAAAATATTCCAATTGTGGCTATAATTCTTTCATTGCTTCCTAAACATCAGTTAATATTCTTTTATGGTTCTTTGGTATTATTGTAAAGAACTCCCAAAAGAATTTATATGTTCATATTTCAAATTCAGTGATTTGGATATAAAGCCGATGCATATCTTAAAACATCATTGCTTCATTGCTTCTAAAGCATAAGTGATAGTATATCGTAAATTTTCTGAATCTAAAGCATTTATTGAAAATATTGTTTTCTGATTATTCAAGTCGAAAATTTCAATGTGAAAATAGTTCTGAAGACCTTTTATAATATTTTAATTAAATCATTTTTAATTTTTTGTTTAATGCATTTTTTCAGCTTTAAGTAGTAATGGCGACACAATCTGTGCATTTTGGCACTTGTTTTTTTTTTATGTAACACTACACCATTTCCAGCTTTAATTCAAATTTTTCCAAAATAATAAAAAAAATTGTGTAAAAATGTTTTAAAATAATCGAAAATAATTTTAAAATTGTGTAAAAATTATTTGAAATTGTTCAAAAAGGTTTTAAATTTGTCTAAATATTATTTAAAATTGTTCAAAAATATTTCAAAATTGTCTAAAAACATTTCAAAATTGTCCAACCAGTTTGTAAATTATAAACAATAATTTAAATTTATCCAAAAATTCATTAAAATTTTTGAAAAATATTTCAAAGTTGTCCAAAAACGCTTTTTCATTAATGCAGAACTATGTATGTTATTTGTTCTAATAAAGAGTATTTGCATATCTGTGCCTAAAGTTCGCTTCTTTAAACTTATTTTTCTGCATTCTTATGAATTAAGTTTTTATCAAAGCTTAAATATTACAAAGTATATGAACATTTTTCACACATGCATCAGAATATCTAATCATCTCAGCATTGTCATTGTCAGTAAAGTAAGAGTAACCGAAGTAGATACGTTTGAATACATCCGTCCTATGACACGCCAATGTTAAATTCATCGATGAAACCATCAGAAAAGAGTAAAGCCTTTGCAATAGTAGTGATGCCTTTATTGCTTCTTTGGCAGCTTTATTTTTGCTGGGTACAAAATTATTTCAATTCGAAATGGAAAAATTTTAACATTTATTTTTAACTGATTAATCATGATGTCTCAGTTATTTACACACAATTTAAAAATAAATAACAAAAACCTTTTAATTTAAATGAAAAGTAAGTAGACCGAGTTTTTAATGAAAAATCATTTCCTTTAAATGGTATTTTGTGTTATTTTAACTTACACTTATATAAAAAATATATCTTTGGTTTTAATGAGTAAAAAAAAAATGATTTTGTTAATTTGTAGCATAGTGTATTTTGCCTTAAACTCCAAACTTCTATGTGTCACTCTAGCACATGTGTTTGGAAACTTGACATTTTGTTTTCATGAGGGCATTTAGTGGATGTACTGACAATTTATCTTGACTGTTGCCATTTTAAGTGCTCGAAGAACTGCTAGTAATTAAAAAGAAATGTTTCTGGGTGACAATGTCAAATGGTTTTCTACTACTACATACATATGACCATAGTTTAGGCATGAATAAATTATTAAAATTAATAAAAGTAAAAGGTATTAATTTATATAATTAGTTGTATTTATTATTAAAAAAAATATTTATCTAACAAATGAATTGCAATAATCAACTGTTAAGTTGAAATGCAATAAATATTTTATAATTTATTTAATAGCAGCTACATTAGGTAAGGTTAGGTAGATGTGGTAGTCTGCCAATCAGACTCACTTAGACAATAAAGTCCCTTGTGATACCACGGAAGCTAGTAAAAATCATATTCCGATTGCCTCAAAAAGCTCCTAAGTTGGCCGATATCAGCCAAATCACCCAGGTCCTTAAAGAAATATGAGCCCAAATGCAGTCCCTTCCTGCGAGCCAGGGCAGGACAAGTGCAGAGAAGGTGCTCCACAGACTCCTCCTCGTCACCACAGCTTCTGCAAAAGTCACTAGCCGCCACCCTCAACCTAACTGCGTGCCTTCCAATCAGACAGTGTCCCGTCATGACGGACACAAGTAGGGATATATCGGCCATTGACAGTGACAGCAACCTGTGCGTGCGCTTCCTATTCAGACGGAGCCACATCTGTCTGGAACTAATACAACCACGGACAGAGGCCCACCTATCTCTTGCGAACCCATAAGCACTCTCCCGCAGTCGAAACTTGCAAGTGGCCAGAGGCATGCCCACAGATTCCATTTCGTGTGGAATGTGTAAGGTAGTCCCCAGTCTTGCAAGCTTGTCTACCCTACAGTTCCCTGGTATATCCAAGGACCCTTGAAACCAGGATGAACAAACTACATTTTTTTTAGCCACGCATGATGCCATGGTGCCATGGTGCCATGATGCCATGATGCCAAATGACGAAACTACAAAAAATTCTTAGGCGACACCATGAAATTCTTAGGCGATTTACAGAAACATTTAGCCAAATGCAATGGTACAACTCCAAGTACAGTGATTGTGTTGTGAATGTATACATGTTTGAATTTTTTTTTTTCCTAACATTCAACAAAAACACAATATTAATTATTATTATAACAAACAAATGGATATTTGATTGTTTTTGCTTAAGACAACAAACAAAACAATGGTAAACGTGAGTATGAAAGAGACAAAAACACAAAACAACGGTAAACATGAGTAAAGATAAAAAAACCCATTTTAATAAACGTTTACATATTATTATAATATTTAAATTTTTAATGTAAATTTCTTAAATATAAATAAATAAATTCTTAATTTACTAAGGAAACGTAGAATGAATATTAATTAATGAATAAACAATGATCCGCTGTGTCGTCTTTGTGTGGAGTTTAATAAGTTTTATTATTAAATTCAGTTATCCAAAAATAGAATGACCTTAAAACGCAATATTATTTTGTATTTAAATAAATAATGTTTTTATTTTGTTTCCTGTATATTTGTATTGTAATCCTTAGTCTGTAAGGATAATTATAATCTATTGACTTAATAAAAAAAAATTAGAAATAAATTTTTTTAAAAATAAATGAAATCATATTTTATTAAATTTATCTTTAAGAATATAATGAATTAAAAAAGTCATATTTATCACAGAATTAAACAAAACTTAGAGTAAACAAATTATCATTTTCTTTCCTGAATTACATGGAAAATAGTAAAATTAAGAATTTATTTATTTATTTATATTTAAGAAATTTACATTAAAAATTTAAATATTATAATAAAATGTAAATGTTTATTAAAATGGGGTTTTTTATCTTTACTCATGTTTACCGTTGTTTTGTGTTTTTTGTCTCTTTCATACTCACGTTTACCATTGTTTTGTTTGTTGTCTTAAGCAAAAACAATCAAATATCCATTTGTTTGTTATAATAATAATTTATATTGTGTTTTTGTTGAATGTTAGGAAAAAAAAATTCAAACATGTTTACATTCACAACACAATCACTGTACTTGGAGTTGTACCATTGCATTTGGCTAAATGTTTCTGTAAATCGCCTAAGAATTTCATGGTGTCGCCTAAGAATTTTTTGTAGTTTCGTCATTTGGCATCATGGCATCATGGCACCATGGCATCATGCGTGGCTAAAAAAAATGTAGTTTGTTCATCCTGGTTTCAAGGGTCCTTGGTATATCCCTGTCGCCCGGCACCGAAATAACATCGAAGCTTAACTGCTGAGCCATCTCGTTAAGAGATCTGCGACAGCAAAAAAAAAAAATCTTGTAATTCCAAATAATAAAAAAAAAACACCTTGTTGATGGTGTTTGTCTTTTTTATTTTATGTCAACCCATTAAAAAGTATAATAAATAAGCATATTCTAATTGAAAAGCGAAGGTGAACAAATATTTGTAAATCCCCACCCACATTATAACACAAATATTTATACTTTTCAAGCATCATAAAAATTATGTTGTATTTGTCTATTTGTCATATTGTCTATTTGTATAAAAGAAAATCTTTCGAGTGTTCATTGCTGTTTTTTCTTCCAATTATTAATTATTAATAAACAACAACACTTGTGTTTGAAAACTTTATAAAATATTTTGTAAAAATCAAGCTCAGAAAAATTTGAAAATTATCAAAATTTTCAACGTATTGTCACCCACTGTAAATATGAAATTATGTATGTACTTTATATACATGTTAAAATTCTTCTGATGATTGTTAGAGAGAACATGAACTTATGATAGGGAAACCCGTGCAATTTTCTTTACTTTTTCAAATAACTAATAAACACGTTTCCATAGGTACTAACGTATGTCTTTACGATAGATTAAATTTCATTATGATTAAGAGGGAAACCTTCTTGTAAGTGTATGAGTGATATTAATTCAAAACTATATAACAATCATACGCCACGTTAACACAGATTGATAAGTTGTATAACAAATTCAATTTATTTTTTTTTCTATGCAGTTTAAACAAAATATCAATTCCAAAAACCAAAAATTTTAACTCAATGAAAAACAAAAAACAATATTCTTTTAAAATAGATTTTTTCGTATATGTAGTATTTTTGATAAAATCTCATATGTATATAGCAATACATAAATAACTATATATGTAACCATTGTTATGTAACTTTAAATTTGTATACACAATAAAAAGATGTATTACTACATGCATTGAAAATTGAATGGAATAAAAGTGACTGTAAGCAAAAAAAACATAAATGAATAATGTTCATATTTTACTGCAGCACTCAACTTCATTCATTGCAAATTCATTTTTCTACATAATTTTGTACCAACAATAAGAAAACAATAATATTCGTGTATTTTTTTATCTTTTTTATTTTTGTTATGTGTGAAGGTTGCTAAAAAATAACAAACACATACATAAAATAAAAAAAAATGCAGTAAAATATGCTTGTAGATACAAAACATATGCACTTACTTGCATACAGAACAGAGATTCGGTTTGGCCACCGAATTTGCTGCCAACTGAAGATGTAAATTGTTTTAGTTGTAGCTACTATTTTTTGAATATGAAGAAGTTGTCCCAAACAAATATATTTGGCATTCAGTAGATTAAGCCGCATTTGTTTTTTAATAAAAAACTAAATGTTACAGAAATGCTCAGATACCGAGGTCTTTTTCCTACAAATATGAATGACTTTTTCCTAAAAAAAATCTCAGATTCAGGAGACCTACACTCAGAGAAAAGATTGGTTGCAATTCGATCAAAACGTTTTACATTTATTTGTGAGGATTTAATTTTATTTGGAATAACCTAAAATTCATTATTAAAGCAAAAATGTTGTATTGGGAATTAAAAAAAAGGGAAAATAAACTAAAAATCAATCCTATTATTCAAGTATTGGTAGTTCCAATCATTTTTAAAAATAAAATTCGTTTGGTATTTGCGTGCGGTGGAAGCTACTATCTATGAAATTTATTAAAAAATTTGTTGATATTCAAAAGTGGCATTCCGATTAAATATATCATTTAATTAGGGTTTCAGTAGAAGTAACCGAATTGTGGATTCTATTGATAATAGATTGGTATTCATAACCAAATTTTATACTAATATTTGTTTTTCTTTCAAATTGTTTAAATTAAAATTAGCTATCAAAATTTATAAGTGTTTGTGGTGTGTGGGGTAGAGAGGTAGCTCAGTACTCCTAATTTCCGAGTTCAAATCCCGGTAAAGGCAAACATTTAACAAAAATATATTTTTTTAATTAAAATAAAACATTCAAATGTTTAAAAAACAAATATATCAAAGAAAATAAATTAAATTGTGGTGAAGTAAGCAAGGGTGTGAATTATGAATCTGAATGCCAAGTTTCGATTCCGGAAAAATCTAAAAAAATAAAATAAAATTTTGTGAAAGTAATAATATTTATGTGGTATTAAATATTAAATTAGTTAACTAAATATTGGCTTTCACGACTAAAAATATAATGTAATATCAAGATAGTTGTCGTAACCGCCAGAATTCGGTTGGCAACAAATTCAGTGGCCACAACTGATACTGTTTTCTGGGTGAGTGTTTCCCTCTAGAAATACATTGAGAACTTTGGAATTTCTTCTAAAGTAAAACTTTTTATTTGAAGGACTCTTTAGTACAATAGAAAACGCAATAATTCTTTTTATGAATAGAAAATTTTCTTTAAAAAAAATTCCTCAAAATCTTAGGTATTTTTTGTAGAAAAAGAGATAAGAATCTAAGGAAAAACTCCTCAGATTCTAAGTGTTGCCTATAAAAACTTTTCTCGAAATTCATGGTAGATGTCCTCAGATTCTAAGCACTTTTATACAGAAAAAAAGTAAGGTTTGCAGTAAGAAAAATTCATTAAACTGTTATGGTTATGGTTTTCGTGATTATGAGAACTTTTTGTTCAAAAAAAGCCTAAAAAACTTTGTGAATGTTTTCTTTAGAGAAAGCCATCAGATTACTGACTTTCCTTAGATACTGAAGATTATTAAGGGAAAAAGTTGTCAAAATAAGGCAATTTTTCTATAGTTAAAACTCCTCAGAAAAAAAAATCTTTTTGTAGGACAAATAATTTATCTCTGCCTAATATACTTTTCGACATTACAAAAGAAAACGTTAATAATTTAATCAAACTTTTAAAGCAACTGAATATATATAGCAAAATTTAATGTAAATATTTTCTTCAAGTAATGACCTTAAATTAAAATTATTTTATTTTGTAAATATTACCAAAGCTTATAAAACAACACTGTATTATAGTTACATTTGTTATAATTTTCTTTATATTAATTTTCCTTTTTAACTAATAGCTGATGGCCATAGAAGCTAGTGCTCTACCCTCTTAAATTATGTAATAATTTATTATTAAATAGTTATTCAATAAATAAATAATAAAATTTTTCCTAGAAAACAATATGAAAAAGTTCTCTAAATCTAAAAGTTTTTCAATAGGAAAAAAATCAACAAACTCTGAGGATTTTCTTACAAAAAACTACGTATAGTCTGAGAATTTTTATATGGAAAAAAGTCCCCAGAATCGTAGAAATTTTTATAGAATAAAGTTTTAAGAATGTCTAATGTTTTTCCATAGGATGAGCGCCCCGGTAGTCTAGTTGGTAGTGTGCTGGATTATTAGTGGGGAGGTCGTAGTTCAATTCCCACCAGAGGCTCTGGTATGTTTTCGCTACAACAAGCCGATAGCCTTCGTTGCTAGTGCTCGGTTAGGGTATTATAATGTAATATGCAATTATATGATTAATATAAATAAAATAAAAAAATAAATAAATTTCTATAGGAAAAAAATCTCAGAATTTGGCTGTTTGTCCCTAGAAAACAATCCTTAGAATCTAAAACGTTTTCTATAGCAAAAAGTTTCTGAAATGAAATAAATTCTAACAAAAGTGTTGTAAGTAATTGATACAAGATACTGAGGAGGAAAGGATATCTACAGTACTTTTTACACTAAAATGCACATAAAAGTTTTTGCAGTCAACGTCTTACGTAGTTATTTTAGATCTATTTTCTCTTATAGCAACAATTGGAAAAAAAAATTCGCTCAAATTATAAAAAACGCCAAAATCGGTACAATTTTTAAAAATTGGAAAAATCGGGAAAATTGATAAGATTGAAAAAATAGACAAAATTGAGAAAATGTAAATCGCGCAAATTAAAAAATGTA